>OU426978.1:128868373-129545873 GCA_911387785.2 Aelia acuminata | reverse complement strand
TTCTCAGAATGGACTAGATTGGACTACCGTGGTTTTTCCCTATGACCCTTAATATGCATTCTTCCCACAACTACGATTAATCTGTCCCTTCTCCCAAGTTGAGTCCCTACCTTCTCTCACCCAAACAGGCTGTAGTTCCCTGAAGTATTTTTTTGAAATTTTATATTCAGGGGTTGAACATGTCCTAAGTGGATGCATGATGTCAAAATTTTGTCCATATTTGTGGTCGCTATAACAGCTCCGCTGAAACGAAACTGAAATAAGAAGTTGATTTTTTTCAAGTACAGTAATTGGGGTGATAACTTGTGTCCTTTTACTAAGTGCCTATAGATACTGTTTATTGTGTTATATTTTCTTGTTTTGAGTTAGTTTTCTATTCCCTGTTGTTAATTTAGTTTTTCCTCTATTGAACATTGATTTGATTACCTGTTTGAACATGTTTTTGATAACTTTTTGTGTTTATTGTGTTAGTTTTTTTTTGTAAATAGTGTAAATAGGTTAAACTGGACAGGAGAATTTTGATTAAGCCACGAAGTTTGAGACTTATTTTACTAATTTATGTTGAAAGGATAATTGGCTATTGGTAAGAACTCTTATTACTAGTTTTAATTAGAACTATTAGTAGTTGGCTATATAGTTGCTTAGTTGGAAGGTTAGTGATAAGAACTCACTAGCTTTACCGCTTCTACGGTAATGAATACGGCCAGCGTACACCCTGACATGGATATGGAAGGGGGCAAAGGGAAAATTGAGATTTCCAATTCTGCCAAAAGGCCTAGGATAAGGAATGATGAAAGTTCATCGGAGGTTAAGGGAAATTCCAAAAGTAATGAAGCAAAGATGGTTCAAGAGAACCTTCAGGTTTATATCAAAAACACGAATAAGAACATTGCTAAAAATGACCAAAGTTACATCAACAGCAAAGTCCAATGGTTAGTTGATGTAATAGGAACATTAGAGCAAACGTTACAAGAAAACGCATTAAAGAGTGAAAATGTCTCTGCCATAATACAGCAGGCTGTAAAAGAATCATTGACTTGCCCAGATGTACTGTCTCTCATCACAAGTATAGTACTTGAAAAATCAGTCCCTAAAGTGATTGAAGGGCTTTCGGTTGCTGCTGAAACTCGCCAACTCGGCGTTTCTGCTCAAAGCAGGGCTGAAGTGCCAATAGCGAATCATCAAGACCAGTCTTGGCCTGGAATAGTAGCAGACTCCTTCACGGTTGTAAAAAACAAACGGCGGAGGAACAAGACCAAGAACGTCCCTGAGCCTGCAGGTATAGAGGGAAGCCTGGTGCCACTGGCCGAGGCGGGATCCCCGAGTAAGCCAACTCAGGCAAAGCCAAAGTCAATGGCAGAGATCGTTAAAACTCTCCCATCTAAACCTACCCAGGCCCCGAAACCAACTTATATCACTATTAGTGGGGCGGGGAAGAGCCCCGTTGACATTATTAGCAACCTACCGTCCCCAACGGTTATTGGTGTAGAGGCTGCAATCGTTCGTAAGACAAAGGGGGGCTCTGTTCTTGTCCGCTTGGAAGACAGTTCCCAAGCCAATAAAATCATTGGTTGGCAGGGATTGCGTGATAGTGGCTTACAAGCAAAAATGGCCCTCAAGAAAAAACCAAAACTAGAAGTAATGGGAGTTCCTCATTCCTGGACTTCAGAGGAGCTGCTTCGATTTTTGTGGGGAAAAATAACCGAGAAGTCGGTCTCAACCACATTGGTAAGTTCCGATATCCGGCCTATTTTCTCCTCTTTGGCCAGAACTGGATTTAGTAGAAACTGGGTGATTGAAGTTCATCCAGCGGTGCGGTTCCAACTGTTGGATATCGGACCTTTAAATGGTGGATGGTGGTCCATGACATTCAAGGACTATCTTGACGCTCCTCGGTGCACCAAATGCCAAGACTACGCGCACACAAAGGCTACATGTAAAGTAGACAACGTAGTCTGTATCTGGTGCGCGGGGAGTGGACACGTGTTAAAGGATTGCCCATTGAAAAAGGAGCAGGGTACCCCTACGTGTATAAATTGAACGCGGGCAAACCTTCCGCCACCCCAACGGAAGCACAAGTCAGGTAGCCGAGAGTGCCCTGTGCACCTAAAGTGGTCGAAGGAAGTTGCTAAGAGAACCTTCTATGAATAAGATCAACATCCTCCAACTCAACATGGGCCGTCGGCGCCTGGTAGCGGATGAGCTTAGAGCTCTTGCCCAACGCTACGACGTCATGGCGATCCAGGAACCAAGCTGCCGTGGAAACATGGTCATGGGATTTGGCCTCACGTCAAGAGTTATAGCCCTGGGCAGTGGAGAGAGGAGGCCCAGAGCTGCTATAGTGGTTAATAACCCTAACCTTGACGTGATGGATCTGAGACAGTATACCACGGCGGATTGCGTCGCATGCTATATCAAGTGGAGAAATGTTGCGTTTACGCTAATTTCATCATACCTTGCTGATGGAAATGATATAGATGAAGACATATCCGCCATGGAAATTATCACGGCTTGCACAAGGAGCGTGATCATATGTTCAGATACAAACTCCTGGAACACGGTCTGGGGGTCAAACCGAAGGGGTCTTAAGCTTGGCGAATTCATAGCGAGGAACCAACTAGTAGTACTAAACGATCCTTCGGCTACTCCTACCTTTTCTGGAGGAAGGGGGCAGAGCTGGATAGACGTTACGATGGCCTCGCCATCGCTTGCGAACCTCCTTGGGGATTGGACCCTCCGATCTGAGACGAGTTCTGACCACCATACTATAGTTTTTGCATGGCTCAAAGTATGGAAGGTTCCCACGGCACTGATAAGGGCTTCCGAACTAGACAAGCTGATTGGCATGCCTTCCGCTCAGCTCTAGAGGGAAAGCTTGTTGACGATGATTGGGATACAGCAGGTACGGAATCCACTGATGATCTGGAATACCGAGTTTCTCGGATCACTGATGTGATTCGAGATGCTGCTGAAGAATCCCTCCAGCATCGGAAGACGGGAGCCCGCCCTGTCTCATGGTGGACGCCTGCCTTAACCTTACTAAAGAGAGAGCTCTACAAGGCCCGGCGTTTGTATCAGAGGTGTACTTGCGATAAGAGGCGTAGTACACTTCGGGAGGAGTACAGGTCCAAAGCCAGGGTATACCGGAACGAAGTGCGATTACGAAAACGCAAGTCCTGGGATGAATTCATTATCAAGGAATCATCTAAGAGCCCCTGGGGTATTCCGTATCAAGTGGCATTGGGTAAGCTGACGCCTATGCAGGTTATAGCAGCTATACGCCACAATGATGCTCAAGCTAAAACTCCTGAAGATTCTGCCAAAATGTTTATTACGGAAACTTACCCCAGGGATGATCCGTCCCTAGATAATGAAGAGGAAGAATTCGTAAGACGTACCACGGAATGTCCCCCTGGAACGGACCTGTGCCCACCATGGGATATATGGGATCTCCGTGCTGCCGTGGATAAACAAAAGACTGGTAGTGCTTCTGGTCTAGACTCAATTGACGCTGTTGTTTTAAGGAATAGTATTCCCTATATTGAAGAAAGACTGTTGTCCTTATATAATGATTGCTTGGATAGGGAATACTTTCCCAAAAGCTGGAAAACAGCTGATGTTAGGCTCATTTACAAAGGAGGAGATAGGGATAAGCAACTAGCCAAGTCCTATAGGCCAATCTGTCTCCTGCCCGTCATGAGTAAGGTGTTAGAGAACCTCATGATGACCAGTTTAAGGCCAGTCTTTTCCAGAGCCAGTCACCCACGGCAGTATGGATCCTGCAAAGGAAGGGGAACCGCAGATGCACTGCTGAGAGTGCGCCGTGATGTTGAGGAGAGGGCGGAGAGGTATGTTATGCTTCTACTCTTCGACATAACCTCCGCCTTCGACAGCGTTTGGTGGCCCAGCATGCTCCAGCAGCTGCAGAGATTTGAAGCACCCAGTAACTTGTATGGCTTGGTTAGAAGCTACCTGCAGGACAGGACATTAAAAATTCGTGGCAGCTTCTATGAGGTAGAAGAGACAGTGCAGCGGGGTTGCCCTCAGGGCTCTGTACTTGGTCCTGCCCTGTGGAAATTAGTCTTCGACGAATTGCTGGGCGTCCTGGAAAAAGAGCGGTTCCCCGCTACAGCTTACGTAGA
Organism: Aelia acuminata; assembly: GCA_911387785.2. Lineage (NCBI taxonomy): Eukaryota > Metazoa > Arthropoda > Insecta > Hemiptera > Pentatomidae > Aelia > Aelia acuminata. Next base: position 129,541,731 of record OU426978.1, on the reverse strand, counting down.
TGACCTGGCTGTTGTAGTAGCCTCAAATAGCAGGGCCCGACTGAATGATGAAGCAGCACGTTGCGCCAACCTGGTAGCAGGATGGTGTGAGAGGAAGAAATTGAGGATGGCAGGAGCCAAGACCCAAGCTATCCTCTTGAGAGGTAAAACAGACAGGGCTCACCCTATATCAATGAGTATACAGGGAACAAGAATAATTCCGAGTGAGGTTGTCACCTATCTTGGAATCAGGATAGGGAGGAATTTCAATGTGACGCCTCACTTGGACTATTTGAGAAGTAGGGTAAGCCTTGCCCTTAACGGCTTGAGTCGCATAGGTGGCGCGTTTTGGGGCCTTAGATAACCAGCTACCATAGCCATTTATAATGCTGTGGTTGTTGGTATACTCCGATATGCGGCTCCTGCCTGGATTGGAGATCTCTCGCACCGACAGAAGAGCAGGTTGGCTACAATCCAACGGATGGCCCTGATTCGAGTGACCAGGTCATACAGAACTGTGTCTCACGAGGCGGTGCAGATCTTAGGAGGAGCTATTCCTCTCGACCTCCTCCTAAAAGAAGACCTACTTCGGTATAAAATTAAACGAGACGGCTTGGCGGATATCCCAGCAAACTTACGCGGAAGAATCTGTGCACCCACCAAATGGAAGAAGATCCTCCGGGAGAACACTTTGGCAGAATGGAATCGGCGGTGGGTGACGACCCCGAACGGGGCTACGCTAAGGAAATACTTCCCCACCGTCGAATCGCGGCTAGAGAAGACGTGGGTCCTCCCGGACTACTGGACTTCTCAGATTCTAACGGGACATGGAGGTTTTCGAGCGAAACTTCACAAGCACGGAATAAACATTGATCCTCTATGTCCCAGTTGCGGGGTCCCAGAAACCGCTGAGCACGTCGTTATTGCCTGCACTGCCTATGAGCCACTAAGGGCCAAGCTGCTGAGAGAAACTGGGCTCTACACACTGTCAGAGAGCGACCTTCCTCAGCTGGTGTCTAAAGACAACTACCAGCACTTCATAAATTTTGTGTCCGGGTGGAAGGAAGCTGTGGGCCCAACCCACTTCACCTTGGGAAGAAGACATGCATCTCCAGTCAGGCCGCAGAACACAGCAGGCGAAGAAGAGGGCAGTGGCTGATCTAAAAAATGTTAGACACTGAGCACCGACTATGAAGTAATGTGATCTACTAGCAGAAGTGGTATGTTATGCAGTCATGCTTATCATACCACTGTTGCTAACACTCGTATTACCTTCAAGGTACGGTAGAGTGAGAAATAAAATAAAATAAAATAAGAAATAAGAAGTTACACAATTCCTTGTGAATGTCTTTTCCAGTTTACATTAATTTTCGAAGACTTTGTTTAGTGGTCTGTACACATCTCTCTATCTGTCCATTGGATTGGGGGTGATAGCTTGGAGTTAAAATATACTTGATTCCAAAATTAGTGCAGAATAGTTTTAATTCAGAGGACGTGAATGTGCTTTGATAGTCTGTGACTATCGTCTTGGGAAAGCCAAAACGAGTCAATAATTGTGATTTAATTAAGTCTATTGTTTTATCAGTGGTCATGTCATTGACAACAAATACTTCGAGCCATTTAGAATAAGCATTTACCACCAGCAATAATAACTTCCCTTTGTATGGGCCCCCAAAATCCAGATGTATTCATTCCCAGAAGCTGGTCATGGTCTAACTTCTACAGGTTCCTGATTTCTATATTTGCAGCATATTTGACAGGACTTGATTTTTTTTATAATGACCTAATGGTCCAATTTGGAGGTATGATAACTCTGATTTCCCAAAGAATACATCCTCCAAATATTGACAATTCATTTCTGATCTTGAAGTATGGTAGAAGTTTTTTATAGAATTTTGCAAACCATCCTGTCAATATGAATTTTTTTATATGGAGATTAATAATAAGAGAAGAATGGAGGTCTCTTTGGCAATATCTTAAAAAGCGCACTTTTTAAAAATCTGAAAAAAATTCAGTAGAGTTGTTAAACTTGTCATTAATAAGTGTTAAAAAAATTATGATGGGACAGCAATGGGTTCATGCTTAAAATAATTATTGAACAATGTGCGTTTTGCTTGTGGATGGGAAAAACTATTAGCTATTAAGATTTTCAAACTGTAGCCTTTAAGAACTATATAATTTTAATGTTATTTAACTTTTGTTACAAATCAAAGTTAGTTTTGTAGTGCTAGCTGAAGTTTTTCTGAAGCATTCGACATTTTAATTCATTGATAATGGTTTGACCAATCTTATTTATGTGTGTGGTGGAATATAAACATGCAAGTTCTTTCTGTTTTTGTACTCTCCTGCACTCACATCAGAAAAATAATAGATTTTTTTTTACAAAATAAAATTTGTTTTTTAAAAAGTGGATTAATTTCTTTTGATAGGAATATAAGGCTCCAGTTGTGAGTGTCAAGGTAATCTGAAATGATTACATAGTTGGTGTGTTTTAGTTTATTCTCTTATTTTAAATATATTACTTAGCCAAATCATTCTTAATAATCAAAAAACTGTTTTTGAAAGTATAAACTCAATACTGAGCGTTCAATAATTTTAATTTAAAAATGCGGAAGTTAAATGTAGTTAATAGGTAGTTGTATTTTATATTAAAATAGGAGGGTCCAAAACATCCACTATGACATTGTTTATTGAGTAAGGACACCTTAAGTGACTATATCATGGTTATTCTGGTCAATAGTTCAAGATGAGACAAGAAATGAGCAAGTAGCAACATCTTTTCAAGCATTCATGTCATGAGTCTATTAATGATTTTGAGATAAAGATTTTAAATATAATAAAGTATAAACCTCATGACGGTCTGAGTATTCCATTTATTTATACATAACAGGAGCTTTCGGTGCCTCTGGCACCATATTCATCAGCAAAAAAACAATAAATAATAAATATATAATTATTGTTACATATATTTTTGAAAAATTGTCATGCATATGCCCAATCTCTTACCCTCTTATCGTTCCCATAAGGGAGAGTCTTTAAATAACTGTATATTACATCAGTTGAGTCTTCTGTTAAAAACCTAAAATTTGTATATGATTTGTAATAAATTAAGACCGAAATAAAAATGTCTAAAATTGGTGTTTCAAAATACAATTTACTTATACGTCATGGGGAGAGACTATGTACATGGCATAGCTGCTACTTGTTCTCTACCCTATTTTCTGACGATCAAGGCGCCCCCTAGGTCCGAAATTATCAACTTAAACGAAATGATTTCACTATTTGTATAATGATATAAGCCAGTGTTGCTTCTGTTATTGTTTATTATCATACTGTTAGAATTAAGCTTATATTTTTTTAAATTTTTCCAAAATGTGGGAATAATGCAAGGGGATGTGTGCTGCTTCCTGTTTTTTGTTCATTAGCTAATCTTGATTAGCAGCAATATATATGAACTCAAGTATTTTCCGTTCAGCCCAGGAATCTGATTTATGAAGAATTTTAATATTGTCAAAATCTATTTTGTGTCTTAATGAGTTTACATGATTTGATAGTGCCGTCATATGATTTTTCGCAATTTTTTCAGGATATATTATATATTACATTACCCCTTATAATAAAAAAATATATAGATGATTTAATTGTTTTACTTAAAACTGATGAAAATAAAATCTTTTATGAAAAGTTAAATTCCATTCATCCAAAAATAAAATTCACTTACGAAAAAGAAAACAATAACTCTATTAATTGTTTAGATATCACTATTGTCCGTAGAAACAAAAAACTGTACACTAAATGGTATAAAAAGGATACAACAGCAGACTATATGCACAACTTTTACTCCAGTCACCCAAGATCCCAAATTACGAATGTTGGCTCGAATCTTTTATAGAAATGCGCTTTGTGAGAAATTCAAATTTGAAATTTTTATTCAAATTTTGAAAAACAAATTTCTCCTTAACTCCTATTGAGTTGCTAAGGGAGGTCTTAGATTCAGCTTTAAAATTACATCAATTTCAACTCCCTATCTTTCCTAGAAGAGCTGCAATTTTAATTTACAGCTGATGCAACAGGTCAAAATTGTGCGGTTTGTAATGAGTTTATATAGCTATATTTTGAAAACCGTTTGAGATATTGAGCTGAAATTCGTTATTTCTTTTAGTCTATAGGAAGGTATCCTATGTACCAAATTTCATTAAAATCTGAGATGGTGAAGGAAAAAAGTGTGTTGATGTAAGATGGAAATCAAACCTGCTGCTTGATTTCATGCTTGTGTAACAAAAATTAATGCCAATGCATATTTTGATAAACTAAAAAAAGTGCAAAGAGCAACATATTCGCATGCCGAAGGGGCAAGTTGACTTTCATTTCATTATAACTGGCAGGCAAGTTTAATAAAGAAATTACAGGAATTAAACTCCTGACAATTTTTTATTCCAGATGTAATACTAATGTTGGCAATTTTTAACATAAAAGAGGAAAAGTAGATGTAAACTTTTTTTTTACCTCATTTTTAACAATTATTTTCATAAAGATATGAATAGTTTTGTTCTTGTACAAATCATATAAAAAAAAATTATAACAACTATTCTATAAATTCTAATGATAATGATTACCACAGGATCTTTGGTTTCATTTTCTTTTTCTGACAAATCTGCATCAATAATCAGTTCCGAATCAGAGCAGGGTGAGGGAGGGGATGCTTTATGTTTATCTTTCACACCATTATCTTCATTGATACCAAAGGTTTCTAGTTCAGAAAAATCATAATCTATATCATCATAAGGTTCGGTATATTCTCTATCATTTCTAGAAACAACATTTATTTTTTCAGAACATATAGTTTAATAAGAATTGAAAACTGAAAAGCTTTTATGGAAATATAATTGAGGTTCAAGGTATTACATGATTCATGAACATAAAAATAAAAAAATTATCTGTAAAATAAAGGATGGTGTTATACTTATGGACAAAATTTGGTTTAGATTATTTGTAGTCTTTTAAGCGGATTTTTTATCTAGATATATTTCTTCATTAAAATTTTAGATTATATGAAAAAAAAAACTGACTGAGTATTGGCAGAGAAGCTGAGAAGAACTAGAGTTCAAGAATCTGATAGACTTGTCAGCTGACTACTGATTTGTTGTTCTAGTAGTTTCGGCAGCATCAGGATGGTCAGTGACATTGAATGGCAGGAACTTATCATTTTGGAAGATATCCTTGCTAAGAGGATAGAGATACGTAGCTTTGAATCCCATAACAATATTTACCATATTAAGAGGACAACCCTAAGTTTATCAAACATTCTGACCCTAGGTATACCACAGCATAAAATAACAAAACGAAGGGGTCGTTACATTTTTTAGGTTAGGTTTTAGCAGACAGAAACTTAATCTAAGTAGCTTGATTTAAGAGCTATTTAACCATAAATTTACTTTCAGAGTCTGAAATAAAAAATTCTTTGATAAAAACAGCAGGCAGTCTTCAAATATAAACACATTCACATCAAAGATAGAGATCAGAGTACCAGTTTAGCCCCTATAGCAAAACTAATTTTACCCATTTCCTTTTTGTTTAAGTTATTGTCATTGTCACTGAGTACAACCAGCTCCCTAATATCTAGTGTAGGTTTCATGTAAAATGAAAAGCAACTACCCCTGAATTTTGAGGATGATGATTGAGGAAAGGATTGAACCCCTCTCTGGTGTCAGTGCAACGAAGTGTATAAGAGTAAAGACATAAAAGAACGAGTTTATAAAATGCCTTGTACATATATAAAATGTCCTATAAAAGTAGATTTAGTTTTTAAAATTTCATTACCTGTTACATATTACCAAGTTTTTGCATAGACGATAGATATTGATTTGGATCATTCATACCTAAAATTATAGATACTTAAAAATAAAATTAAAAGTGTAGCAGCAAAAAACATGATGAAGTAATAATCTGGGTGAATCATGCTGAACTTCAGAAGTCCACTTTGGAAGATATCCTTGCAGTATTTAAGAAATAAAAATTTATAAAATGATTTCTATTAATTTTTAACTACTTAAGTTATTTCTTCATAAAACATTTCTTTTTTGAACTAGGCTATGCAACCACAAATGCAAAAAAAAAAAAACACCATTTTTCGAAATATGAGTATTGTTGGGTGGTCATTTTTGAAAGAATTTTTGTTTCTGAAGTTAGCGAAACTTAGTTTTAGTGTTTGGCTCCGGATCACAAAGAGCACTTGTGACCTACGTCAGAACCAAAACTTGCCTTGTTGTGTTCATTTCAATCAAATTCAGCAGAGTCTGGTATACAAGCTGTCATAAGGTTCCTTCTCAGAGAATTTTTGCATAAATCAAAACTATTTATGTTGAAATAGCTATGAATCAAACAAACAAGTAAACAAACATTGAAGATGGGATATTATTGAAGAGCAGAGGAGTGGAACATCTTTAATAGAGATCCACAAAATACCAAAACTATGCATGAAAAAAATGCATTTGAAGATTTCTATTATTTGAACAATTACAAAAATGCTGGAACATTGAAGAAAATTGTGCTCATAATTAGCCCTAAAACTGATGACGGAGCAGCATGAATTTTATTGGGTCACTTGTGCTTGCAAAGTTCTTGAGAGATTTGAATTGGACCTTGGGGATTCCCTTAGTTTCATTGTAATTAAACTGGTAACGAGAGGTTTATTACATTCCAAAAACAAAAACAAAGTCATCAGAGTAGTATGACATTGGTTCAGATATGAAGATAAAAATAAACTTACTTTGATCCATAACAGTTTTTCAATAACCTTTTTATTTTTATTTTGGAAAACCATTTAATCCTTTCAACAGCAGTTAATGACTTTTTAGGCAATGCTTTATCGATGTAGATAATCTTTTTTTTCTCTTGACCTAAAAAGTGATATTAATATATTATTGATACATTTATAAATTAAAAACAAAAATGCACTTTCCTGTATAACTCTATTATTTCCAGATTAAATTTTATTACTAAAATACAAAGTTATTAGATCATCTAAGCTTCAATAATAAGTTAGACATTTTAATAAGGATTTGAAGTTTTTCTCATGCAAAATAATAATATGTACCATGATTTATGAAGCTATAGTATTAAGATGGTGGGGGTCACCTGCGGTATAGTGGTTAGCATGGCAACCTACAATACTAAAGGTCGCAGGTTCGCGCCCAGCGGTGGCCATAGGGTTTTTTAATGAGAGTAAAAAATCCTTAGCCATGCCATCCCTCGGATAGGACGTAAAATGGAGGTCCTGAGCCTGTATGATGTCAGGGACTCGTTAAAGATCCCTATCCTAATTATACCTGAATAGGCAAAATTTAGGACTACCGCTATAGCATCGTTCGATTAGACTTAATGGCATAAAGTGACGTTAAACAAACAAACAATATGCATAATAATATTAAGATGGTAACTTTTAAGTCAAAGTAGCAAAGCGAGGAGTTTGGAAATGAACAACTCTCAAAATATAATAAAGAGAAACTAAATTCCATAGTAACAAATGTTGAAATGTGTAGAGAAACATGTAGAGACATATTTAACATTTTTAGTAAACTATTAATAGTTTAAATACTAACCTACAGATGTTTCTTTAATTACAATTGGTAAATTCCATGATTTTCCAACATTTGATGGATGATTATCAAGTAAATGGGAAAATCCACTTGCTGATAGAACAACCTGAGCATGATTACTGAGTGCAATGTTTTCAGCTATTTTATCTTTGCTAACTAGAACAAATGGAAAATAATTAATAACAAGTAACTGAACTTTATTAATTTAAAGCAAAGGTTTCGGAATATTCAAATTAAAGAATATCAATCCTATAAGACGGTTAAGTTTTAAAATCAACTCTATAATATTTTTAAAAAAAATATAAAAAAATGGAATAATTGACCTATGCAGTCTTATAAATTTGAACCCATTTTGAATTACTGAAAAATCAAATCAAAGCATTCATGAAAAATGCAATTGAGACTTTTGAATTTGAAAAAAAATCACAAAATATGAGAACTATGTTTTTATATGAACTTTAATATTATTAATGTTAATTCTTTTATAAGTAACAGACTGTCAAGTTTTGAACATAATACAGTTTAAATTTAAATATAAAAACAGTTTTAATATAACATAGTTATGAAGTATTCTATCAAAGATGACCCTTGAGTAGTAAACAATCAACTACATTATGTAGTAGACAATCATGATATCCTACAAAATCATAAGCAATAAACTTCAAAGCAAGCAAACTTCAAATAAGCAATAATTATGCAGAGAATAATTTTTAACATGCTAGAAATGATAAATAATTTCTAAGGAATAGATTTGTTGATTAAATACCATCTGGATGATATCCCAAATTGCATAAAGTCTTGTGAATAGGTTTGTAGCTATTAAAGACAGGACTATTTTCTCCATCTTCATTCTGAAGTTCTTCAACAGTACTATCATACAAATTTAGCTTATTCATTTTCAAATTTGGAATATTATAACGTGGTAAGAGTCCCTAAAAAAGAATTTGTAAATAGAAAAAGTAAATCAATCAATTTGATCAGCATGAAACATAAATTTCAACCTACAATTATTTAAATGTTTATTTACACAGTCTTTTTACAAGATTAATTATGATTGATATAATTCACATTGGATAATTTGTATTTAGTAAAATATCATGATTATTTATTCTGTAAAAGATTTTTTAATGTAAATACTAATAAATAATTTATTAACTATAACTTAATTATATTATGCTTTAAAACCCTATAGGGTCATTCCGAATCAAATCAACGAGGGTCTGAACCTTTAAGTCTTGGATTTCAGTTATTTTTGGCATGAATCAATGTAAAGAAATAGAATGCACATGTTATTCAAGCGTTTTTTAGCTAAAGGTATGCTGAATTTCAAAGTGGGAATACAAAGGGTTCTCGAAATAAAAAATATTTCTAGAAATAGTTCTTGGGCTAGATCTTAGAAACTATCTACGCTAAGAACACTTTTTTCAATTTTCTCTGCTCTTTCCTCAGATATACATCATGACCCTGTTCCAGAAAAATAATATGTTAAAAAAAAAAAAATCTAAAATCTTCTTTTATTCGTTTTGAAAAAGTACCCTTGTTGATTTTTTTAAAACATATATATGTTATTCAAGCATTTTTTAGCTAAAGGAGTGCTAAATTTCAAAGTGGAGAAGCTATGGGTTGTTGATATTGACATATGAGGACCTAAAAGAAATGACAAATTAGACGTCAACATTTTTTATCTTGTGAACCCAAATTTTTTATCTTGAAAGTTAGCTCACCTTTGCTAGAATAACATATATAAGAAAATGCTTGAATAACATATGTATTAAAAAGCAATAATCCCTAGAATAGAATGGTTTTAATAAATTTAAAAATGGGTATGTATTTGCATAGGAAAAAAAGTTGAATAAAAAGCAGTTTGAGCTGAAATAGATTTTAAGTGAAATAGAAGAAGAGAAAAAGATTAGATATTTCCAATATGGAAAATTTAGTTTTTAACATTCAATTTGTAGCTATTAATACCAAATAATTGGAATGTCAAGGGAAAAAAAATCATTACTTTAGCCACAAAAGAATAAAACATGCATTTCGCACATCATTAAATTTCAAAATATTATTCCACACATGGTGGAATAATATTTTGAAGAATCTTGTGAAACGAAGAGGTAATTGGGTTCAAAGTTGTAAATCACAATTGAATAAAATGTGAATTAACATTGAAACCATAGTCATAAAAATGTTGACTTTTATCGGGAGTGGAAGGTGATGAAAGAGCCTAAAGTCTGTTAGAGCAAGTTTATAATATAAATATTTCAATAACCTCCTCATATGGCCTTTGAAATACATTAAAAAATATAAACATTCCTCACCACATGTTTTAGTAGTTTAATATGTTTCATTTCTGAAGTTTTATTTTCTCCAACATCAAATAATGAAATATCAGTAACTTTAATATAATGTTTAGGATACCATGAAACTCTTTCTAATCGTTCCTGAAAAATACAAATAGGTAATAAACAAGCAACAAACATAAAAAAAAATAGAAACAGCATAGTCTCAAAAACCTTTTTTTGAGGTAGAATTATTGGAATTATTTGTAAATAAAAAAAATATATTTTCATAGTCAGATAGCTGATGAACATTAAAATGCAGAAAAAAAAGCGATTTCTCAAGAGCAAGTAAAAAGTGATTGATGATTGTACATTCACAGAAAACCTCTCATTGTGGTAAGATTTAGTTAGAAATTTTTTAGGAATGACTGGGAAAAAATACTGCAGAGAAATTGGGTTCAAAAATTTTATTTTTCCTTTCAATTGAAATTCGTAATTAAGGACTTTCAAATATCCTGAAAACTAAACTAGATTTTCCCAGAGTAAATTTTTCTTAGGCTACTTCACTAGCAGAGTCTTTCGGTTTGAACATTTGAATTACTTAAATAGGATAGGGAATATTGTATTTTTTATATTTTTTATTTTTTTATTTTTACACAAGCTAATTAAATGGTAAATAAATAACAAGGGTCAAGCAAACAAGGGGAATTTGAAGGATTTTTCTTTTTTTGTTTGCGCCTAAAGGAAACCAATCTCACGAGATCTATGTTGATTTCGAGATACTCTGTCCATTTAATAACACTTTACGAGATCTTTTTATACTAAAATAGATCTACTCTGAGATTTCATACAAAAATAGATCTACTCTGAGGTTTCACACAAAAATAGATCTATTCCGGGGTTTCCTTTAAGAATTTTATTCCAGGGACAAGTTTAACTATTTATAATTATGCTAAATTAAATATATAGGTATGTAAATCCATTTTTTCCCAGGCTTTTTAAAACCATTTTGATATTGGACATTTGGCTCGGAAATATTTGAAAGTGATGTCTATGAAAACAAAACAACTAAGTTTGAATTATTGTCAATCAAATTTTGTCTTTAGTGTGAAAAATGCCAAAAAGTATTCCATGCGAAAATCTTTGTTGAAGACCTGGATTGGATAAGCTTAAAAAATTTTCATAATGCATGGAGACATTAAAATTTAATAAAACCATAAAATTAATTTTATTTATAATTTTAATAAAGTTTGTTATCGGTTCCTTTCACATACCTTTAAATTCAACTACGTAGTTGTAACTCAACGAGTTTGAATATATCTGAATGCAACTTAAACTGTAAAAGTTACAGTATCATGTAATTTTCTCTTGCAATTACTTGTTTTAACAGTATTTTGTTCTACAACTTTTTAAAATCAATATATATTATAAAAGTGTACAATGTGCGTGCCGATAAGGTTCAAAAACGACTCTACGTACGATTAAGTAAGTTATGTCACCATGTGGCCACATAACCCCTAACGTAGTAGAAGGTTTCCGTTTTTCTCTTAAGGGTGTAGAATTGAAGAAAAAAGGAGTGGAATTTTAAGCCTCTCGCAGCATGTAATTAGCCTATTTGAGATTGATATAGGAGTTTATGAATGAAAAATTTAGTTCGAGTTCCAGGCTACTAGGAAGCGCTAGGGTGCATTTCACTCATTGATCAACACATTACATTTAAACAATATATAATATATACTTAACTAAATTTAATACAATATGAGTGAACATTTCTTAGTAGTACAGTGAGCGAATAAAAACAGACATAAAAAAAAAAAAAAGAGATAAATTGACTGAATATAAATCAAAAATAAAAAGTTTGAAGTGTTCTTATTGTATGCAATTATGAAAAAGCGGTTGGTTTTGACTTTGTAATAGTAGTAAGATTCGAGATCTGCAGAGTCCGCTCAAATTACGGAGGGATATCTTAAGGGAGGTTGAAATGGAAGATAGATTTTAAAAAAAAGTTTCTATGAATCTTCGGTAGTTTCTATCCTTCTGGATCTAATAGGACCATCACAGTAGTCGGCGCTTATGTTGAACTCGAAATATAATATTTTTAACTGAGATATCAGATTTTTCAACTATATTCTGATAACCTATTATCTGCTGACTGCTTGGAATGGGCTAATACGATTCAGAATCACAGAAACCATCAAAAAGGATGCATAACTCGACAAAGTTGCATTAAAATTAATTGTTCATTTACCATTTTCAACCCCCAATTAAGTATATAGGGTTCCTTATTTGGGCGGACTCTGCAGTTCTCGAATTTTAATATTGATACCAAGTTAAAACCGAAGTTTCAAGAAGGTGCTAATTTTGTTTTATATTTCCTTTAATTTTAAAGTTTTTCTGTTATTAAAACTGCCACACAACTACCGGAGCGAAGGCGAGCACCATAGCTAGTTTTAATTAAAAAATAAAATGCTGGGGTCCTATGCATTAAGGTGTTCGAGAAAATTCATAAAGTTGACCAATTCTCTTTGTTTACTTCCTTATATAAAATAATAAAGGCTCCTCCTTACTTGAAACTACAGCGTTTTCATCCTTTCACAAAATAAAATAGCATCATTTTTCAAATGCCCCCATATAATAACTTCTCATTTATTCAGCAGTTACTGTCTTCTAATTAAAGAGAATAAATGATATTTTAATCCAAGAAAACTGAAGTTTGTATCACTAAACAATAGACAAATGTTCTTCTTAAAAATGTCATTGTTTTCTTTTTTTTTAATAACTAATTTACGTCAATTCTTAATATATTTTTTTTTTTTTTTTGACATGAGTAAATGTTTCTAATTACATTAATTTTACAACATACCTTCTTTATAAATATTTGCTCTATTTTTTAAATGGCTTAAGACTTTTTTTTAGATTTAAAAATCAATTTTCATGATTGTTTCCTTGCAACAATAAAATCTTAATATCCAGGCTCCACCAAATCCATTCAGATCAAGTTAGAAAAAATTTCATATAAACAATTGTCGAAAGTACATATATAATTTTGTTTGTTTGTTTTGGTTCCTATGGATCATTAGGGTGAGAACCCTTGGGCATAAGTAAATATTTGTTGACCTATTATTACCCAAAAAAAGTTCATTGAAATGAGTATTCACAAGACAGTAGCCTCCCCTTGTAAAAAAATCAAAATCATTGATTCCTTTTTCTTTTTTCTTTTATGCTTCCCCGACTATCTATTAACATTCATTATCATTCATCTTATTTCATAAATTTAAATATGGAAAATGGAAAAACTCAATGCTAAATTGTTCAGACAAAAAATGCAATTACACATTTTAGATTTTAGATTTTAAATGGGAGTGGGGCTTTTATGAAGTAACTGCTTCACTCGAAGTGTCGGCCAAGAGACCTGGAAGCCCAACCTCCATAAAGGGCGTACTCTTAATTAAAGAAATTAAGGGGGAAAAAACCTGGTTGTTAAGCAAAACAGTTGTGAATTGAGGGTCAAATCACAACCTTGCACGACAATTTGACCTAGGAACAGTAGTACCTTACAGAGTAATGCACCTACAGTGAAACTCAGATTATCCGGATTAATTGGGACAGTCATGGATCCGGATAATCAGATTTACTGTTGAACAAGGTGTTAACATAAATTGCTTTCTCCAATTTGTTATTCGATGGCCTTTTCATGGTTTTTCTCGACAAACTCCTGTCTTCATTTTCAATATTTGAAGTAAAATTTTTTAATGTGTCAGCAATTGTTGATGTTCCGAGACCGAAATCATCCAACAATTTTATGACAGATTCGCCTGTACTAAGACGTTCTACGATTGACAGTTTTTCGGACACAGTTAAAACCACTCATTTTTACTTTCACTTACCTATATATGAAATATATAGTAAGTGGAAGTATTGCGATCGTGAAAAATTTCGACTTCCGGTTTTCAACGGAAATACACGTTTTGGGGTCCCCTGAGTCGAAATGACCAAGTCCCGCGAAATGGTCTGTGTGTGTGTCTGTGTCTGTGTGTCTGTGTGTGTGTGTGTGAACAGACTAGCTCAAAAACTATAAACCGTGCGATCCTGAAATCGGGTATTTAGTGTAGGTATATGCCCGCGATGTGACAGCATAAATTTCATCAAAATTACTTAAAGGGAGGGGGTACTTTACTTCATAACTTTTTAGGTTTTTTTCGATTTTCTCAAAAACGGCTCTAACGATTTTGATCAAACTGAGTATTTCATCTATTTATATGCCCGAGATATGACTGTAAAAATTTCATCAAAATTGATTAACCGGAGGGGGGACTTTACTTAATAAATTTTGTAACATTTTCACGTGTTTTTTTATTTACTCTAAATCGGCTTTAACGATTTTGATCAGACTGGGTATTTGATGTATGTATATGCCCGAGATATGACTGTTAAAATTTCATTAAAATTGATTAACCGGAGGGGGGACTTTACTTAATAAATTTTGTATCATTTTCACTGTTTTTTTTATTTACTCAAAAACGGTTTTAACGATTAACAAAAATAAGATATGGATGTAGAAAAATGTGTGACTTTGGGAAATTATATTTAACAAAACACGTCAATTTCTTATCTAAGTAAGTTGGTAAGTGAACGTTGTGTGTTGCGCGCACGCACTAACGTTTTTTTTTTGTGTGCCATAACTAAGTTTTTAATAGACCACTCGCGACACTAGTAGGAATCAATCTGGAGAAAAAAGAGTAGGAGGGATGTGCTCTGCTTCTAGGAAATCACTAATTCTCCGTCTATATCGTATGTCTATCATAATATACAATAGAATTTATTGCTCCAATAGGTGTATTTCGTATCTTTGTAACAATATCATACAAACATACATTGACAAACTAAGTGCAAAACAACAAAATAATTGACAAATTTAAAAAAAAAGTTATGTACGAAAAAAAAAATGTCTTTAATCGATCCGGATAGTCGGATATCCAGATAATTGGAGTCCGAATAATTGGATTTTCACTGTAATACCTTCATAGATTGTAATGGTAAGGTGGAATTTTTAAAATAATTTACCACCAGAATTAATATTAGTACTCTTCTGCTATATAAAATAAAATTCCTCTCAGGATTAATTTGATTTTTAGAATTGAACTAAACAGAGAAGAGTTCAAGAAAAGTAGTTTGGAAATTCCTCAATTGCATAAATTTAAATAATACAGTTATTTATTATACATTATATTCGTTCCTTTTCATTACTTAATTAAGAATGCTAAACATAATTGAAATGAGTTAAAAAGGAAGAAGGCAAGACATTGTTACTTATTATTACATAAATCAGACTGAAATTTTACGTAACTTTGCATTCTGCCTGGAAATAGATAAGTTTGAGCTTATTGAGAAAATCTAAATATTAAGTACAGTGTTTCTTAAAAACATATACAGTCGACCACATTTCATTGGGCTATTGGATAATTGGGACCACCGTTTAATTGAGCCATTTTTAGTAAAACGGAATTAAATATAGGTAAAATATCACCACTTTATTGGGACAAAACATCGGCTAATTGGGCCAAAACTTTCTGGAACTTAATGAGAAAAACTATAAGACCCGGGGTAAATCGAATAACCTAAGTATCTGAGACATCACCTGTTTCTCAACCAGAAGCAAGAAACCGCATCAAAAAGGTTAGTTGCTTTTTTTTTTTCACAAAAAGGAAATAAAGAAAGTCCTGAGGTGCATTTACACGTGGATATATGGTCTCCGCTTTATTGGGTCCACCGCCTAATCGGGAGAAAACAAATTTTCCCTTTATGTCCCAATAAAACGGAGTCGACTGTATACCCTAAAATAATCAAGGCAGTAATACCTTCCATAACTTGTTGCTGAATTCTAAAACCTCTGGTTTAATTTGATTATATCGTTCCTTATTTATTCGAAACCAGGCTTCTTTGGCTATTTCCTGGTAGAGCTTCTGTTCTTTTTGAATTTTCGGCATATATTCCTACAAAAAAAAAAAAAAAAAAAAAAAAAAATTTTAATTAAAAAAGAAATTTCAATAAAAAAAAAATAAAAAGCTTAAATTTGTCTTACATTGTAAGTCACAAGCATTTCATTATCCAGAGTTTTATTATTACAGATATCCTGGTACATAGCAAAACAATCAGACATTTCTTTTTTAGTCAGTTCCGAAGTCATAGGAATAAATGATTCAGGAGTATATCCAGGTACAGTAGATGATCTTTCTGATTCCTAAAATATTTAAAATAATGAATAATAATACAAGCTATGGTCTGCGCCATAAATTATAAAATTAACATCATGCCCTTAAAAATATTCATAGCTACGAAAGAGGGATGATTTAAATACTAAAAGGTACCCGCTACTTATTTTAATGTAATTACAGCCCCCGAAAATTGAGATATACAATAAAAAAGTATATCGTTGTTGCCGAGGTGAAACCTCCTATGTGACAAAATATCCAAAACGTGATTTTGATATCATTGGAAAGAAGATTTTACCGCCCATGAAATATTGGAAAGCACTCACGTATTAAAAAATCATAACATGATTTAAATTGATCATAAAGAATCCTTCAATGTGTAAGAGTTTACCCCATCATAAAAAGTACCATTATAAATCACATATTTTTTTTATTTCTTTGATTGTACAATTTTGTGGTAAGAATTATAAGATTTTGTTGTGTTGCTATACATTGAATTGCCCATTTTTTTCTGGGAAAAAGTTACTATCAAATTATTTACAAATTGGTTATTTGCTTCTCCTGTAAAATCATGCTTTTGTCACTTAGGAGGTTTTACTGCAGCAACGATATGTTAAAAAGTTTACCTTAGTCACATTTTATATTAGCCAATGGGCCAAGAATTTAGGATTAGGCCATAAATGAAATTCAGAGAATGGGTGGCTTTATGATTGCAGCCTCCCGTCATCAAGATCATGATTTATAACTTCTGCGAAACCCCAGCAAGTCATTTCTTATTAACATCTTCATCAACTTTCAAAACATTCAGACATAGTTGGATTTCCATCTAGGCTATGATTATGAGGCCTTAGCCTATCCATCAACAGAATTGAGACTATATGTATACATATATATAGTCTCTATATACATGTATACATATATATGACTCTGGATTTGTACATATATTGTTATTCTTAGGGGACATGACGTCACAGAATAAAAAGACTTTTTCTTCTTCTTCTTCTTCTTCTTATATATAGTAATCTCAAGATTATAGGCGAGAAGATGAACTTTTTCCACAAATTTTATACACACCTAATAGAGATCCATAGTGATAGTTTCAGTAGGTGAAGGATTGATGAAGAATGGACGTTCATCGTTTCGCCAGAACACGGTAAACTAACGAATCTCCAAAAACTCAACTTTTCAGGAGAGCAAAAAAAAATAATTTCCTACCACTAGAAGCCGCCGGCCTTTGTGATTTTTTAAATTTTGTTTTATGATAGATCCATTGGTAATAGTCTTCAGTTGAAGTGCCTGGAATATTACCTAGATCACAAGTATTTTCTAATACTTATGTATTTTCTCATACATTTCTATGTATACTTATTCGAAAATGAAATTTTTATAAATGGAAAATGAATATTCCAATAATATTCGTTCACTATGTGTGAATAAGAAAAAAGAAAGTTATTTTAACTGTTTATGCCTTTTTCACGGATTATCTGCAGAGGTTGTGCCACCCTATTCCGCGGATAATCAAGAGTTTGTACTGTGTAATGTATGTATGTGTATATATATTATATGTATGATAGAAATTAATCGATATTTTTTATATCACATGTTTCAAACGTTATTTAAAATTTATTTCATATTTATGTTTCATTGTGTTGAATAAAACCTAAATCTCAGGCAATCTCTAATTCATTTCATTTTATTTAAAACAATTTAGAAACAAATAATGGAACTGTTGCTTAGACCTAACTGATTCCGATTCGATGTGGAGACAAACTCCATTTATGCTGGTAAACATTGGGAATATTCATCCGATTAGCTTTAGTAGCATAAAGGGAAGTTAAACAAACACTGGAAATATTGGTTTAACAATTTTTCAAAACATTGGGGCTTCTATGAAAGCTGAAGAAGACATGCTGAAACTTCTATTGAATTTTATATTTCCTGAATTTTATGAACACGTAAGTCAGCCTAGTATTTATAAAGGGTGACAGAAATTGTTAGGGACTCAATGTAAAACCTATCAATAAAATATTTTCTTGCTATAAAATCAATTCCTTTTCGCAGCAGCCAAACAATGTAGTGGATCAATACATAGAGGCCCAACACTGCTTAAGTGCACGACTCTTCAAGTTTAAACGAAATCCCTTTGGGGTAACTAACAGAGTAACATCTTTCCGGAGAGGGATAGGCTAAATAATTCACAATGAAGATTTGGAAAATACCTTTTCTTTATATCGATGAAGTCATTGTAGAAGAGATCAATGAGAGCATGACTATATGACCAGTATTATGGAAAAGAAAGGGAAAAAAATGTTAAAAGAAAAGATAATCTTGAAAAAAAGAAAAACAAATTAATTAAAACCAATGTTGGGCGCCTGGATTTCTTTCAATTAAATTATTAACACGTTAGGTGCAGTGGCGTATTTTAGGGGTATCCTGAATTAGACGGTATCGGTCCCCAGGGTTCGACTGCTTGCATGAGCCACAGACGATATCGGACGTCGGGGTCCGATGGGAATACTTTGACGAAAGCGTTATCTTTTGATTAAAAGGGAATTAAATGAGCATCTCGAGGGCATTATCTCTTGGTAAGGATTGGAACTAGACATGATAGGCGCAGGGCAGGCCGATACAGGATTTACGCCATTCCTTATCGAAAATCGGACCTCGGAGTCCGATTCTAAAAAACAACAGAATTTCAGCTGTTAGCAACATTTTCTGCACTAAAATGCAATAATTTCATTAAAAATCGACTAAATTGAGCATTTGAAGTGTTCGGAATTTTGGACATTTTCATGTGAAAATCAGCTATTAAGAAGGGAATGTAAGACATCGGACCCCAGGGACCGATGCCGCACCTAACGTGTTAATATAATAAGAAAAATTTGTAAGGAACCTACCACAGGTTACTGGTCAAGTAAATTTAATCATCTCCAGGCTAACTCAGGTGAGTAGGGCAGGGTCCACAAAGCAGTATCTCTTTTGGTTTTCGCATGTTGTATTTATATATATTGAAATATATACATATATATTCGAATAGCTATACAAGATACTTGGGAGAAAAATATATACATGAGAAAAAAAAGAGTGAAAGTTAACAAACAAAAAAATAAATACCAGGTCTGCAAGTTTAAAATGTCGTTTATTTCTTAAAATATATACACAGTAATTTAAAAAAAAAGTATAATATATTTTATTCAAAGTACTGGCCCTCGCTTTCTACACATTTTGTCCATCTCTCGGGCAATTTATGGATACCATTCCAAAAGAATGCTTCATCTTTATTTGAAATCCATTCATCGAGCCATTTTCTTACATCCTCCAAATTGTTAAAGTGTTGCTCAGCCAATGAGTGTCCCATCGATGAGAAGAGATGATAATCAGAAGGCGCCAGGTCAGGTGAATACGGCGGGTGGGGTAGGAGTTCCCAACCAAGCGAAGAAATCGTTTCCTTAGTCAATCTGGCTGAATGTGCAGGAGCGTTATCATGCTGAAGAATGACTTTGGCGTGCCTGTGAGCCCATTCTGGGCGTTTTTCGATCAATGCGTGACTCAAATTGATCATTTCTTGTCGGTAGCGGTCGGTATTGACTGTTTCGCCGGGTTTGAGAAGCTCGTAGTAGACTACTCCCTTCTGATCCCACCACACACACAGCATTGTCTTCTTCCCAAAACGATCCGGTCTTGCACTCGATGTGGATGGTTGTCCTGGCGTTACCCATGATTTTATTCGTTTGGGATTCTGAAAATAAATCCATTTTTCATCGCCAGTTACAACTCGATGCAAAAAAACCTTTCTTTCGTGGCGTAAAAGCAGCATTTCGCACACAGTTTTTCGTTTTTCCATCTGTCGTTCGTCCAATTCATGTGGAACCCATTTTCCAACCTTTTGAATTTTTCCCATAGCTCTCAGGCGATCGGAAATGGCTTGCCTAGTGACATTCAACTGTTCTGCCATCATTTGTTGGGTTTGGGTATTGTCTTCGTCTAATAAAGATTGCAATTCGACGTCCTCAAACTTTTTTGGTCGATTTTCTCGTTTTTTATCAGTTACATCAAAATCACCACGTTTGAAACTTTGAAACCAACGTTCACATGTCTTGACGGTTGGAGCAAGATCGCCATAAGTCTCAACAAGAATTCGATGACATTCAGATGCCTTTTTCTTTTGATTGAATAAGAAAATCATGACATGCCGCAAATACTCTTTATTTGGCTTAAAATTAGACATTTTTAACACCAAAGAAAGGTATGATACGTCCACGTAAACGACTTAAAAACAACAGACTTTTGTAAACAAATGATTAACAAACAAAATAGCGTTTAGAGATAAGCAAATCCTTCAATAGGCTAAGAGCGCATTCTATTGGAATTAAAACGACATTTTAAACTTGCAGACCTGGTAAAATAAAAATGAACTCGAACATTTTTTCCTTTTACGAAGAAACTAAGGGAAAAAAAAATAAATAAAATATAAGCACTAAAATGCACACTAGACCTTATCCTTTATATGAGGTTCCACTTAGCTAAGTATAGGAAGGTAGCCACCACGTTTCAACTCCCAGTGTTGCCACCTTGGTTACAACTATAATCTGAAAGATTCATGGATGCTGCACAAAGAAAAGTGTCTTTTCAGCAAGATTGATTAAACTCTTAGGTTACTCAATAAGCAACAAGATTATTATACCTCTCTCTGATAGGCTTAAACCTGTCCAATATCTCCGACATCCAATGGAAACCCCAGAATTGAAGAGAATTATTGCCATGTTCCCTCACTAAATTAAAGTGTTTTCCAGGAAAATACTGCTTCCAGTTCACTGGACATTGCTTTTGTCCAAACTGCTCTTGGTACCTTTAACAATCTCAAACTAGAAGCTGAAAAGGGTCCATTGACTCCTATATAGAACGGTTCCTCTTTCACTGTTAAAACTGATGCTTTAGATGGTGCTGTTGCTGTCACTCTTATGCAAGACAGTCATTCTTTTGCATATTCTTTCTAGAGATCTATGAGGCCCTAAACAGAAGCACTTTCCAGTAGAAAAGGAGGCTTATACAATATTGAAGCTATCTCTTAGGAAGAAATTTCCATCTTATTACGGATATGACATGAAGAGGATACAGGAGGTACATATATCATTATGGACCAATGTTCAGTGGCATCTATGTTTCATTCAAAGCATAATGTAAAAATAAAAAATGAATTTTTTTAAATAATGCTTAGAGTTATCTTGTTTCTATTACAATATTGTTTATAGACCAGGAAAAAAAGATGCAACAGTAGATGCACTATCCCCCCTATGTTCAAATATGGACGACTACAATAACCAACTACAGAAATCTAATGTTTATGTCACCGACAATCACTAGAATGTATCACTGTGTACATAACAAAAATTCAACAATTTTTCATTAATGATTTACCTTAACATTTGATACTTGTGTGGAAATAAAGCTCAGTTTTAGATGTATCAAGAAACACTTACAAATCGGTTCGGAACAGTGGCATCTGCACCGTTCACTAAGACGCCCCTCAAAGTAAGGCCCGATCTCCACTGAAAAGGACCCTTTTGGGAGTTTATTTATCTCTGAAGAGCAGGCGCAGCGAGCGGGATTCGAAAGCTGGAATCTATTAAAGCTAGCACAGGCACACTTTAACTGAAAAAAAAAAACGCGATGGGAGTTCGATAAAATGACGGTCACATAACCTCTCAAAACAGGCTCCGCCCGCCCCGAAGCCACTCTTCAGCACCTGTATCATCAAATCAACAGATCCATAAGAATGCCTAAATATTGATTTCAAAGGAACAGTTCCAAATCCCACCAAATATTTATTGATGATAGTAGATGAGTGATGTGATAGATGATTCTCCTTTTCCTTTCTTTGTCCAAGATATGAATTCATTGGATGTGATTGCTGCCCTACCTCAGCTATTCTTCACACTTGGTGCCACAGCATTTATCCATTCGGATAGAAGCATATCATTATTCTCTCTACGGAGTTAAAAGAATTCTTAGTATCTACTGGAGTTGAATTGAATAGATCTACACCTTATAATTCCACAGAGTAATAAAAGATACAATAGCGTAGTCTGGAAAACTATATTACTTCCACTTAAGTCCAAGTGGGATACCAGTTACGAAGTATGACTCAATATTCCATGAAGCTGCTTCCTTTTGAATAAACCTAGTAATGAAATTCTGCATGAACAAATGTTTAACCATCCCGAAAATGCAAGTTTCATTGTGTTGAATTAAACTTAATTCTCAGGTAATCACTTATTCATTTCAACACATACATGCATCATATACAATATACATACACTACATCATAACCTAAGAAAATATGTACTAGTCATAGATACCAGTTTTGGTATTAAGTTATCGAAATTCAGCTCTCCAGACTTTAACTTTCTTAGACATGCCTTGCTGAATAAATGTTCAGTTTCATATTCATTTCGAAATGATTTAAAAACGAATGAGTGGGCCAACAATTCATCAGCTACATCTGAAAAACACTTGGACTTGACATGGTCATCCCTCCTCCTAAAAACATTAATTAAATTTAATCCACAACTAAAAATTGAAATTATCATCAATCTTAAATTAAGAGAAGAGAGTAGGTTTCTTTAAGCATTCAACATTATTAAACCATACCATATTTTTTCAAAATCAGCTTCACAAGTGAAGATTGGTGTATAGTCATCTTCCTCGGACATTACATGAAATACAATATCACACTGCTGATAAATATCGGAAAATGAAAATCTGTAAGTTAAGCGGTCAAATCACCAAGTCAAACTAGACACACTTCTCATTCAAGAATGTAAACTAAAGGTTATGCAGTAGTAGTAACCTGATCAATGTAAATTAATAGTAATCGGAAGAACAATCGAAGTATTTTTCTCTCAGATTATCTTCCTAGTGAAAAAGCGAATGTCGCAGTTCTTGTGCTTATCATAAAAGTATCAGGAACAAAAATATTTTCTCTACTGATAAAATTAGAAACTAAAATACATTTGTTATTCAAAATAAAATTCATAAAGAACTTTAAAAGGTAAATTTACATCGATTCCTAAACATTGAATGTTTTGTTTACATTAAGATCGAAATCCGCCAAAAGGATATTTTTAAAGTGCATCTGAGTGCCAAGTATTATATATTTGGTTATCAAATATTATTTTTTTCCTTATTGTATGTCGGTTTAGATCACTAACAATTATAATAATTAAAGGTTAACTTTTTGAAAATGACGGACCGAGTCATTTCTTTAATCGACATGGATTGTTTTTATTGTCAAGTTGAGGCTCGTTTAAATCCTTCATTAAAAGGGCATCCTATGGCTGTCATTCAGTACAATCAATGGAAAGGAGGAGGGTAAGATTTTTAATACAATTCTACGGTTTTAGAAAGAACCCAAATTTATCAATTGAGAAGGTTGATAGAAATCAGATTCCATAAGTGAGAAAATGACATTTGTGGATTAGTATTATTATTATGACGATGAGGCATAAAACAGGCTCTTTGATCCACCCTCTAAAGTTACTTAAGGGAATTATATTACTATTCCCATTCCTAATGAGGAGAAACCCTACAAAATATATTTTTTTTTTAGTAAAACACCTATGAAGGCTTTAATATTTATGGAAATATCACTTGTTGGTGCTACTGTAATGTTATTGACATGATCATTATTATTTGTTTCAGAATTATTGCAGTTAATTATGAAGCAAGGGACAGAGGTGTAACAAGGTTTATGCGAGGAGATGATGCTAAGAAGCATTGCCCTGAAATCATTTTAGTATCTGTGCCTACTGTGAGAGAGAAAGCTGATTTAACTAGGTCATCAATTTTTCTTCAATTTAATGATTTTATTATTTATATTTTTATTTTATTTTTAACTATTTTTATAAATGACGATTAAATTTAATCGTTGAATATTTTAAAAGTTGAGATAATATTCATGGAAAGTTAATTCTAAGTAGAAAAAAAAATTGGTACTAATTCTCCATTGTTACATCTAGCCATAGCCAATATGGTGCCATTTAGTGTAGCATCCCAACTGGAAAGGACCTGTCCGAGATTGTTATCCTCTGAAGAGTGAGTCAGTAGCGAGCGGGAGTCGAAAGTTGGGATCTAATAAAGCTGATCAAGGCTCTTTTTAACACATTCATTGCCCTCTAATAAGAAGCATACATTTAAGGGTACCCAATGTTTCTGGTTTATTCTTGCTTGTAAACAACACTTAAAATAATCAAATCAATGATTGATAACATCAATGCAAGTACCATTTACCATTTTTTTTACATACAACCCGCTACGTACGGCCGCTACGTGGCTGGGTCGCGGGCCACCTTCGGATTTCTATCATAAAATCAGTTTCTAGGGCATAATTTTTTAATTAAATGTGATAAATGGCATTTTCTTTCAATAACCCAATTAATGTAAAATGCGTGTCATTTTTTTTGGGGGGGTTCATATATTTTTTTACTTAGTTCTTTTTTTTTTAATAATTACTTTTAAATTATAAAATTCCGTATTTCTGCTTTTTAACTACCCTATTATTTTACTGGGTGGTATGAAAAATTATTTCTAAATTACCTTTTTTTTTTTTTACTTTTTATAAATCCCATAGGGATATATTGACAGATGAATGGAAGAATTGAAGGAGGCTATTGGAAGGTAGGATGAACTATTGAAAAACTATAAAAATAAAAAAAAAAACCGAGGAAAACTATTTAATAAAAAAATAAAATAAACTACATTAATAAATTAAATAAATAAATTACATTAGTATTACTAAAAAAAAATAACTACTGCAATATTGAAGTAGAAACGAGAGGCCCCTGCCGATCTAGGTAGCCGGGAAGGCAATGGAAAGGTGCACCCGCCAGGCGTGTCGTGGGCTACAAACGTGTTAACTGGAAAGGACGCAATGGGAGAGGGCTTATATTATGGTCACATAACCTTTCAAAATAGGCCATGCCGAGAAGTAACATAGGGGAAGCTTTACTAAATAGTTTTGTTTAAGTGATTTTTTTTTTTTTTTCTTCACGGTGCTTCCTCCAAATGTCACAGTCTAGTGCCGACGCCATCTAGTTCCAAACTCCTAGGATGTTGCAAGCATTTTCTGCCACTCCATCAGACCACCTCAGCTTTGGTCTTCCTCTTCTTTTTCCATGCATCGGGAGAGTTAGCAATGGTTTAGGCATTTCTTCATCCGCCATCCTTGTGATATGTCCTGCATGTCTCAATCACCTCTACTTCATTGTTCTGGGAATATCCGTCTCTCTGAAAGTGTTGTATAGCTCCTGGGTTTTCCGTCGCTTTCATTCCTCCCCAAGTTTCACTCCTCCCATAATACGTCTGTGAACTTTTCTTTCGAAATTAAGGAGATCCTTTTTGGTGGCTTTTGACTTTGTCCAGTATTCAGATCCATAAAGAAGTATTGGGTGTAATGTCTTATACAGGTGGAGCTTGGTCTGTCTGGAAATTATCCGCCTGTTTAGCTGTTTTCTCAAAGTAACATTTGTTGGCTGCTGTGATTCTTTTCCTTATTTCAATGTCGAGGTTATTGTCTTGGGTGATCATGGATCCCAGGTAAGTAAACTCCGAAACGTTTTCAAATTTGTGCTGCCCAATAGTAACTGTCTTACCAGGCTTGGGAATTTCTTCCGTTACTATATACTTTGTTTTGGACTCGTTACCTTCTTTCTAGGCCTAGTCTACTGGCAGAGTCCACCAATGCTAGAAAGGCATCAGTCACAGCCTGAAGGCAGCATCCAACCATGTCAATATCATCAGCGTATGCCAACAATTGGACAAGCCTGGTAAGTAGGTTTCCTTGGTGTTGGCGTAATCCCGCGTCTCTTACGGCCTTCACCAGCTGAAGGTTGAACAACATGCCAAGAAGTAAGAAAATATTAAGAACACTTTTCCGTTTTTGAAAAAATTGCAAAAAAGGGAAAATTTTAACATTTACCCAATTTTGATGAAAGTTTTACTGTCCTATCACAGGCTTATGCCTATCTCAAATACCAAATTTCAGTGTGACGCGGTGTATCATTTTTGAGCTAGTCTGTTCACACACAGAGACCATCTCGCAGAACTTGGTTATTTGGACTCAGTGGACCTCGAAATGTGTATTCCCTTGAAGACCAGAAGTCGAAAATTTTCACGATCGTCCTTCCTCTTGCTTGTCCAAACCTTTAACATATAGTATACACCAACTCTAACTATACATCTTGTAGGCACATACTGGATATGTAGCCCTCATAATTTAGCTGAGTTTTTCCTCTTGGCCTGGCTTTCATAAATTGGATCTCTGCAAGGGCCTACATACCTGTGATTCCGAAATGTTTAATTCATCCCCAATATTTTTCATTTTTTATCCTATCCTGAGGGTGTAGTGATGTAAAACTATCGATAGTACTATCGAAAACTTTGTTTTTCAAGGGGACTTCCTGACTTTGTTTCCTTGACTTTTTGATAACATTTTTTATTGCTGCTATTACCAATCTTGATTTTGATAAAAATTATTTCAAGCTATATTGGAACCCTTTGTATAAATACAGAAATGTTTAACTAATTCGATAATAAAAAAGAAGAAAAAAATACAAATGATAATGTGCATCAAAAAGCTACTATCATTGAAAAATTCTACCCCCCCCCCCCCCCTCCGGTCATCAATAAATACTATCGATAGTTTTACATCACTAGTAGGGTGTTTTTAAGGCCACTTTGTGCAGGTATTTCATATCTGTTGCAGTAATTTGACTCCATTTGTTTTCTGGAAGGACCCAAACTCTTGCTCCATATAGCAGTATAGGCATATATGTAGCCTTGAAAATTTGGAGCTTGACATCTTTCATGATCTCTCTCTTTCCCACGATTGTGTTGCAGATTGAATTATAAATACTATTAGCTTTTCCTCTCCTGTTGTATTTTTCCATAGCTCCTTATCACAGTTCTGAGGTATTCATGACTTAAAACTTCCACATGTCTTCTCATGCCTTTCTCTGATTCCAATCTTTCCTCACCAGTCGCTCTGAATATGTTATAGTCCCCAACTATTGTTAAAATCTAGCCCCTACCATTGTTTAAAGGGGTTCCTCAGGGTTCCTCCTTATCCCCCACTCTTTTTTTCTATCTATATCAATGACCTCCCATCCTCCATCCATCACTGTCAATACCATCTGTATGCCGATGACGTCCAGATTTACCTCTCCTTTGACCACACTGATTCCTCCAACGCCATCCTAAAACTCCAGGAAGATATCGAGAGAATATGTGCTTGGGAAAACCTCGACAAACTCACTTTGAACGCCAACAAATTCCTAAAAACTAGGGAATTTAGTTTGCTTTTTAGTGGTGTAACCCATGATACAATTGCACTTCACCTTTTGAGTCTAAAAGGAGTTTTTCTGATGAAAAACACGCTAGAGAATGTCACTGCACGCGCGACAAGAATGTCGCTGCAATAATCCATGGTTCTACAATAATAACATTATTAAAAAAAAAAAAAACTCCTTAGTTTAAATTTAAAAAATACTTTCTTTAAAATAAATTAAACTTTTGTCTTCTCTTCTACTAAAATTTGAAAAATCCTACATAAAAAATAATGTTATTATTGTAAAACTATATTAAAATGGATTATTGCAGCGCGTGTTCAAAATTTCCTCTATTACTTTGGATGCAGGCTTATAATTAACATTTTTATGTAGGATTTTTTTTTTTTTTTTAATTTTAGATTATTATTACCGTTTTTATATTATTTAGAATTCATACATTGTTCTTTCTAGTCTTAAAAAAGTAAAACTAACTCTTAACTCATGGGAAGTTCGGCATCCATTACTTTGGATGCAGGCTCTAGCGTGCTTCCTCATTGCCCCAGCAGTGACATTTTCTAGCGTGTTTTTCATCAGAAAAACATCTTTTAGACTCAAAAGGTGAAGTGCAATTGTATCATGGGTTACACCACTAAAAAGCTAACTAAATTCCGCAGTTTTTAGAAAATTTGACAGCTTCTAGGGTGCTCCAGGGGGGAGTGAGGAATTTTCAAAAACTATTAAAAATTTAAGTTTTAATAAATGTTTTGTGTTTAGCGCATTAAAAGTCCCACTGAAAGTGGATTTAAAATAAGCAGGCCCATCTCATCTTTTAGAAAATTTAATGCTGATTAAGAAAATATCAACGTTTTTCTTACTACGCTAAACCAAAGTAGAGAAAACTGTAATTTTTCAGAAAAAAGTAAAATTTTAAAAATAAAAACAAAAAAAATTCTATCTCCTCAACAGATTGAGATAGGAAACTCGTTTCTGCGCCATTCTACCCCGTTTAGCATGCAGTATTACCTAATTTTTTTTTTTTACACTAGGTCTGGGACACCCAGTATATATATATACACATATATATATATATTATCCATTTAGATATCCTATACTAATGCTTAACAAGAGAATACCTTACAGTCATAAATGCTGTCCTTTTAAGAGGTTGTGAAATGGCAGTTCTGAGCCTGTGAAATGGCAGTTCTGAGCCTGTGTAATGTCAGATATTACAGATCCCTATCCTAATTATGATGGGTAGGCAATATTTGAACTCCCAGTACAGCCGTTATTTCAGCCTTAGTAGCATGAAGTTGTTCAATAAACAAAGTTTTGCTCTGCTATACTATTTGTATATACAATAGTTTTGTGTGTGTTATTACTAACTATCAATATCCAACATCTAAAAAATATTTAATTGGGCATATTGGTTTCTAAAAAGCAGTCTTAATAGGTATGTGACCTTTCTACTTTCGTAATTTATGTAACATGATGATTTTCTTTTATCTAGATACAGAGAAGCTGGCAGAGAAGTTTTAGCTATTTTGTGCAGATTCAGCGATTGTGTTCAAAGAGCAAGTGTTGATGAAGCTTACATTGATCTTACAAAAGCAGTCGAAGAAAGAATGAAAGCACTTTCCCAATTTAACCCTGATAAATGGAAATCAACATTTGTTGTTGGATACTCTACAAATTCCTCTAACGATGAAGGTGTTGCAGAAATATCAGAAAAAAGTCTTTCTTATTATTTTCAAACATTAAAGTTATTTTGCCACTAACTTGTTCCCTAAATCTAGGAGAAAGGAAGAATGGATTCAGAGCTTGGTTAGAAGATACAGAGTCTCTTAATAATACTGCGTCACTTAAGCTTGCTGTTGGTGCTTTAATAGTTGAAGAAATTAGGGAAACTGTATTTTCTGAAACTGGTTTTAAGTGCTCTGCTGGTATTGCCCATAATAAGGTTTGTTATATTAAACTATGATAAGTTAAAATGTCTGGGGAAAAAAATGATTACTAAAATAATTTTTTTTTTTCCAATGGCCACCCTTTTTTTAAAATTATCCTTTAGGCTTTTTGAAGAATTATTCTTTTAGGTACATTCGATTTTGCACCACTAGGGTGAACGACATTACCTAACATTACTTTTTATTTGAGATTATTTACTTAATTTATTTTTATATTTATTTGCTGCACTTTTTAGGGTAAATAAATAAAAGTTAAGAGTTTTAAATATGTCCACCTTTAGAAGGTGTAATAATTTATTTTATTTTATAGTATAGTCAGTAACAAATGTTTTTGGACTTCTTGAAAAATATCTCTGAAAAAGTTAAATAGATTACTGGACCCCCGTGTGAAAGAAATCCGAAAATCTATTTTTTTTATAGTGTTTGTTTTTATAGATACAATTTTTGCCCAACTCTGGGTATATGGCAGTTGCATTGAATACCTATGGAACCATTTAAAACGATAAATCACGTAGATTTATCCAAAATCCAATTTTTGACATACATAAATAACTTTATCATTGTTCTTTGTTTTCAGATTTTGGCTAAATTAGCATGTGGACTTCATAAACCAAATCGTCAAACTATTTTACCTCTAGAATGTGTTTTGGAGCTCTATAAAACATTACCAGTTAAGAAAATAAAAAATTTAGGTGGTAAACTAGGTGATAATGTTGTTGAAAAACTTGGTTGTAAAACTATGAGTGATTTGCTGAAGTACAGTGAAAAAGAACTTCAATCTAAATATGACGAAAAAGCAGGGTACGGTATAATTTAAATTTATATTGTAACACTTATGTGGGTAACAAATATTTATTAACAGAAATATTCAGTTATCACAATGCCAACGAATTATTACAACTTAAACAATTGAGCAGGTTACAAAAATGATAACTTTATCACACACAATCATATGACTTGAGCTACACAGTCAAGACACAAACTTCAACTAACTCATTCAGTCTCTGCCCCTTATATATATCGTAAATAGTGGGGCCTGGAATCTTCTAGAACAATGTCGGCAATTCTCCGTCATCACGGAATGATCTAGACAAAAACAGTTCGTTCCAACCGGTTATTTTGTTCCAACATGCGGTCCGGGAGGCTACGCCATATGTTTTTTTTTTTTTATTTGCTTATCGATTTAACGTTACAATATATTCTTATTAAATAATTCATACAGGAATTTCCCAATAAGATATGTTTCCACATGAGTCCTTTTGTATTTGATATTGTTTAATTATTTACTATCCTGCTTTTTTTTAATTAATTTAATTTTCCTTATTATTTTTTATAGATCATGGCTTTATAACATAGCACGTGGCTTCGACAATGAGCCAGTCACAGCCCGTCTTTTATCTAAAAGTATTGGTTGTTGTAAAAATTTTCCTGGTCGTACAGCTTTAAGTAAAACAAAAGATGTTCATCATTGGATAAGTAAATTAGCTGAAGAACTATCTGAAAGATTGCTGGAAGATGAAGTCATGGTAAACATTAGAAAATTATTTTGATGAAGTTTTGTACACATTTATATATATTGAAGTATTTCAGTTTTTAAATGAGAAAGGAGTATATAAGAGTACATATTTGATATGAAGAGTCGACTTTGGAAGAAATTGCTTATGTCATCTGCTAATTTAGTGGAGAGGTTTTTGAAGTTGTACAGGAATTTTTTTTATTTCGAACATCTACAACATGGAGACAGGCCCAGAAGTAGTTGGTAGTATATCCAAAACCGATCAGATGTGTTACCCCATCAACAATATAGTAGGACCCAGAGATGTATTCTAGGAAACTAAAAGGCATTTATACAAGTCTCTGTCCCTTCCAACCTTCACCTATGGAAGTTCTATTCGGGTTATGCTTGACAAGTATGCCAGTCGAGCCACAGATGCTTAAATGAAATACCTGTGGAGAGCCAGTGTTAAGACTAGAAGAGCTGGAGGTGATAGAGCTCTCTTGAAAACCAACCAAATTTTTTGACCATGATTGCCAAATGGAAAAAAAAAGAAAAGTAAAAAAAAGTAATGGAAGCAGGCCCATTAGGAGAAGGTCACAATGCTGTTCCAAAAATATCTAACTGGAATATATTTTAGTAAAGTATAGTGGAATGCACTATCGGACTGGATGGAAAAAGTACAAAACTCTTTAAAATATGGGGAAGCTTGTTGATACTGAGAAGCATGGCTGGCTGAGTTGGATCATAAAACTCCTCAATGTTATGAATGGCATAAAAAGGATGACTTATCTAAGTCTTGCATTGGAGTTCTCCTTCATTTTGAAGTACTTCTCTTAATACTAATTCAAGTGCCACTAGGACGTGGCAAGGGATAATTCAACGTTGGCAAGGGAATCAAAATCAACGTTGGTAGCAATAAAATAGTTTAATACTATTTGTAGGTTGTTTACTACCACCCCGGACTATTCTTATATATATTCAATATTCGGTCAACCATAATTTATCCAACATAATGTGTATACATCACAATGGGATCCCCTCAAATACCTCATAGTTTCCATCAATAGAGATGCATTGGTCCTATTCATTCTTCCGCTATATGATTTAGCAGCAGTGTTTAGCAGATGAACAGCAGTGTTGACTCTACCTTCAAATTTGTTCCTTTTTTAGTAGTTAGGGTAACTCTACCAAAGGTTGACAGTGCTCCAATAGTTGACCTTTCGTACAAAAAGTGTGAATAATAAGATTCGTGGTAGATTGTCTTGGTTCAAAATTTGGCTGTAAAATCCCAAGTTTTACTA
Source organism: Aelia acuminata (assembly GCA_911387785.2). Classification (NCBI taxonomy): domain Eukaryota; kingdom Metazoa; phylum Arthropoda; class Insecta; order Hemiptera; family Pentatomidae; genus Aelia; species Aelia acuminata. The sequence continues at coordinate 129,509,582 of OU426978.1, read as the reverse complement.
GTTGGCTGTGTTACCTTCTGCATTAGTGTGATGAAAACTGAAACTTATTTGTGAGAGGTTATAATGGAGAATTTTCTTGTGGCTTCAACAAGTGGTTTCTGCTTTCCTGTTTCATTAGTATGGTAAGTCACATTAAATAAGCTTTTTAGTTCGCTTATTTGTGTTCAATTATTTTTTAACTACTTTCACGATATTCATTAACTTCATGGGAATCATTGGATATCCTTTTTGTTTTATTTATACAATGTTTTAGGGCTTAAATGTGGGTATCAACTATTAGAACAAAAATTAATCCTTAATTTCAATAGTTGACATCGATGTCAACTATTGGTGTTTTTTACTCTGATGAAACTGATACTTTAAAATAATTTGCTTGATTTAAAAAATATCTGGGTTTAATATCGGTAGTGAAATCACTGATCTAGCTCCATTCTAACCAATGTTCGACAGGGGTTATGTTTATAGTTGACACCCGTGCATAGCCTCAGCTTTATTTAACATAATCTTGTTTTGTTTATTTTTTAAATTAAGTAACAATTGTAACAGTCAGAAATTATAACAATTTTATTTTATTAGGGAATAAAATATATCGTAAAGTTAAATAGTTAAATGGATTGAATAATACGACTTATTATAAACTTATAGTAATTATAGATGTTGTAAATAAATTTAGTAAATAGATATTCTATACCTAAGAAAAATTCAGTTAATCAGGAGATACCTGAAAATGCTGCAGCACTGGAAGTAGACGAAACCATACTATCCCAACCAGAAATTTGGGACAAGAAAGAAAATCAGAAAAGCTTAGATCCCCAAGAGCAGGAGCAGAGAATTAATGTTGATCAAGGAATATTTCTTCAAGAGGAGGTGCAAGGTAGTTTAAGTGTTGATGACGGAAAATTTATAATAGTTGGGTTCTCAAATAAGAGATTTAGGCGTAAAAAATGTCTGGCTCAAGTTACTAAAGTTGTCAGTAAATTAGAGATCATGGTTTTATTGTTACAACCATGCAATCGGATGAAAACAAGTTTTATTAACACCGATACATGTTGCTCAGTACCATCATGTGATATTATATCCGCGATCCACATGCCCAAAGTTTTTACCTTTAATGGACAGCAAAGTTACCATTTTAGTTTCCCACTTGAAGTAGATTAATTTAAAATGATTGTTGTTATATGGTATATGTATTATTCTCAATTGGATGATCTCATTTTTCAGTTTAATATTTTTTCTTTTGTCTATTAATGTTTTGTGTATAAAGTAATTAAATTGTGGAAATTGTATATGTTTCATTTCAATTTTGAATAGTTTATAAATAAAAAATGATTAACTTTTATTGCAGTCCTTATTTCCTAATATTTTCCTTGGGAAATTAAAAAATAATGTAAGTGCCAACTATTGACACAATATATCTCAACATTCCAAACCTTTCCATTTTGATGTGTCAACTATTGGCACATTTTAGAAGGTTCAAAGAAATCATTTTTTATAAAAACCGTAAATGTAAACCATAGGATATTGTATTCCTAGTTTTCTACAGGGATTGGCCTAACTAAATTCGTAACAAAGATTAACCTAACATCAATATTTTAGTAAACAGTGTCAATAATCTAATATTTTTTTCTTAACCTGTCAACTATTGGTACAGTTACCCTATATACTCTAGTAAGTACTGATTAATTAATCATAAACTTGTAATAATCAAAATTCGATTATTCTCATTTTATTTTTTTTCTTCTTGTTTTTTATTAACTTTTGTTGCAGAATAAACGAAGAGCTAATTTATTAACTGTGTCAATGCACTTGGAAATAAATAAAAAAGAGACATCATCTTCTAAATCAGTAGCTTTGTCTTCTTATGAAGTTGACAAAATATTTTTTGTGGCAGAGCAAGCTCTTAAAAAAGTTTGTAAAGTTGATCCCTCTACCAATACCTGGTAAACTACATATAAATGCTATATTTTTAAAAAATTAATGTTTTTTTAATTATTACTCTAGTTTTACAAAATGGTATAATAGTTATTATATTTTGAAGTTTTTAAATTATTATTCATGGTATATACTTTTTTGGGAATTCTAAAGTTTACTATCATCCTTCCTTGGCTAAATGTACTGAATTTGAGTAAAAATAATTTTCAAGAGATTTTATCTCTTCAAAGCAACTAATGCGACATGTGGCCCAATTTCTTGTTAAAACCAATGATTATCAATCTTTCAACAGATGTAGTCAAAACATATTAAATTTAGCTAGTTTTTTAATGAAATGTGTATTTGTTTATTTTATAATTTATAAAAATATCTAGAAGACTATTAAATTTATTTTTCGTAACTCACTTATTGGCCAAAATGTCATTTTTCATGCTGGTCAGTGATAGTATGATCAAATCAGATACTTTCCTTATAATTCTACAGAAATTTTATTTTTTATCCTTTTTTTTTTTTTTTTTTTTTTTTTTGCTTCCTCGCCTTCCCGGGCCAGGGGAGAGGGTGGGGGATTGATGCCGAGATTAATTAAATTTTCTTAAATTTTCCCCTGGCTCCCGGTTTTGAACTTGCTATCTTTGTGTTTCCAAGCAGACGTTGCCATGGGCAACGCGTATTTTCTAATGCTCACTCGGCCATCCCCCCACCATTTTTTATCCTTATAGAAATAATATGGAGTGTAATGGTACGGTAAGAATTGGAATAATATAAAAGCCTTACCAATCCTGAAGGCGCTATGCTGAAACCAATCGCTTTCTCAACACTGCCAGATCACCTCTAACACAATCCTTTGTTCTCAACCTATCACTCAGATGATAACCATTTGTCTGGGAAAGTACCATCCAACAATTTTATTTAAGTCACTACAGACACCTCAATTATTTTACCTGTTTTTTTTGTTATTCTTGTATTTACTGTACCCACAAAATCGCAACTTGAAAAAAAGACTTTTTTTCTCCAATTTAGTTCAATAATGTAACTTAGTTCTACTATAAAATTGTGTTTTGTTCAGCAATAATGCTGAACTGGGTTTCCCAAAGTTTTGAAACCCATTTTTAATGAAATTATTATCTTTTGTAGCTCTGTATGAAAGACTAGTAAATTTCCACAACATTAATTATTTTCGTATTTTGATTGGCATTTTTTTTTTCTCAAAAACGAAATCATAAATGATAAAATATATTTGTGATTAATAAAGGTTTTAAAGAATATAAAAATAACTATTTTAAATGTAAAGCTCTGTAGATTTACTTCCAAGTTAACATAAATTAAAGTTTTGCCCTACAATGCTTTCACCCTAAGATGGAGAAGAAAGTTTTTGGAGATTGAATAATTTGTATTATGTATATACTATTAATTATTAAGCGTAACATAATATAGTTAAAGGACTTCTTGAAGGTAGTCACCAATAAAATGTTCCCTTGATAATTATTTAAATAACATCAGGAAATTTCAATTGTTAATTTTATTTCAAATTTTCAATTCAATTTTATTTTAAGTATTGAATTAAAAACTTTTTTTCAGGTATCCACCAATAAAACATTTAGGGCTTTCAGCTGGTAAATTTTCTAACAGTTCAAATAAAATTGTTAAATTTTTCAAAGTTTCTGAAGATTTGCATCCATATACTGCTAAAACAAACGTGAACACAGAAAATGCTGCATCAATTACAATAAATGAAAATAAGTCCTCTTTCTTTGAACGCATGTTTCAACGAGATGTTTTTGATTCTAATAAGAAATTAAATATGGTTCCCGATTTTTCTAAAAATGATTTGTACATTGACAGTGAAGATTCTCAAAGTTCAATGGTAAAAGTAGTTGATGAAAATATGGAAGCCCCTGATGAAAGCCAAAAGGATAATATAAAAAGAAAACTATTTAGTATGGAAATTGATGATATTGAACCCCAGCAAATCAATAAAAAAAAGTCAGACACTGATGAAATTGAACTCGAATATGTTGATAAAAAAGAGTCAGAAACTGATTCTAAAAAAGACTTTTTCATAGAACGGTCTACAGTTAATTCAAATGTAAAACATGTTGAGAAAAAAAATACGCTATCAAATTTTTTAAATCAAAAAGTTAAGCAAGAAGAATGGATTAAGCCTGAAGAATTATTTCCAGATCTCTCAGAAATTGATGATGACTTACTACAAGCCCTACCTTCATCTTATAGGAATAAAATTATGAAGTTGAGAGAAAGTGTTAAGCTAGATAGGGATCATAACTCCAAAGAGCATAATGCAGTTTGCAACTTAGCTGTCAATAATACAGAAAAACTCAATAATGAACCTCAAACAACTGGCAATAATACAGAAAAACTCAATAATGAACCTCAAAGAGCTGGCAATAGCTTATTGAAATGTAAAGAATGTGGAGAAACTGTTGAAGATTATGAACTGCATCAGGATATGCATGTTGCTCTGAAGTTAGATAAAGAACTGAATTCTGTCCCCCGTGTAATAAATAGTACAACTTCTGTCTCTAAAAACGATAAAGATAATAAAAGGAAACTGAAAAGCAGTGGTAAGAAAAAACTTAATAACACCAAAAAAATGAAGAGTATAGATATGTTTTTTAAAAAGTAATTAAATTTTAAGAATACTAGTGCAATTTATAATATTTATTTTTAATGTTATATATAAGACTTTATATATTGAAGCATTTACAATATATAAACTTTTAAGTTAATAACTTAACAAAGATTTTACAAATTTACATAAAACAAATGAAAATCTTTGTTAAGTATTTTTTGTTTATGAAAAATATGTTTATTTTAATTTATGTAGATTTTATCAGAAAAAGAGAGAAAATTTTCAGTTTTTAATTATTATCTGTGCATGTTCTATAACGGTATTTGTTGTAAATGATTGTTTTTTGCTATTGTTATTTGTTAGAATGAATTTGCTGAAGATTTAATGCATTACAATTAGCTCACATAAAAGAATTCTATGAACTATTAGCACATAACAAATGCATATTGCAGCCAAAGAAATCAAAAGAATAATACAAATTTTGGAACAGTTAATTCCCTGTTAAGTAGTTGTAGATGCCTTTCTTTGCTCAATTGTCATGAGAATTGGAAAATATTATAGGAAGTTGCACTTTAATATTGTTATTTTTTAAGGTTTATTTTATTGAATGTTTCCATTAGAAATGAAATAGTAGCTTTTGTTGGCTATAAGAAGTATTACAATGTACAAATCATTACTTTTTACCTTACTTGCTTGTTATTTCTACAAGAACTAATTTTAATATAGCCATTTTATTTATTTTACTATATACAACAATTATAACATATTTAAATACGTGATATCTATTTATAAGCATTAGTTATATTTAATCAAGAAATAGACTATTCTTGAAAACTGTGATAATATTTATTTTTTATTTACATATATTGTATGAATTGTTTCAAATCACATAATATCTATATTTTAAGTCATTAACTATAAAATATATTATTTAAAATCAATATTTTTAATGTGTTTTATTTTTAGCCCAGTCTTCATTTTATTCAATGCTTTTTTACTTTCACTTACCTATATATGAAATATATAGTAAGTGGAAGTATTGCGATCGTGAAAAATTTCGACTTCCAGTTTTCAACGGAAATACACGTTTTGGGACCCCCTGAGTCAAAATAACCAAGTCCCACGAAATGGTGTGTGTGTGTGTGCGTGCGTGCGTGCGTGCGTGCGTGCGTGCGTGCGTGCGTGCGTGCGTGCGTGCGTGTGTGTGTGTGTGTGTGTGTGTGTGTGTGTGTGTGTGTGTGTGTGTGTGTGAACAGACTAGCTCAAAAACTATAAACCGTGGGAACCTGAAATTGGGTATTTAGTGTAGGTATATGCCCGCGATGTGATAGCGAAAATTTCATCAAAATTGCTCAAAGGGAGGGAGTACTTTATTTAATAACTTTTTACGTTTTTTTCAATTTTCTCAAAAACGGCTCTAACGATTTTGATTAAACTGAGTATTTGATCTATTTATATGCCCGAGATACGACTGTAAAAATTTCATCAAAATTGATCAACCGGAGGGGGGACTTTACTTAATAAATTTTGTATCATTTTCACGTATTTTTATTATTTACGTAAAAACGGCTCTAACGATTTTGATTAAACTGAGTATTTGATCTATTTTTATGCCCGAGATATGACTGTAAAAATTTCATCAAAATTGATCAACCGGAGGGGGGACTTTACTTAATAAATTTTGTATCATTTTCACGTATTTTTATTATTTACGTAAAAACGGCTTTAACGATTTTGATCAAACTGGCTATATGATGTATGTATATGCCCGAGATACGAATGTAAAAATTTCATCAAGATTGATCAACCGGAGGGGGGACTTTACTTAATAAATTTTGTACCAATTTCACGTGTACATATTTTTTATTTACTCAAAAACGGCTTTAACGATTTTGAAGAAACTGGGTATTTGATGTATGTATATACCAAATATGTAAAACGCCAACATTTCATCAAAATTGGTCCAACTGAGGGGGCACTTTATTTCATGACTTTTTTCCAATTTTTACCTTTTTTTCGATAATCTCAAAAACGGCTTTAACGATTTTGATCAAATTCGTCATGTTTAATGAAAATTAGGTTTTCATTAATATCAGGTAAGCTTTATCATTATTAAAATGTTCTGAGGGTTTTTTTTTTTGGGGGGGGGGGCCTTTTTTGTTTGTTTCTTTCTTTCTTATTAAGTACCTTTGTTTTTGTTTACATGGAGAAATTAACTGTCTCTCGTTACGCCTAAAAATAAGAAATGGCTAAATATGAGATATGATAAAAATAAAGAAAACATAAAGAGGAGAAAAAAAGAAAAATATTCAGTCAACTCATAAAACTCGTTGAGCACACGCATGCGGAGTACGCCTTTAATGACAGACCATTGTTCATAATTAAAGCCGTTCTGTTCATTTGGAAAGTGGCAATTAACAAAACGCATTAATTTCTAATCTAAGTAAGTTGGTAAGTGAAAGTTGTGTGTTGCGAGCACGCACCAGATTTTTTCTTTTTAAATTTCTGAATTTGTGTGGAAATGCAACCATATCCTAGTCTGTACCTACAGGATGAACTGTCATATCCTTCAACATAACAACCAAGCTTTTTTAATTTTAATTAATATTTTTTGTCATTTTAATCCGTTAGGCCCAAATCAAAAACTTGGGCTCTGTGCTTCCTCTTGGAGCAAAGGCATGGAATGGATAGGTGTATTTATGTCTCCTTGTAAAGTTTGTCTCTAATTCCTTTCTGGAAATCCAGAAGGATTACTGTTCCTTAAAATCACGTTATCAGGTGAACCCAAAACGTGTATTTCCGTTTAATACCGGAAGTCGAAATTTTTCATGATCACAATACTTTCCCTTATTATTTCATACATAGGTAAGTGAAAGTCAAAAAACGTGAAAATCTGATAAATAAAGCCTTCCTCCTTTTGACCAATTTTGATGAAATTTCGGCTGCCACATTGCGGGTATATAAATCAAGTACCAGTTTGAACAAAATCATTCCTGCCTTTTTTGAGAAAATATAAAAAAAAAAAAAAAAAAAAAACGTGCAAATGAAACAATTTATTAAATAAAGTGTCACCTCCATTTGACCAATTTTTATAAAACTTTTGCTGTAACATCGCGTGCATATACACACACCAAATACCCAATTTCAGGTTCTTACGGTTTACAGTTTTTGAGCTCGTCTGTCACACACACAGACCATTTCGCGGGGCTTGGTTATTTGGTCTCAGGGGACCACTAATTTCCGTTGAAAACCGGAAGTCGAAATTTTTCACGTTCGTAATACTTCCCTTACTATATACTTGATAAGTAGGTAAGTAAAAGTAAAAAACAGTTTCTTTTTTCTCAAGATCTTTAACTAAGTCTGGACAGCGTCATTTATCTATTGTGAAGGAAGCATATACCCTAGTAGAGGCTTTAAGGAAGTGGAGACATTACATTCTTGGTAGAAACTTCGGGCTTACAACAGATCAAAGATCAGTCTCGTTTGTTCAATAGTAATAAGGAAGGTAAAATCAAAAACAAAAAAATAGTGAGATGGAGACTGGAGCTCCCCTCCAGTTCATACTTACATGAAATTATTTACAGAGCAGGGAATCAGAACAACGCTGCCGATACCTTATCGCTAATTTGCTTTTCGTTGGGGAGTTCCCTTCAAAATTTAAAGAATTAGCACGAAGTCCTATGCCATCCTGGAGAAACAAGACTGTACCATTGGGTACGAAGTAATAATCTGCCATATTCATTAGAGGAAATACGAAGAGTAATTCCTCATGTCTCGTGTGTGCAGAAGTGAAACGTAAATTCCGCTAGTATTAGGACACCCTGATCAAATATGGGGTCACCTGTGGAGTAGTGGTTAGCATAGAAACTTACCATACTAAAGGTCGCGGGTTCGCGTCCCGAGGTGGCCTAGGATTTTTTAATGGGAGTAAAAAATCCTTGTCTATGCCATCCCTCGGATAGGACGTAAAATGGAGGTCCCAAGCCTGTACGATGTCAGGTACTCCCTATCATAATTATACCTGGATAGGCAAAATTTAGGGTCCCACTGTAGTATCGCCTGATTAGCCTTAGTGGCATAAAGTGATGTAAAAACAAAAAAACCCTGATCAAAGCAACGCAACCATTCGAAAAGATAGTAATGGACTTAAAAGAACCTTTGCTTTCTTCAACTAAAAATCGTTACATACTAATAATCAACTACGAATATCCTCGATTTCCTTTAACGTTTCCCTGCCATGTCATCCAGTACTGTAATATCCAAACTTAAGGAACTTTTTCTATTTTCGGGACACCAGCGTAAGTACATACTGATAGAGGAACTCAAATTGTTCCTAACGGCTGTTGGTCTAGCTACAAATCGGACTTTTGGTTACTACCCACAAGGAAACGGCCAGTTTGAACGTTACGTTGGGATAGTTTGGAAGACAATGGAGCAGGCTGCAAGAAATCAAAATATGAATATATCTGAATGGGACCATATATGTAATGAAGTTTTGCTTTCTATCCGCTCTCTCCTTTGTACATCAACTAACACAACACCGCATTAGCGTTCGTTTAATTCTCCTCCCTGATCCAGCTTTGGACTAGGTTTGCCAACGTGACTAATACAACCCGGTCCAGTATTCTTTGAGAGACCTGTTCGCCATTCGAAGTATGACCCTTACGTGGATGAAGTATTTTTGATTGAAGGAAGCCCGGAATATTCTTACATAAGATTTCCAAATGGCAGAGAATCTACAGTCTCAACTAGACACCTTTCCCCTATAAGCGAAACTGAAACATTTTTAGACAATATAAATGATCCTGGATCAGCAGAAGCATCACCTTTCGACATATAATAATAATATTAAAACTTTATACTTTTTCGGATATTTTTGATATTAAGGAATTTAATCATGTCAACCAGGGTGGTGGTTTTAAAAAAATATATCTTCTATGAATTTCGGGTGCGTAACTTAATACTTTAAAAATATCAAAACATAATAATTTTCGGATATCGTTGATATTCTGGAATGTAATCGTGCTATCCAGCGTGGTCGATTTTTTAAAAAAATATTTACTATGAATTTCGGGTGGGGGGGTACTTTAAAAATATCAAAACATAATAATTTTCGGATATCTTTGATATTCTGGAATGTAATCGTGCTATCCAGCTTGGTCGTTTTTTTTTTTTTTTTTTTTTTTTTTTAAATATTTACTATGAATTTCGGGTGGGGGGTGCTAATTCAAAAATATCAAAAATTTATACTTTTCGGATAGTTTTGATACTAAGGAATTTAATCATGTCAACCAGGGTGGTGGTTATAAAAAAAATATCTACTACGAATTTCGGGGAGAGGATTCAAACATATCAAAACTTTATACTTTTCGGATATCATTGATATAATGAAATTTAATCATGTTATCCAGAGTGGGTGGTTTCGATAGAAATATCTACATATAAATTCGTGGGGGGTTACCTATTTTGATTTATTTTTTTTTTTTTGTATTTCTTCTATATGTTACGTATGAAATTTGTAGATGGGGTTAATTCAATTGATATGAGAAAACGTTTAACTTTATCTGTTATAAACAAACTTTTATTTATAACCTCTGAGCAATAAAAGTTTTTTCGGAACTTTTATATAAAAGCTCTTGCTCATAAAAGTTTTAACTGTTTTAAAATTTTGAATAATCTGTAAATACTAATAGAAAAGGGCATTGGGTGAGACAAAAGAACACGAGGGCGACCAGCCATGAGTAGGTTACAACCAACACTGTTATTTCTCAAAAACCTTACAAACATAGTGCCACCTCACAGCTGCCAACTTGATCATAATTAAATTACTCCACTATAAAACATTAATTATTCCATTACCCCCTCTCAATTTCAAGTTCCTCAACTTTAAATTGTCACAAGAATATAAATCAATAATTCAAATAAACAAAGTAATACAAAATAAAAGACAAACAAACTATTGGATGTGTTCGATACCAAGTAAATTTCTGAAGAATTTAAATTTTTCTGAAGGTAAAGCCTTCGTAAATAAATCAGCAATATTCTTACTAGATTCGACATACTTTACATTAACAATATTTTTATTTACAATATCTTTAATGAAATTTACTTTAATGTCTATATGTTTTGCCCTACGGGTATTTTCATAATGAGAAATCATGTGCAAGGCACTCTGATTATCGCAATAGATCACTGGCACAACACTTTTTTGACTTTCACAACTCACACTACACAAATCACTCAAGATTCCGTTGATGTACATCACCTCGGTGGCGGTTTGACTGGCAGCTATATATTCCGCTTCTGCAGTGGATAGAGCGACGGTAGGTTGTTTTGTAGATTGCCAGGAGACTAAATTTCCATTATAATATAAGGCTGTTCCACTTGTACTCTTTCGGTCCTTGTGATCTCCTGCCCAGTCTGCATCGGTGTAGGCCATAATTCCGGTTTGTTGTGAGTTCTTCTTAAATACTAACCCCAATTCATTAGTACAACTTAGATACCTAAGTACCCTCTTGGCTTTTATCCATAACTGCTGAGTGGGTTGATCGAGAAATCTACTGAGGTAAGAAGTGGCAAATGTTATGTCCGGTCTAGTTGATATACTAAGGTACATGAGACCCCCAATTAATTCCCTGTAGGGAACTGATATCAAAGGAAGTGTTTCCAAGTGAGCCTCTTGGGTCATAGGGGTGTCAGCACCCTTACACAAATCCATATTGAATTTTTTAAGAAGTTGCTCCACATACCTCTTTTGAGAAATTGTAATACTGTTTTCCTTTCTTGAGAACTCCATTCCTAGAAATGTTTTCAATGGTCCTAAATCCTTAGCTGAGAACTCATTCTTCAATGCAGTGATAATGTTACTTGTCTCAGTAGGAGTTCCTGCAACTAAAATGTCATCAACAAATATAATCAACATCAGGTCCTTTTTGACGAATAAACATGCATCTTTCCCAGATCGTTTCAGGCCTAACTTTTCAATAAACGTGCAAAAACGGCTGTTCCAACATTTTGCGGCAGTTTTTAGACCATACAGAGCACGGTTCAATTTTAGTACAGAAGTAGGGCTACTTACTCCTTCCGGCTTTGTTATATAAACGGGCTTGTCGAGTTTTCCATTCAGGAATGCCGTGGGAATATCAAGCTGACGCAACTCCATATCATTGATCAGTGCATGAACAATGAAACAACGAATAGATGACATCTTTGCTACTGGTGAATAAACATCATGATTCCCCTCCTCCATAAAACCTCGAGCGACAAGACGAGCCTTTTTAGACCCATTCTGTTTAGTATGAAATATCCACTTGGTGTCAATTATTTTTTCCCCCTCTGGCAAGTTAGCCGGTGACCAACTTTTAAATTTTTCTTGAGCATTGATTTCATCTTCTATTGCCCTCTTCCATTCCTTAGATTTAATTGCTTCTTTGTAATTCTTAGGATCATCCTGAACACTTAAGAGACAAAAGTATAATTCATAATCCGCAAAACGAGAAGGTAATTTGGTTTTTCTTTTACCTTTTTCGACACTTGTTTCATCATCTGTTTCAGAGTTGGGATCATTGGTGTCATCTTCTTCATTCTCTCCTTCCGATGCCTTGTTCTTCTCTTCCAAAGCTTCAATAAACTCATCGGTAGACTCTACAATTTTTCTAGGATTCTCTGTGGAGGAAGCAGTCTTTTCCGAGATATTTTTATAAACAAAATCCATTTCATCTGTCCTAACATCGCGGGATTTTATTATATTATCGGTTACAGGATCCCACAGTCTGTATCCTGACCCACAATAACCTACTAATCTCATTTCGGTAGCTCTCGGCTCAAGCTTCGATCCTTTGGGCAGATTGTAGGCCCACGCCTTACATCCAAATACTCTAAGTTTACTCATATCCAGATTCCCATAAAAAATTTTTGCCGGAACTTTCCCTTCAATTGATCTACATGGGCTTCTATTTAATTGGTAGCAAGCTGTTCGCACAGCCTCGCCCCACAAGTGTTTCGGAAGATTGGTGTCGATTAACATGGTACGGACTTTATCTAAAAGAGTTCTGTTAAGTCTCTCAGACACTCCCATCTGCTGAGGTGAATATGCACAACTAAACTCCTGTCTAATTCCCATCTGTCGACAAAAAGTTTGAAATTCCGTAGATTGAAATTCTCCACCGTTGTCCGTCCGTAATTTAGAAACTGTTTTTCCCGCTGAATTTAGCTCATTTATGTAAGTCATTAAATGTGTAGAGACCTCCGATTTGTTCTTCATAAGGAAAATGACATGAAAGCGAGAAAAGTCATCGGTAACACTAAGGAAATATCGTTCACCATCCTTAGTCAGGGGGCTAATTGGACCCCATACATCACTGTACAACAACTCCCCAACTCTATTTGATTGCCTATGAGTAACTTGCTTAAATGGTAGTCTGGTGAATTTGCCCTTCATGCAACTATCACATTTGTCTTTCGAATAGGGTAATCCAAGTAATTTCAGAGCGTGACGGTTGACATGACCCATTCTTAAATGCCATATATTTTGGTTGTTTTGACAAGAATAACTACTTACGGTCTCATTTTTGATAGTCATAAACTCAATCATGAATAAACTTCTGGATAAATTGCACTGAAATAATTTTTCATGGCCTTGCATAACAGTCCCACATTTATCCTCAAACAAAACTGTCAACCCAGCTTTAAGTAGGGAAGGTACTGATAAGAGGTTGCAGGTTATACCCTCGACAATGAGACAATTTATTGTAAATCTCAATGATCGATTATGATTCCAATTCACTCTTAATTTTCCCGCATTTTTTGCAATTATATTTTCCCCATTGGCGACTTTAATTAATAAAGGAGGGATATTCTGTATGTCAAACATTAAATTCATATACTCAGAAGATATTAAATGAGCAGTACAACCTGAGTCAATAATAAAATTAATATTCCCATCTTTAGGGGTTAAAACGTCTGCCGTATATGTCACAAACGTAACATCTTTAGATTTATCACTATTTACCTCATTTTTAGAAAAATGTGCACTCTGGTTCCGCTGCTGATATTTTCTAAATTTCCCTTGAATCCTATCTTGAGAGGCAAATTTCTTCTTCGGGCAATTTGCTATGTAGTGACCCTCGTTGCCACAACCATAGCACTTAAATTTTCCTTTTGTCTTGGCATTAAATGTGCACTCATTAGTATTGCTAACACTGGTATCCCGCACAGTACCCTTCAATTTTAATTCATAGTCCAAAAGTTTCCCTTTAACAAAGTCAAGTGTCAAATCATTGGTCGTTGTCTCCATAGCAACTATTACACTTTCGTAAATCGGTGGCAAAGTCAATAAAAGATGACAAATTTTATCATCTGATTCAATTTTTGTACCGGTGTCCTCCAGATCTCGAATCAGGGTGTCAAAACGCATAAAATGATCTTGAAGATCGACGCCATCTTCACATTTAAGTGACATCAACTTTCGTCTAATAAACAGCTTAGTCATCGTACTTCTTCTTTCAAATACTCCTTTGAGTCGTTTCATCATGTGAAATGCTGAAGTCGAATCCCTAATATATTCTATGTGTTTGTCACTTACACATTGCACAATTATTGACATTGCTTTGGCGTCTTTATCCATTAGCGCGGCCTTTTCTTTGGTATCATTGCTTTTCATTGTCTTTTCAACAAAGTCTTCATCGAGTGCGCACTTCACGCCCTTCTCTCCCAATAAACATTCTACGCGAAAACGCCAGGTCGAAAAATTATTCGGCGACAACTGAGGAAACGCCGTCCCCGATGCCACTGTAACCGACGCCGACATGACCGATACCCGATCGCGGAACTTTTACTTGTTTCGACGAATCGCGACACTTTTGATGCTTACTGGGCCCATAACCTTTTGAATAATCTGTAAATACTAATAGAAAAGGGCATTGGGTGAGACAAAAGAACACGAGGGCGACCAGCCATGAGTAGGTTACAACCAACACTGTTATTTCTCAAAAACCTTACAAACATAGTGCCACCTCACAGCTGCCAACTTGATCATAATTAAATTACTTCACTATAAAACATTAATTATTCCATTATAAAACATTTATAAATATAATAAAAAGTAAAAGTCAAACCTTCATTTAAATCTTCCTACACAAAACTTAAAAATTACAATAAATATGTATTACACGAGGTGGTGTTTTTAAAAAGGGGGGGGCTGCAGCCCCACGGCCCTTCATTTGGATCTGCTAATCAGCTTTTTTACCTTTATGTTCCTTTCCCACAACTAAAATTCTACTTGTATTTTACCCACGGCCCTTCATTTGGATCTGCTAATCAGCTTTTTTACCTTTATGTTCCTTTCCCACAACTAAAATTCTACTTGTACTGCACATTATTTGTTCTTTAACTTGTTTCCTTAAGTCAAGGAAAGTCAAATTCTATCTTTAAATGACGACAATTTTTCCAAAGGGAGGGGCTGCAAGCCCAAGTTCATGTTAATCAGTCTTTATTTCACCGGGTTTGGATTAACAATATTTTGCAGCTGCTTTATGACTAGTTGATGATAACTGAACTGATCATTCTTTTCATTGAGGATACTTGATAATTTAATCACTCTTTTTACTTGTTAACCTCTGCTTTTCTTTAGGCTCAACAACTTCCTTACTTCAAGAACTTTAAATAATTTATTTTTGAAGAGAAAAGACTTGGCTCCGCCGGGAATCGAACCCGGGTCTTCCGCGTGATATGCGCGGTATGCTAACCATTGCACCACGGAGCTCGCTTCCAAACGGTGCCAAATCCTTCCTCTTCACAGACACCTCTCATGTGTATTCTTTGTATTATGTATTCCAAACGACCTTGTTAATAATCGCCCCGTTTGGTAGCGAGCTCCGTGGTGCAATGGTTAGCATACCACACATGTCACGCGGAAGATCCGGGTTCGATTCTTGGCGGAGCCAAATCTTTTCTCTTCAAAAATAAATTATTTAAAATAATTTGAAAACAAGGGTGGTTATCCAAAATAATGATTAAATTAATATTCAAGAACTTTAATTATCGGTTTTCAAGAATTTTAAAATAGTTAACTTTTTGAAATGCCATCATTACTTCTTAAATTAACCAATTATTTAGTTAAAAAAATTATTGGATACGTGTATTACAACTTTTAATCTCCGGATGACTGAATACTTTTTATATGTTTCCCCTGTTTTAGGGTTATTTATTATTTAAAATTGTGAAGTTTTGTCATTCTTTGTATTATGTATCTTGTATTAATCGATTATTTTGTCGGTATTTTTGAACAAACCTGCGTGTCTACTGGCGACGCGCCCAAACCAAAGCAGCAACAGATTTTGAGGATAGTAAACAATTGACAGGTGACAATCTAGTATCAAAATGAAAAGTGTTTATTTCAATGCATTTGTAGGCACAGCTTCGGGTGTTTTCAAAGGTATGAGTTTATTTATATTGCAGTTGAACTTAGCAGGCATACCTATCATTTCATGAGTTTTAAATAGGTTAACTCACGTGATTTTTCTAAAAGATCATTTTAATTTTCCTGGATTCAAATATAGACATTTCCATGACTATAAATTTTGGTTTGGATTGATTACAGTTTTACTTTGTAGATTTCATAATATGATTTGATGAGTGTCTAGATTGATTGTTGTAATACATATTGTAATATGGATTATAGGAGTTACTGCAGTTGAAAAATGTGACTTGTATGTAAAAAATCTTGATAGTTTGAAAACAGCCACTAATAAAAATCCTATCACTGCCATGAATTGGGGTGAAGGTTTTGAAGAAGAAGTAGTTATTGGTTATGGATCCCAACTAGTGAAAATTTATGACTTGAAGACAAGATCCTTCACTTTGGCTGAAGAAAAGAAGTGTGGAGAAGGAGCAATAATTGGAATCAGCAGACGTAACGGGTGAGCATTCATATTATATATGGTCAAGACGAAAATATTTGGTTGTGATCTCTTAATTTTTACATATTTCATGAAGAGAAATTTTGAGTTGTGTTTAGGTATAGATGTTAATGTAGTGCAAGAGGTTGCTGATTGCCTTACTAAAGGATATGTTTATTTTTACTTTCACTTACCTATATATGAAATATATAGTAAGTGGAAGTATTGCGATCGTGAAAAATTTCGACTTCCGGTTTTCAACGGAAATACACGTTTTAGGGTCCCCTGAGTCCAATTAACCAAGTCCCGCGAAATGGTCTGTGTGTGTGTGTGTGTGTGTGTGAACAGACTAGCTCAAAAACTATTATCCGTGCGAACCTGAAATTGGGTATTTAGTGTATGTATATGCCCGCGATGTGACTGCAAAAATTTCATCAAAATTGCTCAAAGGGAGGGGGTACTTTATTTAATAACTTTTTAAGTATTTTTCGATTTTCTCAAAAACGGCTCTAACGATTTTGATTAAACTGAGTATTTGATCTATTTATATGCCCGAGATACGACTGTAAAAATTTCATCAAAATTTATCAACCGGAGGGGGTACTTTACTTAATAAATTGTGTCCCACTTTTATGTGTTTTTTTTCATTCACCCAAAAACGGCTTTAATGATTTAGATCAAACTTGGTATTTAGTATATGTATGTGCCCGCGATGTGACAGTAAAAATTTCATCAAAATTGATCAATTGGAGGGGGCACTTTACTGAATAAATGTTGTCTCATTTTCACGTGTTTTTTTTATTTACTCAAAAACGGTTTTCACGATTTTGATCAAACTGAGTATTTGATGTAATAATATGCCCGAGATATGACTGTAAAAATTTCATCAACATTGATCAAATGGAGGGGTTACTTTACTTAATAAATTTTGTATCATTTTCACGTGTGTTAAATTACTCATAAAAGGAAAAAATAAGAAATGAATGTGGAAAGATTTGTGACTTTGTGAAGTGGCAATTAACAAAACACGTCAATTTCTAATCTAAATAAATTGGTAAGTGAAAGTTGTGTGTTGCGCGCACGCACCAGATTTTTTCATAGAGTTTTGGTTCTGGATCAATCTCTGCATGAAGTATTCTGATTATGTTTTGGGTCTAATCTATAATAGCACAAAACCTGATGCTCATTAAGTTTTTAACATTTTATTTAATAATCATTGTGAGGGGAAAAAATGGCAGTAGCCCATCTAATTGATACCTGTGTGAGGAAAACTTTTAATATCAAAATAAACTAAAATTATGAGGTTAAGTTAAGCATTCCCAGATTAAGGACCTTAGATAAAATAATAACTATAAGTATTGGTATGTTGTATTTTGAAGAGTGATAAGATGTTCATTCTAATCGTTAATTTTTTTTAGCTGAAGATCTTTACTTTATTGCCAAGACGTTATGAAAAATATGACATTCCAATCATTAAAAAAAAGTAAAATCAATTTTCCGATTTTTTTTTTTCTGGAAATAACGCATCGAAAAGTTGTGTTGTATAGTAATAATACTGATAAGTACTGGTTATTCCTAATGGATCTAGTCAACAATATTATCTTTCTTGAAAGAAAGAAAATAATTTTTATTCTGGGACATCTAGTCCCCAAAGAATAACAGAATATGGTCAAAT
This sequence comes from Aelia acuminata, assembly GCA_911387785.2. Taxonomy (NCBI): domain Eukaryota; kingdom Metazoa; phylum Arthropoda; class Insecta; order Hemiptera; family Pentatomidae; genus Aelia; species Aelia acuminata. The sequence continues at coordinate 129,491,488 of OU426978.1, read as the reverse complement.
CCAGGGCCATTTGCCTGGTTAGTTTAAAAGAAAAGCAAAAATGTTAAAAATTAAGATATAAGTAAACTTTAAGAGAAAACATTGACCCTAAATATTAAAAACAAAACAAAAAAAAACATTTGGATAACAAAAACAAAAAATTTGATCAGCTTTTGAGCTTGAAAACTATAATATATCAAATAAGTCATAAATAAATATTCTATGTTGGTTTCACTATTTTACATATTTACAGAAGATTGAAGAGTAAGGAGGTGGCAAAATAGTTGGGTTTTAAAGGAAGTAAGTGATGGATGAAGTTTTACGGATGGAGACAGGTAAGGAATCCAGAAGGTGGCAGCGCGGATGATAAAGGATTTTGTAAAGGAGGCAGTTCGGTAGAAAGGGATATACAGGTTAGAGGTTTGAGATCTGGTGTTTAGGGAATGTATAGAGGAGCAGGGTTTGAACAAATTGAGGATATAAGGAGGTTTCTTGGTTCTGAAGGTTTGGAAAAGATATACACCTAGGAAGTATTGCCGTCGAAAAACTGGGTAGAGCCGCTTCAATTCAGCATACCAACTGGAGACGTAGGGGACAATGAATATGAATCTAATGAAGCAATTCATTAGTCTCTTCAACCTCATCTCATGCAGGCCAGGCAGTCACCCGTATAGGCAACCATAATCAAAATGGAGAAATATAAGAGAGGAAACTAGAAGTTGGCGGGTTTTGGAGGATATGCAATCACATGATCTATCAACTGTTTGAGGGTGACTATGGATTTTTTGGTGATTTCGGAAATATGGTTACTCCACAACAAATGCTGGTCAAAGATCACTCCAAGGTTTCTGACATAGGATTGGAAATGAATGGTTTGATTATTAAGGCGGAGTAAGGGGTAGTAAGAAAGGGAATCAAGAAGGTGCCTGGAGCCAATTAGGATTGCCTTGGTTTTTTGTACGTTCAGTCTCAACTCATTTTTTTATGGCCAGACGTTGATGCTGTTCATATCTCATATTAAGGTCCTGAATGATCTTCAACAGAGCAGATTTTGTGGAATAATGAGAACGAAAGCCGGACTGAAGAGGGTTGAGGAGAGCATTCCGTTCAAGGAAGTCATTGAGCTGGGAGTGGACAATTCTTTCGAGCAGTTTGGATAGGTTAGACAGAATTGAGATAGGTCTATAGTCGGAGGCTAAGGTTGGAACTGGTAGATACTTCTTCTGTAGCTACTTCTATTGTTGGGACTAGATTTCATTTATTTGATCGAGTTTATATTTTAAATGACATCGTTAGTGATGCCTGTAATTAATGAAACAGGAAGTGCTTAATAATCCTTAACTCGCATTACCAAAATGTTTGGATTATCAAACTTTAAAATTTTAAATTATAGAAAAATTGGACTTAGTAAGAAAAATATATGTACCATCAGTGAAGTATAGGAACAGTGTTAACAATAAATTTCTGAAAATAATCATTGAAAGTACCTTGATTATCTGATTTGTTGCTAATCGAAGCACCTGATCTCTGAAATTCTTTTAAAGTACCATTCTTTGCAGGTGGACATTGCATCCTTTCGCCCATTCTATCAGGTCTTAAATGCTTTAAAGGCATTTTATGGCTTTTCTATAATGTAATATACTATGGTTTTAAGGAATTTTTTTAATAAAATAAATATAAACATGAGAGACTTATAAGTATTCGAGTACCCTGACTTAGGGGCTCTCAGGGTCTTGATCACATTCTTCTGGTCTAGTTACTGTTAGATTGATTTTGTTACCACCTAAGTTCTGTAATTTCATTCCTTATTCTTTATGATCAAGATTATTATCCCAGTCAGCAGTTACTGATTATCCCAATCAGCAATTACTGGAGATTAGAGGAATTTTTGAATGAGCCTGGGTAAGAAATATTTTTGACATTTTTAGATTCTTTAGATCTTATGCTCCATTTCCTTCAGGTCTTAATATTTCCAGGAAGACATTGTTAAGTTTTCTGGAAAAGAGTTACGTGCATTAGACAACACCACTGCAACTTTTAAAATTTATTTTCCTAATGCTTTCTGCCATAACACTCAGAAGATACTATATCAAATGATATTTGTTTAAAAAAAATAGCAATAAAATCAACTGAGGTTAACGTTTCATATATTTTTTAAATTTTAGTAAAAGGATTGCTCTGTTACATATGTTGTTTTAATAACGAATAATTTAATTTTTTCAGTACACTCACTCCAATTGCAAAGAACTAGTAAATAAAACAAAAACTACTTAAAACTAAACTTGAAGATTTTTCATTTGACAAAAATATTCTTTTATGGAATTTGATCTTGATTTTTCGTATAACCTGTTAATGACCGTTGGTTGGCACAATGCTCTCCACATACTAATTTTTCTAAGATATCACAATTCTGTTTCAAAGTTAGCGTAACATAGACAAACACAAAGTGTAGTTAGGTGGAAATGAGAAGACTGTTAAGGAAAGTGTAATAGGGATCCTAAGTGTAGCAGTGAGGAGGTAGGATTTACCCATTGTAGTTCGAAGCAGTTGAGTTGGTAATATGCACGGGCGTCACCGCCGGGGGGGACAGGGGGGACGTGTCCCCCCCAATATTTTGACAATAGGGGACTGTCCCCCCCAATATTTTGACAATAGGGGACTGTCCCCCCCAATATTTTGGCAGAAGAGGACGGACCAAATGTAAAAAATTAAATTAAAATGCGATTTTATGAATTTATCCAAGTTTAACCAATAAAATATTAGTTAATTTCAGCACACTCTATTGTTAAAAGCTAGTCTGGTGTATTGTATATTTGATGAATTATTTTTTTTTTATTTCAGCTCGAACTGTTTTGTTTTATTGCTCTACATTTCTTTTTTAAACCAAGCAGCTTGATCCTACTTTCCATCAATTCGTTGAAGCTTATAGAAGTTAATGGAAAGCAATGAAATTAGTGGTTCAGAATCAGAAGAAAACTTGGATAAAATTGAATCAAGAAATTTTGGGCCACATCCTTCAACATTAAGCCTCAACCATTTCCTATTTTAATGTATAACTGAGGCATAAATTGACAAGTTTCAAGAGTCTATAAATACCTATAAAATACAGTGTTGGAGGATGAATTTAAATGCCTCAACAGTTGTTTTTGGGGGTTATTATTTCAACTTTTAGCCATTTGAATAGCTACTTACCCTATCTAGAAAAATATTGAGTTGTACCCCCCAATAATTTGGTGCTGGTGACGCCCATGATAATATGTACTGATATACAGAAAAGATGGTGTGCAAGTACTGCTTTCCTCAAGTTATTTCCTGCTGACTCTCCCATCTATCTTTTTTCTTTTTTGCTTGGATTACTAGAGGTTCAGATTTTTGGGACCATCCTTTATCTTATTTACTCCATGTTCTATTCAGAAGCTTTATTAATTTAAAATTTCAAGTTTTACATATGTATATAAAAATTTTCCAAACTTGTTGAGAGCTTATTTTAGTGACTGTAACACCCTATTATTATATATCACATCATATCAAAGATATATTTCAAAACAAAGAGTTTTATTAGTTTAAAGAATATTTAAAAATTAAAGTTTTAACTTGTCAAATAGAATATAAACAAAACAGTTTAAAGGAATTAATTATTTTTATCTTGTATTCAATTAGTGTTCTTCTAACTGCCGTTGAATCTGGATTGGTTACTTTATGGAGGGAGGGCAGTGATCCACTCACAATTAATACTGGTGGACCTTTAGAAAGAGTTCGACCCAGCCCTCACCATTCTAATATCATAGCTACTGGTGGTAAAGAAAATGATCTTAAGCTGTGGGATACTCAAACAGGAGAGCAAACATTTTCTGCTAAAAACGTGAGTACGTTTATAATAAACCATTGTGTTTTAATTATGTATTGCTTCTAATAATTTTCTGTTTGCATTATTAATGGTATTTTGGTTCTTTTAAAATTTAAGTTTTGTAGAAATTTATTGCTATGTAACTAAGGGCTGTTTCAACAATTTTAAAGATATTATTACAAGTTAAGTGTATTTTTTAATTCTTATTTTCACTTTTTTTTTTTTTTTATGTTTCTCCTTTGCTTCAGCTTTTGAATCTAGTCGCTCAGTTTTAAAAATTGTGATTACCTGACATAATTATGAAGTAATTAATCATGCACTGTTAAATTTTGAATATTAAAATGTTTGTTGGTTGTAAAAACTAATTAATTTAGATGAATAAGTAATTTGCTTGTGATTTTTTATGAATTTTAAAAACTTCACTTTTAACTACTTTGTACCTCTTAATTTTATTTATTTTTTTCTAAATCCCACAAAAGACTTTCGAAATGCAGATATTTAGCATGAAAACAAAAATATGTATTCCTAAAGGATTGTCCAACTTTCTTATGCATAAAGAAGCCTCGGCAGCATTGAATAGGAGTAATTTTAACCAAAATATCATGTATTTGCTGAGCATCGTCTAATTTCTGATCCATAAAGAAACATCAGCAAAAATACAGCGTTGAAAAGGAGGAACTTTGTGCCTTTTGCCTACTTCTTGTTTCCTCATCATTTTTGACGATATATATATTTTTATTATATTATATTGGTATATTTTTACATATGACACCTCAGCAACTGATAGTTAATCCAGTTGGGACACAACTGTATTTCACTTTCACCGAGTTATTTTGTGTTTTAAAAAATAAAACATGACAAGAGATTAATTAGTGTACTTAATTTTATTTTTTAACATAATTTTTTTATACTGGAGGTTATTCTAGAGGTGTAACCAACATATTCTAATCATGGTGTGAAGGTGGTGTTTCGTTTTGTGGATTTGCTATAAAATAAAAGTCAACCTGCTTAAGGTGAATTAAGACTCACTTTTACGCTTGAAAATGCTCAGCCATCTCGGCTCCAACAAACTTAATTATTTAATGAATTAAAAATTTGGTGTCATTTTAGGTGTAGTTATTTTTCTGATTGGTTAAAAGTAATAAAATATGTGGGCACACGCCAAAAATTTCAGTAATAAAGAAAATTATACAAGTTTTAATCGAAGATCTTATTTGTTCTTAATATCATCTTTCATCATTAATATCAACTCACCCTCTTCACAATTTGTATCTTTAGATCCTAGTGTAAATTGAAGCATGGAAATGCAAAAGGGTATAAATGTCTTAGACATTTTTTCCAGAAATCATATTACTCATACCCTCTAGGGCTACACTACATTGGGCGCCTACATCCATACCATCTTTCAAACATTCAATGAACTACTTTCGAACAACAAAAAATTACTTATATATACCCTATATAATGTGTAAATATCACATACCAGGTGTGTAAATATAAAACTGGAATTCGCCAATGATAGGAGGTAGCAGTCAATATAATCTTCTAACTAATCCGTCAGTGGTTTTATCAGCTTTTGTTTACTTGTGGTAAAGAGTTCCGATTGATACCAACATCAGTTTCATTCTACAACCCTTTTTTTTTCTTTCTTTTTTTTCTGTTTCCATCTGAAAAATTACTGCCGCAGAACACATAGGATGCTGTTGAAGCTTATGGGGATGCTCCCCATGCATGCTGCCCTAGGCAAATCTCAATGTTTTGATTGGTTAAAAAAATTTAAAGATGGTGATTTTGATGTCACAAACAAAGATCGTGGAAAACCACAAAAAAGTTTTGAAGACATTGATTCGGAAGCTTTGTTGGATGAGTATGACTTTCAAACGCAATTACAACTTGTAGATCAATTACATGTGACACGCAAAACCGTCTTCATTCGTTTGAAAACGATGGGGAAGATCTTTATAGATCTTTGCATCGATGGGACACGCACTAGCCGAACAGCGCTTCATTTCTTATGAAGATGTACTAAATTGGCTAAGTGATTGGTTTGACTCTAAAGAGGAAGAATTCTTTTGTTGGGGAATCCACCAATTGCCTAAGAGATGGGAAAAATTAATAGATAGCGAAAGACAGTACTTTGAATAAAATATGATGTATAATTTTTACAAAGTAAACTCTTATTTTCATTTAAGTAAAATCTTATTATAAACCCTGATGCATTTTCACGCTTCAATTAGAACATGTAAATATCATGATATTGATATAAAAAAAACTTAAGTTATAATTTCAATGCTTCCTGTATTAGGTGAGACATGATGACTTAGAACTACGAGTTCCTGTTTGGATTACTGATATGGCTTTTATTCTTAACACCAGAAAAGTTGCAGTAACGACTCGTCATGGTTATGTAAGTTAGCATTACTTTTATCTATATACAAATATTAATATTATAAAAAGGAATTTCTGATCATTAATCATAATATTCAAGCTGCCGAAAGATTACTTTGTGGAGGAAAATATATTTTATGCATGCATTGCGAAAATTTTGCTTATTTATTTACTCTACTAAATTTTAAATATTATATACATAGTACATAATAGTACTACTTGAAAAGTACGCTCCTTGAACTCGTATGATCATAAATAATGTTGGTTGCTACTCTGTACATTGAATTAAATTGTTTGCTTATATGTCGAAGTATTCAAACTAGGGTTGCCAGACGTCCCATATTTCCTGGGACATCCCGTATTTCAGGCTTAGTTTAAAATGTCCCGGCGGGACTGACTCTGTCCCGTAATCGAACCGTGTTTCGTTTTTTATTATTAAATCGATCAATCTATGATAGACAAAAATACTCATGCACGCAACACATCAACTCGGATTAAGGAAGTTCGAGAGAATTTATGGTTTATTATTATTATGGTTTATTGTTATTATGGTTAAGATTTCACTTAATTGTTAATAATCATAAAAAATGTTCGATAACATATGTTCCAAATTTCCACACTACTTTCAATTGTAGTAATGAACATTTAATGTTTGTGGGAAAGAAATTAAGAAAATAACATAAATTGAAATAAAACACACAGTATATTTGAAATCAAAGTATTTTTTTAAAAAACAAATAAAATAATATTAAAAGAACAGGTTTAAATAAAAAGTCATTAATGAAAACAAAATTAAGAGTGTCTCAATTATCCACACTACTAGGAACTTCCAGGCAAAAATAAACATCTAAATATCCACCATGTGCTTCTAGAACTAGAACTCAGGTTATCCCCAGTTCTACCCTTTGTATAATATTATAGATAGGGCATTTGCTATTGCAGGGCTACACTGGCTGGGGTAGCCTCCTCTTTGTTGACAGGAGGTTATATTGGTTAGTGAAGTGCTCTAACAAACATTTTATCAAAATTTTATAAACATCTCACCGAATTTAACCATAAATTCGCTTGAACTACCTTTAATCGTAGTGTTTACTTTATCTTTGACTCAGCTGATCGTCTAGTGTAAAGTGGATTGCTGCCCGCACTGACTACTGATTGCTTCCCCTCCCGCTTGGCGCACTAATACAATGAAACTATTTGTCCCTTTTTGTTTCATGCATAATATATATCTTACTTTCTTACTGTTTCTTTCTAATGAGAGAAATCGTTAATCGATCGGTCATTGTTTTGAGACAGCCATTGCTTAAACACGCCATTTATTTTATATTATTAAAAACAACTCTTGAGTTGACATTCATTAATTTATTGAAGAATTTACAATATGAGTGATTTGAGTGATAGCGTTAGTGACTGTGGTAAAAAGGCTAATAGTAATGTAATACCTTCCAAGAAAGCTAAAAGGCTAACAAAGTATAAACAAAGCTGGGAAAATGGCTATTCCTGGTTAAAACAAGTCAAAGAAAATCCGTACCAGGCATCTTGTCGCTTATGCAGTAAAGATTTTTCTTGTCCTCATGGTGGTCTCAGTCATGTAAAACAACATGCATCTACTAAATCTCACATGACTGTTGTTAGCAATAGAGCATCGAGTAATTTAACACAATATTTTTCAAAACCTGATAAGTCTGCCTCGGACACGAAAGAAAAATAGCTGCTGGAGAACTCGCATTGCTTTATCATACAGTAAGACATTCCCTTAGCTACAATAGTATGGATTGTTCACTCAAATTGTTACCATATATCTGTAGTGATTCAAAAATTGCTCAGAAATTTAGCTGCGGCAGGACAAAAGCCGAATCTATTATATGCCAAATACTGGCAAAGGAATGTTAAAAATATTTTAAAGACCGCACATGAGAAAAATCTATACTTTTCGATCGCGAAAGATGCAAGTAAAAAAAAAAAAAAATGTTTCCAATTTGCATACGATACTTTGACTACGTTACAGGGATTCAAAATCGTCTTCTCGATTTTGTAGAATGCAACCACAAATCAGCAAATGAAGTAACTAAATTATTATTAGACACACTGGAGAAAAATGGATTATCCTTAAATAGAATATCAGCATTTTCTGCTGATAATACGAATTTAAACTTCGGCAAAACCTATTCTATTTATACACTTTTGCTGTCTAAAAATAAAAACATTATTAAAGCTGGTCGCTCCGTCCATATTCTCCATAATGCTGCAAAACAAGGTACCAATAAATTGGAAGTGGACATTGAAAGTTTGATACTGAAAATTTTCAGTCACTTTAGTAGATCTGCAAAAAGAAGAGCGGACTTGGAACTCCAATTTGAAGAGAAAGAGATGCAGTGGGAAGAAATAATGAAACATGTCACGAGATTTTTATCTCTTGGTCCTGCTGTTGAAAGAATCATTAAAATATGGCCTGCCCTAAATTCTCATTTCCTGGAGTTCCGCAATGAATGCCCACGTTCAATAGAGAAAATAATCACAAATGAAGACGAAGAGAAAAAGACTGTGGCATATTTGTCATTTGTCCATAACTTTATTTTTTTGGTAGAAGTAACAATGAAGAAGATTGAATCAGATACTCTGTCAGTTGTTGAGATGCATACTGAAATGCATGGGATTCGCGTGAAGATCGAGCAAAGAATAAACGACAAGTTTTTGGCAATCAAGCGAGAGACGTAATGCATGGATTAACTGCTGACACAAACGAATTACTAAAAAACGATTTTCTACAGTTCTACTATAATTTTACAGGCTATCTGTTGTTACGATATGATTTTTCAGAAAATAATATTCTCTCCAAGGTACTCTTTTTAAACTTTAAATCTGAAATAAACTACAAAAATTTTCAAGAAGCTGAGGAACATTTTAAGATAGAAAAAATTAATATGGATTACTTGTATGAAGAATTCCAAATAATCAGAAAAAGCTTGAATATTGTTAATACAACTTCTGATTGCAAGAGTATGGGAGCGATTGAAACTTGGAAGAAAGTTATCAAAGGGTTTTCCAGTACCGAAATCCCTTACATTTTCCTAATTTTATCCTTTGTTTTTAGTATACCTATCTCAAACTGTTTCTTGGAAAGGGTTTTTTCACAGATGGCACTTAAGTGGACTAATGTAAGAAATAAATGTACCCCTGATTTAATAAAAAGCGAGTTGATGACCATTTTTAATTACGACTATAATTGTATTGATTTTTATAAATAATGGTCTCCATTTTTCAAAGATTTGCTAATGAACGTCTTCCGAGAAATCTGAGAGCGATAACAGGTGAACGCATAGACATGAAGCTAAAAAGCCATGCCGCAAAAAAAAAAAGAAAAAAGTACTGAATGAGTTCCCTGTATGTTATTTCATTCATAGGAAATCAATGAAGCTTGACACTTAAATTAAAGTTAATCTTCAAATGCTTCTTAATTCTTAATGAAATAGTTCATTAGTACTTAGGAGTCAGAATGGTGGATTGCAACCTACTCACACTATAACACCTCTATCTCTCTTTCTTATGATTGTAAGGCTCTGTAATTTTGTATATATATATATATATATATATATATATATATATATATATATATATAAACACATGAACATATAAGTTAGTGTTTGGTTTGCTCAGAACAAATAAATGTAAGAGAAAAGTTAAGAGGAAACTAATAAAGAATGAAATAAAATTGTTTTATTAATAAATATAATGTTATTTATGGTTTTATTAATAATAAACATTAACACTAATTTAAAACAATAATTTAACCTTCTGAATAACAATTCTTATCTAACAATACATGTTTTCATTAGTGAAAAAGAAACATTAAATTAAACACCTTCTTACTCTTGTCTTAACTCCCCCCTTCCAGTGTTCGAGGTCAGTTTCTTCAACCTCTCCTTTATAACTGATCATGGGGTATCTTCGTCAGCTTGTATTATGTTGAACACGTTTCTTTCAACCCGGCACTCCAAATCCACTTTAAGCGATTCTGCATCCCTCTGGTCTATCAATTTTCCTGCTCTTTTGGCCTCAATACATGCCATAAGTTGATCACCTCTTTTAAAAAAATGGTTTAATTCACCTATTTCTCCAGAGAATTTTTCTAAATCAGAGACCGCTTTCCTCAAATCCTGAGAGTTCATCACATGTACCTTCAACCATGCTGTGGTATTCACATGCGCCTCTGCCGATGTATCTTTAGGCACTGTAGGTATCTTTGACACTGCAGATTCTTCTGGCATGTCGCACTTTTCAGTTCTCTTGGTTTACATGAAACAAAAAAAGAAAAAAATCTGCTTAACTCACTCACTCTGCTTTTTGCTTCTGATCACTCGATTCCCGGGTTTCAGAACCATTTAGTGTTTGATTTGCTAAGAACAAATAAATGTAAGAGAAAACTAATAAAGAATGAAATATACCGGTTTTATTAATAAATTCATCGACACTAATTTACAGCAATAATATAACCTTCTGAATAATAATTCTTATCTTACAATACATGTTTTGATTAGTGAAAAAGAAACATTAAATTAAACACCTTCTTACTCCTGTCTTAACTTATATATGTATATTATATTTTTTTTCTTGTTATTTTTCTGTTCATTTACATAATTATGTAAATGTTGCTTATTGATAACATATTTATAAGTGTATCTTCCTTTGTTATGAAGTATGTTTTCAAATAACTTTTATGATCATGTATGTTGGAATATGTTTAAAGTTCCAGACTTGTCAAGATTAAACATGTCTAGGTTCATCATCCTCTGAGATGAAAGAAGGCATGCTTTTCTGTTTACAATACCAAATATTGGTTTCATTAACTGCAACATAAATCATGATAATTGATAGAAGCTGTGGATTGCTGTTTTGATCTAATCCAATCTTTTTAACTATTACAAGTTTTGAATTGTTTTTCAAAAAAACCTTAGAGGCCTTTATTAAATAAATAATTTCATTTTCCTGTTATAGGTAAGGTTATATGATCCATCCACATGCACAAGAAGACCAGTTGTAAGTGTCCAAGTACCAGAACAAGCCTTGACTTGTATTTCGTGTTCCAGTAAAGAACAGTTAGTATATAAATTTTTATTATTTCTTTGCTGATTTAAATTATTGAGGGAGATGTTAAATTTTATGGAATTCAGTTTGGTTATTATCTATAAAGAAATTCTTTTAACTTACCCCTTTTCGATTGGGTTTTTAAATTAATTTAATAGCTTTATTAAAATTAAAAATATATTTGCTCTGAAAGGCTCCCTAAATCTTTCCTTGTGTTTCCATGTTTTAAATTTATCTTTGACTATTTTATAGCGCTTAAAGTATTGTCTACTGATAGAATATAAAATGGCACAGTAGTCAAGTTCTGTTCTTCACCAAGTGTAAAATTAAACTGCAGGCAGTCCTGATTTACACGAGGTTTATTGTCATATTTGAAATGTCCAGTGTAATGCCTGCCTTTTATATATGTTTCTGATCTCCCAACATGTTACATTGTCACACATATCTAATTTTTGTTTTCAAAATCAATTCAATAGCTTTATTATTATTTAAATTGATTTTTTAATGTCTTTGTGTAATATAAATATTTAACTTTCTTAAAAGGTAAGAAAGGCCATGACCTCTCTTTTGAATTGGGAATGTACATGGTTCCGCAAAACCTTAATAACTACTAGAATGTTCGAGTTATTTAAATAATTTAATTTCGAAATGAATACTCCTCGGAGAAATGAAATGTATAAAAATAAGTTTAATTTATGGTTTTGAGTAAAAATAGATTTTTAATATTTTAAAATTCAAACACTTTAAGTTTCTCTAATTTCGACTTCCGGTCTTCAACGGAAATATACGTTTTGGGGTCCCCTGAGTCCAAATAACCAAGTCCCGCGAAATGGTCTGTGTGTATGTGAACAGACTAGCTCAAAAACTATAGCCCGTACAAACCTGAAATTGATGTATATAATTATTGAAATAATACTTCATACATTATTTTATACCTCCTCGGCTCAAAAGGTAGAGGCTAAATATCGGTGATGTAAATTGGATGAGGCCAAAAATAGAGGGGTAGGTGCGGGAATAATATTAAAAATCGGTGTTACCCCCCCCCCTTTTTACCCCCCCCCCCTCCTGGCTACCGCTACCAACGTTTTCAATGCGATCTGTTGTTAGTTCTCGCGAACTAAAATTTTAAAAACCGTAAATTAATACGGCTTTTTTTTCGCGACTAGTTACCTCTCGCATAGGTAATTAGTCCAAAAATCTTTATTAGGTAAGACTATAGATTGGGGAGGGGGGGCGGGTTATCCCCGACCCCACCAGGGACCACCACTGTCGCCAACTAGTTCTCCCCGCACTCCGGTTACCTCTCGCACTCGTTAATTTTCATTAACTAATTACTATGGGTTTTTTTTTCCTAGCTAATTACAGTTTAGTTATTTGGGCCGGGGATAGCCGAGCGTGTTGGAGCGCGGCCCGCTTTAACACGCTCGAGCCGAACGGTGGCGGTTCGAATCCGCCCTGGGATGGTTGACTTTTATTTCGTGGAGGCCCCACGGAATAAAATCTCGACCTACCCACCATGGTTAGGATAGGTTGGTTACACCTGTAGAGTAACCCCCCGTATGCCACACATGGCCATTTTAAAAACCGTAATTAATACGGCTTTTTTTTCGCGACTAGTTACCTCTCGCATAGGTAATTAGTCCAAAAATCTTTATTAGGTAAGACTATAGATTGGGGAGGGGGGGCGGGTTAACCCCGACCCCACCAGGAACCGCCACCGTCGCCAACTAGTTGTCCCCGCGCTCCGGTTACCTCTCGCACTCGTTAACTTTCATTAACTAATTACTATGGGTTTTTTTCTTTCCTAGCTAATTACCTCTCGCAAAGGTAAATATTCAAAAAGTCCTTATTATGTGGTGAAGCGGCGGGGGAGGGCGGGTGGGGTTTTACCCCCACCTCCTGGCTACCGCGACCAACGTTTTCAATGCGATCTCTTTTTAGTTCTCGCGAACTAAAATTTTAAAAACCGTAATTAATACGGCTTTTTTTTCGCGACTAGTTACCTCTCTTCTTACCTTTCTTTCAAGTCTTGAAGACTTATAACTTCGAATTCGTTTTGAAAGTAAACAAATTAAAAAAGCTCCAAGGTAGGGCAAGTATGGATTTTTGGTTTTATGTAGCCAAGACAGATTCTGTCAAAAACTTAGTGGCCTTATTATTACATATTGCTTTTAATTTTGTATAAATAAATCAACTGATTTAAAAAAAAACAATATATGATCTATCATATGAATTACATTTTGTTTTTTATTTGCTCGGACTTACTATTTCCCACCTACATGAAGTCATTTAACTTTCAAGGAACACAACTTTATAAACTTTTTAGGTATCCAAAAAAAATAATTTATGAACAGAAAATGGTACACTGATAGAATTATTGTATTTCTTGCAACTGACTTCTAACTTCTTCAGTAAGAATGACAGTGTTACTGTAATAGAAAGTTTGCTTATTGATTTTTTAATCAGATTGTTGTTTATTGAGAGTAGAATTCTAATAAAACATGCTCTAATCATAACTTTCAAACACTAAAATTTTGAAAGTTAAATAAACATTTTTTTTAAACTGACAATCTTCTTTAACGTTTCGGGATGCCATCAACATGTAGGATTGATTTCAAAATTTCTGGTATATTATTAGGTTTACTGTTGTGTAATTATTGTTAAGTTAAGAATTTAAAATTTACTATTATTTATGATTTTCGTGTTCCTTTCAGTCATGTAATAGTTGGCAGTGGTACTGGTCAAATGAATCTTGTTGATTTACGTAGTCGAGGACTTGTGATGAACAAGTACAAGGGCTTTGTTGGTGGAATCAAAGCTATAGCCTGTTCTGAAGAGGAGCCTTATATAGCATCTGTCAGTTTGGATCGCCATTTCAGGGTGCATCATCTCTATACAAAAGAACTTCTTCTCAAAGTAATTATTAACATTAATGAATCACAAACATTGTTTTTTTTGTTTTTTTAGCTTATTAGAATCACTAAATTATACAATATTTTGAAGTTTTAGAGCTCCTTTTAGGTTCTGTTCTTAACTTTCATCTTAAAGAATAATTTGGCTGAGAAAGATAACTTTCTATGATTTTTAATAGTTGATTATAGTTTTTACTGAAGTTTAGTTCCTGCCAAAGTCAACAAAGCCCTCAATAATACTCAAATTCATTTCTGTGGCACCTAATGCCTACTAAATGAAGAAGTTTTCCTGAAAGTAAGAAATCTGTTATCCCTCAGGAGGCTGAGGAAATAATTCGAGAAAACCCAGAGGTCGTAAATCATAAGTTATCAAGTATCAAAACTGCATTGTTAGACATCCTGAAAGTCACATTTTTAATGACCTTAGTGAACTGAATACTTGCTTTATTTTTTTTTTTTTAGAAAATTTAGCCCACTTCTTTATAATGGTTCACTTAGAATATATGTATCTTTATCAATACTTTCTCATCCAATAAAAAACGCTAGGCCTTTAGGAAAACACAAAAGTTATGATATATATATAAAGAAAAGTAATTTTTATCCTGGGAAATTTAGTCTCCTAAGAATAACAAGCAAGAACAAAATTAATAGCCATTTGTCTGGCTAGTTGGAAAAAATATATTAAAAACAATAAAAATAAATAAAGAATTAAAATATAAAGTAGACACAAAAAAGAAAAGCAATACAATAAAAATAACTGTGACAGAATATTGAAAGAAAAAATAAAAGATAAACATTTGGATGTTGATTACAATATTTTGATCAGCTTTTGAGCTTAAAAGATATAATAAAAATCAAATAGATATATCTTTAATACTGTTTTCACTATTTACATAGCCATCGGGGATTGGAGAATCAGGAGGTGATGAAATAGTTGGGTTTTAAGGATGTGAGGGATGAAGTTTTTCGGATAGAGACAGGTAATGAATTCTAGAAGGTGGCAGCACGGATGATAAAGGATTTTGTAAAGGAGGCAGATCGGTAAAAAGGGATATACAGGTTAGAGGTTTGGGATCTGGTATTTCGAAAATGTATAGAGGAGCAGGGGTTTGAAGGGTTTGAACAAATTGAGGATATAATGACTTTGAGATAACATCGTTTTGCATTGGACGAGCGATGTGTTTTTATTTTCCTATACATATTATTCCACAATTTTATAAAACATTTGGTCTTAAAATATTGGTTCAAAAGATATAAATTTTCATATATATAAACTATTTATATATAAATATTAGTTCTTATATGTATTGTCAGATTCCGTAAATAGTCAAATACTACTTCTGAAGGGTGGCTCCCGCGTCCAGTTATGTGCCCTTAACAGTAATGCCCAATCTCCACTAAAAAGGACCCTTTTGGGTATAAACAGAAATAAATAATTATTTCTGAATAGCCAGCGGAAGTCAAAAGCTGGGATCTATTAAAGCTAATAAGGGCCTATAGGGAGAATATTAGGAATGATGAACAGTTAAGGATGGCATTAAAAAAAAAAGTGTGTGTGTATATATACATATATGTAAATACACTTTTTTTTTTTATGCCATATATATGTTACCTTATCCTTATATGTATAAAAATCTTGTGTCCCAATGTTTGTCTTTCTATTTCTCAGAAACTACTCAACCGATTTTAATGAAATTTGGCTCAATGTATATAGTTTTGGCCAACTTAATAGATAGGATAGTTTTTTACTTGATTAGTAATCAAAATAATTCTTATATAGCGAATTATTGCAAATACAGTAGGTCGTGTTTCGATTTATTAACATGGCGTCATATGTCGATTTCATAATGTTTTTGTTTATAAGCATGCTATTGTAATACAGGTTATCATTATCATAATTTTGTATTGTGTTATGTGAGTGCAGTTATTTGTTCCTATATTATTATTTTCCACAGACAAATAGTAATACAAATCTTTGTATTTATTGTTAATTTTCATTAAAGAATAAATCAAGAAAAGGTTACAATAAATTCTCAAAAGTGTAGGTAATTTTTCTTCCTTTTCCTTTTTTATCTGTTTTTCAATTAAATTACTAGCTAAGCGCTGAAACGATTTGCTGTGGCCCACCCTGATATCAACTTTTAGTAAAGTAAATAAATTTTAATAATTAAAATTAGGCTATTATTTGAAATAATATTCTATACATGTTGTAACAGCACCTACTGTCACAGGTGTAACCTAATAGAAACCTGACTTGGGGAGTCAGTGCTGCCAAAAAGTTGTGAAAATTAGTGGCTACACTGCCGGTAACCAGACATGCAACTTCCCTGAGTGTGTTTTGATTAGGTGTTGTGGGTTACTTTGTGATTTGCTAAAGAACTGCATAATTAAGACTTTAAAATTATATTTTCAGTTGACTTATTTAACAGAAGTTTCTTTATTTTCATTATTCGTTTTTTTATTATTATTTAAATACAGTGTTTTTTTATTTTACCAAACCTTTTTATTATTTTTATTCCGTGCTCTAAAATGTGAAATTTAAAAAATGTCAGTGAAGATTTGTAATTCCTCCTTTATCAACAATAATTTAAAGTTGAGAAAATTTAATCCCAATCGAATAGAGGCTGTTACTTCCTGTTCAGCAGAGTTGTAATTACCTTTATATGTAAAATTTAAGAAATCTCAGCAAAGATTTTAATCCTTTCTTTAATTTAAAGTAGGCTATTATTGGGAATGATATTTCGTTGTTAATTTCACCAGAATACAATTTTTTACTTATCTTTAAATTATTGTTGATTAAGAAAGGATTACAAATCGCGGCATTTTTCAAATTTTACATATAATGATTATTACACCTCTACTGAACAGGAATAATTGTTATTTGGATAAACCGCAAGTTTCAGATTTATCCACCATAAATATGAGAGTACTACTGCAAAATGATCTATCGGCAGATATATTTTCTAAACAATTGCTCTATATTGGAAACGGTGAAATAGAGCTCCATTGGAATTCAAAATTTATCAAATTACCAGAAAATTTCTGAACTGTTGTAGAGACGAAAAA
Source organism: Aelia acuminata (assembly GCA_911387785.2). Lineage (NCBI taxonomy): Eukaryota > Metazoa > Arthropoda > Insecta > Hemiptera > Pentatomidae > Aelia > Aelia acuminata. The sequence continues at coordinate 129,474,211 of OU426978.1, read as the reverse complement.
TTAACTGTCTACAAAATATAAAATGTCTTTCCTGATATTTTGAACAATTATTTGGACTATAATTGGCTGGGTAGTCGTGCTATTTTGGCAGCAAAAAATGTTGATTTCGATGAAATAAACTTCCAAAATCAATTGACAATGTTCTAGATGTAAACGAAGCCGTAAATTTCCCATCTGAATTTTTTAATTCCCTGGATATACACCCAAACAATCTCCAGTTGAAGATTTGCTCACCGTTCATTCTTAGTAACTTAAATCCACCTCAATTGTGCAATGGTACACGTTTGGTCATTAAAAGGATCACAGGAAATGTTATTGAAGCAAAAATGTTGCCTGGAAGGTTTACAGGAGATATCGTCCTGTTGCCACCTATTCCCCTGGAACCGTCAGAATTTTCAATAAAATTTAAAAGGCTTCAATATCCTATTCGTTTGGCTTTTGCCATGACTATAAACAAATCCCAATGGCAAACAATGTCCACTTGGACTTTGAAAATCCGTGTTTTTCCCTTGGGCAATGGCATAACTCACAGAAATGGGCATCACCTGCTCACGTGTGTGGAAACCATCAAATCTTTGGTTTGTGTTAAAAAAACAAAACAGGTTAACCCAAAACATTTTGAACAAATTAGTACTTGAATAAATAAAAATTCTTAATTGTATTATGTAAAAACCTCTTTAAGAAGAGATTTGTTATCACTCAAATATATTGCTAAATTAAAAGCTTCAACACACCACCCTCCTACCGAACACATCATCTTTATCAATGAATATTGGTATCACTATATTTGTTTAAAAATATTAGGATATAACTACTGAGCCACAGCAACGCGTGGCCGGGTCTGCTAGTATAAATATAAAATAAAATAAAAAATATTTATATATAATATTGAAATCCTGGATATTGCCTTTTTTTTTTTTTTATTAAATCAAAACTATTATTTTTTTTAATTTTAGGAATACATGCAGTCTAAATTGACCTGTTTGTTGGTCCGATCAAATTTTGATTTAACGGAACCAGAAAGGGAAGAATCTGGAGAAAGTAGTGAAGAACGTGATAAAACAAAAGAAGAAGAGAAAGAAAAAGAAGAGAGTAGTAGTAGTGATGAAGCTGAGGAAATCTTCAAAAATATGCCGACAGTTGGTGAAAAAAGGCCTAAAGGAACTAACTTAGGGAAAAAAAAACATAAATCATAATCACTTCGACCAAGTTGTTAAATCATCAGTTTTGACAGGAAATTTGTTCCTAGTGCTCTAATTGTATATTTCTTGTTTCATTTTTTCGTAGCTATTTATTTGTGTTAACAGTTATAATAGTATATTTTTTATATTCTATGAATGAATTTAACATGTTTCCCAAATAAATGCTGGGCATGATGGAATACTTGGTACAAAAGAAAAATTAATTCAATGAATAATGGAAATAATATCAATTTTTAATATTTTTTAGTTCCTACTCGTATTATAGTTTTCTCTGTGTGGATAATTTGTTAAAATTTGTATTATGAAATGCTTTGGGAAATTTCTGAGATATTTATAGCTGAGCCCTTGCATTTTTTTTTTTTTTTTTTTTTTTTTTTTTTTCCCTGCTCTGTAAGAGTTTTTTTCTTTTAACAATTGTATTTTTATGTTTGGCTGTGTTAATTGATCTAGCGATAATGTTTTTATAATATAAAGTTTTAGAGTTTTATGTAGGAGGGGAAAAGAATTGTTACTTTTTTGTAGGAAACTGTTTCACTTAAATGATTGTTTTACTTGTTAGAGAGATGTGCATGAAGTCATTTTATGAGTTTTATGATCAAATATTTTATTAATCTCCTAAATCTGTGAAGGGATATTTTTCATTATTTCTTTTTGAAAAAGTTCTTAAATGTAACTTTTTAATGAACCTATTATTTTAGTTCATTTGTTTATTTCATTTTGTTATAATTAAAAACTAAAGTTTCCTATGTTTTTTTGTTTTTTTAATCAACCTATTCTGTTTTCATTTATATAATTGATGAGTTATGTTATTAGTCAGGAAGAATATAAGCTGGTTGGTTCAAAAGAAATTCTAGAATATAATTTTGAACTGAATATTATATATATATATATATATATATATATATATATAATTTATTACTATATATATATAGTTTAATTTATTTCTCATTTTAATATATATATATATATATATTAAAATGAAAAATAAATTAAACTCACTATGTTGAAAAGAAAAAGTCTTATTTAGGTATACATATATACACACACACGTACAAATTATTATTTATTTTTTTAGTGTGAATCTAATTTGAATAGTAATTATTTCTTATCATTAATTCATTGGCTAGTTTTAAAGAAACCATTCCTTCAGCATTTTGTAAACTATTTTCAGCCCTCATACTTAAATTGCTTGTGATCAGGAACTCAGATAGTTCTCATTCATAAAAAGTTTCTAATCTTTTTCATATTTTATTTTTTACAAGATGAATGAAGGAAAATTCTCAGCTTATTTTAAAATTGTTTCTAAACATTTATGACTGCTGAATTGTTCTATGCTAAATGATTATTTTCATTGGGCGAACAAAAAATAGGTGGCTTATCTGGATTGATAGGTTGTTTGGGTATTGAAGATCTACATTTTCATCGGTTTGTTAATATCTGGGTGCGAAGACAGATATAACGGAAAAGAAAGGACACAATTTCTAATAACATGTATATCGGCAACTATGTTCACTGGTTTTTATTAACCTTCTAAGAACAAGTTATGTCCATATGTTGGTAATAGTGTGTTGACTGCCTAGGAATAACCATTGAGAAATGTATGACAAATGTGTAGAATGTGACAAATGATTCCAGTTCATATTTAATTCTCTTACATATAACTGTTCATTGATTTGGTCTAATCATTAGGTTTTATTCTATACAAGATCAAAGGGGCTTTTTGGCTTGGGCCATCTTCATTATTTCTACTAATGATGTATTAAATCACTGCCTCTTTTAGCTCTTTTTTCTTCAGGCATGCCCAATCTGTCTCATAAAAAATAATATTTCATACCATAAAATCATTTTCAGTGTGTTGATTACTCTGTTATGGTTGGATTGCTCAACCTCTATTGCTAGTGCATATTTTTTTGTCTGGGGTAAATATGTCTTATTTTGCTAGCATTGAAACAGGCTAGATGTTGCATCTGAATGGGTCATAGAGAGAGAGAGAGAGAGAGATCCCCATCATGGCTATAGAGATAACCACCCTTTTCTGATGAGAAAATATTTGATTTATATTGTTGAAATCTCCCACTGCATTCTCATACTTGAACTTTTTCCATCAAAACTTTAAACTGATAATTATACCTATTATAATTATAAATGTTTTTAAAGATTATTCAGCTATATTTTCGGGACAAAATTAAATTTTTCAGTACAGATATTAAATTTAAAGGGATCTGATAAAATAAGCTGATTCTGAATTATTTTAACATACTTAAAATAGTTGGAATCAATAAGGATTTTCAATATCAGTTATAAAAAAATTGAGTTTAACAGAAAATTAAGATATTAAATTCAAATCATTCTACTAATATAAATTATAACAACTAAGGGTCTGGCCACACATGTCTGCACCGCAGCATTAATATAGGTTATGTTCAGAATATTTTTAATTTAACTTACATATTACCTTTAGTTATGCCTGTATCTGACATGTGTGGCCTGACCTTTAGGCATAACTAAAGGTAATATGTAAGTTAAATTAAAAATATTCTGAACATAACCTATATTAATGCTGTGGTGCGGACATGTGTGGCCAGACACTAATTCTATGTAAACTAGAACAAATCATAATTTGTTATAGGTAGAAAATAGTCCGGGGAGGCGGTCAATAAAATACAAAATAGTATAAAACTATTAGGTCTTCGTCAGGGCTAAATAAACAAGACACAGACAACAATATGAGTAATTAGGACAAAGAATATGAACTGGCTAGATAAAATATAAAAAACAAAGAATATGAACTGACTATATAAGATATAAATGACTGTAAACTTAAGGTTAAGCATATAATTTATAACACATGGTGTAATATGGCTATTGACACTGATACTGTTAACTCTGATGCTGTTGATACTGATAGTATAGGTGGTGTGATAAGATGGGCTTGATGTGATAAGACTTATATCCGAATCCATATACATTCATCTCGAACCAAACCCCGTCAACCACAAGATAGACAAGAACTGTATCTCACTTACTTACAGACACATTTTAAACCTTATCAAACAACAATAACCTATAATAACCCTCCGTCACCGCCTTCACACTACCACCCTCCCAGTAGCTCCTATTCTATTTACAAAATTTTCCTTCCCCGCCACCATTTCTTGACACATAACACGGATAGATTACATAAGCATATAAATTCTTTTCAGTATTTGTTGTATAACTTCCCCTTCTCGCTCCTCACTTAACACATCCGCCTACTCATATTATATACTTATTTTATGTAATAGAACCAGATCAATTCATGTAATAGAACACATCTACCACTATTCATTTAATAGAATGAACAAATTATTATATGAAATAACAATTATTATTTGTAATGAACCTATAAAAAAATGTTAAGTTCCACAATTGTACATTTTTTAACACTTAAGGCCACATAGATAATTAATATGTTCCTATCAAATACAGAAATAGCCTATTTATATCAACAGTACTGTAATTTTTTATTTTAATTTTTTGTTTAATCCTATTTTAATGTTTTTCACATAATATTAATTACATACATATATAGTCAGCTAGTTATAAGTTTCCTCAATTTTGTTATACTGTTTAAAATGCCACTATTTACTCTTGTAACCAATGTTATTTATTTGTGTAAAGTTAGCGTATGTAAACAAATCCTAACCCGCCTTCCGGAACCCTTTTTTTTTCTGACATTCTCTCACTCCGACAAATGTGTACCCTACTTTGACCCTCACTCTGGCCGTGACATCCATCCCTGTCATAAGGTAAGCTCCTTTAGTTACTATAATTATAATCCATCATATATTAATCCCTCTTCTAATCTGCCCCATTTTGCCACCATATCTAACCATAGTACACCATTCTCATAACATATCCACTACTATGTACCTTACCCCATCTTATCACACCACCTATACTATCAGTATCAACAGCATCAGTGTTAACAGTATCAGTGTCAATAGCCATATTACACCATGTGTTATAAATTATATGCTTAACCTTAAGTTTACAGTCATTTATATCTTATATAGTCAGTTCATATTCTTTGTTTTTTATATTTTATCTAGCCAGTTCATATTCTTTGTCCTAATTACTCATATTTTTGTCTGTGTCTTGTTTATTTAGCCCTGACGAAGACCTGCATAGTTAGGTCGAAACGTCTGCAACAATAAAATAGTTTTATACTATTTTGTATTTTATTGACCGCCTCCCCGGACTATTTTCTACCTAATTCTATATCCGGTCAACTATCATCTATCCAATAATTTGTTATAGTTTTACATTCATGCTAGCTAACTATTTTTTAATATTTTTTTTTTTTTTACAAAAGAGGAAATTATTTGCAGTTGTATATTTCACTACAGTAATAGTGATTACAGTATTGTTGATTTATGTTAATTTTTATGTATCATACTCTTATATGTAAATAATGTTTGTTGTAAAAATGTAAATAGCCTGTTGATATTATAAAAATATTTAACAGACTTCGTGTAAATACTGTTTCTCATTATTTAATTTGAATTTCGATTCCAGAAACATGGCAAACCAAGCATTTTGATACTGATAAATTCTTAATTTTTGACAATTAAAGTGACCCTGAAATTTCAAATAATTAAATTTCGGCTTTAAAGAATTCCGTTGAACTGCCTTGAAAGTCTTGTAAATTATATACATGTATAAATATTTTTTTAATTTATCATCCATAAAAGTGCTATCTACTTTAATATTTACATTAATAATCTTAATGCCTTTATCTTGTACATTCATTTTGTACACTTGTGATTCATTGTGAAATGTATTTTTAAATTAACAGGCTGTTTTATTTCCTAATTTAGTTTAATGGGCATATTACTTACTTATGTGATGTTTTTCTTGAGTTTAAATTTTGCCTTATATTGTTATTTTTTTTCTTAAGTTTATACCAATTAGTATTGCAGCTTTTAATGTTTTAATTAAGAACTGAAATTGCTTCATTTTATTCAGTTTAATCTTTTTTATTTTAAAATTTTAAATTAAGGTAAATAGTAGAGTTATGCACCAATATGTTATTTCAACTGTAAATACAACAGATAAACAGTGCTTGTTTTATTATTTAACTCCTGCTCCTCCCCCCACTAGGCTCTAATCTTTACAATAATGATAACTTATAGATGGTCATATAACACCAAAGTGAATTCGGCAGCGAACCATTTTAGTAAATTAAAAAAAAAAAAAATTACCCTTTGTTATTTTTATCTAATTGTTCTACTTTGTATTTGAATAATATACGAGGCAACATAAAATATGTTGTGGTTCAAAATTGTTTGAAATAAACATTTGAAGCAAACCTATTTAACAATACTCTCAAATTTTAACTCAATTTTTCTCAAATTATGGGGTTTAATACTAAGCTCAATATGGTGATGTATCGACCTTATATCAGATGGTATTTCTTTTTTTTTTCCATGTTGGAAGTGTTTTATTTCCACTTACATGTATATTCATACTTGTGTCAGGTAATAGGTACAGTTTTTCCTTTATTAATTGTATAATCTTCTTTTTTATCCCTGATTTAATTTTTTTAAAAAGTAGATCTTCCATTACAAGCAGGGATGAGCCAGGTAAATTACATAAATTCTTTGCATGTTAAGAATACAGAAAATAAAAACAATAAAATTTTATTCATCCCTCAATTAATATTTTTTTAATTTGATCGGAACAAGAAAACAAATAATATGCAGGTAAACATTTATAGCTTCTTTCTTAATATATTTTTATAAATGTAACACTTGCAAAAACATAACAGTATACAATGTACAGAAAGTAATAATGAATGCACAATTTAGACCCATCACAGCCGAGCATTTACCATAAAAATATTTATTTCATTTAAAAAAAAAAAAAATTCATCTAATCATATCTGTTTCTTAGGTATACATAACATTTCTTCATTATGAAAAAACACTATCTCTTGATTAGTATTTTGTTTTAAGTCTTCTAATTGGAGCTGTTAGGTAAGTTGGTCCACTCTTGTCAAATGCTCTTCTAATGGTTTTTATAAAAAAGATATATAGACCCATTACGACCCTTTCTTTTTGTTCTATGAATAATAAAATGGCATCATGTGCACTTTATCTGATAGAGCTATGCCCTATGTAAAAGAAATAATGCTAATGTGCAATACCGCATTTGTTGCTTAAATTTTGTACAAATTATAAACTCCTCCTTTGAAAGAACTGTTCTTCTTTTTCAAAAGGCGCATGAAGCTGCCCTTGGTCTGCTCAACAGCTGCCTACCATCCCTCCCGCAAGCATGACCGAAATCATGAGTTGAAGATCCTGTCCTACAGCATCCTTCCATCAGCCATTCCTCCTTCCAAGTGGATGCACACCATCTGGTACATTCCTGTAAAGCCTACTGACCACAAACTCATCAGTCATCCTTAATAGATACATGGCCAAGCCATTGAAAGAACTGTTATCTAGCATTATTATCATCATGGCAATAACTTTTTTTTTGAAGTGCAAATCAAAGCAGGAAACCCCACCTTCATTTTCGATATCTGAAATGGGTAGTATCAATTTAGAATATTTTTTTGTTTTTGTTTGTTGTCTATTGATCTTTAAGTTTTATTAATTTTTATTTTCACTTACCTGTATATGAAATACATAGTAAGGGAAATTATTGCGATCGTGAAAAATTTGGACTTCGGGTTTTCAACGGAAATACACGTTTTACGGTCTCAAGTCCCGCGAAATGGTCTGTTGTGTGTATATTAATAAAAATGAGTATATGGTAGAGAAAGTTAAGTATATGTAGAGTAAGTAAAGTATATTTAGGGGGCACTTTATCCCCTCTATTTTTCTCATAATGATTTCTCAAAAAGGCACTAACGATATCAATTAAACTTTTCATATTTAATTCTTTAAGTAAGTATTCTTTAATATGAAGTAGGTTTTATCATAACTGAATAGATCGAACTGAGCTTAAATGGCTAAGGAAAAAACCTTCCTGTAAAGTACCTTTTATTTTGTTTATTTGGAATAAATAACAGTCCATTATTATCCCTAGTTTGAAAATTTAGTTCCATTTAAGTATTATGGGTTCTTATGAAACATTTCTATCGATTCTTATCAATGAAATATTGTTGAAAAACATGATCGTTCAGTATTAACTCGATTATTATTTCTATAAATAAATAATAAATCTCCTAAAGAAATATTTATAAAAAAAAAATTAAAAGGAATTCCCTGGAAAGTATGAAGTTGTAGAGTAAATGGGACGAACTTTATTCTTGGTACACCTTACACCACTGTATGAATTTCTGAGCCCACTTTCTACTAATAAAAAAAAATTTCATTGGGAAGGAAAGTTTATTGTTCCCTCTCCGATAGCACTTAAATATGCCATTTGAAAAAAAATTGTCTATTTTTAGTTAAAAAGAATGGTGATGAGTCAAAAGTTTTGTGATGCTCGCACCGCATTTTTTTTTATGTATGAGAGATGCCAGGATAATAATAAGGGATTATTTTCATTTATTGTAGTTCTTATTTGGGGTTTTCTTTATTTACAAGCAAAAAATAAATTGACAGAAATTTGTAAATTTAATTTTCATTAAAGATAAAAAAAAAATTTAAAGACGTTATTCATTTTTTTTCCTTTACCTAATTTTTTTTGGAACCCATGCCTTCTCCACAGAGTGGGGACACCTTATAGTAATTAGATTTCATGGTCTGGTTTAACCAGTATCACAGGCTGTGAAGAGATTGGATGCTCGATTGCCATCTCCTGCCAAACGTGAAGTAGCTTTTGCTGCCCCTTGATTCTTCCGAATCCCAAGAGTATCAATAACTTAATAGCTCACATTGTGTCAAAAAATTTCATTAAACTATTTCTGACATTAAAGTCATGGCTATTATGTTTTGGTTTCGAAAAACAGTTCTAGAATATTTCCCAAAAAGGAGCATAATTAATCATTTCTAAGAGTTTTTCGGCTGGAGAGATACTCAGAGGGTATGGAGGGGTCAGTTCTAATTCAAGTGAGGTATCTGTTTGTGAATCGTGGTGGGAAATTTTTATGACATAGTGATCAAGGAACTTTTTCCCAGATCAAGTTGTGCATTGAAATATCTGGGGCTTACTTAAAAAAATAATGGAAAAATATGTAAACAATGCAATATACAAATATGTATCGTACAAAGATACTTTCATGATTTTTACTTCTGTCTTTTGATTTTTGGACAACTCTCGTATTAAAGGTAACACAATATAAATTCTATTTTAAGTAATCAGATTTTCAAAATGAGTTGATAAATTTACCTAAACCATAGTAGTACGTAGGCCAGACCCCCCTACCGTGCCCCCCCCCCCCACCGTGCACCCCCCCACATCCCTATAAATTGCATATCATTGTGTTCCTTGTGATAAAAGATTAAGAAAAAGCCAATGTTCCCAGAAAAAAAAGTGGCCGCACTAACCGAAAATGGCGTTCAAACATGGCAGAACGACGAATTTGATTTTAGTTGGTTTTTTGATTACTGACATTCACCGTTATGCTTAATTTCGCCATAACTGGTATTTTATTAAAGCTAGATAGTTTTAGGTTCAGAATAAATAAACAAACGATCTAAAATAATTAGCCTTGACAACATAAAATACATTTAAAGTCAATTTTTACTTTCACTTACCTATATATGAAATATATAGTAAGTGGAAGTATTGCGATCGTGAAAAATTTCGACTTCCGGTTTTCAACGGAAATACACGTTTTGGGGTCCCCTGAGTCCAATTAACCAAGTCCCGCGAAATGGTCTGTGTGTGTGTGTGTGTGTGTGTCTGTGTGTGTGTGTGTGTGTGAACAGACTAGCTCAAAAACTATAAACCGTGTGAACCTGAGATTAGGTACATATTTAGTGTATGTATATGCCCGCGATGTGACAGCAAAAATTTCATCAAAATTTCTCAAAGGGAGGGGGTACTTTGTTTAATAACTTTTTAAGCTTTTTTCGATTTTCTCAATAACGGCTCTAACGATTTTGATTAAACTGAGTATTTGATCTATTTATATGCCCGAGATATGACTGTAAAAATTTCATCAAAATTGATCAACCGGAGGGGGGGACTTTACTTAATAAATTTTGTATCATTTTCAAGTGTTTTTTTTTTATTTACTCAAAAACGGCTTTCACGATTTTGATCAAACTGGGTATTTAATGTATGTATATGCCAAAGATGTGATACCCAACATTTCATCAAAATTGATCAACCGAAGGGGGGACTTTACTTAATAAATTTTGTATTATTTTCACGTGTTTTTTTTATTTACTCAAAAACGGTTTTCACGATTTTGATCAAACTGGCTATTTGATGTATGTATATGCCAAAGATTTGATAGCCAACATTTCATCAACATTGATCAACCGGAGGGGGGACTTTACTTAATAAATTTTGTATCATTTTCAAGTGTTTTTTTTTTTATTTACTCAAAAACGGCTTTCACGATTTTGATCAAACTGGGTATTTGATGTATGTATATGCCAAAGATGTGATAGCCAACATTTCATCAAAATTGATCAACCGGAGGGGGGACTTTACTTAATAAATTTTGTATCAATTTCACGTGTTTTTTTAATTTACTCAAAAACGGCTTTCACGATTTTGATCAAACTGGGTATTTATGTATGTATATGGCAAAGATGTGATAGCCAACATTTCATCAAGATTGATCAACCGAAGTTATTTCATAACTTTTTTTCTAATTTTTAGATTATCTCAAAAACGGCTTTAACGATTTTCTTCATATTCGTCATGTTTAATGAAAATTGAGTGTTATTTAATATCAGGTAAGCGTTATCATTATTAAAATGTTCTGAGGGGTTTATAGAGCAAATGAAAACAAAAATAAGAAATGAATGTGGAAAATGAGTAACTTTGAGAAGTGGCAATAACAAAACGCATTAATTTTTTATCTAAGTAAGTTGGTAAGTGAAAGTTGTGTGTTGCGCGCACGCACCAGATTTTTACAAGTCACTTGCGTAAAAGTTAAAATTCCAAGTTAATTTGTGATCAAACGGACATCGTTAACGAAAAACACCCTGAAATAAAACATCTGGAGCAATTATTCTTCTTTAAAAATCAGTGGTCAAATTTCAAAATATATCAACTAGTTTTATAGAAAACGGACCTTAGCGGCGAAAAGGCGCCAGTGACTCAGGCGCATCCAGTACTCAGCCACATCGTTCAGTTCTCATACACGATATAATTACAGCGGGTTTAGGATATTATTTTTAATGTATAATCGAGCCTATGTAACTGCAAGTTTTTAATTTACAGAAATAATTAATATAATTTTTTTTTTTTTTTTTTTTTTTTTTTTTTTTATAAATCTGATAGATAAAGGATATAAATCTGCTAAATAATAATGAATTAGTCGAAGATTGCACATTATCTCTCTCACTTATATTGAAATAAACTGGTTATCTTGAAATGAAATAATAATGTTCTCATAGTAGTAGTTGGGTTACAGACACTGGCTTCTGATCATTCGTGAAATTTGAAATAAATGCATTTTTGCAAAGTATTTATTATTTACAGATTTAATAACAAACAAAATAAAAAAGTTCTGTTTGTTCGTTGATATGTAGAAATTATTCGTAATACAATTTAGGAGGTATATACCTAACACAATTTAATAGCTCACAACAATTAATGAATTGACAGTTACACGATGTATATATATACACATATTATGATTAATTTAAAATTAAACCACTACTGGAGAGGAAAACCAATTAAAACATGTAAGTATTCATGCATCTAATGGTCTATAATCCACAAAGTCGTGGCCTTTTTCGGTTTCTGGCATATAACTACACATCAAAAAGTTTACTTTCTCTTTTTTTTCGAAAAAAATGGTATACTAATATAAATAAAAAGAAATATTTGAAGTTGAAATCGGATTAGTTATTTAGCCAAATTCGAACATCAAAGATCGGTAATTTTTACCATTTTGGTGGAAACTTATGTTCCAACGCCCATAACTCGACAATATGTACTCTAAATAAAAAATGTCACAGATAAAAGTTTTATGACATTAAATTTAGCATAAAATAAGCCCATTTATATTAAAATTAACTTATTCCTGCGTAGAGATACAAATAAAACGTGAAAGTATTTGTAGCGCTTAATTCCTTCTTTTTGTGAAGCCTAAGGGGATATGATAAAATATTCACAAACTAACTATTAAGGTTGGCTTATTTTATGCTAAATTTAATGTCCTAAAACTTTTATCTGTGACATTTTTCATTTATAGCACATATTGTCGAGTTATAGGCGTTGGAACATAAGTTTCCACCAAAATGGTAAAAATTACCGATCTTTGATGTTCGAATTTGGCTAAATAACTAATCCGTTTTCAACTTCAAATATTTCATTTTATTTGTATTAGTATACCCTTTTTTTTTCGAAAAAAAGAGAAAGTAAACTTTTTGACGCGCAGATATATGAAGGAATGAAAATTTAGTTAAAAGAATGAAGGAAGCGCTACAAATACGTTCACGTTTTCATTTCTATCTCTACGCAGGAATAGGCTAATTTAAAAATAAATGGGCTTATTTTATGCTAAATTTAATGTCCTAAAACTTTTATCTGTGACATTTTTCATTTATAGCACATATTGTCGAGTTATAGGCGTTGGAACATAAGTTTCCACCAAAATGGTAAAAATTACCGATCTTTGATGTTCGAATTTGGCTAAATAACTAATCCGATTTCAACTTCAAATATTTCTTTTTATTTGTATTAGTATACCATTTTTTCGAAAAAAAAGAGAAAGTAAACTTTTTGATGTAGTTATATGCCAGAAACCGAAAAAGGCCACAACTTCATGGATTATAGACCATTGGATGCATGAATACTTACATGTTTTAATTGGTTTTCCTCTCCAGTAGTGGTTTAATTTTAAATTAATCATAATATGTATATATATATATATATACATATTATGATTAATTTAAAATTAATATATATATATATATATATATATATATATATATATATATATATATATATATATATATATATATATATATATATATATATATATATATATATTAATTTTAAATTAATCATAATATGTATATATATATATATATATATATATATATATATATATATATATATATATATATATATATATATATATATATATATATAAGTGACCGACCGAAGTTTTGGTTTCGGTTTCGGCCAAAAAATGGCCGAATCTTCGGCCAGGCCGAAACTATAGCTCCTGTGTCTGATATCTCCAAGAAGGAAGTAGGACAACACGATTTCAGTTTGCAAGCTCGATCTCTTTCATGGCATTTAACACCCTTGAATTTAATAGTGGGAAGTATCTGTTATTTTAATTAATTACACTTGTATTGTATTTTGGTAGAACATAGATTTTTCTCCTTCTTTTGGTATCTTTACTTGATCGAAAACTTTAAGTGGGGTGTGGAGACAAAAATTTGAAAGTGATAAACAGAAATGTCCTCTAAAATCACATTGAGTCTTAACATGTAACGGAAGCATGCTCTTTATGCAAAATTCTTTACGTTAAGTGTAAAGAATAGTATTTATTCTTTACCTTGAGCGTTAAGAACCTTTTTGTGCTTTTAATAATCTCCTCATTAATAATGAAATTTGTTTTCCAAAAAAAAAAAAAAAAAAAAAAAAAGATTAACATAAATAAGAATATATATTCAAAATACTTAAACTTAAATTATTCGACATGTCCACAGATTCAATTTAAAATTGAAAAAAATCTGGTGCGAGCGCGCAACACACAACTTTCACTCCAACCAACTTACTTAGATTATAAATTAATTTGTTTTGTTAATTGCCACTTCTCAAAGTTACACATTTTTCCACATTCATTTCTTATTTTTATTTTCATTTGCTCTATAAAAAACACTAATTTCTTTTATTATTAAATTAAAGTTTTTACTTGTGATAATTCGGCAATGCAAGCATAATACTCCAAGTCGTCTGATTTTATAAGTCTCTATGTACGTACTTGTTAAAAAATTTCATTTAGTTACCATGAAACAAATAATTTCCATTAAATGAACAGAGCGGCTTTAATTATGAACAATGGCCTGTCATTAAAGGCGTACCCACGCATGCCCGGGCTCAACGTGTTTTATGAGTCGACTGAATATTTTTCTTTTTTTCTCCTCTATATGTTTACTTGATTTTTATCATATCTCATATTTAGCCATTTCTTATTTTTAGGCGTAACGAGAGACAGTTAATTTCTCCATATAAACAAAAACAAAGGTACTTTATAGGAAACAAAAAAACAAACAAAAAAGGCCCCTTCTCCATTTAAGCCCCATCAGAACAATTTAATAATGATAAAGCATACCTGATGTTAAAGAACACCTAATTTTCATTAAACATGACGAATTTGATGAAAATAGTTGAAGCCGTTTTTGAGATAATCGAAAAAAAGGTAAAAATTGGAAAAAAAGTAATGAAATAAAGTGCCCCCTCCGTTTGACCAATTTTGATGAAATGTTGGCTATCACATCTTTGGCAGATACATACATCAAATACCCAGTTTGATCAAAATCGTTTAAGACGGTTTTGAGTAAATAAAAAAAACACGTGAAAATGATACAAAATTTATTAAGTAAAGCCCCCCCTCCGGTTAATCAATTTTGATAAAAATTTTACAATAATATCTCGGGCATATTAATACATCAAATACTCAGTTTAATCAAAATCGTTTGAGCCGTTTTTGAGAAAATCGAAAAAAACGTAAAAAGGTATTAAATAAAGTACCCCCTCCCTTTGAGCAATTTTGATGAAATTTGTGCTGTCACATCGCGGGCACATACCTACACTAAATACCTAATTTCAGGTTCGCACGGTTTATAGTTTTTGAGCTAGTCTGTTCGCACACACACACACACACACACACACACACAGACCATTTCGCGGGACTTGGTTATTTGGACTCAGGG
Organism: Aelia acuminata; assembly: GCA_911387785.2. NCBI lineage: Eukaryota > Metazoa > Arthropoda > Insecta > Hemiptera > Pentatomidae > Aelia > Aelia acuminata. The sequence continues at coordinate 129,458,997 of OU426978.1, read as the reverse complement.
GGCCCCAAAACGTGTATTTCCGTTGAAAACCGGAAGTCGAAATTTTTCACAATCGCAATACTTCCACTCACTATTTTGATTGTTTTTAAATCTGTAAATAATAAATACTTTGCAAAAATGCATTTATTTCAAATTTCACGAATGATCAGAAGCCAGTGTCTGTAACCCAACTAGTACTATGATATAATTCATTATTATTTAGCAGATTTATATCCTTTATTTATCAGATTTATAAAAAAAAAAAAAAAAAAAAAAAAAAAAAAATGTTATACTAATTATTTCTGTAAATTAAAAACTTGCAGTTACATAGGCTCGATTATACATTAAAAATAATATTCTAAACCTGCTGTAATTATATCGTGTATAAGAACTGAACGATGTGGCTGAGGACTGGATGCGCCCGAGTCACTGGCGCCTTTTCGCCGCTAAGGTCCGTTTTCTATAAAACTAGTTGATATATTTTGAAATTTGACCACTGATTTTTAAAGAAGAATAATTGCTCCAGATATTTTATAATAGGGTGTTTTTCGTTAACGATGTCCGTTTGATCACAAATTAACTTGGAATTTTAACTTTTACGCGAGTGACTTGTAAAAATTGACTTTGAATGTATTTTATGTTGTCAAGACTAATTATTTTAGATCGTTTGTTTATTTATTCTGAACCTAAAACTATCTAGCTTTAATAAAATACCAGTTATGGCGAAATTAAGCATAACGGTGAATGTCAGTAATCAAAAAACCAACTAAAATCAAATTCGTCATTCTGCCATGTTTGAACGCCATTTTCGGTTAGTGCGGCCACTTTTTTTTCTGGGAACATTGGCTTTTTCTTAATCTTTTATCACAAGGAACACAATGATATGCAATTTATAGGGATGTGGGGGGGGGGGGGGGGGTGCACGGTAGGGGGGTCTGGCCCACCTACTACTATGGTTTAGGTAAATTTATCAACTCATTTTGAAAATCTGATTACTTAAAATAGAATTTATATTGTGTTACCTTTAATACGAGAGTTGTCCAAAAATCAAAAGACAGAAGTAAAAATCATGAAAGTATCTTTGTACGATACATATTTGTATATTGCATTGTTTACATATGTTTCCATTATTTTTTTAAGTAAGCCCCAGATATTTCAATGCACAACTTGATCTGGGAAAAAGTTCCTTGATCACTATGTCATAAAAATTTCCCACCACGATTTACAAACAGATACCTCACTTGAATTAGAACTGACCCCTCCATACCCTCTGAGTATCTCTCCAGCCGAAAAACTCTTAGAAATGATTAATTATGCTCCTTTTTGGGAAATATTCTAGAACTGTTTTTCGAAACCAAAACATAATAGCCATGACTTTAATGTCAGAAATAGTTTAATGAAATTTTTTGACACAATGTGAGCTATTATGTTATTGATACTCTTGGGATTCGGAAGAATCAAGGGGCAGCAAAAGCTACTTCACGTTTGGCAGGAGATGGCAATTGAGCATCCAATCTCTTCACAGCCTGTGATACTGGTTAAACTAAGAGTCAAGTGACTTTCCTATATGGAAGGGCAAACTAATGTTGCCTGTTAAAGCAGTGTTTCATTAGTAAAGCCACAAGACTAATGGGCAACCCTATTTATTATGGTATTGTTCACTGGAAGGCAAATGCATTTATCCATTAAGCAATTCTCTTTCTTAACATGGGACAGCTATTAGAGCAAACTGGGCCCAGTTGTTCCCTGCTGTGATTTTTCAATAACTCATTCTAATACTTACTGTAACTAATAGAGCAATGTCTAGTGTGTAATTAGATATTCTCTCAAATAACAAGGAAAATATTTTATTGGTTAAATCTAATGTTAATTAAATAATTAAACCTAATGTTAAAACAGAATGTGTATAATAAGAAAAATAAAAAATTCAATATAATCATATATTAATAATTTTAACAATTTATTGAACATTTATACTTTAAAATAAAAGACCAACTCTTTACTACATAACGATGATATAATAATGACATTAAAAGAAATAGTAATCTTGGAAAAATAAAAACAGGATAAAACTATTTACATGATGATTTCAGCTTATAGAGTCTATTTACAACATAAATGAATGCACATATACATATATAATATATATACACACACTCACTCACATATTATAGAATATTACGTCTATTCTTCAGTAACTTCCATATCTTTATCTTTTGATTTTTTCTTCTTTTTCTTTTTCTCAGATTTAATCTAAATAAAAAGAATATATATAGTTAGATTAATATGAAATAAAATAAATCAATATTAACCTATTGAAATATCTCATGTAATTCTCATACTACTTGAAAATTAAATTGAATATACAATACACTTACTTCTAAATTATTTTCAATATCATTAGCTGCAGATGAGATGGGTATTTCTTCCTGCTGTGGCCCTTCAGCATCACTACTTTTCGCCTTCTTCTTCTTTTTCTTTTTTGGTTTTTCACAAGAGCTTAAGACTTCTTGAGTAGGAGATTGACTTGAAAGTTTCCGCTGTAAGTATAGCAGAGAAATATAGTTAATATAAACTAAAGAGAAACTTGATTTTATAAAAGAGATTTAATTTGTCGGGATTTAAATTGATCGGGAAGATCCCAAAATAATGAATTACTTCATAATCTGCAGAAATAATTACTTTAGTAAGACAATGAAATCCCTGATCAAATATACTTGTACGGCTTTAAAACATATACAGTATATTATTTATCCACTCAAAATTTGAAAAGATGTATTAATATTCTGAATCACACCAGTACACAATAGAATTAATTATTTAAAGTATACTCTAATGGAAAAAAAGTGTTAATTATATAACTAAACACTCTCCGGATGGAGGAGGTAAATTTACCTCATATGGAAGAGGCTCCCTTATGTCACATAGGTACCATAAGGAAGCACCGGGTGAGGTTACTGCAGGATGCGATTAAATTGTAAACCTTCTGACAGTTGCATTCAGTAAATATTAAGCTTTCAATCTCAGCAAGCTGTTTGGAAATCCCATGTTTCTGACCCCCTCTAAATTGAAAAAACTTTTATATTTTCATCCTTTAATAATCCCATTATAAGGCCAAACGTGTGTAAAAATCTGCATTGAGAATGTTGAAGGAACGTTCAAGAACCAGGGACAGTTAGAATTTCAATTGCTACGTGGTAATATGTTTGGAATGACCCAGACAGATCTAGAATGTTCCATCGCCCTGAGGCAATATTTTGAAGATAGCTCTTTGAAGGCTGTTTTGAACAAGTTGAACAGCCTTGCCACTGAGCTAATGTGAATGACCAGTTGACTAACTTGTCTGACGAAATGAATGACAAGCTCACTAATTTGCCATGTGAGATGAATGGCAGGATGACTAATCTGCCTGGTGCAATGAATGACAAGCTGACTAATGTGTGGGTAAAATCAATGACAGGTTGAGTCAGTCCGCTAAGCATAATGAGAAGAAAACTAGCCATAAATTCTGCTTATCGGCTGAGATAAATGACAACCTGACCATTGTCTAATGCAATGAATGGGTCAAGCGATTTAGAAATCATAACAAAAAAAACTTCCAAGACAACAATGAACATGATGAGATGTTCATTAATTAAATGGTCTGATTTTAAGACCATTAATATCAGACCTTTGAGCTATGGCAGGATACCATCCTGAAGCACAGCCAGCCCCTATAAAATGACGTTCTATTAATTGAACAATTAATTAAGGAAGAAATACAGTAGTTGAGTACGATCTGTCAGATCATTTCCTTTCACAACTGTTGACCAAGCAACAGTATTTCCTCATGAAGTACTTAACCCAAGACATTCCTTATATGGGTTGTATTGGTGCATGTTTAAACCCTGTTCAAAACATGGTACTTTTCTTCTATAGAGTTTAGAGGCAGGATAGCATGAATGTTAAAAAAATTATATATATAAAAAAAAAGTTCTCAGAAATAAAAAGAAAAATAGAATTAAACACAGGAACATAAAACTAAAAAAGGATGAAATAAATTGTTTACCTTTTTATCAGCATTAACTCCATCTTCCCATGAGGGTTCGTCTTTGATTTCCTTTTTTATAGTGACATCATTTCTTTCTGACCTAAAATAAGAGAAACTAATAAGAATGGTAGAACAATAATAACTGTTTAAGATATAACAAATTATAATTGTTCTTAGATACAGAACAATTATAATTATATAAAGGAAGAGATAAATAAATAAATTCGTATAGCAAAATCTTCACCAGTCTCTTAATTTCTTTTTTACCTCTAAAATAAGATAAACTTCTTAGATAGATAGAAATGGATAAATGTTCATGTACATGAAATATCAGGGATCCTTGAATGCCAAGGAATAGGTATCAAATCAAATAGTTTTTTTTTTTCCTGACTCCAAGACTTGCCACCGCAAAAGAGCTACATAATTAGTCACTAGTAGGTGAGAATATTATCTAGTGATACAAGTAACTAAAATGCTAAAAAGCTATAAAAAAAGGTAATAATACAGGTGTTTTAATATAACATAATAAGTGATCCAGGGAAATATAGTGGTTTACCCATTAAATAGAATTCATTTCATAATCAAATAAAATAAATATTTTTCATAATAAATAAAAAGGCCTTTTTTTTTTACCAAAAAATGTCAAATTTTATTTTTATTTTTACCTTCCATGCGTCATACTTGATTACTTTATGTAACTGGAAAAACTATTATTACAATCAATAACTAGTTGCTGGAGGGATCATTTTAATATTATCTAAATACTAGTACATAAAATGTATTTTATATTTTGTTGTATTTTAATTAGGTTTAGAAAGTTTGGTAGAAAAATTGTATTAACCAATGTTTTTTCCAAAATGGAAATTTCAATTTCCGGTAATATGAGTAGCAATATATAAATATAACATATCATTTGAAAGCTGAGAATTCAAGAAATAGTAATATTTGCTTTATAAAGTGTTAGAAGGTAACTGATACAGAATGCAGGAGCATAATTTCCTGCTTTCAGGTTATAAACAGAAAATATTGGTTTCCATGGTAAATCTTGCAAATGTCTTAAAACTAAATTAAAATGTATAGCGTTACATACCATAAAACAATGTTTTTAACATTGTTTTACTAAGAAAACAGAGATAATACAAGAGCATGGTTGTAGAGAAGTTTATCGATCAGAAAAAATATATGGCATCTCTAATATATAATGAATACAATTTACTTCAAACACTATTTTCTCAACCATTGATTCAAATAAGGAAATATTAACCGTTCCTCTACCCGAGTTGAATATATCACCGGTTTTTTTTTTTTTTTCCCTGAAAAATACTCAAGTTATGGTCTCTTATTCACGATATAACGTCAAAAAACTTGATCGTTCCGTCTAACATTTGATTGTTTGAAAGCATGTATGCTCCATTTGGGCCTGGGCCAGATTGATTTCTATAATCCCCATGATATATATATTCATTAAAAAAAATCCTAATGAATCCCGGAAAGTGTCCCATGAAAAAGTGGAGCCAATTCATTCTTTAACAATAATCTATAAAGTTCTGACTTTAGTGCTGTCCAATAGAATAAAAAAAAAGTTTTGGCACTTTATTCCATTCCTTCATTCCATCAATTTTAACTATTTTGTAAAAATAGCACAAATGATTTTTACTCAATTTGTTATATTTAATAGGAATGATTATTCTTTATTAGCAGGTAGGTTTAATCATCATAGAAATGGTTCAATAGTGCTAAAGAAAATTAAAGTGCCTTTAAATTGATTATTTAGAGTAATTGAGGAGTGATATTACAAAATTCCTCTAACCATATACGAGATGGAAATTAAGTTAGCAGTAGAATCATACAGTATGTTTCGTTCTCTTTCAGAATAAAATAACCTTATATATAAAAACTTGTTACAAATCCATTAGAAGTGCATTCAAAATGTTGATGAATCAAAACTGGTTAAGTTTTGATTCCTTTCTTCTTCAAAACTCATTGTTCCAATTATATTCAATTCTTTAGAAATATGGATTTTTTTCTTCTGATTTATATCAATCATTAGAATTTTTACTGACTAAACAAACATTGATGTTTTGGCTACAAACAACTATCCATACTCTTAAGCGGCAACTATATTACGTCACAATGTGGTCATAATTGTATCTCATATTCCAATCCTTAAAGGGATCGATCATTGGCAGTAATTGTTAATAATTTTATTTGAAAAGATGTTTAATAAAAATGGTTGAATAAAAGTCCAGCATTTTCGGTTCAAAATTAAATATTCGCAGATATTTTCCACCAACGAAAATCCCCTCACGGTTGACACCCTGTACCTTGAATGACTAGTTACTTTATTCATAAAAAAATGAATTTTATATTAATTTCTTTCAAAATATTTCATTTGAAACATTATTGTCGATAAATAAACTTAAATAAACTAATCACTCAAAGAAAATACTAGAAGAAAAACTACTTACGAATAATCTTCATATCCTTTCAGCCAGTCTGAAGGAGTATTTTCATTAGGCTTGCCATATTTATCAAGAAGCCCCTGTTTAATCAACTGTTTCTTCATTGTAGCCTGCATTAAATTGATATAAAAATATGTTAGAGGGTAAATACTTTTTTTTTTATAAACATTTATTTATTTAATAGTCACAAGAAAAGAAATTAAAAAAGAAGTAATATTTATTTCAATTACTTTTTAAAAAATAATTGCATGTGAGCTTTTTTGTCCACATTTACGTATTTTTGAATAATTAAGATTTTGTATTTCTGTCTTATATTATTTTTACCCCTACTTATTATCCTCAATTTTAACAGCATTGTGTATATCATTATAAGTGTTTTGTAAATTCTTTAGTGATCATCGATCTTTTTTTTTTTCTTTTGAGGCAGAATTCATTTATATATGAGCTTTACCCAAGCAAACAATTACAATATATTAATTTCTTAATAACCACAGGCACTCTTTGGATCTTTGACATTGAGAAGTATAATTCAAACACTCAAAACATTAATTTACTGAAAATTAAGGGTGCCCATGGCCCGAGACCAAAATGTGACAGACTGGGAAGGTTTAACAAGGCAAAAGGCAGATAGGAATACATTGCTTCTTCGCCTGCAATATTGTTTACATGTTCAATGAAAAAATGAAAATTAAAAAAAAAAGGAACATTAATCTTGAATAGTGCTATATGTCATCTGCATATTTCTCTATCAAATTTAAAATTATCTTGATTTCCTGCCAACAACATATCAATTACTCAACCATTAGATCAAGGGATTATTCAAAATCCTAAGTGCTTTTATAGAAAGTTACTTTTAAAATCATAATGAAGGAAATTTGTTGACCGTAGAAGAATATGAGATGGAAATGGTAAGGGGTGCAGTCAAATGAAAACACTATATGTGAAATAACATATATATTGTGCCGACGTTTCGACCCGATATTCAGGTCTTCTTCAGGGCTAAATATAAAACAAGATAGCAACCAATATTTATATTTAGTTAGCAACCAATATAAATACTTATATTTATTTAGCAACCAATATAAATATTTATATTTAGCCCTGAAGAAGACCTGAATATCGGGTCGAAACGCCGGCACAATATATATGTTATTTCACATATAGTGTTTTCATTTGACCGCACCCCCAACCATTTCCATCTCATACATTTAAAATCATTAGTCTTAAAATTGCATGAATTGCAGTTATCCAGGGCAACGAATGTCCTCGACACAGTCTATTCCATTAACAGAGGTGAAGATATTACTTCAAGCTACTATCATAAAATGTTTTATTAAGGCAGGATTCTTAAGCGGGCAGGGATGTTTAAATGGATCCACATGATGTAATCCTCTGTGATGAGATATCTGAATTATGCCAGAGAGCTAACCTCGAAGTGGTGACTAAGATGTTATACTTTGATGAAAACCTCCCAGTATTCAAAGATCTGGCAACATGATAAATCAATTTCAGAAAATTAATGGGAATCGATATAAAAACTTTTAGTTAACTTCTGAATGCCGTAAATAAGCAAGATGAGTTTAGAAGTAGTTGTAATTGTAGGAGGTAATACAATGTGTAAAAGAAAATATTTTTTAACATTTTTTCAAACCCACTCATCAAATAACTATAACTGATCATTTCAAAAAATCTTAATATATACACACATACAATATTATTTATAAGAATTTAAATGTCTATGATCATTTTAAATTGTGTTATTTGAGTTGTTCTTCCTTTTTAAAAAAAGTTTTTTTTTTAACCTTACACATTTGACAGAATCCTATGGAACCAGAGAAATATGGCCAGACCCATTATGTTCCATTTTAGAAATATTTTATTGTAATATGATATATTTTTATCCCAAATCAATGTATTCTTACTACGTAAGTGATAAGATGATGAAAAAATAAATATGTTTTATTTATTTTGTTATGTTTCAGAAGCGGTCTGAAGGCGCACATAACAACAAAAATTTAGTTTCGCTTTATACATTCTAAAGTTTACTAATAATAATAGCAAAAATTTATGTGAAGCCTAACTTTTAAGTCTGTGGTGGTGCTTAAACTATTTTGACCAAAAATCACCGACAACTCTAGATAAAAGGGAAAATGAGCATTAAAAAAATAGATAAGCATTCATATCAGATAATTCATTTTAAAATCAAGAACAGTGAAGTTTCACAATACACTGAATGTTTCTAGATCTCCATCAAACTCTAAACTTAATATTATTTAAAAGAGTGATATAAAGTAATTTACCTTTTTACCAAGCCCCCACTTTTTCGGATAGGTATCTCGATCCATCACCACCCTTTTAATTTTTGCTACGAATCCATGATCACAGCTAGCAATAGTAGATGTTGTCATCATGGCAGTGGCTGAAAAAATCAATTAAATAAAAAACAACATAAAATTAAATAATTCACACATTGAAAAGTTTATTAACAATAAAATCCTTGTTATAATGATAGTGAAATTCAATATAGCTAAAATTTTTTGAGGGGGCCCTTAATGGAAAATATAATAAAACTAGGTGACCTGATAGAAGTTGTTCTATCAATATTACTTAAATTTGGCTGTGATGGTTTAGAGAAATTAGGTTCAAGGTTGTAACACTTAGAAAAACGTAAATCTAAGTAATCATACTATATATTAATAACTATGCCACCTTATTTTCAAAGTGTGTCGAGGAGCGAATCCTTTACCACAAAGGTTCTTAAACATTTGATATTTACATCGAGACCACCCCTAAATATGATTATACTGTAATCCATGTCCTACTAAATTTGCACAGATGTGCATTATTATTATTTATAACTAAATTACTTTTGATGTTGAAAAATTTTTATAATCCATGTTAAAATATGGATAAATATATATTGTTTGAAGAGATTAATTGTTTATTTTAAATTTGTGCAACACAAAACCTCCTTCTCACTTCCTTACGGTTCACGCTACCATTTTGAGAACCATAAATTTGAGTAATTATTAATTTAAGATAAAAATTTCTATAAAGTAACTAAATAGCAACATTATTTTATTTTTAGTAGGTACGTAGAGGGAACCTTAGAATGAAAAAATAAGAGTTAATAACTGGGTTACTAATAGTCAATATTCATGATTATTTTCCTTTTACAGGGAATCAGAAAATATTTAAAATTACATTTACCTAATTGGCATAAAATTGATAGTATTCGAGTTATCTCCAACTAACATAACCTCTGTCTGGGCAACTTTTACAATTTTCATTTCCTTATTAACCATACTTGACCATTACGAACATTTTAAAAGAAAAATCAGCCAAATCCGCCCAGCCGTACTCGTAATTGTAAAAACTTATAAGTGCCAAGAAATGACGACTTCAGTGATTAGAGTTAAATTTATTCCAATATTTGTAATTGAGTTACTCATTAAACATTTAAAAATATTTTTGATTGAGATAAAGTCAGCTGAGAATATGTCATAAAACTTTTACAACCCAAAGAAACAGGGATTTGGTTTGTTTCATTCTTTGAAAGTTAAGCTAGAAGAAATTTAAATTGTCATGATTTAAACAAGTTTGCTAATGATCAAAGAAACCTTTAGGTTGTAATTAGATTCCATTAAGATAACCACCTTTCTATTTCTTCAAATTGCAAAATAATTAAAACTAATATCAGATTCAAAACACAACATATTTACACCCAAACTAGCCATCACAATATCATAATACAAAAGACACAGAACAAGTTAATCAATACCTATACAAATAGCTTCTCCCTTGGTGGTCATAACAACTATTTCTTCATCCAATTCAATACCATCCTCATACTTTAAAACTCCTGGTAACATAATTTTAGCACCATAACAAACAGCATTCACCTGAAATAAAATAATATTTTAATTCAAGGTACAATGGAAAATAAAACATAATTATGATAGTTGACAGTGATACTACAATGAAGATTATTCTTTGATAAAGGATTCGTAAGGGTTTTTTTTTTTTTTTTTTTTAACCATTAATCCAGTTTTATTTAAAAATATTAATAGGAATATGCTTATTACATATTCTGTTTTGACAAATGATCAAACTAACAGATTTAATTGAAAAATTAGTTTAGTTCATAAAATATTCTTGTTTCATAATTAGCAGTTCCATTTTTTTTTCATTTTTTTTCTTTTTGAACATTTGAAGTTATAAACCTCAAAATGCTTAATATGCTAATGATTTCTTACAATTTAAGAGCCTTTACTGCCCCCTAAATTCAAACCATGCCACAACCAAGAAGAATGAATAGATAGTTATGTAAAATAAATTATTGAATTCAGTTGATTGCTTTGTCCTTTAGTATTTGTAGTTTAAAAAAATCTGGTGCGTGCGCGCAACACACAACTTTCACTTACCAACTTACTTAGATAAGAAATTGACGTGTTTTGTTAAATATCATTTCCCAAAGTCACACATTTTTCTACATTCATATCTTATTTTTATTAATCGTTAAAGCCGTTTTTGAGTAAATAAAAAATCCCGTGAAAATGATACAAAATTTATTAAGTTAAGTCCCCCCTTCGGTTGATCAATTTTGATGAAATGTTGGCTATCACATATTTGGCATATACAAACATCAAATATCCAGTTTGATCAAAATCTTTAAAGCCGATTTAGAGTAAATAAAAAAACACGTGAAAATGTTACAAAATTTATTAAGTAAAGCCCCCCCTCCGGTTAATCAATTTTGATGAAATTTTTACAGTCATATCTTGGGCATATAAATAGATGAAATACCCAGTTTAATCAAAATCGTTAGAGCCGTTTTTGAGAAAATCGAAAAAAACCTAAAAAGTTATTGAGTAAAGTACCCCCTCCCTTTAAGTAATTTTGATGAAATTTATGCTGTCACATCGCGGGCATATACCTACACTAAATACCCAATTTCAGGATCGCACGGTTTATAGTTTTTGAGCTAGTCTGTTCACACACACACACACACACACACACACACACACACACACACACACACACACACACACACACACACACACACACACACACACACACACACACACACACACACAGACCATTTCGCGGGACTTGGTCATTTCGACTCATGGTACCCCAAAACGTGTATTTCCGTTGAAAACCGGAAGTCGAATTTTTTCACGATCGCAATACTTCCACTTACTATATATTTCATATATAGGTAAGTGAAAGTAAAAAAACCTATAAAAAGGTCTTTTTTTTGTGTTGAAATTAAATAATTTGTCTTTCACCAATCAACATTCAAATAATCTTCACTCATCTACAGAATTATAATTAAATTCAATATAATTGAATTTGTAGGTAAAAAATCGACCTTAACTGATCACCAATCAAAATAATTATCTTCACTCAAAAATTATATATATATATATATACACATATATATATATAAATATAAAATCAGTAAAAGCAGATCAGCAAAAAAAAAAAAAAAAAAAAAAAAAAAAAAAAAAAAAAAAAAAAAAAAAAAAAAATTACCGCACTATCTTTCATAACTATCCTTTTGTAGTGAATAAGTAATCCTTCAAGCGGTCTAATAACCTTTCTGAGATAGCTTTCATCACGGTGATTATCATAAAGCCATTGGGCATCTAATATATCATGCATAGTATACATTCCGCTATCTTCAGAATTAAAACCTAAAATTTCAAAAAAGAGAAATTAGAATTAATTACAGTATCAAACATATCCTATAAAATTTTAATATTATTACAACCAAGAATGTTCATGAACACACATTCATATGATAAAAGAGCTTTTATCATTTCATTAATGGAACTTAAAAGTATTTAGAATCTATTAATAGATCTTGAAAATTGATTAAATCATTCAGTTTTTTTTTTTTTAGTTTTAATTTTAATAAAAGCTGAGAATAAAATTTAAATAATACACACCTGATTTGTTTCTTCGTAATTCAATCATTTGTCCACCAACTCCTAGCAATAAACCTATATGGACACAGATGGTACGGATGTAAGTACCAGCTTCACATTTCCACCAAACGATACCTAAAACCAAAAGAAAAGAATAATGAATTAGAATAATTAATTGACTAAATACTATAACAATAAAATAACGATAAAATCATTTAAATAACCTATTCTCTTCGAGGGATCATAATCAATAAGTTTACAGTCATAAATAGTTCTAACTCTCAACTGTCTCTTAACGGCAGAAATCAGAGGAGGCCGTTGAAACTGTGTAGATTTAAAGACATCAATTGCCCATTTCACCTGAAAAGATAATTATTAATTTATTTTAGACTGCATTGGTGTTACAACAATATATAATATAAGTAAATTGTATCATCACATTTAACTAGTAAAAGAAAGACTTACCCGATCTTTATCTTCAACAGCTTCATGAAGTTTAAAAACACTAATATACTCTTTACCAGCTGATTGTTGTGATTTGACAAGCCGCGTTGCTCTCTCAATACATACTACTAAACAACCTGAAAAAAAAAATCTTATAATATCAAAACATTAATTTTTATTTGGTCGCATGGAAAGGTGATCCTCCATATTACATAATTTATTCACTGAAACCTCTCAAGAATGGAGAGCGAAGATCTGATGGTTTAAAGAATTAGAAAAGCATTCAATGTAATTGCTTTCGGCTCAAGAATGCTGAAATGGGTCATGCTCAGCTATTCTGGGTCTGAATACCACAAATATAATAAATTCTATAGCTTTATATAACAGTACAGTATAATACTTCCACTAAATAAGCATACCTAGACAATAGATGAAAATGGGTACCAAAAAGGTATAGATAGCAGACAAAAACAAAATGATCTGTTTGATTAAATTTATTAATGAAAAAATAAGTTTCAAATCCCGTACAAAATGGTCAAATGTAAGTTTTATATTTTAATATAAATATATATATTTTTTGTAATTCTGTCAGAATAATTTGAAAATTAGAAACACAAGTTGGGAAACTTTATTAAATTGATAGTTACATATTCCTAGTTTATTTACAATAAGGGAGGTATTAAGAAATAAAGGTTTACATGGGATTTGGGTGGCCAATGAACATTTACACAATTTAAGTCTTTCATCTTCATATATGATGACACCAGTTAATGGTTTATGTATATAAAAAAAGAAGTTTTATTTTGATTGATGAAGGCAATGTTTAAAAAGCTGGAAAATTAAATCATTATTTATTATGAGAACCTAATTTTTTTAAATTATATATAAAAAATTTTTAATTGAAAATACATTCTTAAGCAAGTATGCTAGTAAATGTTTAAATTATTGAATAGTGCTTCCTTTTTTAAGAAAAAAGATTTTTACTATTGTTACTTATTATTTTTGAACTTTTGTTATTTAATAATGTTTAATTGATTAAAACAATTTTAGACTTGAAAATGGCGACATAGCCGAACATTGTAGATGAAGCAATAAATGTTATTTGTGTGATTGCCCTGGTGATTGCTCCAATACTGTTAACAGCAACTATACCCATATAATAATTGAAGATGCTCTTAGCAGAGGTGGGTCTCACCAGCCATGGTTCATCAAAAACAGCGTTAACTATAACTGATATTCAATCTAATGAAGAGTGGGAGTATAGAAATGGATTATGTTTTCCTCACTATCTTGTTCTTTCATAATTTAAATTAAGACATTTCTTATTAAAAATAATAATCAGAGACAAATTATTATAATATAGGACCTCCTTGTCTAGTGGTCAAACCTAGTAACATTCAAGCCAGGAGGAGATGCCGCTGGGTAATGCTCCCCCTCATGCCATTGCTATAAATTTAATGTCAGCAAATCCACTGGTTGTTATTGTTACATTAACAAATAAAGATTAAAAGTTAAAAAAAAAGTACTATACAAATATTATAGTTACAAGTTTTATTTCCAGATACATAAGTTCCTTTAGTATAATGTCACACAACTGACCTGATGTCTTAGGGTCCAGAGTACCCGAATGTCCCGTTTTTTCTACACGAAGAATTCGTTTGATCCAGGCAACAACCTCATGAGAACTTGGATTAGAAGGCTTATCAAGATTTATAAAACCTGATCGTACATAATCAGTTATGTTCCTTTGTAACGGGGAAGAACCATGAGTCAGTGGCGTGAAATGATTCGTTTTGGTGTGCAATTGGGTGTAGTTCTGAAAAATAAAATTGTTACAAACATTTCTATGGGAAGAAAACAATAAAACAATAGCACAGTTAAGTTGAAATAAGAAAAAATATTCAAGACCACCAGATAAATATTTATATGTAACATTTTTGCTTCCATAGTACCAATGGTAGAGAAACTTTGTATTACTTGAAACATTAAAAAATTTGTGTGCAACACACAACTTTCACTTATGAACTTACTTAGATTAGAAATTGAGGTGTTTCGATAATCAAATATCGATAATAAAGTCAGACTTTATTCGTGGGTCTGCCATGAAATATAAAGTTAACCCACCCAGGGCGGATTCGAACCCCTACCTTTAGGCTTAATAATGCTAAGGCAGGTCGCGATCTAACATGTTAAGCCATCCCGGCCCAAATTACTGGTCTGTGTATATTCAACTTCCATTAATTAAACACAGACCGTTTTGCGGGACTTGGTTGTTTGGACTCAGGGGACTCCAAAACGTGAATTTCCGTTGAAAACCTGAAGTTGAAATTTTTCACAATCGCTATACTTTTTCTTACTCTATATTTTGTAAATAGGTAAGAGAAAGTAAAAATTATGTAGGTAAGAATGTAAATAAAAAAATTGTACTGATTAAAAATGAAAGTTAATAGGTAAGAAAGTAATTTAATAAAAAAAGTTGTCTGTTTTGGTTGTCATTAATAATATACAACCAGAACAAATTGAAGAGCGATTTGGAAGCAGTGCTAATTCATAATCATATCAGAATCTGCAAAATTAACTCATGAAGATTCTGTCTTTTTTTTTTTTTTCTTCAAATTAAACAGGTTATAATGAAGAAATGCTTTTCTATAAAATTGTGATATTTAAAAAAAAAATGTTTTATAATTTAAAGGTATTAACTTTAACATAATTGAATACTAGGGTGGTTCATTCATAGGAATTTAAGTAAAGCAAAGCATTCTACTTGAATAATCTATATTATTCAAAAATGAACACCCAATCAGATGAAAGTAAAAATATCTAAAATGCTACTAATCAACGGTTCTTGAACCAACTTTCCAATAATAATAATGTACATCTCGCGACAGACCGATTCTATTAAATATCACCAGTCTTATCTGCTTTTAATTCATGTTTTAAGTTCACGAGAGTATAAGTGAAATAGCAGCAGTATAGAGTATTAAAAATCAATATCATTAGTTTAATTATCAGCATAGACCAACCATATGTGTGAATGAGTTACAAAAACTCTGATATAAAATTATACAACCAGCAATTATAGTCTTTAAAAACTAACTGAAAGGTGGAAAATACTCAATTCCAATGGACTTAAAGTAATGAGTTACTGAAACTAAAGATTTGCTCCAAAAAATAGCCCAAACCAGATCTGGAATCAGTACCCATGTGACTGTTATTACATGGACAGTCCATCATATAAAAATCATTTTATCAATCATAAAATATGACATGAAGCAACAGGCCAAATTCCTATAGTTTATCGATTGGTACGCTGTAATGAATAGTAAAATCATACTGTGCACAACTAAAAACAGTTGTGAGCATTCCTACCAGTTTCAGACTATGGTTTGTGCTGGTAGTAGGAAAAACATTAAAAAATGAAATTAATATTACCTTCATTAAGAGGGGCCAATGTGCACTGTGAACTTCGGGTATTTCAGTGGATGGTTTAATGTGAAATTCACCCTCCTCAGTAAAATCTTCAAGACTTTTCATTTTTTTGGACTTTTTCTTTTTAACTTCGGTTTCTATAACAACGGAAATAGTTAAAGATTTAAAATAAACTTTAGAAGAAGCATAATTAAAGAAAAAGCTTACCCATCTTCAACTAAGATATCCACCAACAAACTGGAGAAACACGTGCAGAGAAAGCCGCACCGCCGAGTGTTTACTAACACTGAATCGATGTACCAACAATGGTGTATTAAACACAAAAAGATGTGTTCTCTGCCATCAAGAGGTGCACAGAATAAGATCTATTATTATTGTATGATTAACAAAAGACAACTTAAAAAGATTTCTTTTTAAAATTAATATGAAATAGATTACAAGAGAACGAAAATTTTTTTTTTTTAATTCGATGTTTTACAAATATCAAAATCGATATATATGAAGCAGGTTATTGTTTCCAGAGGTTTACAGAAGTGCTACTTATACATGGTTAAATTTAAAAATTAGGATTATACAGCATAATTATCGTCAAAATGCCTAAAGATCGACATGGAAGGACAAGACTGTCAAAAAGTGTTCTTGAAATGAAGGTACGTATTGTCAATTAAGATATTGTACAAAATTAGCCCTAATCCAAAAATACAGAAAGTAGTAATAGTAATTATTAGGGTCAAATTATACCTAAAGAATTTTGTTTTTGAAAAATTACTAGAACTGCTTATTTCCTTTACTTACATATTTCTCTTACTTAGCTGGTCTTTTTCATTATTAGCTAAAAAAAAATTAATATGATAACCAAAAAAGATAAATAATAAAAATCTCCTGATCAGAGAAAAATAATAATAATTTTTGGTTTCATTATCTTTACAAATTTCTGAGAAATAATTATTTGCCTTGAATATAAAATTTACCTGGAGTAAGAGTTCTTCACATGCAGGTGTAGTGGTAGATTAAAGGGTTTGGACTGGCTACC
Source organism: Aelia acuminata (assembly GCA_911387785.2). Classification (NCBI taxonomy): domain Eukaryota; kingdom Metazoa; phylum Arthropoda; class Insecta; order Hemiptera; family Pentatomidae; genus Aelia; species Aelia acuminata. Next base: position 129,441,687 of record OU426978.1, on the reverse strand, counting down.
TTTGGGTTATTAATCATATTTAGTGAGAGGGAAGGTGTATTTGCTTACTTGTTAGCCAACTTGGCCCCAAAAGATCTCAATACTGGATGAGTTTCGAACTTACGTTTTTTGTCCCAAGGCCGGCAATTTACCAATCAGCCACTGGAACTAATTTGTATACAGTTGCTGAGATTTTTTGTTTTATGGGCTAGGCTTAATTTTGAAATTAAAGTAGAAAAATTGCATTTGGATCATAGGTGGCTTTTTCCACTCAAGCTTTAAACTAGGTAAAGCTGTCGCTTATGCTCACTCCTTACTCCTACTTATCACTTCCTTTTCAGTTATTTCTCTAGTCTTTCAGATATAAATAAACAGATAAAGTTATCCCTATCTGTATCATTTTCAACTATTATTCAGGCCTCGCTAAACAGCGCCTTTTGAAAAGTGAACCTAGTATCTGAAAAATGTTATACTGTTTGTTTGTTTGTTTGTTGTTGTTTAGAGGCGTAAAACGTCTGAAGTCATCAACGCCTGATGTTATACTGTGATGATGGACTAAACAGTACTCCATCTCTCTGAGATTTTCATAAATAAATTCTCAATTAAGAGATCATGTGAGTCCAACAAGGGAAAACATTTTGACACTGCATTAGTCCCATTACACAGAGGAGAGTTAAGGGACGAAAGATATTTTTTGTTTTCCCAGAGAAAAATCTATAACAAATTTGCTTTTCCTTAATTTTGACCTACGTAAATATGAAGTAACTTTTCAAAGGAGATACTAATGTGAAAATTGATACCTACACTTTTTTTATTGTAATATGTTCATAGTATAAGAGATATTAGGAAAACATTTACAATTGGTATATGCCTTGTAAAATAACCAAGGTGTATTAATCACTTATAATTGATTATTTGAGCAATCTTAAAACTTAATGTTCAAGTTACAATTTACTTAAAATACTTTTTTTTTTTTGTTAGATTCTTTATAATGACAAAGGAAGAAAAAAGTAGGTCTTATTCTTAGTTATATTTAAACTGCCATAAATACGATCTACAATAAATTACTGATTAAACTTACAAATTTCAAATCAAGGTCCTCATAAATATTAATAAATACCACTATTTCTTATTACTTAGAAAACAAATTAATAATCCTCAGCATGTCATAAGCAAGTCACAAACACACACGCACGCGCGCACACACACACACTCACAAACACGCGCGCACACACACACACTCACAAACACGCGCGCACACACACACACTCACAAACACACACACACACACACACACACACACACACACACACACACACACACACCACACACACACACACAGACAATTTCGTGGGACTTGGTTATTTGGACCAAAATGGGTATTTCCTTAGAAAACCAGAAGTCGAAATTTTTCACGATCGCAATACTTTCTCTTATTATATATTTCATATATGGGTAAGTGAAAGTAAAAATTAAGCTACTTTTCAAGGTCTGTTTCTCAGTTTTAATTTATTCATAATTTTTTTGGGTGATATACTAAAAAATTTAGATTGTGAAATTCTGTAATCAATCTTGCCTTATAACTAACATTTATGTAAAATTAGCAATAGAATTACTTAAATTTCTTGCTAAAACTTGTAACTTTACAATCTATTTCTATTTGTTCTTGCAATGTTATATTATTTTATTTTGATGGGTTTTAATAATTAATATATGTGAAAGAGTTTAGAAATTAAATTTCCTATTTTTATTTTAGTTTATGCAAAGAAGTAAACAACGAATTCTTGCTGAGGAGGAAGCTGATCAAAGTAGAGCGGTTCATGAAAATGAAATAACTGAAGAAATGAAAAATGCTCAGTATGTTAAAAAAACCTTTTCTGCATTTTATTTTATTATTTATACAAAAATTAGCCCATATTCATCACAGTAACAGCTTGAAGTTAAGGCTATTTTTTCTACTAATTTATTGACTTTATTTTATAATTTGACTAGTTTATTTTTCTAGTTAAAATGGCCTGTCAGATGAATTTTAAAATTTTCTCTTTATTCTTGGACTGAATAAGAGGTAAAATACATAATTTTTTATATGTATTTTAAGTTGTTTTCAGTGCTAAGTGCAGAAGATCACACTATTATATTCAAACAATCAAGTGCTGAGATATCAAATCCTCCTTATTTTTTATATGTTTATTTCAAAAATAAGTCAATTCTTAAACATTTTTGAATATGTTTCGGAATTGCTTCCATCTTCAGGGTTTTCTTTTTACATTATATATTGTCACATATCTCTATTCCTTTCTTTTTTGTAGTCAGTTTTTTATTTTCGATTATTAAATATAATAGGCCATTTTTAATTATAATAAAACTTATATTATCACCAGTTTTTAAGGGAAAAACTCATACCTAATATCCCTCAAAAACTGGTGATAATATAAGTTTATTATAATTTAAAATTACCTATTATATTTAATAATGGAAAATAGAAAACTGACTAAAAACAAGAAAGGAATAGAGATATGTGACAATAGATAATGTAAAAAGAAAACCCTGAATATGGAAGCAATTCTGAAAAGTGGATTGAAAAATGAATAAGATTTTACTTGTTTTTTAATTAAATTGATTTTGTGTTTCTAATCTTAAACTAGAATTAGAGAGGAAAAAATTACATTTGACTGTTAGCTATTGTGTGTTAGGTTTTTCGTGGCAAATGTTACAAAAACTGACTTGGTCATTATTGTATTTTGCCTAATTAATGATATATGATATATGAATGTCTAGGTGATATATGATATATGAATACAAAAAGTTTTATAATACCTGATTGACTAACTAGTGATTTATATGTATTTTTCAGGAACAAGTTTGTCATAGTCTCAAGTTATGTCCCATGTCAAGATTTAATTATAGGGAGAGTTTCCTATGGAGGAATGAATCCAGAAATAGAAAAGCTTATGGCAGGCAAGGAAGTTGAACCGGTCACTGATCAGTCAAGTATGGAAAAGGATATTACAAACTGGGAAATGCTCAAGCTTAGCAACGTTGCTCAAAGTATGGCAAACAAGTTCTCGACTAAAAAATCAAGAAACAAAGCAATGAAGCGATTAAAAGATGAATAATAAAAAGTTCATGTACATATTATCTATTTTTAATATCATTTGTACATAGTTTGTGTTATTTTACATATGAGATAAAATATACATATATTACATTCTGTCTTAAATGTTATCTTAGGATACCATGATGTTTAAGTTTTTTAGAATCAAATACACCAACACTACATAAACATACGAGTGCAGCTCCTTGTTCTGCCCAACGTTTATTTTTCTCCCTGTAAATAAAATATTAGTAAATAAAAATTGTTGAACACTATAAGTAAAATACAATAGTATTACAATGCTGCCTTTGCAAGTATTGTCTCAAAAAGACAATTTAAGTCCCGTAGATCTTATTTAGCACATTTACCTACTGTTTAGTTTCAATCTAATTTATTTGAATAAAGTATTCAAATAAGTTTATTATTAGTAATAATATTATTAGTTATAATGCCCGGAGCCAGGGGAAATCTTAATTATACTCGGCATCAATACCCCACCCTCTCCCCTGGCCCGGGAAACCCTGTATAGCCTACAAGGTGAGGAAGTGGAGGAACCAAAAAAAAAAAAAAAAAAAAAATAAATATTAATGATTATAGTAGTTTTTTTCTATTTACATGACATACATAGAAAAAAAAATACCATCATTATTAATATTATAACTAATAATAAGCTTATTTGAATACTTAATCAAATCAGAGAAAGATTTAACATTTATTCTGTAAATGGACCACAAAATAAGTTTTTTTTCCTATTTATTTAACGTCTGTATAACATTCTGGTCAAGCAGGGGAGTGCTAGGAAAGTTAGTAAAATGTGTATGACTGAAACTTCCAATAAAGTTAGAATTGGTATTTTTTTTTTTTTTTTTGCTATGGTTTGAAACATGCCGTGGTGGAATATATGGAATATATATCATGCTCGGATATGTTTTGCTTGGTGAGGACATGAAACTATAGAGCTAAATACAAAAACATTGATAAAAGCCGGATAATAAATGCAGATAAGGCAAAATATCTGGTTGGCCATAGAATGGTGATGATTTTCCTGCTATTAATATATCAATGTGGAAGGGAATACATTTGAACACACAGATATATTTAGGGGCTATGGTAACTAGTAAAAACGAAATCGGTGAGGTAATAAAGGCTAGAATAAAAGCCGGAAATGCTTGCTACTTTTCAGTAGCTAAATTGCTCACGCCTTCTGTCCCGAAACTTAGAAGTTTACAAAACTACTTTTCTTCCTACAATCCTTCATGGTATGGATGCAATGCATATTCTTTGAAATTGCAGAATTATACAGGGTGACATGCTACTCGTGCGACAAACTTAACCAGTAGATTCTCCACCATAAAATGAATAAAAAAGTTCATATTGACCATGGTCCGATTCTCAACCATTTCGGAATATTTTCGCTTTTTATCGATTTTGAAAATATCACGGCCTGGCATCAGAAAACCGTGATATCTTTAAATCTGAAAATTTCTCCAAAAAGCTGATAGCACCGTTGAAATCTACATTAATTGTTCAATAATAAAATGGTCATTTAAAAATTTTTGGGCCAATTTTTCGTGTTTTATTTCAGCCAGAACAACAAAATAAGTGAACAATTTTATAAATCGGAAAGTGTTTAACATAATCCAGAGTTTCTTATTTTAGTTTCAGAAGCCAGCGAATTTAAGGGAAAAATACCTCATTCAATAACGCTTCTAACGCATTCTTCGTTTTTTAATTTGGTGTTTTTAAGACCAAGATATGGATGACAAAGAGAAAAAATTATGGTTCAAAGGTTGTTTATGTTTGAGAATTTAATTTTTAAATTTGAAAAAAAAAACTAATACAACTCACCAATATCTTTAAAATAAATTTATTTTTAATAATTTTATTTATGTTCAAATTGGAAGCCGTTCTCTGCAATACACAAACGTGCCTGTTTTCTCATACTCCCAACTGCCACACCGAAAGTGAGAAAACGTCGAAGTTTTTCAGCAGCGGCGAAGATCCTTGCTCTCAAATTGTCTATGTTTGTCACTTCAGTGCGATAGAATAGTTCCTTGAGATATCCACAGACGAAATATTCCATGGTGTTGAGATCAAGAGATCTTGGTGGCCATAGAACTGTCCCACCACAGCCAATCCACGTTTCGAATGTTCTGTCAAATACGCCTGAACTATTCTAGAATACTGAGGAGGCGCACCATCGTGCTGAAAAATTATGTTTCTCCTCAATTGTAAAGGAAAGTCCTCCAGCAGGGTAGGCCGCGTGTTTTCGATAAAATTTAAATAAATTGGGCCTGTTAATCTCGCCGAAAAATCTAAGTAGGGACCGATGAGTACATCTCCAATAACTTCCGCCCAAACACAGATTGAAAAACGCCTTAGGGAATACAGTTTTTCTCTTTTTGTAATCGATATCGTGGTCATAGAAACACCAAATTAAAAAATGAAGAATGCGTTAGAAGCGTTATTAAATGAGGTATTTTCCCTCAAATTTGCTGCCTTCTGAAACTAAAATTAGAAACTCTGGATTATGTTAAACACTTTCTGATTTATAAAATTGTTCACTTATTTTGTTGTTCTGGCTGAAATAAAACACGAAAAATTGGCCCAATAATTTTTAAATGACCATTTTATTATTGAACAATTAATGTAGATTTCAACGATGCTATCAGCTTTTCGGAGAAATTTTCAGATTTAAAGATATCACGGTTTTCTGATGCCAGGTCGTGATATCTTTCAAAATCGATAAAAAGCGAAATTATTCTGAAATGGTTGAGAATCGGACCATGGTCAATATGAACTTTTTTATTCATTTTATGGTAGAGAATCTAATGGTGAAGTTTGTCGCATGAGTAGCATGTCTCCCTGTATATGTTAGTAATGTTATAGATCATACCAGAATGATCCACAGAACTCAAAAACACCATCTGTAATTTTAATAATTTTAATGGAAGAGAAAAGATTATATAGGCGAGAATTGAACGGAGAGAAACGGAGGCTGGACAAATGTCCAGAAGACAGGATTTAATTCATATACTGTCACAGTTAAACATTACATGTTCAAAATGAAATGAAAAATGACTAAATTTTATCAGTGGTAAGAACGCTACAATGGAGATGCAGAGGACCTGGTTCGACTGGAACCTAGGTTCGATTCCCAGCCGTGGTTTTCTCTTCCATTAAAATTATTTAAAAACAAAAAATTACTCAATTTCAACATGTCTGTCACTTAGTTTTTGTTTGTCATTTAGTTCACCAAACCTTAAAAAAAAATTATTATGATTATGTAATTGGAAATAATTTGCCATTTAAAAATAATTTGACAATGTTGCATTTAACTTAAATTTTATTCCAGGAATAGCAATTTTATTTTAGCTAATTATCGTAGGTTAGCAGGAACATTGATAATTGGGAATTTTCTGAAAACAATCTCGAAGAAGTCTTGGGATTTTCAATAACCAAAATTCGTACACACTTGTTTAAACAGAATTATAAATCATGTAATCACTAAAACCTAGAATATTACTTTTTCAGTATTATAGAATATTGTTTTAAAAAAACAGAAAAAATTACCAGAAGGATGACCTGTATTTATTGCCATTAACAGTAACAGTTGATTGAAAAAGTTTATCAACTTGCTTTGTTTCATAACAAGGGATTTTATAGCCCTGACTTTTTGTCCACAAGAGAAGTTTGCTCTTTGGAAGATCAGGATCTCTGGGATAAAGACTTCTTAAAAATGATATTTCCATTTCTATTATGTCAATTTCATTACAAGGTGGTTGATAGTTTACAGGACAAACATCACGTCTTCCTATCAAGCCTTCATTTTGTTGTTTTTCATGAGTTGTTTCATAGTAATCCTTCATTTCCCATAGTTCACTAAAAATAACAATAGATATATTTAATTTTGTTTTTAATTATATTTCTATGTAAATAATGTACATAATAAATGAAATATCATTTGAATTCAATACATAACTGTGTAATGATCTAGGATAAAACCAGTATTTGGTGATTCAAGATATTTTCAACAAAATGTTGATGAATCTACAATATAAACCATATAATTTCAACTAGCAAACTCCTGAAGCAAAAACTCAATGGTTTTCTTCTTTATTGCAAACCAAATTAGATATATTTCTTAGTCTACTTATTGTTGGCTATTTGAAAAAATAAAAATAAAGCAATAATAAGTGTTGGCATATAAAGTCATATGGCATTGAATTTTATATAAATCTCTGCAATGTGTTGGCTTACTTAATAGTGGATGAAAAAGTTAGAACTGTATTATTTGTAAATCATCAAATTTGAGTATGTGCGAAGCCATTAGTATGCAGGTGTTTCTTTTTCTTGTCTTCTTTTCGCCTGTATACTATTTTGTTAAGACTTTAACTGTTTAACTGCTGGTGGCTAATATATAAGCCAGCCACGCGCTGGTCCCCGTGTGCTGTTGGCTAATATATTAGCCGGCACAGCGGTGGTATCCGGGGGCTAATGGCTAATATATTGGCCACCCATTTTTTGCCAGGTAACTAGCGCTTTCTTTCGACGTTTTTTGGAATCTATAATTTTAATTTTAACTAGAGGGCATTTGATTATCCTTTTCCTTACTAGCCGTGCCTTGATGCACGGTTGTTTCTGTGAATAACATAACTTTTTTCCCAGAATTCACACCTGTGTATTTTTAATGTCCATTTGTATCTCCTGTGGCATTAACTTGTGTAGTGAAATTGTGAGTTGTGGTGGCAAAAAGATAATATACTGAGGAAGGAAAAAAAAAACAGTTTTTTACTCCACCAGTGCAGTTTCACAGTCCGGATCAAAAACTGAGGATGGAAAAGTTTTTTTACAATTAATTAAGCTCACAAAATATGTAAGATGCGAGTGCTTGAATGCAGTAAAAGTCTCCGCACAGTGGGACCACTAGGTGTCCCTACTAACACGCAACGGCAGATCACCTCATGCCCCGCTAGCTCCACAGTTAAAGGGTTAAATGAAGCATTTAAGAATTAGATAGATGGAACCTGGGCTGATGGTCTAATAGATCATAGATCTATGAATTTTTTTATTTACTACTAAGAAATGTTTTGTTCTGTAAAAACATTCATTCAAATTTATAATTAGATTGATAAGATTAATTTGGTGTCTTTATTGGAAAGAAACTATACTCACTACAATAGCCATTAAGCAAATATAATATTTATTTTTTAAAATGTAATATATAGCCCAAAGTAGAAGAATAAATAAGATGTATTCTTGTGACTTAGAACATTTAAAAAACATCTGAAAATTTAAACTCTTGATACGTACCATATTTGCTGAAGAGTTTGAGTTTCCAAAAATTTTTTCCCCTTCTCTGTATCTTGTAATTCACGCAACATGTTTTGAATACAGTATTTTGTATTTGAAGGGGAATTATCATAGTCTACTGCATACTTTAGATAAGCTTTTATCACTTCATCTAAAGGTTTCTTACCACATTGAGAAAATACTGATACATTCCATTCGGCAGCTCTAGCAATCATTACACTGCTACATTTAGTCTTCTCTTTAAAATTTATAATGTCCTCAAAGTTTTCTATTTCCTTTGATCCTCCACTGAAATAATAAATTTATAATGCATTGTGTTGGCAAATAAGTCCTTTCAGTTTTTATGAGTGAAATAAAATCAGTTTATAATAATAATAGAATTAATTTTAATCTACAATGTAATTAACATTATTTGATATGGCCTGTTCCCATGTTTCCACTACCTGCATAATATCAAGTTTTTTTTTGCACAATGTCTCACTTTCTTAATGAAAAAAGATTCCAAACAGTCAAAAACCAGAGAATCGGAAAACTGGCTTATGGATGGCAGCCAATATTTAAGACTAAAAACAAAAAGCTTCCTACTATACTTACTGCATTTTCTTGGGCATGAAGATTAAGAAAGAGTTTTAGCATTTTAAAAATCTGACATAATTAACAAAAATTTTCAAATATTACATAATACTAATAATAATCCTCTGAGAAAATTTTAAATGAAGTTTTAGCAAAGAAAAAAAAATCAATTTTTATTTAATTTTAATTATACCTACTTAGCAATAACAGGAATTGACAATGATGTTGATATCATTTGTAAGAACTCTGTGCGATTGGAATGCTGCTGTCTTTCAAATTTAGTTCTTCCATGAATGGCAATTGCTGCTATCCCACAAGCTTCGAATCTCTTACAGAGTTTAATTGTCTCCTCCAAATCTTCTAAGACTCTAATTTTACAGGTAACAGGGCATTTTACACCAGAAATAACTGTTTTTAAGATATTCTCAGCTTTTTCAGGTTGATACAATAATGCAGCACCCATTCCACCTTTAATTGAAAACTCCTTCGGGCAACCCATATTAATATCTATGCCAGCCACATCATTTTCTCTTTAAAAAACCAAATAACATTATATGCAAACTAAATGACATTAAAATAATTGCCACTAAACCAATGAAATTAATCAATGATAAATAATTATAATATATTGCTAATATAAGAATAAGAATGTTTCAATTAGTTATTATTCAATTGTTGTTTCCTTCAATATGGCATGCAAGAACTTTCATAAAACCTTTTAAGCAGACAACCAACTTCACAGAGGAATATAGAAAGAAAAAAAAATTAAATGTTAGTAAATACATGACAATAGGCTTAAAATTGTAGGTATCAAAAGTTATTTAGAAGGGAAGGTTTTGTCCATTTAAAAGCATAACCCTTCAGCTTAAGCAAGGTTTTCCTACTTGTTGTTTGTCTACAAATGTAATAAAAATAAATAATTATCAAATCACTTATTGATGCTAACACGAGCTGAGCAACTTTTAATGCCCTCTCAGGATCACTTGTGCCAATCTGAAGAATTACTTGAGACTTTTCTCTGGAGCAAGTACGAAATATAACTGTTCCATCAGTTAAGTCAATATAATCAATTGTCCCCAATACCTCTGGAAATATATAATGACAGTAGTTATATCATTTTTTTTTTTTTTTTTTTTTTGGTAAAGCTTTCCCAATGTTACTTCTGGGCATGGCCTTTTTTGGAAGGTTATGTTACCCTTATTTATGGGGACTATCATCACATACTTTTCAGTTAAAAAGAAACTCCTTTTTATTTATTAGACTCCCGCTCACTCTTCAGAGATAAATAATCTCTCATACGGGTCCTTTTCAGTGGAGATTGGAGCCACACTAAAACTGTGCTTCACCCTGAAGTAACATAGGGAAACTAGCACATTTTTTTAAAATTATAAACTTAATTTTAATTTAATTTATGATCACTTTCATGGTGGATTAAAACCATTGGTGAAGCTATCACTACGTTACTTCTGGGCATGGTTTATTTCAGGAGGTTGAGTTACCCTAATACAACCTTACTACCATCTTATCTTTTTAATGTTATTCCGAACTTTATTAAATCCCAGCTCCTGACTCCCGCTCGCTCTTAAGAGAAATGAACCCCTCAGTGGGTCCCTTACAGGTGAGATCAGGACCACACTAAAATACGCCATATTGGCCATAACTAGAAGTAACATAGCGATGCTAGTATCAAGTCATTTCAGGTCACAAGCAAGATGTATTTAAGAAAAATCATGATAGAAAAAGAAGTTTTTGACAACAGATATGGATAGTTTAAATTTTAACAAAGTTTAAATAATATTACATATTACCATTCTCTCTCCTTTTCGACCTTAATAACTTCCAGTCTATGATTTCTTCAGTGTACACTAGGTCAGCACCATAATCTAATGCTAACAATCTGGTAGGTAAGGTACCAATTCGAACCATTGGTGCTAAAATTATTTTGTCTGCATACATTTTACTTTTAGACATTTTTCTTACTTAACTATCTCATTTTTTTTAGGGACAATCTTTTTTAAAAGTCAGAATCAAAACTTAGCTCCCATGGTGCCAATTCTAATAAAAGTGACAACTATAACACCTAATGTAACCTTTTCTAGATCATTAATGCTTTGTTCAAAACACTTTTGAAGTAATACAAAAAAAAGAAAAAAATTGCACTTAGGAAGTGCGACTCTTGGGTCTGGCCTTTTTAAACTCCGTTTAGTTTGGCCTTGATCTCAACTAGAAAGGACTGCTCTCGATCGAGCAGTAGTCTCTGGAATTGAATAAAGCTAACAAAGCCCTCTTTAACTTAAATGGGCGCGATGGGCGTTCGACATTAGTCACATAAACGAAATAGACCCCGCCATAGAGCCGTTGCGCCAAAGTTTAAAGAATTTGGTCGAAAGAAAACTTGTTTAGAGGTTCCTTAGGTAACTCATACTGACTCCAATAATCAGGAAACATATAACACAATATATTTTATTTGATACTACCTTTTTCGATGAATTATTTTTACATTCTATTTTACATAGGTCTCCTTGTTAATGAATAATTGATTAGAAATGCGCATGCATTAATAATTAATTAATTTAAATAAATATTAATTTTGACACAATGTTGCTACACTCGCTTCTTAGGATGAAAATAGGCCTATAAGAGAGTTAGGTTACAGAAAACTTATAAAAGCATCAATGTTAGCCTCAAAAACAGAATCAAAAAGGTATTTTCGACTTCCAAAACCTAACTTTAGGCAACAAACTATTCTGAAATAGTAGATTGGACACCTCCTAAATTTTTGCGAAGGGCATTGTTACATATTATAGGCATTGGGTTAGATCATATGTATGTTTACCGACGTTTTGAATGTTACCGAAACTGTCATAAGGGCGACGCAACCGTTTGAGCGAACCTTCTATTCTTCTAACGGCATTTCGCTCTCTAATTAGCTTTTGCCTTCAAAGAAAGCCAATAATAGTAGTACACCTACGCAGAAGCAAATTCGACCCATTGGTGGAGGAAGTCGACATCCTTCACGTGAACCCCCAGCATCCCAGAGTATGCCTCAACGACGGGCGAGAGACGATAGTAACCTTGAAACGCTTAGCACCTCAAGGAGATACGCTGACTGAGCCAGAACTAGATGACATTGAGCCGAAACCAGATAATATTGAGCAACAAGAGACTTAAAATCTCAAGAAGATCAAGATACCCAGGATACAGGATGCAGGATAAGTTCAGATCCAGAGCCTCATGAAAAATCTCCGCAACACTCTACTAGAGAGACCCGAACGCCTTCCCATTTGAAGGACTATGATATAAAATTTTAGAAGGAGGGGAGAATGTGATGATTTATTTAGATTCGTAATAACTGTTATTATATTATTTATTCATGGTCGTTGGTTATACAATTAAAATATAATATTATAAAACTATTTAATTAGAAGATAAAAGATTCGACCACGGCCGGGAATCGAACCCAGGTCCTCCGCATATACGTTGCGGCGCTCTTACCACTGAGCTAACCGTGGGGCCGTCCCGATCGTGATCGAATAGAAAGATTCGATCACGATCGGGACGGCCCCACGGTTAGCTCAGTGGTAAGAGCGCCGCAACGTATATGCGGAGGACCTGGGTTCGATTCCCGGCCGTGGTCGAATCTTTTATCTTCTAATTAAATAGTTTTATAATATTATATTTTATTTTCATATATCTAATCACTTTTAATGTTTATATATAAATTTAACCTGTTATAAAATTCTATAATACTGTAATTTTGTTTTCTGTAGTTGAAGGTAAAAACCTTTCTAACTGTAAGCCTAAGTTAGAAAGGTTTTTATTACAATGTCTAAAGTCTATTCTCCACGAGCTTTCATTCAAGAAACAATTTCACCTGTTTTCACCAACTTACTGGCCGACTTCTTGACGAAGGACACCAGACTTACTCGATTATTTCACAAATAAAGGACTCCGAACAATACCTAATGCCATAAGCGAAAATTCAGATCTTTGCTCCTATCATTCTCTTGTGCACCTGGTATAGCTTGATGAGCCTTGCGAAGCCACAGAAAAACTGTTCCTAATAAAAGGAATAATGGTCTGGGACGCATACAAGAATTTCTTGAACACCACAATCTCTATCCCTCTGTCGATTAGAAATGAGAAGGAACTTGAAGATGCTGTGGAATCTTTCACATATAACATATACAAAGCAGCGTAGTGTTCATCGGTATCCAGGCCAAAAAAATCATATTCCCTAGTACATAAGGGATTTGATCGGAGTGAAGAGAAGAGCTAGGAATATATGGCAGACTGACTGACTTCCATCAGACAAACGAGCTTAAAATAGACTATATTACGAGCTCAAGAGACAGATAATAAAATTCTAACGAACAAATTATGACGACTATATTATTAATCTTTTGATTGACAATGGAACCTTGTGTAGACATACTAAAAACATTACCAAGCATCGTGAGGTTTCGTCACCTCCGAAAAGAAGACCATTCCTCGCCTGTGACCAGCGGAGAAAAGTCCGAGCTCTTTGCAGAATACCTTTTTCCTGTCTTTAAATCACATTCAGGATTTACAAACATTTTACACGATAACAATATACTTTGCACTTTGGATATACGACTATATTGGATATAACTTTCATCACCCTCACTTTCTTTCGCACCTGCTCAGGTCGCAGAACAAATAAAAAAAATCTGGTGCGATGCGCGCAACACACAACTTTCACTTACGAACTTACTTAGATTAGAAAGCGACGTGTTTCGATAATATGTAAACGCCAATCCTCAACTTCACACATTTTTCCAAATTTATAAGTATACAAGTATATACAAGTATATAAGTATATACATATTTGTATATCTCTATAAGTTATAGAGTAACTGTATAGCAAAATTAGGTAGTCCTTAGCACTTTTCGATTCATTATTGCTAATTTATTTATGAAGGGACTAATTTCATCAACAGTCGAGTTTTTTTTTACTGCTTGCTTGTTTTTTACTACGAATTGCTTTTTGCAAGTACATCATGAAGGTGAATCGATAGGTGTATTTACGTCTCTTATGCCTTTCTGGAAATCAAGATTTGTATTGTTGTATTGTATTGTTTTCAAAAATTTATTATGAAACAAAAGTTTCTAGACTAAAATATACCTAAATTAATTATAGACTATTATCTGATACCATATTTTTACACACCTGCGATGCATCAAAAATTTGAGCATCACGTATTTACTCTCTTAAGTAAAATTGATCTTTTTATTAATAAATAAAAGTTTTTATTTTCATGATACGGTTAATAAAATTTTGGCTGTCACATATATATACATCAAATACCAAGTTTGATCAAAATCGTTAAAGCCGTTTTTGAGTTAAAAAAATCTGGTGCGTGCGCGCAACACACAACTTTCACTTACCAACTTACTTAGATAAGAAATTGACGTGTTTTGTTAAATATCATTTCCCAAAGTCACACATTTTTCTACATTCATATCTTATTTTTATTAATCGTTAAAGCCGTTTTTGAGTAAATAAAAAAACCCGTGAAAATGATACAAAATTTATTAAGTAAAGTCCCCCCTTCGGTTGATCAATTTTGATGAAATGTTGGCTATCACATATTTGGCATATACATACATCAAATACCCAGTTTGGTCACAATCGTGAAAGCCGTTTTTGAGTAAATAAAAAAAACACGTAAAAATGATACAAAATTTAATATGTAAAGTGCCCCCTGCGATTGATCAATTTTGATGAAATCTTTACAGACATATCTCGGGCATATAAATAGATCAAATACTAAGTTTAATCAAAATCGTTAGAGCCGTTTTTGAGAAAATAAAAAAAACACGTGAAAATGCTACAAAATTTATTAAGTAAAGTCCCCCCTCCGGTTAATCAATTTTGATGAAATTTTTACAGTCATATCTCGGTCATATAAATACATCAAATACCCAGTTTGATCAAAATCGTTAAAGCCGATTTAGAGTAAATAAAAAAAACACGTGAAAATGTTACAAAATTTATTAAGTAAAGTCCCCCCTCCGGTTAATCAATTTTGATGAAATTTTTACAGTCATATCTCGGGCATATAAATAGATGAAATACTCAGTTTAATCAAAATCGTTAGAGCCGTTTTTGAGAAAATCGAAAAAAACCTAAAAAGTTATTAAGTAAAGTACCCCCTCCCTTTAAGTAATTTTGATGAAATTTATGCTGTCACATCGCGGGCATATACATACTCTAAATACCCAATTTCAGGTTCGCACGGTTTATAGTTTTTGAGCTAGTCTGTTCACACACAGACACACAGACACACAGACACACAGACACATAGACACACAGACACACAGACACACACACAGACCATTTCGCGGGACTTGGTTATTTTGACTCAGGGGACCCCAAAACGTGTATTTCCGTTGAAAACCGGAAGTCAAAAATTTTCACGATCGCAATACTTCCACTTACTATATATTTCATATATAGGTAAGTGAAAGTAAAAACGCCTTAAAAAAGCCCCGACATGACTTGATTAATGCTGAAGTGTTCCAGAAAAGCTCTTGAGTTCCTTACTACAATCAATAATGCGATTCTGAGGACAACCAAATTCCTACTACAATGGAAATAATTTTATACTACATTGATTCAAAAACCAAACAAGAACAAAAATATTGCTTTATCAAACAGACCAATTAGTTTTCTTTCTATTTTTTCCAAAATTTTCGAAAGCCTATTATATGTGAGACAGCAGAATGTTTAGTAAATCCTATTGCTAGAGATAAACTGAGCAATAATGTATGTATAGAGGATTATGCGAATAATAAAGTTAGTCTATTCTTCACACTCGTGCGTGTAATTTCAATTCCCTCTTTCCCCCTTTTTTTTTTTTTTTTTTTTTTGAGTTTCGCCTCGAGGAAATAACTCATACAAAAGTTAATATACTAACATGCAAGTCCGGCTCGCGATAGATACCGGAAGAAAAGAGGGCCTACCAAGAGAGAAGATGTTCATAGAATGCTCCCAGGAGATGTTGGATGCAAGTGCCACGGATATGGTGACCCGGATCAGCGAAGAAGAAGAAATGGATTGGAGTATGTAATTCGCAGGAGAAAAATCGACGAACCGTATGGAGAAGAAGAGAGACGGAAGGCGGAGGAGGACGAGAGAAACCGGCAGTAGGAAAAAGAAATCAAAGGAAGGAGAGGGGACAACGGAGAAAGGAAGAAAGAAGATGTCACGGGTGTGGCAGGACGGGGCACTTAGTGGCTCAATGTCCCAAAACGAGATGTTTTGAGTGCGGGACTAAGGGGCATATTGCCCGACAGTGTCCGTACATGAGCAGAGGCAGGGAAAACTATGGTCCTGAACCTATGGAGGTAAATGCCCAAAGAGTTTGTAGGAGGAGTGGATCAAGAGTGGAATCTGGAGAAACCTCTTCAACCTCGGAAACGGAAAGCGATGGAAGCGAACCAGGAAATGGAGATCGGGAGAGTACGAGCAGAAGGTGTAGTGCCGGGATTGGAGGACGTCGAGCGAGGGCAGGAGAAGAGAGGGCGCAAAACAGAGAATGAGGAAAGTGCGAGTGGAGAAGCGCCGGCGCATTAGTTAAAACATCAAAGGAGAGTGTAGCGGGTAGCCAATAATGAGAGTCGCAAGAGGTGTGAAGTGCCTAGTGGACACAGGGAGCTCCAACACGATATTGTGCCGCACCGCGCTAGAGAAGCTGTACGAAGGAGAGAGGATACCCCAGCTAAAGGTATGTAATTGTAAATTAATTACTCTGGGTGGCACCTGTGAGGTTTGCAGCGAGGTGGAAATAGGTGTAGGTAGGTGGGGAACAGAAGGCGGAAAGGTGAGGGTGCACATCGTGGGAAGCATGCCTAGAGAATATGGGGGGATAATAGGGTGCGATGTGTTGGAGAAAGTTGAAGCGTCAATACAGAATAAAAGGGGACAATGGGGCATCCGGATAAGAAGCAAGAAATATCGTTATAGGGGATCTCGAGATGATGACAAAGTTAGAGTCGGAATGATAACTCGGGCGATGGAGGGAAAAATTGAAAAGAGAGTATGCTGCCGGTTTCTTCAATGAAGGGGAAACATTGGGGGTTCCTGGAAAAACGGTCCACGAATTCTTTTTGAAACAGGATAGAATCACGTACGTGAAAGAGAGACGATATCCACAGGCGCTCTGTTGTGGCCAACACACTTTAAATTATTTTTTTTTAATTTGTCTCAATTAATATTGTATAAACTATTAATATTAAGTTAAGTGACATTAATTCTGTACGTAGTGCGAAGTCAGCTTCGGAAGCGCTACGAGGACTTCGGAAGACTTCGGGCCGCTTCGCGAGCCCTCGGCTCCTCTCGTTCAACCACATGATTAAATTAAAAAACAAAAGAAATATTACATTAAAATTACAAACACGTGGTGTGAATGTTGTCCAAGGAAGTTGTTTGAGCCAGGTTCAATATCGAGGCCTCAAGGCATCTTATTCTCAAGAGGACAAGCATTCTATGGCCCAGTAGCCCTCTATGCAGGTTTTGGACTGCTTCCTCCAAAGTTGTCACCAGGTAACAGCTTTTATCACTCTTAATAATTCGAACACCTCAGCATCGAAGTGAACGAGCACATGGTTAGTTGTGTTAGTATCTGGATGAGGTTTAATTAGCTACAATGGCTAATTAATATTGAAAGCCTCTAATTAATAAATTTTTAACCTTAAACACTTTAATATTGACATTGAAATCATTTTCATCAGTCAATGAACATTTCATATTAATGTTAATGCACATGTAATTTCTTCTAAATATTTAGGACAATTTAAAAGATATCTTTTCTAATTAATTAATGTTAATTTTAGTCTAATGTCTGTTTATAGAAATTTCTTTTGATTACTATTTTGCCTAATTTTTGTTTGTCTTAGCTCATGAGTTATATTTTGTTTTATCTTTCCATTACTTTGTCATTATTGTTCATAGCAAGGTTCAAAATAAATTATATTTATTATAATATAAAATATTATATATAAAATATATTATATAATGTTGCTCTGCCCTGCTCAACAATAGCCTTAATCCTTCTACCTGTGTTGGACAATTTCTCTTTGAGAATATCGAATTTCATCTTCACCTCAGGGTTTAAGTGAAACATCTTGAAAACAAAGGTGAAAAAAACAGATGGAGGGAGAGTACTTTGAGTACTTACTCTGTGTACTTTGAGTGAACTCAAAGTACACAGAAACGACAACAACCACTACACGAAAAATGAAGCAACAAGAAATAAATAGCCATCCGGCATTACTTTGAAGTTTATTTATTTTTTTAATTTTAAATTTTCACCAGCCTATGGTGAGGTGGTTGGGCTAGGACAGGCTCACCCTGAACCTCTACCCGCCATTACATGTTCCAACAGCATATTATGGAAGAGCTTGAAAATCTGAAAAGGCAAGGGATTACAGTGGCTAACACGTTTACTATAATCATTAAAAAAAGTCGCTTGAAGGGACAGATCAAGAGAAATATAGGGTGGTGGTCGACTTCATGAAACTGAACGAAAATACGGTGGAGGAGAAATATCCAATACCACATTTCGAGGACATGTTATATAGACTAAGCGAGGCTGCGGTTTTCACGACATTAGATCTTAAGGCGGGGTACCACCAAATAAAGATGCACCCGAGAGACCAGCACAAAACAGCGTTCACGTTTGAGAGAGGACACCACGAGTTCACTCGGATGCCGATTGGCTTAAAAAACGCGCCCATAACCTTCCAGCGACTGATGGACGAATTTCTACTGGGGATAGGTGAATCTTACTGCCAAATATCCATGGACGACTAGTCTTCAGTAAGGATGAGACTCAACATGTAAAACATTTGAGAAGCGTTTTCGAGAAAGTGAGACAATTCGGACTGAAATTGTCAAAGGAGAAATAAATATTTGGGCAAACACAGATAAATTTTTTAGGCCACACAATATCTAAAAACTGATTAAGCCGGAATTAAGCCGGATATTTGCAAGGTAGAGGCAATCCAAAAAATGGCTATACCGAGGGACGTCAAAGGCATAAGGAGGCTGCTAGGGACATTCAACTACTACAGGTGGTTTGTCCCAGAAATGGCAGAGTACTAGGTACCCCTTAACAACCTTCTGAAGAAGGGTCAGATAGTAGTGGTCACCCCCGGTATGGAGGACAGTATCAGAAAGTGTAAGTCGCGGCTACAAAAGGAACCAATATTGGCATTTCCAGATTTCGCGAAGCAATTTACCATCACGACAGACGCAAGCGAGTACGCGCTAGGGGCGGTATTATCGCAAGAGGGGGAAGGTGATAGGCCCGTGGCGTATGCTAGCAGGCGGCTCACCGACGCAGAAACGCGATGCAGTGCCCTAGTACGTGAATAGTTGAGCATCGTATGGGCAATAGATCATTTCTGACGGTATGCATTTGGGAGGAGATTTAAGGTACATACGGACCACCGACCATTACTGTGGGTGGGAAAGCTAAAAGAGGCCTCTGCAAGAGTAACCAGGTGGAAAGAATTTCTGAGCCAGTATGACATAGACATAGAAGCCCGGAAGGGAGAATATCGTGGCAGATTGGTTGTCGAGGGGGATACAGGTTAATGAAATAAATGGAGAGAGAGGGGAACACTCCGTGGGCGTAAGACAGTACTTAAGGGACTGGACACCAGAGGGTGAAGGCGAGGAAAGAGTGCAGGAATCAGAGGGCGACGGATAGTCGGGATCAGATTTGCAGGGCTCTAAATGACGCCTCCAAACCAGGTAAAATCCATTACTTGTATGTGGGAAATGCCTCAATTTGGGAAAAGATTGACAGACTCAAGTGGTCCGAAAAGATCGGAATAGATCGGGTCTTCATCCGGTGTCAGCATATGGTAGAGATGGTAAGGGAAGTAGACCAACTGAAGCAGATCACTCTCGTTTACCACCATGGTAAAAAGAATCATCGCGGGGTTAGTGAGACCCTGCAGGCACTTAAAAGGAAGTACTTCTGGCGGTGGATGAGAAAAACAATAGAGAATATAATTAAAGCATGATGTTTGTGCCGAATGACAAAGTACGATCGTCACCCTCCTAGAGTAACCCAAGAGGAGACACCTACACCTAGCCTACCCCTAGCGGCTTTACCGATTGACACATTGACGTGGAAGTATGGGAAGAACTACAAATGGGTCACGGTGATTGACATATTTAGTAAAGTGGCTATGGCCCATCCGATACAAACGGGCGGCAGAAACAGTGATCGGGGCGCTGCGAACTTGGTTTCAATTCTATGGAATTCCGGACAGAATATTGTCGGATGGTGGGAGGGAGTTTGACATCGCGGACATCAGGACAGAGATGAAAGCAAACGATGTTATATGGCATTTAAATACTCCCGGACATCCCAAAAGCAGAGGGTGGATAGAACGACTCCACAGTAAGCTGGGTGACCATTAGAGAGTATACCACGTAGATAAGGGCTTCGAACCACAAGTCGCAATGCTAAAAGCAATAACAGCGTACAATCACTCCATTCACTCAGCAACGGAATATGCGCCGTTTGAAGTATTTTTCGGGTTAAGGGAGCGGAAAAGGGACACAGGGAATACAGAAGTAGATGAGGAAATGTCTAGGAGGCTAATAAACAATAGAATAGAAATAACTAAGATCTGGAAGAAAGCGCGCAAGAGTTTAGAGAGGGAAAAAAGTAGGAGAGTGGCGCGAGAGAACATCAAGGTGCGGGATAGGACCGGAGATGTAAAAATAGGGACGGTGGTTTACCGAAAAGTAGCGTCCAATAGGGGAGAGGAACTACTTCGATACGAAGGTCCATTCAGAGTAATTGTCATTCGTGAGCACAATGTTGTGACTATCCAAAGCATCAAAGATCCCAGAAAGTGTAGGAAAGTACCCTTAGAATAACTAAAGCTTCCAGGAGGGTAGCCCGAACCAATACCTTAGCGCTGGAGTATCCTCATCTCGTCAAGGGAAGAGCCTGATCTTCTTCCCAGTATATCAACAGTTATGTTCATTTAATATGATTTTGTTCTCTAGAATCGTAGGTTTTATTTTGTGAATTTTTGTTTCTTCTGTAACTTAACTAGTGTGGTAGGTTGTAGTACATAAGGAGATTTCTTTATTTTTAGGTAGCGTTATAGAGTTGTATATATAAAGTTTTTGTTTTCATTTTCTATCTCCTCTAGCTAAAGTTTATGAAGGATTTTCGTAAACTGGCAGGGGGGTGTTAATGTGTGAGACAGCAGAATAGTTAGTTAATCCTATTGCTAGAGATAAACAGAGCAATATTGTATATATAGAGGATTATGCGAATAATAAAGTTAGTCTATTCTTCACACTCGTCCGTGTAATTTCAATTCCCTCTTTCCCTTTTTTTTTTTTTTTTTTTTTTTTGAGTTTCGCCTCGAGGAAATAACTCATGCAAAAGTTAATATACTAACATGCAAGCAATCCCTAACCATCAGTTCGGATTTAGGCATATCACTCAACTATACATCAGCTACACAGAGTGACGGACTACATTTTTACAACAATAGAGCAGAATTTATATGCAACTGGTGTATTTCTGGATGTCGCTAAGGCGTTCGACAGAGTCTGGCAGCAGGGAATCTTTTTAAACTCAAGACTATATTCAAGACATAGTCTCATCTACCTGCTATCTTGTTCTAAACTTTATTCTTTCCGACAGATTTTTCTTCGTTCAACAGGGTTCAGAGATATCTTCAATTAGGCCTATCGCAGCAGGAGTACCCCAAGATTTCGTGCTCGCACCACTACTCTACATTACCTATACACACGGCATTCCTTGCAGTCCATACATTCTAACAGCAACTTAGGGTCTGGCCACACATGTCCGCACCGCAGCACTAATATCGGTTATGTTCAGAATATTTTTAATTTAACTTACATATTACCTTTAGTTATGTCTAAAGGTCAGGCCACACATGTCAGACACAGGCCACTTTAGGCATAACTAAAGGTAATATGTAAGTTAAATTAAAAATATTCTGAACATAACCTACATTAGTGCTGCGGTGCGGATTTGTGTGGCCAGACCCTTATGCGGACGACACAGCAATCTCAACAAGACACGAAAATCCTACATATGTACCACAGATCCTTCAACATGATTTAACAAAAACATATGACTGGTTCAAACTTTGGGAATCCGATTTAACGACATAAATCACATCACATAACTTTTAATCTTCGACTTGAAACGTGCCCTCCAATCTTTCTTGACAATATTCAGATTCCACAGACAAACACTGTTAACTACATAGGACTAACTTTAGACCGAAGAATGACATGGGACCCGCATATTAAAAATAAAGAAAAACTTTGAATTAAAGGCTAATCACTTTTCTATTCACTCTTTTTAAAACTTACACTTAGACAGATTTTCAGCACATACATATACCTACTGAAACCAATCTGTAAATACTCTTCACAGATTTACAGGACCGCAAAAAATACTCACATTAAAAAATTACAAATCTTTCAGGCAAAAACATTCAGAACAATTACAAAAGCACTATATTATGCTAGCAACAGAACATTACATAATGACCTCCACATGTCGACTGTCAACGGACAAATACAAACCCACTACAAAAGATTCCACGGTAAATTACTAGGATACCCCAACGCTCTCATAAGCGACATGGCTTCAACAAGCATGCCAGAAAACATTTGTAGAAGCAGAGCTGGATGAGGAATCTCCTTAACTAACAAAAGATGCTAATATCAAGCCAGGAGGAGGTGCCGCTGGGTAATGCTTCCCCTGATGCCTATCTTGACCTGCTATATTCTCATTTTAGTTTAACTAATTCATTGGTTGTTAATATAATTGTTCATAGGTGTGAATAAAAAAATATACAACTGATGATGAAGTTTGGGCTAAAATCACTACTGGTGAAACTGCTAACAAATGGAACTTTAGTAATTTTCCATGTCACACTACAGCTGTTGAAGGCTGCCTGAAGTTAGTCTCATCTCAACAGTCGTCGGTACCAAGAACCGAGATGGTTTCATAACATCCACCTTAGCATACAGATCTCTTTACTTTTGGGTCGAACCCAAAAGTTTGTTGGAAATGCAGCTTTGAATTAAACAACCAAAAACAGGAGTAAAAGGCGTTTTTAGAAAGAATAAAATTTTATTTGCTGAGAATTTTTTTTTTTTCAATGTCCCCCAATACTCATACTTTAACAGTGTATTATATAAAAACTAAATAACCTTCAATCTTTTAGTTACCTCTTTACTCAAGAGCTCCAAATTAACCAACGTTTTTGATCTACCAAAGTCTTGCGTTTTTGTCTTTGCTTTTGAAACATCGTTAAGGAGTGATTGTCACAAGTTGATGTGCATTGTTAATAGGTCTTTAAATAACTTAATTTTCTTATAGTTCATGATGTTTCATCTTAACAAGATTTTTCTTAAGTCTTCTAATATTTTATGGAATTCAAGGAAATTGAATGCCATTCCAAGAATTAAGAGGACCTATGCTGGTAAATTTGATAGATTTGGAATGCTTTTTTAGTAATTTTTTATACTCTAAGCTTTTCCCCTATCTACTTTTCAGCCTTACCAAAAAGGTTTTATAAGAACTCAGGTATTTTATATTCTGATGGACATTATGAAGTTACTTTGGATCACAGGAAGCTGAAAACACCTAAGGGGAAGGATTTTAAAGTAGAAAATGAAATTTTAGCATTGTGTGTAGCTACAGAATGGGACTCACAGTTTGGTGAGATTGACAGAAGTTCCATGCATTTAGTAGGCATCATGCAGACATTTTTAGAGTGAATTATGTTGAAAATAATTTTTAATTTTCTTTTTTATGTTTCCTAATTCAGACAGCTTTATGCAATACAGCTATTGACAATGTTAATAATTTAACCAAAGAGGACATAACTTCTAATATGCTCAATTATTTGGAAACTGATACTCTACTATTTCAGTCTCATGTAAGTACCTGAGATTTTTTAAGACATGTATTATTAGACTTTTGTAACTGTATTTATAGTTTTTATGGAAAGTTCCTCTTTGCCTCAGGCTTAAATGGTAATGTTATAGCTCAAAATAAAATGTCCCGGAGATTTATTAACATGAAGAAAAAGTTGTGGTTAGGTATGTTTCATATGCATTTTACATTCTCTTACATATGTATGAAATATATAGTAAGGGAAAGTATTGCAATTGTGAAAAATTTCGACTTCCTGTTTTCAACAGAAATACTGGCTTTGGGGTCCCCTTAGTCCAAATAACCAAGTCCCGCGAAATGGTATGTATGTGCATCTGAACAGACTAGCTCAAAAACTGTATATCATGTGAATCTGAATTTGGGTATTTGGTATATGTATATGCCCGCGACGTGACAGAAAAAATTTCATCAAAATTGGTCAAGCAGAGGAGGTACTTTATTATTTCATAACTTTTTAAATTTTTTCCATTTTTTCAAAAACGGCTCTAACGATTTTGATAAAACTGGGTATTGAATGTACATATATGCCCACGATTGACAGCAAAAATTTGATCAAACGGAGGGGGCACTTTATTTATTTATTTAATTACTTAACTTTTTTTCCCATTTTACGATTTTTTCTTAAATAGCACTAACTATTTTGATTAAACTGATCATGTTTAATGAGAATTAAGTATTCTTTAATATCAGATAAGCTTTGTCATTATTAAAATGTTCTGAGGGGGCTTAAATGGGGAAGGGGACT
Organism: Aelia acuminata; assembly: GCA_911387785.2. Classification (NCBI taxonomy): domain Eukaryota; kingdom Metazoa; phylum Arthropoda; class Insecta; order Hemiptera; family Pentatomidae; genus Aelia; species Aelia acuminata. Next base: position 129,416,975 of record OU426978.1, on the reverse strand, counting down.
TTTTTGTGTTCTATAAAGTATCTTTGTTTTTGTTTATATGGAGAAATTATCTGTCTCTCATTTCGCCTAAAAATAAGAAATGGCTAAATATTAAAAAAATCAAGTTAACATATACAGGAGAAAAAAGAAAAATATTCCTTTAACCTTTAACACGTTGAGCCCACACATCGGAGTACCCCTTTAATGACTGAACATTGTTTATAATTAAAGAAGTTCTGTTCATTTAATGGAAATTATTTGTTTTATGGTAACTATATAAAGTTTTCAAAAACTACATAGAGAATTATAAAATCAGACGACTTAGATTATTATGCTTGCATTGCCGAATCATCACAAGTAAAAACATTTATTTAATAATAACAAAATTTAGTGTACTTTAAAGAGTAAATACAAACAAAAATAAGTTAATGAATGTGGAAAAATCTGTGACTTTAAGAAATGGCATTTAAAAAAACACGTCAATTTCCAATCACAGTAAGTTGGTTAATGAAAGTTGTGTGTTGTGCGCATCGCACCAGATTTGGTTATCTAAAGTTGGGGGCTTAGTCAACGAGCTGAGACAACATTGAAATAATGGAAGCATTTTCTTAGGGATGGTTAAGGCAAAATTCTAATGGTTTATAATACATTTTACAATGGCCAAGTGTGTTGTTTTATAATATATTTTATAACGACTGACATATGATTGGGAACCCGACCATAGCCAGTTCAAAACCCAGATCTAGGGGAAAATTTAATAATACTTGGCATTAATTTCACAGCCTGTCCCCTGGACTGGGAAAGCCTAAACGGCGAGGAAGGGGAGAACAAAAAAAAAATTATATTAACCCATTATTAACCAGATTTAACTTAAGTTGCTTTGCATTTAAAAATTTATCTGATACAATAATTTGTGTTACTACCGGTAATTTATTGTCATGTTGTATAGAGATTCCTTGGTTACAGTATGCCTTAATTGAGTTTCTTCTAATATCTAATTTTGCATTGAAATTGTTATATTTCTGTATGGGGGTAAAAACCAATCAAAATACTGCAACTTTTTTTCATAAACTCTATTTCTATAAGGATAAGGAATACAATCTCACATAACACATAATAAAAGAAAAGTATGTTTTTATTTATTTAACAAGATAGGTTACTCTTGGGTTTTCCCATAACTGTTAAATATACCTTTTGAAATTTAAGACTTTACATAAGATGCGAATGACTAGGAAGATAAAAATATGGAAATAAACGAAGTAAAAATAACACATAACTACTGAAAGATAAGAAGTAATGATATTAACTCATTCTTCATTAGTCATCTGTGGATGATCTGTACTCTTCCGGGTCTCAGCAGGAGCTTTATGTCTGAGGACAACAGAATGTTCCCATCCGCATGGAACGTGGACATGGTTCTGAGTTGCATTAGTTTTAAGAAGTTCAATGTCTTCCACTAATGAATGATGATCTGAAATGATATTGCATGGCTCACACTGGCCATTTCTTTGCCAGAGGTTGTCCTGGTAGAAAGAATACAAGAATAAGAATGGTGCCCCAAGAAATTTTTCATTTCCCAAGATAGAGATTCACAGTATCACAATGGATGTAACTTGGGGTATTAATGACGATAGTCGACATGTAGAAGACATGTCAGGACTAGGGAATGCAATTATGATTAGCTATTCTTATCCACTATTGTTAGTAAATATGTTCTCCTAGTGTTGGAAGGTAATATACCTTTGAAATTAACATTTGCTTGGTGTATATTACCTTTGTACGGCTGGGTAGCTTTTTTAATGTGCCTTCAAACTTAGTAAATCTGGGCTTGAATCGATTGCAGACATTACAATTAGTAGATTCTTACTCTTGATCTAGTGATTCATCCTTGTCATACCTGGATGAAAAAGTTGGCTTTGGAGGTCTTGAAGGGTACTCAGGCTATAGGAAGAACAGTCCTGCTCCGGTTCTTTTATTGAGTTTATAAAACAATATGATATAATTCTATTATTAGAAACACATTTTTCAGGAATGCGACTATATTTATTATAAAAAATATTTTAGTAAGTTTGAAATAAGATGGGTTAAAGCAGAGAAAGAGAAAAAATTTGGTAGGGATAAATGGGGATGCATGTTTGGTATAAAAAATAAGGAATCATTTTCGAATAGTATAAGATTTGTGACCTTGAAGATTTACATTTAATAGAAATTAAAACTGGTAAAGTTACTTTCTTTATTCTACCCATATATACATATCGATTATTTTATTGATTTCAAAGTATTAATTGAGTTATTCTCGGACCATTTGCCAATTCAAATTTCACTTCAGTTAACTTGTAATAGGCACGAACATAATATTATACGACTATTACCAAAATTGGTTTGGACTAAAAAAGATGAAGCAGAATTCAAATATAAATTATAAAAACATAGTATTATAAATAATAAAATTCCCGATGACCCACAAATAGCTATAGAATTTCTTACAGGAATGATAAAGAAATGCACGGAGAGGGCACATACAAATACCTATAAAAGAAACGATAATAGATGGTTCGATAGTGAATGTAAGCGTTTAAGAAATAAAACATTTAAAATGCTGAAATTGTTTAGAAAATTAAATGTAGATCGGATTAGAAAGATGTACATTGAAACCCTCAGAAAATATAAACAATTATGTCAACAAAAAAAAAATGACTTATTACTATAAAAAATGACCTATGTGAAAGATATACTAAAATAACTGACTCCCAGGAATTCTGGGAATTAACAAAAGTATTTAATAAAAACAGATTTATAGGAGGTCATAATATTTGTGCTGAAGAATGGTACGAATATTTTAAAAAACTGCTCAACCCAGTTAAAATATTGTAACTGTTTTATACGCCCCACCATTAAATTTAGACAAAGAGATGGATAAAGCATTTCAAATGAGCGAATTGTTAATAGTTTAAAAAAAAATCTAAGAATAAACTTGGATTTGATAGGGTACCATACGAATTCATAAAAAATAGCCCCGAAATTTTTTTTTAAAATGTTGCTGAATGTTTATAATAACATTTTCGAAACTGGTAACGTGCCAAAATCATTCACCAGGTCTATAATTTATCCTTTATACAAGAAGGGTGACGTAAATGACGTGGGCAATTATAGAGGAATCTCATTTGCGGATACAGTATCTAAATTGTTTACGGGTTTGTTGCTCGTTCGTTTACAAAATTGGGTAGAAACCAATGATGTTTTAAGCGAAAGTCAGGCAGGGTTTAGAAAAGGATATAGTTGTATAGACAATATATTTAATTTAATAAATATAGCTCAAATAATAACATATAGCAAAAGAGGTAAACTGTATTGTTTCTTTGTTGATTATAAATCTGCATTTGATTCACCAGAAAGAGAAACATTATTTTACAAACTATACTCAATGGGAATCTCTAGTCCATTGATCAAAGTTTTGAAAAGCTTGTATACCAACACTGAGTCATCAGTCTGGACAAAGGAGGGTTTGACAAAAGGTATCAAAACTAGAACAGGGCTGAAACAGGGATTTTTACTGTCACCTATACTTTTCTCACTCCGAAAAAATGATTTGGAAGAACATATAGGAGGAGGTCTTACAATTTGATTGCTGAAAATAAGTTGGTTTTGCAGAACATGATAAACAAACTGTATAAGTACTCCACGATGTTAAATTTGGAAATCAATCTGAAAAAATCTAAAGTAATGGTATTTCGTAAAGGCGGACGGTTGTTGAAACAAGATAATTGGCATTAGAATAAAGAAAAAATAGAAGTTATAAACTACTATAAATACTTAGGAATAGGACTGACACCCCAACTCTCCTTTGAGAAACATTTTGATGAAAAATTAAGAGCCTCCAAATTTGCAATCTCGTCAACATGGGAAAACATTTTTAATAACAAAAACATACCACTCAATGCAAAATTTAAAGTATTTAATTCTGTAGTAAGATCGGAGATATGTTACGGGGCGCAGATCTGGGGTTATAAAACGATTAGTCAGGTTGAAAAAATAAATAAATATTTTATAAAAAGATTATACTCACTACCACCCAATTGCCCGGACTATATAATATATCTTGAGACCGGAATTGAAAAATTATATAAATATACTTTTAATATGCATATGACATACATAAAAATAATACTGAAATTTGAAGAAAATCGTTTACTCAAAATATTAACAAAATATGTTATGCAAAAAAAGTTGTCTTGGTATAAGGATTTACTAGCTCATTGCAATGTATACAACATAACAAAACCAGAAACCGTTTATTCTAATAGTAAAAGAAAAGAAAGTCTTTTAAATAACTTAAACTTAGATTTTAAAAATAAACAAATAACAATCGCCAAAAACGCCACATTTCATAAAATGTACAGACTTAGCAGAAGAGCATTATATAAATAATCAAAATAAGCTGTATTTTATAAGTAAAATTATGAAAGTCAGGGGTGAAATGTTAATGTTAAATTATAGCAGAAATAGAACAATTGAACAATTTTACTGTACTATATGCCAATTAGGCGAAGATGAAGATATCTTTCACTTTTTAGCTATCTGTCCGACCCTAGCAAAGTAAAGGAAACAATGGCTAGGCAAAAATAAATTAATCCTCGGCGAAAACATTAGAATATTTAAACGGTAAATGTTGGGAATCATTATTTAGATATGTTTTAGATGCTGAGAAAGGCAGGTATAATACATTAATAGAAGATAATACACAAACTGTTTATATTGTATAACTCTGTTTATAGCATAGGCTTAAAATGTTTGTCCGTAGGATGTCCCATAACCATATCACAATCTTATAATGTGTATACTGAACCTACTCAACTTATATATTATGTATTATTAGCATTTTATTTTATTTTTTTACAGTGTTTGTACAAGAATATATTTTAAGTTGTTTTCATTAAAAAACCGCATACCCTGCTGATGGTCCATAGAGACCAAGTCTAATGTGTATTAAAATTGTATATAACCGTCTTTTTTTGTATATAGAAAAATGTTATTTTATACTTATATATGTAAATATTTATAAATTGTGAGAAATAAACACATCTATCTATCTAATTGTTTATATTTTGAGTTGATGAGTTAGATCATTAGGCCGAGCGCACATTGAGACACTCGCGACGCTGAGCAGAGCAGTTTTTGTAATAGGTGTGGTAGATAGGAAATTGTGCTGCCCTGCTCTGCGTTCCAATGTGAGTGGTTCGTATATAATTCACGTTTCTCAAAAACTGCTCGGCTCTGCTCTGCGTCACGAGTGTCTCATTGTGTACCTAGCTTTAATGTCTGTTGATTTTTTTAGAATGATGAGGTATTTGAAGTACAGCAAAAGGAATGGCAACCAGTAATTAAGTGGTTTTGTGATAGATATGGTGTTGAAATTTCACCAACTCGTGATATGATTGGTCCTGAAATATCCAAACAAACCAAAGAAATAATTGAACGACATTTTTTATCCTATAATTTGGAACCCTTACATGGTTTGTATTCATAATACACTTTTTGTCGTGACTTTTTATTGAAAATAAATTTCATTGAGTTTCTTTTCTTCAGGTTTCATGTTTGCTGTTGAAGCTTTGAAGTCAGTTATTCTTACATTATGTTGTGTTGATCGAAGGCTATCTGTTGATCAAGTTGTTTTATTGTCCCGATTAGAAGAAGAGTATCAGGTGCCAGTTTATTTTCACACAAAGATTTAATGTATGAATCTTATGAAAAAATTTTCTCTTAGTTTCATGCAGTATATTTTTCCAGTGTAATTGTGTTATAAGAGGTAGAATCAGATATATAGAAGACTTAATCACTCATGAGCTTTCACTTCGTAGCTTTTAATCATCATTGAAGCAAATTAGAAATTTTCTAAACTAAATCAAAAGGAAAAATCTTAGGTTTTAGTATCAATTGTCATCTGGAAAATTGAATGTAAATGAAAAATGAAAAAGGATAAATAGGTTATTCAGGTTAAAGAATTTAAAATACTCTGAACTGAAGAAATGGAACTACGGTAAGTTGAAGGAACTTGAGATTTGTAAATTGTACCAGGAGAGGACATATGAAAAAGAAAGACAGACTCTGGGACCAGCTAATACTGAAAGTATCGAGGAAGTTAGGGATATTCTAAAGGAAAAGGCCCTATGAAGTTCAGCTTATTAAGTCCTCATTAAATTAGAGCAAAGAACTTTATTTATTTGGTTAGGTTTGAAAAGAAACATAAGCCACTACTGCACAGCAGTGTATGGTCAGAAAGTACTTCAAAGGAAAACTAGAGAGGAGTATAGGTGAAATGATTAAGTTATTACATGTAAATTAGGTTTTATTCAGCACAATGAAACGTAAATATCAAATGAATTTTAAAAAATATTTGAAAATGTGATATAAAATTTTGATAAATTCATATCATTCACCCTACGTAGAGTTTTATGGGTTGATGAGGTTCATGAGGTGATATAATCTTTTATATAGCTGGAGGTCTTTTTGTCCTCGTGCTGACTTTTGGTGTAAGATTGTTTTGAGATCCATTGGTGGCATCTTCACCATGATTGTGATTGGACTGATTAGGCCTGGCGAAATCATCTGCTTAATCCGAAGGTCTTACTTCAGAATCAGGTAAGACTTGCTGGTTGCTTCCATTTCAGTAAGTTCACAGTCTACTATCTCTTCATATATATAGCTCCTTACAGGGAGTATATATTAGTTCCCTACCATCAGGATAAGGAATGTGAGAATAATCCGCATTTGTATTTAAAAACACAACCTCCACAAGGGGATCCGTTTTAGTGTGTTGTAAGAACTGCTTCAGAAATACCTTGGTTTTTCTGGCTAATGGGTTCATGAGCCAGGTGGGAAGTGATTCCCCATTGTCAGTACGTCTAGGATGTTTTAACATTCGTTCATGGGAATGCACTGAATGTAGTGCTTCAGGCAAAACAGAGTCCAATAACCGTAATTTGTAACCGGTTAGCGTTTGGAGTTAAGAGTGATTTTGTTCTCAAGAGCATACCATTGTATCTTTCAACTTGGCCATTTCCTTACCAGTTAAAAGGTGTTGAGGGAGTGCTCGTTTGGCCGCCATAGTGAACGGTTGTGTTTGTTATCTTGAGTGCAAAAATTAAGTTATTAGTGTTTTGAATTTTAATTGAATTGAACTACATTGCGATTGAAAAACAATTTTAGATCTTAGTAGTTTGCTAAAAGTGAGCTATAAGTTTATTCCATTGACATTGTCGATTATATAAACCATAGAGTGAATTACTTAATGCCTGGCGACGAGAATAGCTTTATTGCTCAGTTTCTCACCCCAAGAAATAAAAGACAAAGAAGCAAATCTTCACCAGAGCTTAAAATTGAGGAAAAAGTGCTTAAAAGAACAAAAGCTACGATACAAGATTCACACGAAATGGAGGGTACCTCAAGCCAAATGTTGCTTAAAGACATTTCGGACATGTTAGACCATAAATTAAGTGAAAGATTTGAAAATATTCTAACCAAATTAGACATGGCCGAATAAGAAAAAATTATAAAGGGTTATGTTAATGAAAATTTAAAGCTTAAAGAAGAGGTGAATATTGTACGGAAGGAAAATTCAGAAATAAAAAAGCAGATCGAAAATTTGGAAAACAAATTCCGACAAAAAAATCTAATTTTTAAGGGTCTAGTCATAGACATAGTCGAATGAGGTCAAAGATCTTTGCCAAAACGTCTTAGGTGTAGAAAATGTTTTAATAAACGAAACTTACTTCATAGGGTCACCAAAACTCAAAAGTAGACCGCTTCTTGTGGAATTTAAAACCAGCGCCGACGTTAAAAAAATATTATATAACACTAAAAAATTAAAAAACACAGGCATCAATATTAATCGAGACCTTGCACCCATTACTAGAATAAAACAGTCCAAATTACTTGCCATAAGAAGAGAAATTAGGAATAGAGCAGGAAACAGGAACATTAAAATTCAGGTCAGAGGAGACAAACTTTTATTAGTTGAAAAAATTTTTACGTGGTCGGAAGAGGAAGGTTTACTCTACTAAAATGTAAAACTCAAAACAGTGAAGGACAGTGATAATATTATATTGATCACTAATCGCATTCATGCAGTATTTACAAAAAACATAAATAAGTGGTAAATCACAGTAATAATCATGATTGTATGAAATAAAATAAGCCTGATCTGAAGTAAATATGTCATAAACACATCTATTACATTAAAACTGTTTTACAATTTTTTTTCATAAAAAGAAATATAATATGACCAACTATTTAATCTTATTCAGCATCACTGCATTTACTAAAAAAATTCTCGGATTTAGAAGTGTCACCTATTGAAACAATAATTTCTTCAATGGCAATATCAGTGACACCGTCCCTTAACCAATAATCTTCAATTTTCTTTACATGCTCACTCCATGCTTTTCATTTCTCTTTATTATATTTACTGAATATTGATTAGAGGTATTCTCTTTTTTTATTTAATGCAGTATATAGGCACCCTTGTGCTACCCTATTTTTTATATCAGTGGTCACCAATTAAGTTTCATGAAGGTCCGTTTCAAAGTCTTGCCGAGCTTCCGCGGTCCATTCAGGGGTACTCCCCCGTAAATTTTTTGAAAAAATTAAAGTTTAATACATTCATTTTAATCATTATTCAACTATTTGGGATAGTTATTACTCTGTACCTATTTCGATATAATGTTCTTCAAATATATTGAAGTTTGATATTATGCCAGTGATCGATTAAAATAAAGGCCATTATTTCAATCGGATTTGGCAATAAAAATTACTTTATTGTTTATATTAAGTGTGTTTACTTATAAAATTGTCAAAACCTATTCTTGAATTTAGTCCTCAACGATATCTCTTTTGCTATTGAAATACCAAGATAAATTAAATTAAACGTTTTACTAGGCATAAAATAATTGGGTAAAATAATGCAAAAATATTAAATCAGTAACCTACTTTTTATTGAGACTTGTATAAAAAAATTAACATATGTAAAATAAAAAGAAAAAAATCACACATAAGTAGTTGAAATTACAAATAAACTGATATTAACGTTTACGATCAGTGAGAAAAATTACAAGTTTTATTTTTAACAATCTTCTTAAAATTTGGAGTGTAGTTTGTGTAGCTGATTCTCATTAATGTGTCGAGATGGTCATCTGTGAGATGGGATCTATAACGATTTTTAATAAAAGTCATTCTTGAGAAAGCTGCTTCACACACATATGCCAATCCAAACATAGTACACGGATTAATGGTCAAAGTTTTTAATTCTGGATACTTTTTGTCACTGACATATTTGATCCAAATTAGTTGCATTCAAGAATGTCTAGAACTTTAGAAAAAATGTCTTTTAGAACAAAATCTTCTTGGAACTCGATAATTTCCATCTACAGGGCAGCTTTGTTCCTCTTGAAAATATCTGACATTTCACTGTCCACACACCATTATGTTTAAGAAGAAAACTGTTGTTTAACAGTTGCACAACATTTTCAATTTTGTTGAAATCTGTAAATCTTCTTTGAAATTCTAATTTGTTTATTCATGAAAGCAGTGGACTTGGTGATGTCAATGTCCTCATTGCTCTCAAAAACAGATTTAAGGAGTGGAAAGTGTAGCAGTGCTCCACTGATATCTACAGTGAAAAGTTTAAAAATCTTTTTAGAAAAACCTCTGGTTTCAGAGAAAAGTTTACACACAGGTTTCCCTTTCCCTTGCAGCTTAACATTTAAGAAATTCATATGCCGAAATATGTCTATGAAAAAAGCTATGGAAGCCATGTTTTCTTTAGTTTCGAGGAAGCCTTTGATAGAAGCTCCTTTGCTACTTCTTGATTACTACTTGAAAGAAATTCTTTAATATCCTCCAATACTGCAAACAATCGTTCTAACACCATGCCTTTGCTTAGCCACCTGACGTTGCGGAGAAGCAAATCGTCAAACTGAGCATTGGTTTCTTCAAGAAATTATTTGAACTATAACGCATATTTAAGTGTTGTACATTGGAATAACTTTCTCCCTTCTAATTCGGTTACACTGCTGGTGTTTTATTGTTTATTGTTTTTTAATAATTTGATTTCATTTAGAGGGTTTATTATGGGTTTATATGTTTTAGGATTTATTTTGTTTTTTTTCGTTCATCGATATGTCATCGCGGTCCGCACAGAACTAGATGGCGGTCCGGATATGTGTCAAGAGAAGTTTTCAATGCAAGATAAATAGCTGAGCATTGGTTTCTTCAAGAAATTATTTGAACTATAACGCATATTTAAGTGTTGTACATTGGAATAACTTTCTCCCTTCTAATTCGGTTACACTGCTGGTGTTTTATTGTTTATTGTTTTTTAATAATTTGATTTCATTTAGAGGGTTTATTATGGGTTTATATGTTTTAGGATTTATTTTGTTTTTTTTTCGTTCATCGATATGTCATCGCGGTCCGCACAGAACTAGATGGCGGTCCGGATCCGGACCGTGGTCCGCCATTTGGTGGTCACTGTTTTATATAACCCCACACTAACTCATTGGGGTTGAACTCAGGATGATATGGTGACAAATATAATATACTGTAACCTTTATCCTTCTGCATTTCCTCCACAACAAATTTCTTTTCAATATTTGATCTTTTGCAGATTTCTAATAATTCATGCTTTTTCATTTCAATTGTGTAGGGTATTTGGTTCACCTCAAGTCAATCTCTAATGTCTTTCTTTAACCATGCAAAGTTTGGTTTTTTGTTCACTTGCACACAATGATTTGCAGCATTGTCCATAACCATCACACTATTTTCCGGCATGTTTGGTACTAGCCTTTCCCTCATCCCTCATGAAAATTTAATGAGTTCATTTCGCCGTGATAATCTGCATTCTTTTTCTGTGACTTAAATATAAGAAGGGGATTAGTAATAAACTTCCTTCGCCTCCTGCATGCACAATTATAAGTTTTGGGCCCTTTGAAATATTTTTGGTTGCGCCCATTTCATCAGGACTTAGCCAAAAGTGTTTACTGTATGAGTTGCGTCCACAAAGTACAACAAGTTTCATCCACATAAACAGTGTTTCTTTTATTATTTCTGTACTCCCGCATTTTTCTGAGATATCTTTTTCATGATGCTGCAATTTCTAGATTTCTGCAAGAATTTTTCTGTTGCTTTGGCACTTCTTCCAAGTGTAGCCCATTGATTTCCATTTTCTTCTCAAACATTCTTTACTACAATTCAATTCCCCATCCATCTGTAAAGCTGCATTCAGGGTACTTAAAATAGTACAGTCCTTCTTAAATATATAAAAATCATGTATTTTTCTTCTTATCAAAGATTTTATAAATGAATCAATATTAATCTTTGCACTTTTCCTCTATTTGTTGGTGTGGAAAAATTTAATTTTCGACCTTCAATCAACATTTTGTGACCTTTCACTATTTTAATCACAGTAGGCTCCGAAAACTGCAATATTTCACAAACTACTTCTAAAATATTGTAATCTAGTCTATGGATCCCCTTGTTTTGTTATAGGTTGTCATGAATACGGAAAACCATTTTTCTAGCTTTCCTTCTGATCACTTTAGTGGATTTTCCCAACACTTTCTTCTTAGAAATCTTGTTACTTCATGAAGGTGTTGACATTTTAGCGATTAGCACACAAAAAATCAAACTAACAAAAACGAAAAAAAAAAAAAAACACTTATATTAACAAGGAACACTTTGAAATAAAGCCGAAGCAAAAACTAACAACAGCATAAGGTACCCCAACTGTTATAGTGCCTTTCTATTGGCCATCAAATTGACGTCACAGTTCGCGCTTACGATTCCCAAGTAAATTTCTTATGTTGTCAAGCTATTTTCAACAGTGAAAGAAGCATCATCTTCTTTAGGAGTCAATGAGCTGTTTTTGATTTCTAATTTGAGATTATTAGACATCAAGAGCATCTTGGGACATGGGAAACGTACAGTAAGTTAGAGGTAGTATTTTCCTGGAGAGGTTTTTAATGTAAGTGGCATGGTGAACGGATACGCCAATAGTTCTCTTCAATTCTGAGGTGTCCTTTGGAGGTCAGAAATCTCGGAGTGTTTTTGAATAGGTTTAAATTTAATTATCTTGAGTAACCTGTGAGTTTGATTGAGCTTAATGATTATTGATTATTTATCTTTTTCAGATCATAGTCATGCTCTGTTCCACTGGAATAGTCCTCCATATGCTTAAGCAGTGTATGGACTATTTTCACATTTTATTAGATTTGATGATTGGTGTTATTTAGATTGATAGTATCAAATAATTTGTATTCTGCAATTATATTTACTAAAGACTCTATACAAGGAAGGAGCTTGGGTTCCAAAGATGTAACAATTTGTTGTCTGAGAATAATAGATTACCTAGCATAGTTAGTGGTTATAATGACCTTTAGAACACAGATTACTGATAATATTTGCCTAATGTGGCTCCTAAGATTACATTTTGTTACCTTATGTCATCACGAGTAGCTCCCTCAGTCCCCCCCCCCCTGATATCAGCAGCTTAACGGATCTTATGGGATTCTGATATGACCTAGCTTAGATTTAAGCAGTCTTTTATATAGCTATTTGAGCTAATTCAAGAGTTTGAGGTAGATCATGAGCTTCAATTTCATTATAATTTTCAATAAAGTTCATGTTGTTCTCTCTAATAAATGCTGATGAATGAGTTTAGAATGTTGTCCACTAATAATTAATCAATCACAATCAAATTAAATCATCACAATTAGTTTCTGCAGCTGCTTTGCAGTTGCAATTTTTATATGGAAGTCTGAGGGCCTCTTGTATCAACCGTTACATTGGATGCTGTGAACTGGAATTGAGTTTATATCAAGAATTTCATTGATAGGTTTTATATAGAGTCTCTTTAAAATTTCTATTGCCCCTTTATAAGTATTAGCATGACATGTTGGTAAACTTCTAGAGATATAAAATTGAATAGAAGTTTCAGCTTGTCCTCTTCAGCTTTCGGGGTAGGAATGAATTTTTAAAAAATTTTGTACCAACGTTCCTAATGTTTATGGCAAAAGTTGAGTTTAGGTCCACATTGAATTGGTCAGGTCTGAGAAACTGTTCCATTATTCGTTTTCAAAATAATGTTGAATCAATTAAAATGAATAAAATATTACCTGTGAATTAAGTTTTATTCAACACAATGAAAAGTAAATATCACATAACCATAATGAATTTGAAATGTTTGAAATATGTTTAACAAATAAAAATATGCAAATAAGACGATAGGAGAAAAAGATCTCTGAAAAAGAAGAGCTTCAAGATTTATGCAAATAAATCAGCTTAAGATTCGCTAAGTTTGTTAAACATCTTGATATCATGAAAGAAAGAGGTATTTATTAATTTTTTTTATGAGGCAGCAAAGAAAAATAAGTAATATTAATCTACGATATCTTAAAGAAGCTTCATGAAATTTCTCACACGAAGAGTAGCATGCATTTATATTTTTATAGTAATTTGAAAATCACCTTGGTCAACTACAATAAAAATGAATCTAGTTTAAAGTAAAATATATGTCTGGTCCACAAGCAATTCAATACCCCCCCTGCACCCATGTTTGGAAGGTGTAAACGAAAAACAGTTTTATAAAATTTATAAAGTTTTATAAATTAAACAGTTTTATAAAATATAAAAAAAAAAAATTATATTTTTTATTATTTTTTTAAAGTTTTTATACTATAGAATCCTTTTAATGCATAATTATAGTTGTGTTTAAAATTTTCCATTATCAATTTTTGTAGACTGGTCGCTGGGGGAGAGTGGAATGGGCACATGATGTAAGTCAATATGATCTTCAAGCAAGAGTTTCTGCTGCTGTGCTATTCATTCATTTGAATTCGATGTCAGAAGAAGTAAAGTCTAAATTAGTTTCTGTTCATCGCTAAATAATACAGAGAATTAAATTACCTTTGTAGATATTTTAAATCTTTTCTCTACAATGTAGAGCATGATATATAACATACATTATATGTAATATATATGTATATAAATTATGTGTAAACATTATTTTAATGCCATTAATAACATAAGGTGTAATGAGACCCAAACACAAAATTAGAGCTTATATATTTTTAGAGTTGCGCACATAAGTTTCTGACTATCCTATACCAAAATCATTCAGTCTTCAAAGTTCTCTGAGAAATTGAAAATAAAATTTGAAGCACAAACAAGTAGTTTTTCATTCCCAGCTATTCAAAAAACAAAAACAAAAAAGAAACAACATTAAAAATTGTTTTACAATAGATAGACTAAAACATTTTAAAGTAAAATTTATCTTAAAAAATAAAAATAAAATAGAAGAATAATTGCAATTACTATTAACATGAACCCAACAGTTCAATAGATGTAATTATGTCAAAATGTGGGGGAGAGAAAAAGTTTTTGGTGTCCATTTTGAGTACTAATGATTTTTTTTTATTTTTCTGAACTGATATAAAAAATAAATATACAATCAAACAATGTTAATTTTGGTGTAGGAGGAAAAGTTAATTTTGAACAGGTTGTCAGTTTTCGATCAGCCAAAAAGTTTCCTGGAAAATTGGAAGTAAAGCACAGCTTCAATGCTTTTCTTTTTTTTTTATTTTTCTGACTATTTCAGGTAATGTAAAAAATAAACTGGTCAATTATTCTAGCACTACATAGCTAACTTGCTAATATAGTTACATAAGTTAGACCAAAGAACGTTTTAGGTACAGATAAAAATAAAATTTAAAAGACAGATAAAAGGAAAAGAATTTCTTATAACATTCTAATGTGACTTATGGATTTTTTCCAAGTTTAAAATATAATTAAATCATAACTAAATAATTCTAGTATAAACAGCCTATTTATCTTGCATTGAAAACTTCTCTTGACACATATAAAAATAATATATTCAAAGGTTTATGACATTAACACTAAATTTTCTACTTTCAATAATATTTAAGGATACAACTCCAGAAATTTAGGAAATACCGACAAGTATATACAAATTATTTATTTATTCAATCAATGATTACTGGAACTACAAATTATAAGAAACATTAGAAAAAATCATTTATTTAAAATAATATATTTTAATTTTAATGTAGCATTTGACTAAAAATGTATACTATCTGTCCTGAAAAAAAAAAATATCAACTTAGTTTAAAACTACAAACAATTTTTTTTAACAACAAGAAAAACAATCAACTTTATAAGTTGGGGGAAAAAAATATATATAGTTTAGACTAAAATATCATATAATGTTTTGGATACAACAGCAATAAATCAAAATAAAATAGTCTTAAATTATCCTTCTTAAATAGGATTTCACAATTAAAAATTGTCATTTAAGGCAAGAAAACTAATTAATTAGAAGATAAAAGATTCCACCAAGGCCGGGAATCGAATCCAGGTCCTCTACATCTACATTGCAGCGCTCTTATCACTGAGCTAACCGTGATCGAATGTTTCTCTTCTGCGATCCCAAGTTTCAAGTTAGGTGTGATGACAAAAATGGACGTGTCACCTAAATTACATCAAGTCAGAATTAAATGAAAGCATTCTTTTCATGCAGAATTCTTTACGTTAAGTGTAAAGAATAGCTTTCTTTACTTCTAGCATTAAGAACCTTTTTTTTACTTTCAAGTATCTTCTTATGAATGATGAAGCTTGATTTCTATAAAAAAATATATAACAGAAACACTAAATAAGAATAAATCTTTTAAATAAATAGTTTTAAATTAGTCATTGGTTAGATTACTCGTACAATATAATGCAGTGCAGAAATCCGAAATATCCACAGATTCAAATTAAAAAAGAGAAAAAATATTTTAGTCAGTAACCTTGCCATAAAAAGGGGGGCTCGGGTTGCATCAAGTCGGTTTGTTCTTGTATGGGAGCGACTCAGATGCAAAAGTCAATTTTTCAACCTCCGCAGGCCCCCCCCCCTTGGATCACTTTTAAACATCGTTAAAACTTCAAAATAATTCACTTTTTCCGTTTTAACCATGAAGAAACATGTTTTTGACAAAAATACTATTCTATACATTTTTTAAACTTGGTTATATTCGCTAAAATTTTAGACCATAACTGACTCAGTAGATTAAATAGCTTCTGAGATACACCTTTAATTTGCCATAGGCTTTTTATGGCAGAGATTTACTTTTCATATCAGACGATTAGATTTATTAATTTTAATTGCACAAAACTTAGCATGACATGAGTTATTTTGACACGGGCTCCAGGACTTAGCTGTCGTAGTAGTAGCTAACCGCCATACCAAATTTTTTCCCCTCCTTCGCTACTACCCTCCCAAATGTTAAATTGAATAAATGTTTACTACACTGACTTTTATCAGAAAGGTTATTAGATGACATTAAAAGAATTGCAAGAGTTTAAACATGAAAATAACTTAAACATTTTAAAATGTCGAAATATGATAAGCTCTATCTCAAAAGCTATTTAGTCTACTTACAAGAATGTTTTAGAACTCTTCTTCTATTTTATTTCTATCTTCTTCTAGTTTTATTACTATAAAGCTAGAAATAAATTGGATTATTCTTTATTATTTAATGGCGTGCCTGGATCATTTGGGCATGGGTCAAATTTATTTCCTTTTATTTATTTTATTACCAGCCTGTTATTCAAAGTGTATTTAAACTTTTAGGCCTCTACTAGTTAAGGGGATATGGTCTAACAACTTCAACTGATTAATCGGGTTAACTGATGTGTCTCTGACAGAAAAATCCCATGATCTGGTAAATAGGCTAACCCAAAAATGTGATATGTATATATAAATTTAGGTAGACATTCCTGTCCAACAGGCTGAATTAATTACATTCAATACATGAGTCCAAACTTTCCCAAAGAAGTGGGACAAGTATATTTCAATATTCAGAAAGGGTGTTCAACCTATCAGTGGAGAAGGTGATGAAATCAATAACTTGTGGAGGTCAGAAAGATTTTAAAAAAATTCTAACATATACAAATGATATAGCTGTGGAAGACAAAGAGAGACATGATACGACTTTGACAAAATAACAGTGCAACTGAGGCTACACTCACTGTCAAAATGTTAGACACACTTCAAAAATTGCTATCCCTACTCTCACATCTTTTCAAATTACCCCTAAAACAGTATTGAAATAATCTATCACTCACCTGAAGTTAATCAGCAGCCTGTTTGTATTTCGGATCTCAAGCCAAAGGTATATACATTTTTTTATTTTTCAAATTAAAATTAAGGCATGTCAAAAGTTAGACATGCTCCCTGGTTAAATTAAATAAAACTCATTTTAATACTTCAGGGCCTTTCCACCACCATTTATTAATTTAATAATTCTGTATGGTAATGAATCGTACAATTGTTTGATTGTTTATTGAGTCAACTGTTCCTAACAAGCCATAATTGCAGATTTCAAATCCTCGATTGTTCTGGACTGACTTGACTCAGAGCACACCCTTCTTCAAAGAGTTCCCCAAACATTTTCAATAATGTTCAGGTCTGGGGAGACAGCAGGCCAGTTTAATTTGGCCATTTTTTTGCGACCAAACCAGTCTTTAATAATTTTTACTGAACATATTGGGGCGTTATCTTGCTGGAAAGCTGGTGTGCCTTCAGAAATGTCACTAAAAGCCATCTTTTGTTCCTTTAGCAATTTTTTATATTCAGCTGTATATATTCTTGAAGAAATAAATACCAAATTTCCTTTCTTTTTTTAACCAATTGATGCCCAAACCATAACTTTTCCTTCTCCCATTTGACGCCTTGATAAAATTTTGTCTTTTTTTCTTAAGTCATGAAAATAATATGAAAATACATATGGCCCATCCAGGTTGAATTTTTTTTCATCACTGAAGATGATTTTCTTTACCACTCCTCAGTCCATGACATCATATTACGAGCAAAAGCAATCCGTGCTATTTTGTAGCGGGTACTCAAAACCGGCTTTCTTTGCAATTATTTTCTAATTATGTTTTTGACTTTTTAAATTATCTTTGGACATTCCTTAGTTTTGTTAGAACTCCAGCTTCCTCACCAATTGCTCTTGCTGTTTTCCATGAGTTGGATACAATTCGAAAAATATCCTGTTCCTCTCGTAATGTCAAAGCTGGGGGACTCCCTGTTGAACAAAGAAAGGGTTCCATATGTCTTTCCGTGCCAAATGAACTTCGCAACCGATGAAAAATTCCGCTTGATTCGGCCGTTTATTTTTCTAGAACTCATCCCATCCTTGAGTGAAGAAAGCAAATGGCGCCCTTCTTCGGAGAAGCACTTATTTTTTTTCCCCATAACTCATGGCCTATTTTGAAATCAATTCAACAATACAGTGAAGTTGAAATGGTATTTTAACAATTTTAACTCTAGAGGATAAAGAAAATGGTATATAACAACAAGTGTGTGTATCATTTTGACTCATATAAAATGCCAATATTTACTGATATTAGATTTAAATAATCCTCAAGGTCTGAGATGATTATCCCCATTTCACTATCATAATACATACTTTAAAATGTGCTTAAAAAAATAATATTAATCAAAAATAAAGAAAACCTGAAAAGTTATCTTAATTTCAATGGGTGTGTCTAACATTTTGACACCGAGTGTAAATGCAAATGAAGATGTAATATATAAGAAGACAAAATATGAGGCCCAACAACTGGGAATTGCTCAAATCAAACCTAGTTTTCGAGAGTTCGATTGAAACTACTCAGCTGCAAAAAAATTATATTCTCTCTCTCTCAAAAGTACTAATAATCTGATTTATCTCTAGGGATCTTAAAAATTAAGGGTGTATGATAAAACCTACTGGTAAAAGGCTGCATGATTTGTATTCTGACCACTATTGAAGTATTAAAAATTGTAGATATAAGTCCTCCAAATAATAAGAGGACTGACCTAGGATCTGAGTACTAATCCTTGTAGGATAAGGGAAGGCAGCAATGTTATATGATATGAAGGGCAGGGAAGATAGGAAGAAAATAGATCACAGCAATCCTTAAACAACCTAGTAACATTCAATACTTCACTAGTTGGCAAGAGACCATAAATGAGATGGATTTGGGCGGAGGGAAGGCCGAGTGGGCAAACATGTTACAAAATATGCATTGCCCATGGCAAATTATAAGGTGGTAAGTTCAAAATCCGGAGCCAGGGGGCATTTAATAATACTCAGCATTAATTCCCCACTCTCTCCCCTGGACCAGGAAACCCTGTGTAGCCTAAAAGGCGAGGAATAAAAAAAAAAGTGGATTTATTAACTTTTATTATTCATTTATACTATGAAATTCTTTCTTAGGAAAATGTTTTGTTCAATGCAATCTTGTTGTTGGGATAAATTTGTGGGCTTAAAATCATATATTTAGTTTAATCTTCTTTTACTTGTCGGCTAATTTTCACTGCTTCTCTTACCCCTTAATGTACGCTTTATTGCTGCAATTATCGTTAATTTATTCTGGAATTTTAAGATTTAATATAAATTGCATCCCCACATTTTCATAAAATGTCATTCGTATCACCTCCAGAGCTAAGTAGAACGATATTGGAAACTCATCTCTCTTTTCCAGATTTGTTTGAACTTCAAAGGATTCAGATACTTCTTCTTGCATAAGAAATCGGCATTCATATTATATTAAAAAAATGTTCTTATGCAACTTTACTATCATTACCAAGGCAAAAGTGACACTTGAAGAATCCATAAAAACATACCGAGGCATAAATGCAATCAGCTCTCTGGAGGTCTGAGATTTCTTAAAAAGTCATTAAATTTACTCTTGCTCTTACAAAGAACAAATAGTGAGGTGGGTTTATAATTATTTGATTTCAACGCAGCAAGTCGTGTCTAAAAAAAAAAAAAAAAAAAAGAAAAAAATTAAATGTTATAACAGGAAATTTATAGGAAAAATTATCGGTTCTGCTGTGTTACATCTGGGCGTGGCCAATATGGTCCAGTTAGTGTGGCCCCAATTTTAACAGAAAAGGACCTTTGGGGGTTTGTTCACCTCTTTAGAGCGAGTGGGAGTAGATAATAAAGCTAATCAAGGTCTTTTTCAACTGAAAAGGATACAATGGAAGTTCCCCTATATTACGTATATATATATATATATATATATATATATGTATATATATATATATATATATATATATATATATACCATATAAGGTTATATACCCCTTATATTATTCACATGACCTGTTGATATAGGCCACAACTAGTAGTAACATAGCAGAAGCATTACCAAATTATAAATAAATAATAAACCCACATGAGTACTCTGACATTATAAATTTATATATTTCTATAGTATTATTTTTTTACACCAAAGCTTTGGAAGTGTGCTGTCTATGTGGTGAGGATCTCTGAATTGAAAATTTCCTCATATAATTTAATTACTAGATATCAAGCAATAAATTTGGTTTAGTGTCAGTCTGTAATCAAATACATCTGACATATCTACCAACCACTACATTCATACTAAAAACAAAACAATATACTTTATTCTTACATATGCATGAAAAATGGAGAAATATTTGCAGTTTAAAAATTAAAGAAGAGGTTTTATCAATGGAGGTGTGCTTAGAATTCTAAAACAGGGAAGCTTGAATGATAAGGATTTTTTCAATAGGAAATAGTTCTAGGTAAGGCAATATATAGATTTAGAGCCTGGGAATGCATGTCATAGGAACAATCTTTATTAATTTATTTTCAACCTAGGTATTTATTTTCAGGTATGTCTGCATAGCATCCCACAGCTCTTATAGAAACTATTGCAACTTTTATTTTCTAATTTTGTTCTTCAAGCTACACATTTCCTCATTGAAGATTGAGATGGGCAGGACCGAATTCATATCCAGTTTTCCATCCATATACAAAATCTTTAAAATAGCAATAGTTATGTTTAGACATTAGCTGGGGGAAATCAGACTCTGTGAGAATGTGGAGTCCGGTTTCCTGTGTGAGAAAAGTAATGAGACTGATTTCATACTAACCAAAGTTTTTATTATTTTCAAACAACAATGTTATCCCCTTCAAAGTAGTTCCCTTGGGCAGCTATACATCGGCGGAGTCGTCGTTCCCACTCTTGGTAGCAGCGCTGGAAGTCTTCAATTGGTATGGCTTTTAACTAGTCGGTCACAGTCTTTTGAATGTTCTCCAGAGTTCCAAAATGACGTCCTTTTAGGACATGTTTCAATTTCGGGAAGAGGAAAAAGTCACAAGGACTTTAATCAGGTGAATAGGGGGGGTTGAGGAACAACAGTTATGCGTTTTGAGGTCAAAAATGGCCGTGTGACAAGGAGCATTGTCATGATGACGCATCCACTTGTCTGCAATTTCTGGTCGCACACGGATCACTCTTTTCCTCAACTTTTCAAGGACACTTTTATAAAACACTTGGTTGACAGTTTGTCCTGGTGGAACAAATTCTTTGTGCACGATACCCTTCCTGTCAAAAAAACAAATCAGCATGGTCTTGATCTTTGATTCGCTCATTCGACATTTCTTCGGCCGAGGAGATGACGGAGTGTGCCATTCTTTACTTTGCCGCTTTGTTTCAGGATCGTACTCTAATATCCACGATTCATCACCAGTGATCACACAATTGTAGAATTCTTGGTCATTAGCAATCCTATCAAGAAGATCAACGCACATGTTTTTTCGAATGTGCTTCTGTTCCATTGTGAGATTTTTTGGCACCAATTTAGCACAAACCTTTCGCATATTCAAATCATCGGTCACAATTTGATGCACGGTGAAAGTATTTAAATTTAGCTGTTCACTGATCATCCTTATTGTTAAACGACGGTCTGATCTCACAAGAGCCCTCACACGATCAATGTTTTCGTCAGTTTTTGAAGTCGAAGGTCTCCCTGAACGAGGTTTATCTTCAACGTGTTCTCGGCCTTCCAAAAATGATTTGTGCCAGCGGAAAACTTGTGCTCTCGATAAGCACTGTTCCCTATAGGCCTGTTTCAACTTTTCAAAAGTCACACTCGCGGATTCACCAAGTTTAACACAAAACTTTATTGCACAACGTTGCTTTAAATTCCGATGCTCCATTTCTGTGACGCACAATGAAAACACAACTTTACTAATGGCGCTGTCAAAACTAATGTGTTAACTATACGGAGTTGTAACTCGGACTGAGGAAGTGGAAGGGATCAACAATCAGATTTAGCATCGGCCGGTAGACACAACGTTGCCAGATCTCCCACAGTGTTGCCAATCTCATTACTTTTCTCACACACCTCGTAGCTCTTAATGCCACAACTGCGGTGAAGTCAACAAGAATGAGCTCTGCAGTGTCAGGGATACCGCAGGTAGGACATAGAGGATCAATGCCAATGCCGTGGCTACAGAGCTTGAAGCCTCCTTCAATTCTTCCCTTCATCTGTCCATATATCCCAGTGGGATTTATAAGAAGCAAAAAAAAGGTAATTTAGAAATAATTTTTCATACAACCCAGTAAAATAATAATAAAAAAAAAAAAACAGAAAAAAATGTATGCCCCCCCCCCCAAAAAAAATTGACATGCATTTTACATTAATTGAAAGAAAATGCCAGCTCTCACATTTAATTAAAAATTACGCAATAAAAACTGATTTTATTTTAGAAATACGAAGGGACGTACATGGCCCACAACCCGCCTGGCGGGTTGTATGTAAAAAAATGGTAAATGGTACTTGCATCCATGTTATAATGATTGATTTGATTTATTAAAGTGTTATTTACAAGAATGAATAAAAAAAACCATTGGGCCCCCGGGGATGTAGGCTTATTGTTAGTGAGCATTGAATGTGTTAAGGTAAATACTTTCAGTCACCCACTGTCGGTTCCATTCTTCTGTTGGGTCCTCCATAATATATTCTTCCATTTCCTGGGGTTCTCATCAATTCTAACCTTGAAATTTCCCAGCATACCGATAGGGCCTTCTCTCTTGTATTTGAATATGAGTAGATCTTCCTGCAGAAGGAGGTAAAAAGGTTCTTCTAAGAACCTTCTGCTAAGAATTGCACAGCTCATGAGACACACTCCTATATACTCGAGTAACTCACAGCAGACCCATTTTCAGTATGGTTGCCAACCTACTCTTCTGTCAGCATGAATGGTTGGTGAATGCTGCAAAATATCCAGGACTACCCCCTTGTATATAGTCATTGTGGCTGGGTATCAAAGGCCCCAGAAAACTCCCATTCCCCTCTCGATTGTGGAAGTTTAAATTCAGATCCACTTTATTCCTCCAGCTCTCCAAGTGAGGGGTCATGTAAAGCCTCTGCCAAATTTTAAACCAAGGTAAGTGACCTCACATTGTCGTATTCTTGCAACTTGGATGATTAGGTTAATAGTGTGGGCCATATCCGTGGTTCATCTCAGCAACATTGCCTGGGTTTTTGCTGCAGCCATTTTTGACCTTATCTTTTCTCACTATTCTGCTATTAGGTTGGGACAACGTTCTGCTTCTTGCTTTAAGCCGGCTCTGCTGTCAGTGTATAAGACTAAGGCCAAGTCATTTATGTAGGCAGAAGCAGGGAACCTTTTTCCATCTGATACTCCCGGCAAATCGACAAAATCTAATTTCCATATAACTGGTTCTAGGACCAATCATTGTGGGCATACCTTTTGATACTACTTCTGTAGAGTGGCTACTGGATGGCCTATTTTGAAAGGTTAGGCGACCATGATATTATCAATCTTTCAATGTCTCTTCTTCAGTTTTAGGGCTATAAAGGGCTTTAATTAATAATAAATTCATTTATTTATTTATCCTAGATATAAACCTTTTTCAAAAAAATTATTCTCTTTAATTAATAATGGAAGTTTCATATCTTGGCAGCTGCCAACAATATACCAACAGCAATGGACTGGGATAGCCGAGCATGTTTGAGCGCGACCAGCTTTAGCATGCTCTAGCCGAACGGCGGCGGTTCGAATCCGCCCTGGAATGGTTGACTTTTATTTCGTGGAGGCCCCATGGAATAAATCTCGATTTACCCACCCTGGTTAGAATAGTTTGTTACACCTCTAGAGTAACCCCCTCCCCTGAAAAAAAAAAAAAAAAAACCAGCAGCAACAATATACCACTCTACTTGCCCTCTGACATCCAAACGCACTCTTAGCACAGCATCTGATGCACTTGCCCTTTGCAGAGTCAAAATGCGATGGATGACTTGACCTTGCAAGAACTGGAGAAAGATGAGAGAATGATGAGTTTCTCCAGGACTTTGCTTATCACAGGGAGGAGATATATAGGTCTATATGTTTTTGGGAGCTGATTTTGCTCAACCCTACCTCACCTCTTTAAGAGAAGTCTCAAGTCGGCAATCTTCCACCGTTTGGGATAATACTCCTACCTAAACAATTATTATAGACTCCAAAAAGCCGTTCCTCAATATAAGGGCTACTGTTCTTCAATATTGCCACATTAATAGCATCAATTCCTGGAGTATGACCAGCCTTTGGCCTATCCATGGCGTTATGCGGACCATGTATGTCCCATGGTGGGCACAAGTCCATACTCGGAGGGCATACTGCGGTGCTTCTTACAAAACCTTCCCCCTCATTGTCTTGTCATGAGCAGAGTTGGGCAAAATGTAGTTACAACTACTAACTTCTAACTACAAATACTTTGGTTTGATTTTAGTTACAATTACTAACTACAGTTTTTAGTTAGTAGTTAACAGCTGGCAACTACATTTTTTAACTAGTAGTTAGTAGTTAAATTTTTCCAACTACCAACTACAAGTTAGAAAAAGTAGTTAGAATATGTTAACTACTAACTACAAACTGTAGTTGGTAATTACAATTATTTAACTATGAACTACTACCCAAATGTGATGACTATCCAAATATTATTAACTTCAGATTATTAGTGAGCCACTCATTCATGTCCGCATATTATAATATTATATAAACATATTATATCATGACCAGGTATCCATTAGCATTAATATTTATTTTAAAATTTTAGTGAGGGGGGCTCTTTAATATTGAAAGTAGTAACATTTTCAGATTTTTATCTAACAGGGGGATTACTAAGTTATCGGGGACGGTGTTTTTGAAAAAAATATTCATTTCATTCATTTTTAAAAAAGTTAGATTTTTGGAGTTTTTTCACACAGTAGTCCAATATTATCAAGAACTGCGTTCTTCAAAACATATTTTCATATCATATTTTAGTGGCGGGGAGGGGGGGGCGCACTAATATTGATAATGATTACCTTTTCGGATTTTTTTCACGTCAGGGTCTAATATAATTTAATGTTATCTAGGACAATTTATACGAAAATAATATTTATTTTGAATGTGATCTTATGATATAATTTAATGTTTAAAATGGTAAATAAAAAAAAATAATTCCCAAATAAACCCTGGTAATGGGCCGCGGCGTGGCCGAGGGGATAGTGTCTCCGCCTCCCACGCTGGCAGTGCGGGTTCGAATCCCGCCCAAGCCCGCTCGATTCTATTCGGTGACGGTCTCAGTGAACAGACTCAGCGGCTAGCCATTGATTAGCCCTCGTGGCATAAAGCGGACGTAAAAAAAAAAAAAAAACCCTTGTAACATTTAAATCATATTATTTTAGCAAACAGATATAGGATAGCCGAGTGGGCAAAGTCGTATTTTCTAACGCGTGGTAACATATGATGCATAACCCGAAGATAGCAATCGGAGCCAGGAAACATTTAATAATACATGGCATCAATCCCCCACCCACTCCACTGGCCCGGGAAATCCCTGAACACCCATACAAAATACAAAAAAGAAATATAAAAAGTATGTAGATCACATTCAAAATAAATATTATTTCCGTATAAACTGTCCTAGATAACATTATATTAGACCCTGACGTGAAAAAAATCCGAAAAGGTAATCATTATCAATATTAGTGCGCCCCCCTCCCCGCCACTAAAATACGATATGAAAATATGTTTTGAAGAACACAGTCCTCGATAATATTGGACTCCTGTGTGAAAAAACTCCAAAAATCTAACTTTTTTTAAAGTGGGCCCACTCCCTCCTCCGCTATTAAAATACAAGTCTCTCCCAGAGTTCTTACCTGAGTATCTGCATGGTTAAGGACTGCCACCACCTGTTGAGAAGCCACCTAACCAAGCATTATTCTATGCCAGATAACACAAACTGGGCAAAATGATAAAAATAAAACAAAAGGGGCAAAATGATAATAAAACAAACAGGGCAAAATGGTGATAATGAAATAATCTCAGCATTGATATTTAAAATCTGAAATTGCTTACCTGAATCGTTTTTAAACTATGGCAGAGGATACGTGGAGTATTGAAAATTTGATAAGAAGTAAATCCTTCAGAATACAGGAAATCAATAACCTCTTTTAATTTTGCAACCTTCACTCTCATTACAGGGGGGTGTCTACTGGCAAACAAATGAACTTGAGTTTCAGTCAAACCAAGCCTTTTACAAATGTAATCAGTAACACTTTGGTAAGGATTCAAAGCTAATCTATTATTTTCCTTATTTTGGGATAGCCTAAAAATAAAAAGGACGTAAGATATATATGAATGAATAATATTTAAAAAATAAATCAAGATTTTATCCAAATGAAGTTGAAATTTATCCAAAGATACCTATGAAAAACGACTTCACTGCAGCGAAGGTGCCATGGCTTTATTGGAGAACAGTTCATATTCTGAACAAGTAGGATCTGTTCTTTTAACTTACTTAGGGAATAGGCAAGTACCCACATATCATTCATTAGTTCTTCCTTACATACTCCAGCTTCTAAAAAAAAAATTAGTATTATTAATAGATTAATTGAAGGGGTCGGTGCAAAATAGTGCCAAGCAAAACATTTTTAACAAAAATGAACTGTTGCTGCAGTCTGCGGTATATTTCGTAGGACTATATCTCTAAGAAGGAAATGCCACCTAAATATGTCTGTAGAGGCTCTATATAGTCATATTATATTTAGTTGCATTTCCATCATAGACATATAGTCCTACGTAATATACAGCAGACTGCAACTACAGTTTATTTTTTTTTAAAATGTTGCTTGGCACTATTTTGCCCCGACTCCTTCAATTTCGGCAATTATATCATGAATAAAAGTCACTATTATTGGTAAATTGGTTCAAAATAAAGGGGATCCATTAATAAAACTCTCAAGCCTGTACTAATAATGATTTCATTTAAAGCATTTCAGCCAGCCAACCACCTTTCGATTAAATTAGTGATATTCTTAGTGGGACTTTCAGAATTATGATCTAAGGCAACCCCTTACAATATCACTAATTGGACTTAAAAAGATCGTTGTTAGCAGGCGAAGAGTTTTAAAAAAATTATTAACCACGCTGTATTTAGTACAGGCCTGAGAGTTTAAGAATTGCATACTACCTTCAAAAATGATAAGAAAATATCATGAAACTCAGATGATCTAATGCACAAAGAATTAATATAATAAAAAATTTAGGCACTGAGTCAGAAGAAGAAGAGTTAATAAGACCTGCAATTTTCTTTCTATACTTACTACAGTATTATTCTATAATTAATATAAAACCTTTATGCTTATTTATAATAAGAACGTTATAGCTCTTAAACATAAAAAATCAGTTCTAATTTATGATAGGCCACAAAACCATCACCATTGATTCCCATCCCCAATATGTTTTACTATTTTTTATTTTCTCCAAAAGTGTTCTAATGACTTTGATTAGACTTGCCATATCAATGGAGAATTGAGTATTTTTTAATATTAGGTAGAATTTATCATCTTTGTAATCGTCTGATTCTTTCTCCACAATGTCTTTAATATTGTTTCTTTGGCAAAAATTGATAGTAGCTCATTGCTACCAATAATAAAAAATGGCTAAATATAATTTATGAAAGAAATTATTAATCAATAAAGAAAAAAAAAAATCTAGTATGGTGTGCGCATCACACAACTTCTTTTTTTACTAAAAATAGACCATTTTTTGAAAATGGCATACTTAAGTGCTACCAGAGAGGGAACACTAAATTTTATTTTATGTATCAATGAAAATTGTTTTTTTTTATTGGAAAGTGGGGCCAGTAATTCATAAAGTGGTGCACGAAAAATTAATTGGCCCCATTTACTCGTGCACTCCAAACTTTCTAGGGGTTCATTTGAATTTGTTTATATGAATATTTTTTAAGAGATTATAGAAATAATCAAGTTTCAGACTGAATAATGCTCATGCTTTTCGACGATATATGGTAATAGGGATCAACAGAAAGAATACATACAACGGCCGATAATAAATTGAAACTAAATTTTTTATTTTGAGTACGTTAGTATTTTTTAGGAAAAGATATTGATATTTTATTCTTTTCAGGAAAGGAAATTTATTAGTACTTTATTGAATTCAATAGTTTACATATGTTCCAATAAAATCTTGAAACATGTTGTGCCTCTTTTCACACGGGCGTTAACAATGAGCAGTTAGTAAAGGAGTACTACGCATACAAGAGTTGCAATCGTGTTTTAATAATCTGAACCTAGGGATTATTATTTTCTTGATACTCCAATAATTCGTTTCAGTGAACTTCTACCATATTAAAACTACAAATTTTTATTTCTTAAATTCTAAGCTTTCCAGCGATATATTATACATATGTATTAAAGTATTATTATTAGAAATTGAAATTTTTGTTTTGGGAAAAAATATATATTTTTTCTCTTTTCTTTTATTATAAAATCCTTTGGAATTGTATATATATATATATATATATATATATATATATATATCAATTTCTTCTTAATTGGGATAACAAGGGACAGTTATACACTTGAAATATACAGAATTAAACAAACTTTATAGAATTTTTTTCTTAGCCATTTAAGCCCTTACAGACCTTTTCAATGATGATAAAACTTACTTTATATTAAAGAATGCTTAAATATGATTAAACATGATAAGTTTAATCGAAATCGTTAGTGCCGTTTTCGAGAAATTGCAAAGAGAAAAATACACGTTGGTATAAAATGCCTCCTCCGTTTACTCGATTTAGACAAAATCTTTGCTATCACATCATGGGCATAATATGCCCATTTTCATATGCATACCTCAAATACGAAATTCCAGTTTTGTAGACTTTATAGTTTTTGAGCTAGGCTGTTCACACAAACACTCAAATTCTGTGGGACTTGGTTAATTTGACTCAGGGGACCACAAAAATGTATTTCCATTGAAAAATAAAATTAGTCAACATTTTTCAAGATCACAATACTTTCCCTTACTATACATTTCATATATAGATAAGTGGGTGGCGGGATGGCCGAATGGGCAAACGTGTTAGAAAACACGCGTTGCCCATGGCAACGTATGATTGGGAACCTGAAAGTAGCAAGTTCAAAACCCGGGAAGGGAAAATTTAATAATACTCGGCATCTAAAAAAAAAAAAATATATATAGGTAAGTGAAAGTAAAAAATGTTTTCCCTGGTTGAAAATTTTAATTTCCTGTTTGTAATGTGAGTAGAAAAATATATAAAGGTATAACTAGCTTAGTAAAGCTTAGAATATTAGTTATTAATATTTAGTTCATAATGTTGAAGAAGGCAATTGAAATGGAGATAAAAATAATTTCAAAATCTTTTTAATTTTCTATTTCTAGACAGAAAAAAAACAAAAACATTTTTTTTATTGGCTCTAAGACTGTAACAAAATCCCATTTAGAAATAACTATTTTGTAGAACTTTGCGAGAGAAGACAAGAATGTAGGCTGCTCTCAATGTTTAATGATCAAAAAAACATATGGCCAAAAATTAAAGATGTAATTTTTTAATCATTGATTGTTTGTTAAACAATATATTTACTTAATTAGAGGATAAAAGATTCGACCTCGGCCGGGAATCGAACCCAGGTCCTCTGCATCTACGTTGCAGCGCTCTTACCACTGAGCTAACCATGTTCAAATCCTCCTCTTCTGTGATCCCACCCACCAGGTCTGGCCACATTGTAGGGAAGTCATTGAATGACTTCATTGATTGACATATGTCAATCAGATCCCGTTTGTCTGGACAATCTGGACTTCGCTACAATGTGGCGAGACCTGGTGAGTGGGTTCACAGAAGAGAAGGATTCAAATGGTTAGCTCAGTAGAAAGAGCCCTGCAACATAGATGCAGAGGACCTGGGTTCGAGTCCCGGCCGTGGTCGAATCTTTTATCTTCTAATTAATTAGTTTAAAAATTAAAATTTAGTTTAATAACTATTGTCCCAATAATAAATTTAAATAAGACATATTAACTGGCCCAACCTGATTAGAATTTAATACAGCCATAATTTTCTGATAAATACTTTACCTCTTAAACATAAAAAATTCAGTTCCAATTTATGATAGGCCATAAAACGACCACCACCGACCAATGTCAAAATATATTCAAAAATTATCTAATGGCATACCTACATCATTTGGGCTTGAGTAGGATTCAATTAAAAAACAAACCAATTTCGTTCTAACATTCTAGACCAGTCAAAACATCGATTTTCGTTTCTTCCACAACAAAAATATTAGTAGAGACCAACATCTTTATTGTAATTACTATAGTCTAAGAACTGTGCAATCGATCATTGCACTAAATCATTTTTCCACATTTATATTGAGTAGTCATAATTTGATTTTTCCATTAAGTAGAGTTCGGAACAATTGGAATTCTGGCTGCTCCTAATCACTCAAAATAATCTACAGAGAATTAATATCCACATTCGTTTAATACTATTTGGCTCGGATGAATTGGGGGATCCTCAGTAGCTTCCTTTACATGTTTTGGGTGTAGACATCTTTATCCATGTACTTTCCACAAATGTTAGCATAAATGTGTGCCTGCTGAGTCAATTAAATGATTATAATTATAAATGAATATCATGAAAAATTTTACATAACAACAACTTGCTTACCTAATAATTCAGTAACTTTAGAATTAATAATCTCCATGTTCGCCGTTTTCAAAAATGGAAATTTCATTAACAAGCCATATGCTGTAATTTCATCACACTGCAAATATAAATACTATAATTATAACAGGAAATCATTACTAATACTGCTATGTTACTTCTGGATGCGGCCAATTTGGTGCTGTTTAGTGTGACTCCTATCTCAGCTGGAAAACACCCGTTTGGGGTTTAATTATTCCTGAAGAGTGAGGAAAAATGTAAAGCTGGGATCTAATAAAGCCAATCCCTTTTTAACTGAAAATTACGCAATTGGAGTTCACTAATTATCTGTCGAAACAGAAGTAGCATAGCAGAAGCGTTATTGAGCAACCATACTCTATTAAAAAACATTTAAGTTCTTGAATTAATATTAATATAGAAGTCTTTATCTGTGAATAATTTTAAACAGCAGATCTGTGAATCATTGTAAACAACATGACTGCAAATGGGAACCCAGTTACAATTTACAGTTAAAAATTTGCTCACTTGCCTGCATAATAGAGCTGAGAGATTTAACTTGCTCTTCATATGTGTTTGAAACGATTTCTGGGGTGTTTTTAATTCTTGCAAAGTGCCTTATCCTCTTATTTGTGAAGTTCTCATTAAGGCCTTTTAAAACATTACTGAATTAACTCCATGAATTAAGTTTTCTCAAACAAATACACCTTTTTCTGTCTCTTTACCTTTTTTTTCAAATGCCTTGAAGGATACAGAAGAATAAATATTTCCATTATTAGTGTGAAGAGGTTTAGTCCCCAGAAAGTCCACACAAGATTTAAAATATGACGAAACACGAAATAAACTTTTGTATATAACTTTGAAATTTGAAGAAAACAATGACATAATATCAAGTTTTAAGTAAAAATTACAGGAATAATGATAACGTTGATGATCATCATGACACAGACCTGATACAGTGGTTAGAAGGTTATTGAAAGATTTGTTTACATTGCTATATGTCCTGCTTAGAGGAAGGAGTAAAGAGGTATTCTGTGATGAATTAGCGTGAAATCCTGTATTTATATTTTAGTTTAATTTGGAACATTCATATAGCATACGAACTCATTCACGACACAAGATTCGGAGATTGGGGGCAATAACCCGGCACTACGATGTCCAAACTATTTTTTTTTTACAAGGCAAATAAAATATATTTGTTTTTGCTGTTATTTTTATTAAACCGCAAAATAAAGTTGCCTCCCCCGATTCATTCCTAGAGTTCCGGCGCTGCACGCCCCGTCAAAATCCAGTTACTCGAAACTCCCCTAAGCGTGGAAAATGATGAAACAAAACTGTTTATAACATAGTTTATTGCTTATACATACTATTAATGAAGACTTATCGGTGGCGCAAAAAAGAACTTAAGGTCCCCGATAGCTAGGAGACTTCTTCTGTCTATCGGCAAATGGCGGTTCATTGCTAAATTCAGCAAATATATAATATCCACAACACGTGATGGTAAGTGTTAGTCCATATCCAGTTGTAACACTGATCATTGCTCCCAGCAATATACAGACAGCCATTGATGTCAAGAAAAACGTTGGGGACTTTACATAAAACTGAATGAAATTAATTAATGTTTTCATCACAACCTGGAAGAAGGAAATGCAGTTAATGCCATTGACAATGATATCTTAGATAAAATCTGTGAAGATGGTTTGGTTGAGTGGAGTCATGGTGAAGTGAGGCTCAGTAGAGTTGCTAAAGATTTCCTAAAAAATTGATTGAGAATATAGGTACCACCAATGTCCCCATCTAGATTATTAGTGATTAGTAAACTACACAAAATGGTGCAGATCCGATCTCAATTGATTTTGAATAAAGGGAGGGGGAGGTACTTTTTAAATTTCTTCAATATGAGAGTCTATTATTAGGATATAGGATTCACTGAAAATATAAATAATATGGTACTAGTTTCCCTACGTTACTTCTGGGCAAAGCCAAAATGGCACCGTTTAGTGTGGCCCTGATCTCTACTGAAAAGGAACCGTGGGGGGGGGGGGGGAGAGTTTATTTATCCCTGAAGAGTGAGCATAGGGAGCAGGAGTCGAAAGCTGGAATCTAATGAAGCTAATCGAGGCCCTTTTAACTGAAAAGGACGCGATGAGAGTCCCTTTAAGGTTCTATAACCTCCCGAAATAGACCATGCCCATTGATGACGTCTTTACCAATAGTAGTATTCGGGGGGAAGGGGGGGGGGTCGCGCGTGAGGGAACGCTTTGCAATATGCATTGACCCTGACAACCGACGACAACCCGAAGTAAGAGAGTTAGAATTTTTTCTTTCTCTTTTACCACAATTCGACATTTATCCTCCGTTGTTACCCCTAGCTCGGGAAGAAACCGTATGGCCACTCGTATCGTAGAGGCCTCGGAAGAGGAGAAAAAAAGTAACACACTATTCGTTAAGTTTTATAAAGGTTCTTTTTAGGAGATATTACTTTTTGCAGTCTTTATTCATGAATTATCATCGGAAAACATTGAAAGTTTAATTTTTTAAATAATTTAATGTAAAAAAAAAGTTCCAATACCCATCCGACGAAGGAATAAAGTAAATTAAAAATAAATAAAAAATAAAATAAAAGTAAAAATAAAATAAATTAAAAATATGTATATAAAGTAATAACATTATAATATTATTGTTCATTATTGTATATTATGTTCATTATTACCTTCTTAAATCACGTAATCTTTTATTGTAGATTGCATGCTAATAGAGCATTTTAATTTATTGAAGTAATGATATAGGTATTATAGAATCATAAAAAATAAATAAAACATTAAGAAATAGTTGGAAAAGGTTATGAGGAGTTGAGGCAGTCAGCGGCGGAGAGTGGCCTGCACGCCTTAGCTTGGGGAGGGTAAAAGCCGGCAGACCCGCTTAGATTCTCAGAGCAACTTTCGTCCCGAGAGCTTAGCTGTTAAAGGCAGGGTTTGAAATTAACTCTTATTTTCTCGGAAAGAGAATAAAAGTCAAATCCGGACTTTTATATTTCTAATAAGTAAATAAAGCTCACATCATGACTTTTATATTTCGGTCCAGAAAATAAAAGTCCTGATATGATCTTTATCAAAATGATACCTAATATAAGATTCAAAGCTTGATTTTAATTATTTAATGATGGATTTATTAGTTGTTTTTTTTTCCGGATTTCTCCATATTGGTGTATATTATTGGGTCAACCGTTTTTATGGAGATCTTATAGGGTATAATTAATTACCTTACATCGATCTTAAGGTCGATTATTAGATTATCAAGGCTGCTGATAATGAAAATAATATCGATATAAAACCTCAGGCTCGCTCAGGTACCGATATTTACAATATTGGGGTCGACTTCTAGGTTATTTAGGGCGCTGACTGTGAAAATGATATCGATTTTTCGATTAACCTACCGGCGCACAGTGGGGCGAGTCCACTGTCCGGCCGGACATTGGGCCAAAACTTGAAAGTTAAAATTTAGAGGTTTCATTGTAAAATTAATAAACTAGAATCCTTTCCCCGTCATCTGCACTAATTTTTAACTCAATCTTTGCGTTAATAATGATACAATATGAGTTGAAACATGACACTAAGACATTCATCTTTTTTATATTTAAACTTAGTGCGCCTATATTTTTTGGCTAAACCCAATGGAATGTTTACAGTATGATCAAGCATTGCTAACGAATTGTAATACACCAGAAATATAGTTTTGGAAAAACATATGCAACAGTTACGGTTCAAACAAATTTAAACTATTTGGTACAATACAGTAAAATGCCCGAAATTGCCCGGAAAACTACATATACCCTATTATTAGCAAAGGTCTGAGGTTTTATAAACAGTTTTCCGATCTTGCCACAATCTCCCTATACTCATTTAAATGAGATTTTACCACGAGTGAACTCTGAACTCAAGAGTGAATTTGGTTATTTAGAACATCTTCTTAACATATTTGGGTTTTCATTAACCCATAATCCTTAAATTAATATATTTCGAACCAACTGCAACAATTTATTCACCAAATTACGATTTCCAATAGAATATCTTAGAAAATTTGAAGAAATTGTTAATTTTTTTAATATTTTATATTTGTCTTCTTCTTCTTCTTTCTTGGCGCTACAACTCTTGTAGAGTCAAGGCCTCCTGTAACATGGTCCGCCAGCGCTCCCTGTCGGTAGCCGCCGCTCTCCAATTGCGGATCCCCATGATGGATCTATTTTATATTTGTACTGCACTATAATAATTAGTAAGTTAAAAGAGTACACTGTACACGAAATATTGTTAGCAAAAATATTTCACTGTCTTTAATTTACATTAAATTATAAATAGACAGTAGTTGCTTGGTTAAAGTAGGTAGTTTGGAATTGACTAGTTATAATTTTGTTAGCCTTTTTTTTGAAGTCCTGTCAAACAAAATAAAACGTAGTTATTATACGACTTTTGTGCTAAAAGAAACAATGACCTTTTTCTTTTCTTCAAAAGAATAAGATAGATTTGACTGATACGACCTGGTTTTGACTGATAAGACCGAGAAACAAATCAGAAACATTTTTGGGATTACAGAGAGCAGCATTCCAGAAAGAAGTCAAGAATCGATAGTTTGCTATAAACTCCGATCCCATTTAAATCTCAATGTAATAGTGTTGTGAAAAGTAAAATGTCCCAGGAAGCAAGAAGCTTGCTCATAAGGTAGAATGTGAAGCTAATGAATAATTTCATAATTTTAAAAAAGGTATATTAAATTAAATTTGTTATTATTTAATCACATTTTAAATCATAGTAGTTATCTATTTATTATTGTTACAACATAAACTGACAAAATTTGAGAAGTCCAGCGAAATTTCTTTGAGAGTTATAGCCGATGTCCAACAGGAGTGTGGACTCGTCCCACTGTGCGGCGGGTGCGTCCTTGGGAGTTACATGTCCCACTGAGTGCGGCATGTCAAAATTCCAGGTTTTATATTGAAATATTTGTCTTGGGTAGATGGAAAATGATTATTAGTAAACTGAAACTAATTTATTTAAACATGTTACTATATAACAAATTAATATAAAATATTGCTATAGATAGCCAACTTTTTTTTAAATACAATTGAAATAATACTTTTTAATGATTAATTATCAATATAACAAAACATAAAACGAAGAATATATAATATAATAATAACAAAAACGAAGGAATCACAAAATTTTCAAATAGGTAACATAATTTTGTTGATTAAAAAAAATGATCAGTCATTTTAAATCTTGAGTCCATCGTCTTCTTCTTCCTCAGTCGTGTCAGTACTTGCATTACAGGATTGACATATAGTTTCCTGAATAGAATGCTTCTTGCAAACGTGCTTGAAAAATTTCTAGCATATGATGGTAGTATTGTTCCACTTATGGCGACCACACAGATGACATGGTCCAACCTCCTTTCTTCTGCTTGCTAAGGATCAGCTTCTTCTTGGTTGGTTCTTTCTTGGAACATAATAATACAAAGTAGTACAGGATAAGTAATTAGTAATTTTACTTACATGTCAGTTGCTGAAAGAACGGGTGAGGAACAGTGAAGATGAGGGTTTGGAAGATACAGAAAATAAGTTTCGAGACCGGGCGCAAGAAGCACTGTGTGCGTCTTCTACGAACTTACTAATTGAGATTCCTATTGCCACCGAACGATAAAAGATATACTTCTCGCACTTGAACAACATGAAGTCAATTAGTAGTACTAGGATTAAATTAAGTTCTGAAGAATTCCGTCCACGGCTTACCCACGAAAATTGAAGGAAACCGAGCTTGCCGCACTGAGTGCGTCTACGCGCCTGCCGGTAGGTTAAGCTCTAAGGTATCGATTTTTTACAACTTACGTGACATATATGATACTGGGCCCCGCTCTAAGGTTAATTAAGGCGCTAAATTCGGAAATTATACCGATTTTTCGATTACGCGCTCAGGTACGGTGCTTGCATTGCCGAATTATCACAAGTAAAAACTTTTATTTAATAATAAAAAAAAATTAGTGTACTTTATAAAGAACAAATACAAATAAAAGTAAGTAAATGAATGTGTGTCTGGGCATTTATGGGAACACGTCAATTTGTCCGCCACACGTCAACGATCTTTCAAGGTCCGCTTACCGCCTCCGAAATTGAGCAAGCTCTCTTCGCTGACGTACCTGCTGTTCAGTGCTCGCATTTCGCCGAGCAAATCCATCTTATTCAATCGGATAAACCATTCACTTCTTGGGTCACTTGTCTCCATTTCTTGATGAAGACGGCATTGTCAGGGTGGGCGGCAGGCTTCAGAACTCCCATTTTCAGCTCAGCATCCCATCCTGTAGGATTTCAGATTTCCACTTGGCAGCGCAGAAGAAAGAAAATTCAAACCAGACGAGATCCGGACAAAAAAAGGTAAGTGGATTTCTATTCTGTTTTTTCCTTGTTCCACTATTGCACCTTATACAGACCTCAAAGAGGGCTCAATTTAAATTTAACATAACAGAGGAGCGAGTCTTCACATTTTCACAAAAAATAAATAATTATTGGGAAACAAAATAAAAAAAACTTATAATTGCATTAACATACCGCCCACCAAAATGGGGAGGACTCTCCCATTTTCATAGATTATTAAAAGAATAGAAGAGAGTTGAACAAACAAAAAAATTAACACTTCTGATAAAAAAAAATCTTAAAGAAGGAAATCATGTACAGTTATTGTTTTGAAGGAGTTGTTCCGGTAAGGGAATGACCCGAATGACGGGTCGCGTGAAAACACCGTCAGCTGTTGTAAAGTAGTGGCTCGAAACCTGTGGCAAATAGTACATCGGTGAATGGTGGATCGCAATATTCGTCTTAGGTACAAAATTCAAAATCTCTCTCGAATGAGAGCTTGACATGTTAGAAGGCCGGAGTTCACAGAAGATATGCGATAAAAAGAGCATATCAGCTCAGACAGATGAGACTTTTTAGGCAGAAGGATGGGATGCTGAGCTGAAAATGGGAGTTCTGAAGCCTGCCGCCCACCCTGACAATGCCGTCTTCGTCAAGAAATGGAGACAAGGGACCCAAGAAGTGAATGGTTTATCCGATTGAATAAGATGGATTTGCTCGGCGAAATGCGAGCACTGAACAGCAGGTACGTCAGCGAAGAGAGCTTGCTCAATTTCGGAGGCGGTAAGCGGACCTTGAAAGATCGTTGACGTGTGGCGGACAAATTGACGTGTTCCCATAAATGCCCAGACACACATTCATTTACTTACTTTTGTTTGTATTTGTTCTTTATAAAGTACACTAATTTTTTTTTTTTATTAAATAAAAGTTTTTACTTGTGATAATTCGGCAATGCAAGCATAATAATTCAAATCGTCTGATTTTATAATTCTCTATGTAGTTGTTGAAAACTTCATATAGTTACTATGAAACCAATAATTTCCATTAAATAGAAAGAACATCTTTAATTATAAAAAATCGTCTGTAATTAAAGGCCTACTGCGCATCTGTGGGCTCAACGTGTTTTATGAGTTGACGGAATATTTTTCTTTTTTTCTCCTGTACATGTTTACTTGATTTTTTCATATAGAGCCATTTCTTATTTTTAGGCGAAACGAGAGACAGGTAATCTTTCCATAAAAACAAAAATAAAAAAAAAAGCCCGTCCCCATTTAAGCCCCCTCAGAACATTTTAATAATGATAAAGCTTACCTGATATTAAAGAATACTTGATTCTCATTAAACATGACAAGTTTAATCAAAATCGCTAAAGCTGTTTTTGAGAAAATCGAAATAAAACAAAGTAAAAATCGGAAAAAAAGGTATGAAATAAAGTTCCCCCTCCGTTTGATCAATTTTAAGGAAATGTTTGCTGTCATATCGCGGGCATATACATACATCAAATACCCAGTTTTATCAAAATCGTTAAAGCCGTTTTTGAGAAAATCGAAAAAACAGTAAAAAGTTGTGAAATAAAGTACCCCCTCCGCTTGACCAATTTTGATGAAATTTTTGCTGTCACATCGCAGGCATATACATACCTCAAACACCTAATAACAGTTTCGTACGAGAAATATATTCTGAGCTAGTCTTTTCACACACACCATTCGCGGGACTTGGTTATTTGGACTCGGGGGACCCCAAAACGTGTATTTCCGTTGAAAACCGAAAGTCGAAATTTTTCACGATCACAATACTTTCCCTTACTATATATTTCATATATAGGTAAGTGAAAGTTAAAAAACTAAAAAAAACTTTTAACCAAAGTTCAAATTTCTATATTCACTCCTCTCAAAACACTTGAAACTAAAACTTGGAAAGAAATTGAACACCTACATCCACTTACTGAAACCTACTTGGACTTACACATCACAGATATACGGTATCGCCAAAAAGATCCACATTAACAAATTTCAAATCTTTCAGGCAAAAACATTTAGAACGATTACAAAAGCACCCTGGTATGTCAGCAACATAACATTACACAACGACCTTCACATGCCGACCACGACAAATTAAAAGGGGACCCTAATGCACTCATAAACGATATGGTCACAACAACCATCATAAGCAACACCAGTAGAATAGAAGGCTGAAGAGGAGCAGGATGAGAGATCTCCTAGTCTAGCGATCAACCCTAGTGCCTATCAAGCCTTGTCGCTGAGTAGTGCCCCTCCTCATACCTCTCCTGACATTCTACTATAGAAGATCATCATATTCACTGATTGTCGATGTTATTATTAACAGATATAAATGAAAGTTATTATTTAACCCTTTAACCTGGGTTTGAAATTAACTCTTATTTTCTCGGAAAGAGAATAAAAGTCAAATCCGGACTTTTATATTTCTAATAAGTAAATAAAACTCACATCATGACTTTTATATTTCGGTCCAGAAAATTACAAGTCCTGATAGGATCTTTATCACAATGATACCTAATATAAGAGTCAAAGTTTGATTTTAATTATTAGTTGCTTTTTTTTCGGATTTCTCCATATTAGTGTACATTATTGGGTTAACCCTTCTTTATGGAAATCTTATAGGGTATGATTGATTGCCTTATATCGATCTTAAGATCGATTATTTGATTAGCAAGGCTGCTGATAATGAAAATAATATCGATATAAAACCTCAGGCTCGCTCAGTTATCAATTCTAACTTATCCGAAATTTTCAATATTTGGGTCGACTTCTAGGTTATTTAGGGCGCTGACTGTGAAAATGATATCGATTTTTCGATTACGCGCTCAGGTATCGATTTATTACAACTTACGCGATAAATACGATATTGTTGTCGGTTAATAAGCTAATGAAGGTGCTGAATTCGGAAATGATATCGATTTTTCGATTACGCGCTCAGTTATCGATTTATTACAACTTACACGATAAATACGATATTGTTGTCGGTTAATAAGCTACGGTCAATCGCAGCAGGAGTACCTCAAGGTTCCGTGCTCGCCCCATTACTGTTGAAAATCGGGTTATTGATCAAAAACTAAAGGCCAATTTAAAACAAATAACTGTATTGTGTAAATTAATACAAGTACATATACAAGTGACTGACCACGAGCCCGTGAACTCAAACCAATATGGCTAACATGGAAGGTTTACCCAGTCCTAGATAATAGGCGGCAATTTGACAGTGTTGCCAAGAAACAATAAACTTCAAAGTCACTAAACAATTAACACAATATAGTAAATAATAATAATTAATGCAATATAAATTTAGTAATAATACATAAAATAATAATTAATATCCAACAATTACTCTACATTACGTACGCACACGATATTCCTTGCAGCCCTGAAATTTTAACAGCAACATACGCCGACGACACAGCAATCCTAACAAGGCACGAAGTTCCAACCCATGCATCATAGAACCCTCAAAATTATTTGACAAAATTACATGATTGGTTTAAACTTTGGAAAATCCGTCTAAATCACGACAAATCGCAGCACATAACCTTTACTCTTCGACGTGAAACGTGTCCTCCTGTTTTCCTTGACAATACACAGATACCACAGACAGACACAGTAAACTACCTTGGTTTGACATTTGATCGAAGGATGACATGGGGTCCACATATAAAGAAAAAAAGAAAAACTCTAAACCAAAGATTAAAACTTCTTTACTCGATTCTTTCAAAGCATTCAAAACTAAAACTAAGACAGAAATTGAACCCCTACACGTACTTACTGAAACCCATTTGGACCATCACAGATACATGGGACAGCAATAAAGACACATATCAACAAACTACAAATCATTCAGGCAAAAACAATCAGAACAATCACTTAAGCATCATGGTATATTAGCAACATTACTTTACACACCGACCTACACATGCCGACTGTCAACGAACACATACGAACCCACTACGAAAGATTCCATGACAAATTGCAAGGACACCCCACCCCAACTCACTCATTAATGATATGGCCACAACAGACATGCCAGGTAACGCCCGAAGAAGGCTAAAGAGGAGCTAGATGAGGGACCTCCTCGTCTAGTGATCAGTCCTAGTAACATTAAAGCCAGGAGCAGATGCCACTTGGTAGTGTTCTCCCTCATGCCTTTCATGCCATTGTTATTAATTTAATGTCAGCAAATTCACTGATTGTTATTATTGTATTAACAGGTGTGAATAAAGATTCAAGTTAAAAAAAAAAATATTTTACAAAGTACTTGTATCACATCTTCAACACATGTACATATAACAACTGCGGTTACCTTTTGCTACCTACCTGGTTATCATTCACATCTCACATAACAATTTAAGTGTGATCGCTTTTATCCCTGATAACTAACTAATTAATGTATTATGAAAGAATTTTGTAATCTAATTAAGCGGGTACCTACTCTTATTTATATGTATATAAACATATAGATATTGCGGACTAATCCATACTTGCTTGGCGGACCAACCCCATTTTAAAAATTAGACGACTGTCCATTAGATTTTTAATTTTTATCACAAAGTGCGAAAAAAAATTAAATAAAACTATAAAATATTACAATAAAAAATATCGTCATCGCTCAGGCTAAAACTCTGTTATAATTAACCGACTTCAACAAAAGAGGAGGTTGCTCTATTCGATACGTATGTGACTTTTTTTTTTTTCTATGTATGTTCACCGATTACTCAGAGATGGATGGACCAATTGGAATGAAACTTTTTGTATCTTGTAGAGTATTTTCCCAAGGTGGTCCCATTGAAACCTTTTTTGGGTTCTTAATTTATTAAAGAAGTTATCGGGAAAAAACATTAAATTAATTATTTAATTATCGCTCAAAATATTTACTTATTGGAAAAACATATGGCATATGTAACATAAGGTATGCTCCAACAAGCTATTAAAACTAATTGACAACTAACAAATCTCAATATTGTTTTACTGCTGGATGCATCAATTGGGAAAACCAACCAATCAAATTCAGAATCAAAAGAGTGGGGGGAGAACATGAGCAGTCTGTTAGTTATCGATGTGTTTTAAGTGCTTGTTGGAACAACCCTATACATAACCTTAACCAATATTTCAAAAATAGATTTAAATATGATATATAATATCGCAGTCGTTTACTAATAGCATAAATATTAGATAGATATATATATATTCACCGATAACAGTAAACCTTAATTTAGATCTAATCGACGGTTGGACACCATAATCATAATACCAAAAAATTCGTGGAATTCCAAGAAAGGCTGAGTATTGATAATCGTTTTAAAGCAGAATTTAAGACTTCTTCAAGTTCCTGAAAGATCGTTTAAATTTAAAATCGTAGCTATTATTGATTTAAATTAGATTTTGATTTCTATCTTTTACTGACTATGCACATTAAAAAGGAATACAATCATTCCTGGAAAAGCTTATTTTCAGTTTACTTAACAAAGGATTCAGATACCTCGGTCTTCTTCCGGATACACTCGGTCACTGTTAAATATCTTGTCGGAGATCTTGTGCCGATCCTTTATGGGTGACACTTCTGTTATGTTATCCGAATTACTATTATCGGTTTTTAATTTTGTTTCTACAACTATTGAGGCTTTTGCTGATGTCCATCCATCAATAAAAAATGCCAAGTAAAACTTGATAACTCCCTGAAAACAACCTCATTGTATGAAAGTCCCCTCAATGGTTGATAAAAATGATGATAAATGCTACGCCATTAGAATTGAAGCAACAGTTTTTAGCAATTTATTTTCTGAATAATGTTTTATTACGAAGGGTATAATTCTTAGTACTTCGGTAATAAATTTAGTCAAAAATTCATCGAAGGGAATTACGAACATAATTGACTCATACTTTTGAATTAAATCAGTAGGCTAATATCGAGAATAATAATATCCTTCGTAATAATAAATTAATCATAAAATGAGTCCCAAACTCTGTTGCTTCTATCCTAGCGGGGCAGTCTTTTTGCTACCGATCAATTTTATGGCTGCCCCTTTTTTGCTGGGACTTCTATCCAATGATGTTGTTTAATCAACTTTTCCAACGATCGATTTAAATAAAGTAATATTAACGGTCCCTACCGGGGGCCATTAAAATAATATCGCCCTAGTTTTCAGAAGGATATTCAAGCAATCATAATTCCAAAATTACTTTCCAATTTATTATAGGTCATATTACCATCCTCATCGATTCTCCATCAACGATATCTTGTCTAAAACCGGCCAAAATCTCGACTGTTCAGTGACGTATCTACTTCATCTTGGAATGGTCGGATTTATGTATTCATGTATATTTAACTCAACACATCTAGGAACACTGATGATGTATGTAAATGACAAGTAGTGACGACAATATTTAGCAAAGGAAAAATATTGTCATTGTGGAAAAACATTTTATGTGTTCCCTTCCCAATGGAACATTGATCTTCTTAAAAAAAAAAATCCATTTATAATCATAAAACGTAGTGTCTTGAAAGTTGTATAATAGACACACCGCTTTCCCACTTTTCTGTGTGTATTCGTAAAATTGAAAAGGTGACTGTTTTTGGTTGTATAATTATTGTATAATAAAAAGGCCTGGGAAAGACAAACC
The DNA here is from genome assembly GCA_911387785.2 of Aelia acuminata. Taxonomy (NCBI): domain Eukaryota; kingdom Metazoa; phylum Arthropoda; class Insecta; order Hemiptera; family Pentatomidae; genus Aelia; species Aelia acuminata. The sequence continues at coordinate 129,373,049 of OU426978.1, read as the reverse complement.
TGGTAGAGCGTAAAAAGATTTCGAATTTTTTTTTTAAACCAACGTACAGTTTTCTACATTTGCTATCTTCTACAACTAAAAAGTCTGAAATAAAACACATTTTATAAAGAATATTAAACCGACTTCGAAACCTAGGAAACAGTAAAAATAAATTCACTGAAAAGTATCAAATAATTACCTTCTGATTTTTATTTATGAATTTTTTTTTATGAAATTTTTTTTTTTTATGAATTTTTTTTTATTTATGAATACACACCAAGTATAAAAAGTGGAAAAATGCAATAAGACGAATAGTTTTATTTTGATTTGTACAAATACACACTAATTGTTAATAAAAATTATTAAATTAAAATATAAAATACTATGCTCAATACAACACAATCTTTTCAGAGGCGGCGCAAAATTTAAAATTTTTAACACTAGACATTCATCAAAATCATCTAAATGGATCTTCTCTTCCCATCTATTGATTTCAATGCCCACTAATGGAATTATATCAGTAACATGTTATTTCTATTTTGCGCCGCCTCCGAAAAGATTTTATTGTATTGAACATAGTATTTAATATTTTAATTTAATAATGTTTATTAACAATTAGTGTGTATTTGTACAAATCAAAATAAAATTATTCGTCTTATTGCATTTTTCCACTTTCAAAATTGGTGTGTATTCATAAAAATCAGAAGGTAATTATTTCATACTTTTCAGTGAATTTATTTTTACTGGTTCCTAGGTTTCGAAGTCGGTTTAATATTTTTTATAAAAAAAAAAAAAATTATTTAAAAAAATTCAAGCACGTCCTCGAAAGTACGGAGTCCCATGGGTAGTAAATGTCAACTTTATTCTTGGTACACCGCTGTCTAGATTACTAACTCCAATTTTCATTTAATAAAAAATAAAAAATCATTGAGAAAGAAAGTTGAGTGCATTTAAGCATGCTATTTTCAAAAAATTATATATTTTTATTATAAAAACGGAGGGTGGTAAGTGAAAGTTGTGTAATGCGCGAACCCATGTCGTTCTTCGGTCAAATGCAAGTCATAGGAAGTTGACTTTGTCTGTGAAATCTATATATTTTTGGGAAGGACTGGAGGACACACCGAAGAGTAAAAGTTATGTATAGTGATTTTTCCTGATTTAGTCGGATTCTCATTTTTTTTGCAGGGGATCTCATCCTCTGACATTCGAGCTACGTGTCCTGCTCATCTCATCTTCTCAGCCTTATTTGTTTTGAAATTTACAATGTCAGGTTCATCGAGGATATTATCTTTTTCTTGATTACCCCTACTGAGGAATGTTTGACTGAATTTCCTAATTCCATAAACACATCGCAGAATTCTTCTCTTAAAAGCCGTCATCTCACCGAGATATTGCCCATGACTCCGAGGCGTACGCCAGAACCGATGTGATTAATGTCTTGTACAGACGTAATTTCCTTTATATTTCCTCCTCATATGCCTTCCTTTCTCAAAGTAAGATCGGTTAGCAATAACTTTTCTCCTTTTAATATCCTTTGAGATGCCATTGCCCGCAGCTATCAGTGACGTCAGATAAATATACATATAGTTGCAGCGCTCTTACCACTGAGCCAACCGTGGGGCCATTCACAACTGTGTTAGAACCTCTCTCTTTTGTGATCCCACCCACCAGGTGTTGCCAAATTACAGCGTAGTAACCGGAGGGCTGAACAATTGTCCAGACATCAGGATCTAATTGAAATACCGTCACAGTCATGCATAATACGTCCCGAGCCTGTACGATGTCAGGTACTCGTTGAAGATCCCTATCCTAATTAAACCTGGATAGGCAAAATTTAGGATTCCCACTGTAGCATCGTCCGATTGGCCTTAGTGGCATAAAGTGACGTTAAACAAACAAACAATATGCATAATATGTTTTAATTTAATTTTTGAAATAATTAATTAATATTTTTAAAATGATTAATTAATAATTTTATTAGAAGAGAAACGATTCGACCTGGAGGCTCGAATCTGGTGGGCCGAGAAAAGAGAGACCAGGTGGTTGGGGTCGCAGAAGAGAGAGATTCGAACACAATTGAGAATGACCCCACGGTTAGCTCAGCGGTAAGAGCGCTGCAACGAAGATGCAGAGGACCTGGGTTCGATTCCCGGCCATGCTCGAATCTTTTCTCTTCTAATAAAATTATTTAGAAATCATTAACCAATTATTTAAAAATTAAAAATGACTAATTTTCAACCTAGGATGTGTAACTGTCGATTAGACCTGTTGTCTGGGCACTTGTTACAGCCCCCTGGCTATCTCTGGAGGGTGGGATCGCAAAAGAGAGTGGTTTGAATACAGTACGGAATGTCCGAATGGGCCATGGTCGAATATTTTCTCTTCTAATAAAATTCTTAATTAAATATATAACGATTATTAATTAATTAATTTATAAAGATATTAATTAATTATTTAAAAATCGTAATTAATTATTCAAAAATTAGACTACATTCAAAATATTCGTTATTTTAAATTTGTATGAGCCAAACTGTAGACTAATGGTCAATATGGGCGTCATATACTTGGTTTTGTTTTTATTTACGCGTATTCCAAGCTGTCCAACTGTTGCTTCAAAAGTAAGGCCTCTCGAACCTGCACATATTGTCTTCCGAAAATATCTAGGTTTCTTTCTATAAAAGAACATTTTCATTATGCAGAACCACCCCCGCTTTTTTAATCCGTCTGGAAACGGGGACTGTTCATATTGGGTATTATGTTCTAAAATACACTCTCAATTGATTTGTCAAAATTTTAGAAATGGAGGATATCAGATACCCTAAAATATGTTTTGAGATGCTACAAAGGAAGGTGTGCCCATCTGACCCCTTACAGTCCAAGTATAATTGGTGCTCTCAGCTGAAACAGCTCCATGACACTATTGATGAGGGTTATTGGATATTCGAAAAAAATCCTGCCAAGATTAAAGCTAATATGAGAAGGATTTTAAAAAAGTACGAACTATACTTAATTGAAGAAGACAAGAAGCAGTTGGAGATATAGTCCAGATATAGTGACCACTTAGGCCTCTTTTACAATAGTTCCGGAATTCCCCAATATTTGTTGTTGATGCCAACTAACTTTAAATATATCCGGTTATATATTCAGATGATTCTCTCTGGGAAATATATAATTAAAGTATCGGTAAATAACAGGATTGTTAGATTTAACCCACAAACGGAATGTAAAATGTGCAATTATAAGGCCAACGAAACACTCCACCACATATTATTTGATTGTCCAATATATTCACATATCAGAAGGTTTCAGGTAATGGATAATAAGCTTGATATATTTAGACCGCAAAGTGTAAATGAAATGAGAATTATGTACAATTTCATGGCAAATATATCAAATTACAGGGATATGGTTGTGTAAAATAGTTTTTCTCAATTATGTAATAGGTTCTTGTATTTTTTAATTTTTAGGTTTATGACTGTAAAGTTTAGTTATGATAATATTTTAATATTTTAGCTTATTTTAACTCATTATCCTATAAGAAATTTTTAATGTTTTATTGAAATTTCAATGTTTTAATTCGTATTTTTTTATTTTGTATTATTTATTATTTTTATAGTGTTTTGTATGTATGTTTTTTTATAGTTGTTTGGAAGAGTAAAAGAATTGTAATGTAAAATGTTGAATATGCTTCAACTCCATTTGTATAGGGTTCTTCCCTAAAAAACAAATTATGATTAAATAAAAAAAAAAAATGTCTAGGTTTCTCATCCGCCTACCCAAGGATCTGTACCCTTCTATTAAAAATGGTATGCGCCTTTTGCCTGAGCTTCTGCTTTTTTTCCGGAAAAGTACAAAGTAAGAAGAACTGATCGATTGTTGATTGCAATTGATCTACCCTTGCGGAATCCTCATTAATATTTTTCTTATAAACCCTCAACGTAAGGCTTAAGTCGTTGCATATCTTTCAAGTACACCTTATTTTTTGTTGATTGGGCACAGTATCGACTTTTTCCATGATATATGGCATTACTTCTGATGCCAACATAGTTACAAATAGGCTTTGTAAGGTTTTAACCATGTTTCAACCTCTTAAAGAGCTCTACGGCTGTTATCGATTGCAGGTGCTTTATGGTTTTTAAGCGCCTCTATTGCATCACACACCTCATCTTCATCAGGAGGTTTAATCTCAATGTCCAGATTTCTTTCAGAGTTAGACTTCATCTTGTCAGCTAGGCCTTATCCGATGTTCAATAAAACGTGTTACGTCGAAGTGGTTTTCCACTACCTCATTACCATGCTCATGCTAGTATAAAGAGTGCCGTCTTTATCTGTACATGCAGTTATTCTTGGTTTAAATAGCTTCCGCTCAATATTAATTCTCCTGTAGAAATTCGGATATCAATTGCATGTCTGAGTTGCGCAATTTACCAATCTGCTTGTTCTCCCAGGTCTGTTTCCTTCCCCTATTAGATAGTACCGTTTTATGATATTTAGAAAGTAATACTGTGTAATCTGCAAAAGTATAAAATGTCGCTAATTTTAGGATACTAATCCCTGGAAATACTTTCACGTTTTAATTATTTTCTCTGCCCAGGAGTTCAAAAACTAATTTTGAAATTGAGGAGCTCCTTAAAAAAAGCTTTAATTATAACATATGCATTTAACTGATGAAAATACCCTAAATAGATTAATAATTTAATGATAAACATATTCTAAATTAAAATAAACAAAAATATGGTGATGCATGCTGCTGAAAAATAATAAAATAGCCAAAAACTGAGGTGTGAGGGAATTGCTTACGCGCAAGTGCCAACCTGTTGCCGAACGGATTGCCGGCCAACGCGCGGGATTGCCAACGGTGTCTCACGGAGGAGAGCGACCAGCGCCGGGTTAATTTTTTTTGTTTGAATTTTTTCAACTTAGTTTTTTAAAAGGATTTGTGTTGATTTTTGTGAACGACTAGTGTATAGTGTGTAGATTTTTGTGTAGTTTACAAGTCCTAAAATGAAATAAGTTGCTTCCAGAATTATATTCACCTAGATTCCCCACCTTATGCGACCGCGGACCCATCCGTAATTGGAGAGCAGCAGGAGCGGGTAAAGATAGAGTATTAGAGTATTAGTAGAGTGAAGACTCTGCAGGCATGCCTGACTCTTCGTGAGTTGTAGTTTCATCGAAGAAGGAAAAACTTTCATAATTTATTAATGTAGTTGTTAAAGTTTTTTAGAAAATATTTTCAGGTGGAAGAGTGAAAATCTCATCTTCGCTTCAAATTTACAGTTTCTACTGTTTTGTGACAAGTGGACTATGCACTGCAGTTTTCAGTGGTTATCTGTTTTCATGATGGAAAATGTTGTTTTTTTGTTGCTTGAAATATTTTTATATTAATATAGTATAAATAAAATCAGGAATGTATTTCAGTTTCTCACATCAGTCTTCAATTACTTCTAATCTTCTACAGTTTAGCTGGCTCGATACTTCGTGATGAGGCTTTTCTTTTTTTGTGATTTAATTTAATTTTTGTGATATAATTTAAATTCAGATGAACTCTTATATATATGTAATATGTATTTGACTGTATTTTTAAAGACTAAAGTATGTGTATATTTATTTATTTTTCAAAAATATTTTTAAAAGCGAAAATGTATTTGTGTGTACTTGTATAAATTAAATGTTATAATGCTGTATCGAACTATTATTATTAATTAATATAATGCAATGTAACAACTCACAGGCTAGTGATAGGAAAATGTAAGAAGCGTGTATTAGTATATATAAAATCAAGTCTGTATTTCATGTATGTAATGCTTCATATAATAAATACATCTATCTTTTATTTTCCAAGTCTATCGTTCGTTGTATAAAAATGTTCAGGATTTAAGAAAATAATGAAACTTTATGGGATTAAATATCAATATTGTATCTAACCCAACCTTGACGGTGTGCACCCTTCGTAATTTTCCAGTCCTTTGATGGATATGCTCCTAATGGTTTTAAAATAATGTATATAATTGGGCTAAAAGGATGTCTTTTGCACCGCTGAAGACGAAGAGGGACGAGCGGGTGGTGGGGATCGCGGGCAGCCGACTCTGTCAGTGAGTCGTCGGCTGTTCTAGTGTTCGGAACTTCTTGGGGCTTGTCCAACTGAGATCGTAGTGTTGCTTCCCATACTTAAGTTACGATGAAGTTAAGTGCTTGTTTGCTGCTTATGCTTATCGGTTTGGCTGCTTTGACCGAAAAAGGTAAATATATTTTTATCACAAATTTTTGTTGACTTTAATAAAAAATGTTTGCAAAAATACCGCATATTGAATACTTCCTATCCCAATTAAAGGCCATCCATTAATTTATTAACACTAAATTATCTCAGAATAATTATTTTTATTGATGATATGATACATTGAGAACTGTTAGTACGGTTTCAAATATTTAATTTATAATAATCGTTTACATCTAAATTCTGCAGTTTTTTAAAACAATTGCATAATTAAAATTTTTCGTTGTTTGTCTAAAGCATTGATTATTTGATTCCTGAAAATTATTAATCATTAGTCAGTTTTCGAATTTACTGAAAATTTATGCTTCAAAATAATAAATTTAAATATTTATAATGTCGTTTTATGATAATGTATGTTCTTATTACAGATATTATACACAAATTTGACCCAGTAATATTAGCATATTAACTTCTACCGTACTATTTGTGGTTTCGTATTGTAATATTGGTTCCCTGAACACGAGTAAAAATAATGATTATCTTAAGTAAAATTATCTTTCCTTCATAGTCTAAACTAGCTTTAATCTATCGATGTTTGGTTTTAAATAATTTAAATCCAAAATTTTCACCTGCTGATGGTAGCTGCCATTTCTAGGTAATTTATAATTGCATTGAAAACCTCTCATTATTTCCTTAAATTAGCTCTACTTTTTCAATTATAAGTACATAGTAACATTTCGGTACTATAAATATAATTTCTATATTCTATGTCGTTCATCTACTGCGATTAGTGAGACAGGAATAGAAAACTGAAGCTGGATGGAGAGGCGAATGAACTAGGGTTAAATCAGTTGTTATATTCCGTTGACATTGAAGTTTTTATCTATTACTGTAAAAATTATGAAGTGAAAATAAGAATATGATTTGTTATGACAATTGAATTCAATTTAAACTATGGTTTAAACCATATCTCGTCGGAGCCACCACTTAAAACAAAATTGAAGATAAAATTTTTATTCGGGTCGGCAAAAAACTAGAATGTTTTACGATCGATCTGGTAACAAAAAGTTGAATTAAATTTAATTGATGAAATAGTATTTTGATGAATTTCTTTCTGAAATTTTAAAAATTTAAAATTACAAAAGCACCAGTGTTAGTTAGATTTCTTGTACATTAAAGGCGACTTCAATGTAGGAACTCAATTGAGAATGTAGTTGAACCTTTTTAGAAGATTTAAGCATAAAGATGCAAGGATTTTACACGGATAAGTAGTAATCTATTTTTGAAAATAATTTTTGTCCGCACTTATTGAATTGTAAAGTTTTTTATTGAATTAAGAATATTTTTTTAAGGATTACTACATCTTGGAACTGTATTAAAAAATAAATTATTCATAACTTTTTATTTTATATAAATATTACAAATATTTATATTGAAAATATAAGTATATTACAAATATTTCTTTAATGTTTTATATTGTTATCATAGAAATCATTAATATTTTATTTATTTGTTGTTTTTGTGATACATCCTTTTCCTTAAAGAGAAATTATAATGATTTTATGTATTGCTTTCAGTTAATATGTGCGGTAAAGATTCATGAAAATTATGTATAAACTTTAAAGCTCTAGATGCTTCTAAATTGTTCTGGCTGTTCTGGGTTCATATGCTCTGCTAAGAAATAAAACATAAAAAAAAAAAAAAAAAAAAGGCATAATTTCAGATGTGATTCTAGCATAGGCGTCCATAGCACCAAATTATTGTGGGGGGAGGGGGGACCCGTCATAGGTAGAAACGATTGTAAAAAATGTTCTATTTCCATCCTTGTTATATGACACAGCTTTTGGACCAGATTGTCCAAAAGGGTTTTGGAAAAAATGCGAAAATGAAATATAAAGGAAATTTAATCTAATTTAAATATAATAAATATATTGGATCATTGTTTTAAATGCTCGGAACATATACCTCATTAATTTGAGAAATCGATAAACTGATTGAAAAAAAAATTGCCATTAAACCTGCAAATTAAGAAGAAATAATGCAGTCCATTGACGTGGCACGATGTGAATGCCGGTTGTTAGTTTGTTCACAAGATTAATTAGGAAAGAATGAGAAACACTCATGCCACAAAAACGCTGTTTTATTAGCAAGAGGAACAGTACTGGTAAACAAACTAACAATTATTTATAAATAGATTTTTATTTTCTTTGTAGATATGGTAAATAGCCATCTTGTTATTCATCCAGATTTTTTCAGCGGTAATATTTCTGATTCATAAACAATAAACAAAATGATTTATTATTTAAATTTCGGTGCTACTTTCATGTTGAAAGACTGTTTTTTGTTTTGTTCCACGATTGCTACTAGTTCTTACTTAATTAGTCTGGTTACCAACTGACATGCTTATCTTGTGATGCTTAATGGGCTACTTTATCTTGGGTTTGTAGTTGGCGGCACCTTTTTACTGTTAGTTTTTTTTCTTAAACAAAAAATATCAACTTAAAATAGTTAGATCAGGGTTTTCAATACGGTCTTGCAGTTATTATTACTGTTTTCAAAGTTTTAGAAATAACGTTTCCAATTACTTCAAAATATACTATGACCAACATCGAATTAAAACTGGAGGCAGAACTACGTTTTATATTATCAACAACAAGGTTGATGAATTCATTAACCTAAGTCATCGTTTTCAGGTCACAGGAAACGAAAAAACTGGGCCAACTCTCCGTATAATGAAAATTTGCTTCATGTTAAGTCGTTCTGATAAGACTATTGGATTTAAATTTAGGTTTTACTAATGTTAAATTATATTATAGATTATAGAAAACATATCATTTATGTATGTATTAAACAATTTATAATATTTCTTTAACTACTATGCATACTTGTTGTATCATATCATGATACACGTGGTTTATGATATATTTAATAAAACCGGGGAGTAAAATGATTCGGGAATAAAAAATTTTATCATCTATTTTGAAGAACTGTACGAATACGTTCAAAATATTCATAATACCTATTGGCAGAGGCAATAAGGAAAATGAATTTTAAATATATATATATATATATATATATATATATATATATAATAAATTACATATATTATATTAAAACTGTGAAAAGGAAAAAAGTTACTGTGATGGATATTTGTTTACATTTAATATTTTAAAAATTCCTATTATTATATATCCTGTAAATATATCCCCTCCATCTCATGGAAATTCTGAAATATTGTTCTCCAGGTCAATTATCAGTTACCATTCTTCACAACTAATAAGCATTTTAAGTTTCATAGGGAGGTGCTTATGTATGAATAATTAGTAAATAATAAAGGAAATACCCTAATCTATGAAAAAAAATGTTAATGTTTGGCTATTTTGTCATATTGAAAATAAAAACGAGGGACTTCACTTAAATTAAAGAAAAAAAAAAATAATAAAAATGATCGGGGGTGCTGTCTGAAGAACTGTTTTCCTTGACACCTGTCGCAACAGTTGTTATCTATGAAACGTATTTAATAGAAGGAATTCGATTTATTTCCTATTTGTTAGCTGAGAATCAGATGGCCATTTACGATACCTGACGTCATTTAAGAGATATTTTATTTATCAGACAATGGCCCCACTCATATTTATCATATCATATGAAAGAGATCTTATTGTCTGTAACACTATTTTTTTTAATCATTATTATTAAGTTTAAACGTTCTGTTCTATGTTTAATTAATTATTAAAAATAAATCATAATTGCCTTTTCCTAATATACAATTATTGTTTACACTATGAGCAAAACATTTAATTAATAAATATCTATAAAAAGTTTATTGTTATATTGATTTTGGGCGGTGGGGGGGGGGGGGATGGGGAAGCAAGTACAAAATACTTATAGCTAAAATAATAAAATTATTTTTTTAAAACAACTATTTTTAATGACTAATAAAGTCCTGTTATAGTAATTTTTTAAAATGTTGGTTTCATTTGCCATTTCTATCTGAAAATGTCAACCTGTATGACCCTTTCTTACTCCTCCCCCCTCTAGTACCGTTGCTTGCCATCCATAGTTTTGGTCCAGCGTTCCCCTGATATGTTGTTCATAAAACATTTTGTTACTTCATATTCTTATTGTCTTTTCAAAAATTACAACTTTACAAGATTATCTAATTGCACACTTGTAAAATAATACAATTTCGTATGTGATGAAGTCTAAAATTGAAGTCAATTGTGTTATTGATAGACCATAAATATTCTCAGAACTCTCAACCATAAAATAATTAAGGTTATTCGATTCCCGGCCGTGGTCGAATCTTTTATCTTCTAATAAAATAATTTAAAAATTATAAATTAATTATCTAACGATAACCAATTACTACATAACAGCATACAATGTATATATTTGACGTATGTCAACTAGATCCCGTCTGTCTGGGCTGTTGTTCAGCCCCCCCCCCCCCCCCCCGGTACTTCGCTACAATGTGGCGAGACCTGGAGGGAGGGATCACAGAAGAGAAAGATTCGATCACGATCGGAACGGACTCACGGTTAGCTCAGTGGTAAGAGCGCTGCGACGTAGATGCAGAGGACCTGGGTTCGATTCCCGGCCGTGGTCGAATCTTTTATCTTCTAATAAAATAATTTAAAAATTAAAATAATTAAATGGAACGCAAATCCCACCTTTCTGAAATGTATCTTATTTCAATCTCATCTTTTCAAATGGATGCATTAATTTGCAGAACGAAACTAATAACGTCTTGTAACGATATGGAATTGAAAAATCTACAGAACAATGAAAAGTCGACTACAAATAAGTGATTTCTGTCTCTAAATATTTATTTAATGCTGCCCATTAAGTTAGATTAAGTTTTTAATAGACCTTTAGTAGTTAGTTAGTATTTTGCAATGAAAATTAATTTAGCACATTAAATATTTACAAAACTACAGTTACAAATTTTTTCAAAAATGACGTAGGAAGACAAAATTACCCTTCCTTGTTAATATTTCGTTCCGTATCCGTATCCTCGTAACTGCCCAAAAAACAAACATCATATGTTTGTTTTTTGACGTATTAACATCATTTAACTAGATGATTTGTAAGACCTCGAAGCTTTTTGGCAATGCTGATAGGTGTGAGAAATGTAATGCCAAGTCTAGTGCTATCTCATGGTTTAACTTTCCTCGGGGTTAATCCGTATCATCAATAGAGGAAACCAATCGAGTAACTGAAAAGTATTTTTATATGCTTATTTTGATTCTCGAAATATTTTGATATCGAAAGATTCCCATTTTCTTTAATAGTTGCTAACTTAACATCGGTATTTACCACGATCTAGTGCTAGGTATTAATAACATTTTATAAATTAACACTGGCAGCTAATATTTGGGATAGCTCATCGATCAGTTTCTAGGACTGCTCCCCCATGCCCATCCATTATTAATTTTAATAGACCGTCTTCGCAGCATGATTCGCCTAGACCCAGCGATCTATGATGATCTGTATGAGCCTGTCAAACAGGTTCTGTTCTTGACCATTCACCAGTATATGTTATCTCTTTAAAAAAAATCTTCCATTCTGTTTAACCTTGGAGTTTTATTTTTTTGACCTTTTAACTATAATAATTTCATATATTTTAATTAAATTTTGTTTGGAATCAGTGACATATGCATCTAATTGCTCTGTTTTGCGTGTGTAAATATTTAGACATTTAAAATATTTGTAAACATCTATGAACACAATTTTCTTAACAATTTTTTGTTTTTTAATTATTCTGTTTGATGAGTTGAAGAAGTAAATACACGGCAGAAGATACAACTCCAAAATTTTTACAAAACTACAATTATGTAAATAAATGGAAGGTTTTAACTCCATATTCTTGATATTGTAATCGACTATCGACATCGATACATCTGGAAACTTACTGTGTTGTCCTAAATTATAGGATACGAAATTTCAATATTTAATAGGAAAGGGAAATTTCCAAGGTTTCACAGGCAGTCTTAAATAAACCGGTATTACCGAAATACTTCCTCAGCAGCGCTTGAAAGAAGGCAGAGAGACAATGATTCTAGCTTCCAAGTGGAAAGGAAAGCTGGTGCAGAATTTAGGGAGAAGGGCAGAAGCGCTACAAGAAGAGCTACGAATGTCGTCGGGAGTTCAAAAATGGTGAAGGCATCAGCCATTACTGACCTACAGTTGGGTAGTGAAGCCTTCAAGAAGACGAAGGAACCTCACAGCTACCTCGTCAAGACGAAGACTGGTAGTATAGTTATAAGACATCAACTTCAAATCATCCCAGCAGAGCTCAGGGGGAAGAACCTAAATGGTGAGATGTTTCGATATCGATAGTCCATCACGATATTGTTGTAAAAATATTGGATGTGGATTAAATGTATCTTCTGTCGTATATTGACTTCTTCAACTAAATAAAATTAATCCTTAGAACTTTCTAATAATTAATGTTGATACAATACTTAAGCCTTTGATCATATCATACGATCATTTCAGTTAATAGAATGACTCTCCGATTTCAACATTTTTCAGGAAAGCACATTTGATAGTATTTCACTTTAAGAAAATTCGTAACTTTTCATTTTTTAATGGTACGAAAGTATTATTATAATATAGTAGTTCACTAAAATATATCTATAAACTATAAATTTACGAATTTTCCAAAGCGAAATATTATTGAAAGTGCTTTCAAGCAAATTGTTGAAATTAGAGTTAGTCATTCTGTCAATTGAAACACTCATCTATTAGAGCATTAAAGATGGATAAGGTTACGGCAAGAGAATAACATACATAATATGGTGTGGTGGTATTGTTGCGAATGTGTTAGCTAAACTTTTTTTCTTCAAAATGACCTCGATATAACCTGGGTTGTGCGCTTTCCACTGTCCACCTTCCCCCACTATATACATATAGTATTTTAAAACGAGTATTTGCCTAGGCCCACTCACAATCAAGTCTAAGCAAGCACAAATAAAAAAAAATTAAACTACTATTTAAGAATCAAGCCCAGATAAGGACGCGAGCCGTGGTTGACAAAAACTTCTGTCTGTAATCCATCATCAGTGATAAATGAACCAGATAGTCAGCTGGGGTTCCAAAGGAAGCTCTTATTTTTTATGCTTGTAGAGTTAGATATCTGTTCTTTTATCTGAGACAATATTTTAGGGTGGACTTTCCTCGCTAACTTATAGGAGCCGGTATCTGAGGTTCCGATATTAAAAAAAAAAAGAAAAAAAAAAAAAAATTGAAATAGGAGAAAATGCCAAAATAGTTGAAAAACGGTTTACTGTACATGCGGTTTAAGATAATATTACCTCAAGCGACAATTCAAGATGAATTTTTGCCTATCTCTAGGGAGATCCCTAATTGTGGTGTACCTTTAGCACCCCTGGGCCCCTTCTCACTACCCTCTTTCTAACGGTTGTCCTCGGTTACTGATTTATTCAATTAGATGCGCATGTCTTCACAATTATTCTGATTCAAAAGGGCATTTAAATTTCTATCTCGTTTAAATAATGGGCCTTATCAAGATTTTGGTGTAAAACTTAAACAGAATATATGAACTGCTACATCATGAATGGTAGAATGAACAACGGTATCAATCCATGAGCAAAGCAATGTATACATTTTTTCAAATTACTTTATTTACACATTTACCTTATCAGTTATTCATGTTATATATGAAAACCCCCCACTGCAATGCGGTAAAAGATTGCGACGATGATTATATTTATTAAATAAAAGCTTTTTTCTTATCCCTGTACTGCTGATAATAAAATGAAAAACAAATAGTGAAATTAGTAGTGATTTCAATACAAATTTGGAAACAATGTATCTTTTTAACTTGTAAGTAGGATTCAGAAATCTTTTTAAAAATTTGAATGTAACAATTACAATTAAATTTCATCTTCCGAGAGTAGTAATAATAACAACAAATGCCGTTAAATAATTAATGACCATTTGGGATTCCGTCCGCCTGAAGAATCGATTGATATAAGACTCAATAATAATGAATTTCGTTTTTGGACTGATAGAAAAATGGGGTATTTTTTATGTAAATAAGGTTTTTACACCAACTTTGGAAGATATTTATTACTTCGAGGGTTAACTTTGCATACGATTCCTTATTGTGTTGCTTTGGGATTTAATTATTTTCTTGTAATTTAATTTATGTTTTGTATAAAAAATGGCGAAATATATTGTTTAATTCGGTCTCCTCTTCAGAGAAAAAAAGAGTAATAAGTACTTTTGCTTAATTTTTTACTTTAAGCCCAAATTAATAGAAACTAGATGAGGACTTCATATTTAGAGTAAATAAAAAATCATTCGGTTTTATCGATTTCATAACAGCTGATGGAGTTTTGAACTTTTTGGAAGAATTTATTTCGTGTCTTACCTATAGTTTGTAATACCTTCTCTCTCTTCGGTTTAAAAAGTTGCTGTGAAGAATTGCAAACTGAAAATCGCTATTGTTTAGGAGTCTCGAACGCTAGCTGGCTTCTAAATCCGTTGTGCTGATGAGGCATTGTGAAGGACTCAGCTAACAGTACCATGAGGGTCTGTTACGGTGTCACTACAGCTGTCACGGGGATGTTGGCGGCCTACCACCATTTGGAGTGTGGCCTCCCCATCCCTCCGTGTTTGCTTTGGCTGCATAGGTAGATAAAGCAAGGAATCATCATTGATAGATTAGAAGTTCGCAATAATATTTGAACAGGGTTGCTTGCAAGTTGTTCTGATTTCCTTCTACGCTAAGCCAGTAAAAGGGTTGTCTCCCGTTTAGTATTTTAATTTTACGTTACAAAAATTATTAAACATACATTAGTGTTACAATATATTGACGCAGACTCATTAAAAGCAGATTCGCCGAATACATAATTAATTGGTAATGTCTACGAGTTGTAGAGAATTCCAAGAACTCAACTTTTGTGGTACAATATGACCTGCTGAAATATATTTTTGAAAATTTGAGTCATAATTAATAGTAATAGCGTGGGTTGCCGATCGGGGCCGGAAATTAAGTAATTTTTGTTCATATAACTTTTTATTTATCAAATATTCAGTAGTAAAGAATTATTCCACTCCAATAAATTTATAATTTTTACGTAATGTGTACGCCATTGCTTGTAGTTTTTCTTCATATTTCATGAAAGAAACTCAAAGGCCTACTTGACAGAGTTTTACCGTACCTGCCTGATGAATTGTTTTTTTTGTTAAAGATAATTACTTAGTGAATATTTAACAAAAATTCCTTTTAAATTTGGTTTTATTTCATTTTTAAAAATTTTCAGTGTTTTCAAATTATGTTTCTTTATTTGAGGGCTACTATTATGAAAATGAATAAAGTTTAATTTTAAAGAAATGATCTTATTATAGTTTTGGAATGTCTAATTATCCTATTCGTAGAATGTGGTTGTATTAAAATGAATATTTTCTGAATTGACATCCCTCACCCATACAACGCCAGGTTCATTGGCTCATTGATCCTAACATGCCAACTTACCAAACCATCAAACTACTGTTATATATAACTCATTGTACTTGAGCGGAGAATGAATGCAAACAGATTTTCATGTTCAACCTTTCAGCTGCTGGTATAAATATTTATGTAGATGAAGAATGCAGTTATACTTATTTCTACTCGGTCTATGTTAAGGAAAGGGAGAAAGGATTGATGCACTCCCCAATAAATTTACTGTATTTTGATGGCGTCTGAACAGATTAAGCACAGGTTATTTTTTGTAGATTATTTTTTTTTAATTATCTGTGGAACCATTGAGTATTGTTATAACGAGTCATAATTTTATATTATGATGTTCATGTTTCATTGAACATCATAATATTTTATTTATTAATTTTTCATTGAACATCATAATATTTTATTTAAATAAATAAATAAATAAAATATTATGATGTTCAATGAAAAATTAATTTTAATTTAAGGACTATTTTGACGATTGTGTTGTTGAAGTCAGTGACTGTCGACCCTTCGAGGGAGTTCGTTAGTTAGATGGAGCCATTAACTTTCTATCCTCCCAGTCAATGGAGACTGTCATCATCGAAGAATGGTTACTCCTGGATCTTTTTTTACTTTTTAGGTTTGTTTCTGATACAATGATAACATGATATGGGGCTAGTTATCCATCATATACATGATGTCTGCAATTAATTGTTGTATTTTGGTTTAACTAAAATTTTCCTCAACTCTCAAAAAAAATTTTACATTGTGAATGTCTTTGTGTTTGAATACAATTTTGTTTAAACCAATAGCTGATTTGAGGTAGGGTTTATTATAAAATTTAGAATTTGTCGATTTGGTATTGACATTGTTTGTGGTTCTTTAAGTCTTATAAAACCTCTTAAAATGGAACATTGTTATCCTTTTCTTTTCTTATAGTCTCCATCCATTGGCAAAGTGGTATAACTAATGGAGCTCACGTGATTGCCCGCATCCATCAAACAAGACCCTCATTTGTAAGGGACTACCATAGATTAATAGAGGGGAACTTACCCCTAGTGCGGTTAGGGGGTTTAGACCGACAATTATTCAAATTCAATTTATGTCATTCGTCGGTTATTGTTCACATGGGGATCAATCATTGTTCTTATATAGCGTTAAAATGTATGATTTATATATCAAGTCAAAGAACTGGTTGTTTTAACAACCATTTATTGTTCTACAAAGTAGCTTTAACTGTGTGAAATTATAATCAAACCGAAATCTTCTGCTGAAGCCTGAAAACTTAGTTTAAAGTTATATATTAAACACCTTGCTATCGGTAATACAAAATAGAAAATATAGTATCATTAATATTTTATTAATTTTGTTAAGCAATTAAATTTTGTACATTTAAAGATAATAGATAATTCAGCCAAATTAGAAAGGTCATCTCGTGGTAGCTATGATCCCTAAAATTGGTTTTGTGATTTAGTAATGACTAGTTTCTGATATCTGCGAAATGCAGTAAGGTTGTGCAGAGGACATTCTTTCCCTGATGACTCATTCACGTTGTTTAACATGCTAATGGTTGGTGTTTGGACAAAAGTTGTAAGTCATAAAAAGTTGTTTCTCTGGTCTTCATAATTTACCATAAATTATATCATATAAATAATATATTATCATTTATTATTCAGGAATAAATAATAAATGCAATCACACAAAATTCATAATGGTTTTTAAAAGCTTGGTATATCGTTGTTTAAGCTTCACATTCGATGACTTAAGTCATTTTAACGAAACATACTTATTAAATTTAATATGGCAACTGAATGAATAGATCCCCTCGACTGCCTAATCAATGTTTAACTAGCCAATCACCAAAAACAATGAGCGTTTAAGGCCGGGCGACTCAGTTCCTGGGCTAAGAGGCTGAACGACCGCGGAAGCTGTATTGGGCAAGCCGCGGCATTAACATATCCCTTTTTCAATCTCCTTCAGCGATCGATGTGGCTAACTACCCAGGAGCGGTAATGACGCCAATCTAGGAAGCATTGTCTTTGGTGGGTGGCCACGCCCATGAGCCACCGCCTCCTTCCTCTTCCAGAGCGCCCCTTTGACTATCCGGGGCTGTATGGAGAGGATTAGCCATGAATGATGTAGCGTGCTATTGAAAACTAGGAATGCGTTAATGATTCCGATAGTTAAGAATGCTTGGTTTAGCGGATTGAATCTCGGAACGAAACTTCTTGTAAAACGTTACATTTAAATGTATTCATTTGCGGCTATGATTAGATTTTAGCCTAAAGCCTCGAAAAACTACATTGATTATATTACTAAAATTGGTATTTAAAAACCAATTCCGCTTAAGCAAGATTTCTTAACTGTCGAAACCAGTAACGCATTCGTAGTTTCAATAGTTCTACACCATTCCTGGCTTATGTTCTCAATACAGCCCAGGCTAATCAATGGGGCGCTCTGGAAGAGGAAGGAAGTGAAAAAATTATTATTGAATCGCACTGTAGAAAGATCTCTTTGGAGATATTTAGGCTTGGTTGTATCTTCTGAAGGATTTTAGGGGAACCAACTTGGCTTAACGGCCGTGTGACATAGCTCGACTTTCACATGTCTGCATTTTTGCGTTCTTGTGAGACTTATTCTTTTAGAAAATGTTGGGGCTACATTCTAAAAAAACCCTGAAGTATTTTCATTATAAATTTAAGCTACATTCTAAAAAAAACCCTGAAGTATTTTCATTATAAATTTAAGTTAATAATTTACTGCAATTACTTTGCTCTAGGAAGTGGAATCAGGCGAAATCTACATTTAAAATATTTTTAATGCAAAAGAATTTTAAAAATTAAAGTTGTATAATTTTTTGTGACTCAACGAAATGATCTTTACTATTAGGATAAGGATCGTAATAGTAACATTTGTTAGTGATTAATATTGCATAATGCATTTTCTGCTTGTTCAACTTTTAGTTTTGATTGATTGCTGCAAAAGATTTCAATATAGTACTTTCTAAGATCTTAACGTAGAATATTTTAATAATGAATTAAAAAATCTCTCAATACGGGGAATTCAATGATCTTAATAGAATTTATTTATTAATCGAGAGGTACTACTTAAACCTTGTAGTGAGTTGTTCATTTTGTGTAGGTTTTTTCTTATTTTTTCCTAATGTCTTATAATTTTTACCTTTGTTTGCATTATAAATAATCATCAAATTAATATTAATTGTTGATTTTAAGGATAATATATCCGAAATCATGTAAAAACTTGTAAATATGTATGTTGTAAGATTTTATAATTAATAAAAACTTTTCTCTCTCTCTCTGTAGTAAGTTGTTAATTGTTCAAATTGATTAGTGGGACGCTCGTCATCAGGAATCTTTTATGTTTTTACTTGATGTTGATCTTTTGGTTGCATATCCTCTATAAAGTGTCATATGCTGATATAAGTTAATAATATTTATTTATAATGTTCTGTGACTGAAAAATTATGTTTTTTATATTTATTTTTGAATAAATTATTTTATAAATACCATTTTTACTATTTCTTTTATAATTATGTTAAATACATACTAGTCGAGGTTCGTGATGTTCATTCGAACCGAGAAACGGCGCCAAGCACAGATAGTCCGAAAAAGGGGTATTTCAGTTGTAGTTGGGTTGCAGGATGAGTAGCGCGGTCGTGCGGCGGAAGAAAGCTACGCCCCTGGAATAAAGATCTATAGATCTCGAATCACTTGCATCTCTTTGTGGGTTGAATCTTCTTGTGACAGTTTAATACTTGAGCTATTTTCGCTACTGCCATTGTAGTTCGATATTAATTTGTATTCATTACTATTAAATAAACTAGCTTCAGCTAACTACTTCAGAAACATCTCAAGCCGTCCAAGAGAGAAATGCATTACGCTCAAGCATTGCTGCCCAAATACATTGGGTACATCATCGTATTTAAATAAATCCGTTTCTCCGTGGTACTTCTCTGCGATGCTTTGTATACAAATGAGATGAAAATGGAACTGTTTTAGGTCTTTTTACTGTTTGCGAAAATAGCTATAATAGGTTTAATTACTTAGCTAGTCAGAAGAAATGAGATTCATGGAACGAAAGATGACGTTTATATCGTCACTACACGATACAGACGGATATGAAAAATTGTTAGATTCGACCATTGCTTAGGGCACGGCAAGAAACTCATAAATAGTTCTGATGGTGTTAGTGCCATCGGAAAGAAGATTTGACAATGGCAAAAGAAACATAAAATTTGGCGTTTTTAATACTGGCCGACGTAGGATTCTCATTTATATTGTAAGGTGAAACATAAAAAGAACATTATTTCTGTTGCAACCAAAGATTTTTAGAATATTCTGGAACCGTTACCTTCAGGTATCAGTACGTGACCAGATGTTTTGCAATTATCTAGGTCTTTCTTGGATTTTTTATTCCTGACTAAAAATAAGAGGTGATGGACTGACTAGAGGCTTGGTCTTGCCTTGAACATTGACGCATATGGTTAGTTTTGTGTCACGGGATTATCACTAGTAGTTAATGTTTTGTAACGTTGTAACTAGGCTGAGTTTTGCTTCTTTGTTTGAAATTTTATTATTATAAATTTAGGTTTCTAAAATTATTTAAACCCACATTACTGTTACTAAATACCTATGTATATATAAACATTTTTTTGCTCTCCTGAAAAATACCAATTTTCACATTCGGTAGTTTGACATGGCACCTATATTATGAGCTCGTATTCAATCATATAATATTGTGATTTACGCTCCAATGTCATTATAAACATTAACTGGACATACACAGCAAACAATATTTTAGCCGGATGTGGTAGAAGCTCTTAGCCAAAATGAATTTATTCTGTTGAAATTCTGCAGGCATCGAAAAATAAAATGAACTAAAATAAATAATTCTGTTTTTCTCCAACGAATCCAAACTCCAAACGAATCCCACGTGCGATTCTTCCGAAATCCTGAAGCTAATTTTAATTTATTCAAGTTCTTCTTTGGCGTCGGCCCATCAACTTCTTGAAGCCATCGAAGCAATCGACCCGTTGGGGGCACTATAAATAGGCAGTGATGGCAATGACGAGGGGTGGGAGTGACGTCACTGGGGGGCGGTGCCGGCCAGCAATTAGGCCAATTGCTGCTTGTGTTAATTGCCTGAGCCCTAGCTGCCCTTCCCAGCTACCACTTCCTATGTCCTAGCTGTTTATCATATTCCTATATCAATGTTCTGATCCATGTCCGACATATTTCTGCCTATCACTATTCATTGCACGCTTTTAGCTTTTCCAGATGTTGATTTTTACTATCAGGTACTTCTTTCTAGCTGATATTTTCTAATCTAAAACTAATGTATCAAAATACTCCAATTTTGTTTTTTTTCCTAATGGCCTTTATTTTTAATGATTATTTATTACTAGGACCGAAAAGCAGCTTTTAGCAAGAACAGCGAAGAAAATTTTAGTCGAATATAATTGATTTTGTTTTTAATTCAATATGAAAGTCGGTTTACAACATATAATAATACACATATAAATACAAGATAAAAAGACATCCGATCTTGGTTTGATTTTGGATTTGGATTGAAATTTGGTTAGATGTACGTCTGTCAATCGATGTGATATCGATCATCCATAATCGTAACTTAAATTAAATTATTAATTAAATCAATTAATTAAATTAAAATTTAATTTTACTCGTTTGATAATAGCAGGTAATATTTTAATAAAACATTTAGGGCCGTATTTATGAACGATCCTAAGGAACGCTTTATTAAAGGCTTCCTTAAAATGCACACCTTTAGCTAACCTTAACACAATTTTCATTTTATAAACGTTACTTTACGCTTTCCTATCTTAAGGACGCCTTAGATCCTAAGGTGTTCCTATAAATTTGATCTGTTTTCCTTCCTTTGTGCTAAGGTAGGTGATTAGCTACCTTTAGCTTCTCCTTAACTATTTAATAATAGAAGTAAAAACAGAAGACAAATATCAGAACTTAAATACTTATTAAAAAGAACCATTTATTAAGAACAAAACGACTTTTTGGAATTTTTACTTTATTTTTATGAGGTATAAACAACAAAGGCGGTGAAATATTATTGCACTTGTTAAGGGAAATAAAAATTTTAATCTTGGTGAAATATTTTTCTTTTTTTCTCCTTTATATATTTATTAAATATTTTCATATGTAGCCATTATTACAAGGCACAATGAGAGACATAATTTCTTCATATAAGCAAAATCAAAACAAAAGATGTATTATTTTCAATATACTTATTTAGTATATTGATAGTATTACTTAAGTGTACAACTTTAATCACAAACATTTTGATGCAGATGCTTTTGAATCTTTTCCATTTCTACACTTCTAACATTAATTATGTTTCAGTAGCTCTAACCAGTATTAGAGCTGTGATTGTAAATATTTGATTAGTTGGTGATATAAACATCTGAAAGGATATTAAGTGAATTCATTTATTTCTTCTGCAAGTACTGTAATGAGCAATATAATCTTAATTATTGATAGTAAAGATAGTTTCACTCAATTACTCATTGACAAAACAAAATCTTGACATGAAATATAGACTGAATCCAATTTGAGAAAATTAAATGTAATTTTAATTGTACCAATTTAACATTTTTAAAGTTTATTTATTTATCTATTCCTATTTTACATAAAAGGCTTTCATGGAATTTGTTGAAATTAGATAAGTTTGGTATAACAAGTTTTTGGAAGAGTGGTAAGAGGAATGTAAAAAGAACAGAAATTAATTGATAGACAACTTTTATTTATTATAATATAAAAATGAAAAATAAATAACAGAATCATAATACACACTAATAAACCAATTCTTTATAAAATGTCAAAACACATGTACATCCACTAAGATTTTTCAATAATTAATATTCTAATACAAAAGTAATAACATTCTTAAGTAAAAAATCAGTTTTTAATAATTCATATAAGAATATGAAGTTGTTGAAAAACAATTTCAGCTTACTTATTAAGGAAACTGAAGCTTTAATATTTCACATTTTTTTTTTTGAAGTTGGTTACTAATTTACACATATCTAACATTTACAACTCCTTCTCATGAAGAAGGTTGAACTGAACCATCCAAGAATATTTTGAAGAATATTAAGAAATATATAATAAATATACAATAGTATATCACAAACATCTTAATTAGAAGAATATGGCAGTCTCTCATCCCCCAAGCTAACCTCAAGAGAAATAAAGTTTGAGACTAACACTACCTAATATTGTTTTATCACACTTTTTCACTCTCATTTGCATCTTCATCTTATAATAAAGATATTTTTGATTGTTATCCTGAAGCATCCATTAAGTTGTTTTGAAATCGGTTAGATGAAACATTGTATACATTTGTTTGTTCTTTGACACTAACAATGTTTGCACACTATTCAACTTTGAATGATTTTTACTCCAATTATCATTTTCTTATAGTTCTAGAGCTGTAATTGCCACATTAACTACTTAAAACACTCTAAACAACACAGTAAACAAAAGTGAAGTTAACACTGATGTCAGTTTAGGGAGGTTACACCTAGCGGCGGAGTACTGTTATCAATCTTCTCTGATTGGTTGTTTAGTTAAGGTGGCCTTAAATTTGCACCTTAATAAATGCATACTTAGTTAAGGAAAGGAATTGTTAAGGAAGGTTCTTTAAATGAGAATTATCTAAAGGAACACTTAAGCTTAAAAGTTACCTTAACATAGGAACCAGTTAAGGTTACCTTAACTGCTTCCTTAGGGACGTTCATAAATACGGCTCTTAATTATACACGAAAACAAATTTTTAAAGATAGTTTTGAATGCACGTAGCTGAATTCTTAACTAATTAAAAAAAAAAAGTTCTAGAAATTTCAAGCAGGTAAAAAAAAACGGAGTGAAGAGTTGAACAACTGTTGGCTGAAAGTGTAGGAATTTAGTTGGGGAAAACAAAAAAACCAGCCTCCATTTTTTTTACTCGGGACCCGCTGTCGAGATCAACACTCATACACTGTTTGGTGAAGATGAGCGGGGTATTATTCAGTTCAGAAGGACGCTCCAGGTCTGCGTCATGGCAGGTAGTAACTGGTCAAAAGGTCCTCCCTCACCTGTATCAAGTGTGCGAAAATTAAATAAAGTGATAGTGAATACGTTGCTTTTTTAAAATTTTATTTGTTATTTATTTACATAAATGACCGTGCAGGGGAAACTTAACTACAAAATTTTAAAATATTTTGTTTATTTATTTTTATTTTTAATACGCGGAACTAAAAAAGGAACCAAGGGGGCTTGCTTCGGGTGGCAAATTGTTGGAGGCGGCGAATTTCAAACATTTTTTTTTGGTTAAATAAAATAGGTTATGTATGATAATATTTATCTTGGCGGGTGGAAAAAACAGGAGTGGCAAAATTTTCAATCATTAATTTGTTTTTCTTTGCCAATTACTTCTATGGCAAAAAAAATATATATTCTTATAAATAAACTGTATTACTTGGCAATTAAGCGAATCGCAGTAAATAATAAACATATATTATAAATAATAAATTTATTATTTATTATAAATATATATTTTATATATATCTAATCTTGTAACAAATTGGAGTTAATCTCATGCTAAAAATAACGTTTTATTAATATACATATACAACAATAGAATAGATATCAATTATACAAAAACTATAATACCTAAAAATAACAATTTATTAACAATCCATTGTTACATCTCTAGATAGAAAATCCATAATAATGCACTATACAAAATAATATGTCCTCTAAAAACACATGATTGGCAACCAGCTTACATATATATTATATTTTATATTATTATTATTTATATTATAATTTATATTATTATTTTATATATATATATTATATATTTTATATATATATATTATAAATATAAATTTATATTATTATAAATAATAATATAAAAAAAAACATTTAATATATATTATAAATTTTTATTAATTCATAATTAAATAACATTTAACAAATAATTACAGAAAAAAGCCTCTTTGTGAAAGAGGCTTTTTCACACAAAGAACACTTAATCGCAGTGTTTTTAGACTTGGAAAATGCTTATGACAGAATGGTTAGAGAGCGCGTTTTAGGAATTTTAGAGGAATTGGGAATAAAAGGAAATGTGTGGGTATACGTAGAAAAAATTCCTAACTGAAAGGAAATTTTGTGTGCGAGTAGCAAATAAGTTATCTACAGATTTCGTCTTAAAAAATGGTACTCCACAAGGATCACCATTCAGTGCGACTCTATTCCTTATAGCTATAAACGGAATCATGTCCACTATCATGAACCCTGTCAAGTGCTTCCTTTTCGCCGACGACATTATCATATTATGTCGAAGTAAGTCCCTAGCATTCATACAATGGAAGCTACAAGACGCGATCAATAAAGTAGCCTCAATCAAATAAAGGGTGAATGAGGCCGGATTCAAACTTTCAGCACCAAAAACAAAATGCATGCATTTCTGCCGAAAAAGGATTTGCCAAAATAACCCCCAAATCACGTAAGAAGGATCCATCATCGAGTACGTAGAAAAATATGTTTATCTGGGAATGGTACTTGATATAAGGCTATCTTGGATTCAACATATAAAACATTTGAGAAAAGAATGCATGAAAAGAATAGGAATTCTAAAGTGCATCTCACATTCAGAATGGGGTGCAGACAGAAATACTTTGATAAAGATATATAACAGTATAATAAGAAGCAAAATTGAGTATGGTGCTCCAATATATAGTACTGCGAAAAAAACGGCATTAGAGATGTTGGATTCACTACTCAATGCTGCTCTAAGGATATGTTCAGGAGCCTACCGAACTTCACCAGTTGAAAGTTTATATGTTGAGTCTGGCGAACCATCCTTGAACATGCGGAGAGAGTACCTTGCACTGAAATATATTTCATTTGAATTTTGACTATTTAAGGCTCAATTATTTGATCATCAATATGTGGTGGGAACTTGAGCTGATGGAAAAAAAAAATAATATTCATCTGGATACCATCCCACAAAGGAATTATGTGAAACTAGCAAATATAGCTAGAATAGAAGTAACCGGGAATTTAGAAGTAACAATACTAAAAGAAGTAACAAAAGAGGACTGGTTGCACCAACTGAAGAAAAATCAGAACAAAATTTGGGAGTTGAGGTGGAAGAACGAACACTCCAAATTATCTGAAATAAAACTGGAGTGCAAAAACTGGTTCCACAAGCTCTAGAATCTCGAGAAGAGAGGAAGTCGTATTGTGCCGCATCAGAATTGGCACTGCGAATTCACACACGGATACCTTCTCCGAGGACTTGGACCACCTACATTCCAACAATGTGATAATGTACCCCAAACGGTAGAACACCTTTTACTTCATTGTTCCCGATACAAAGAACTCAGGAAGAAGCTTAAAACGGAAGGAACATTGAGTGAGCTGTTAAAAGATGATGAAGACAAAATATTATATTCTGTTTAAATACCTAAAAGAAACATCTTACTACAGCAGAATGTAACTGAACGCATCGCCAATGACCCTGTGGGGTAGAGGCGAATATCAAGGGGAAAAAAAATGAAAATTACAAATAATGGAAGTTCATTTTTAGAATTTTATGGTTATATACTGTAATAGTTATTTATGGTTAAAACCACCAAAACTACCAAAGGCCTTTCACTGCACGGCTATCAGTTGTCATTAACATTTCCTGATAACTATCACGTTAGAGCCGTTATCCTGTCATTAACCTGTACTTTCTATCAATCAAGTGTCAGTATTTGAATTTATTCAAATATAATGTTGGTTGAGCATTAATACTAACTCATTATCTGTCAATTAAGAAACCTATTAGTCCAAAGCAATATAATTAAATACTAATATCGTAAAATTTAATGTCCAAGATCCGTGCAATTATATGGCCTATTATGGCAATAGGCAGTAATTATGGCAAAAATTGCTCGTGTTAAAGCTAAAGATTTTAGACTTGGAGACCTTTTTTCAACCTGTTTTTGCTATATAAGATTCTTCTGTGGGCAAGACATATTGATAATAAGGTTTTCTTCTCACAATTGGTTATAAATGCAGTATAATATTCAAATTAGACTCCACTATTATTCAACTCATTCTGTCTGATGATTACTCACTCTGTATGATTGGCAGAACTCAAGATCTGTATATTTCTAAATGCAAGACCTATTTAAGATTAACGTTTCGATTGTAAAATATGTATAAAAATATCGTCTAGTGTACGTTATCGTTCCTAAAAGATATGGTAGATCCTAAGTGCATTCTGTCGCTTGAGAACTCTTCGGCCATTGTGTAAGTGCTATTTTTTTTATTTACTTTTTATAGCAGTAATTTGTTTCTGCTCACTATCGAATGTGACATATGTGGGACAGCACATGTTTGTTGCGTCACGTTGTTCTCATTGGTCTGTGTCATCTCCTTGAGGGCATTTCAAATGGTTGAACAGGCAGATAGGATTAATCTCGCAGTTTTGCTTGTTCTTTTGTTTTGGGAGAGCAAGGTTTGTATGCCAATTGTTGTTAGAATATTTCGTTTATATTGTCAAACTTTCAGCATTTCCTCAATCAATGTGGATTTGATCAATTGGGTCGCACCACCTATCTGTTTCTCAAGAATTTATACTTAAATTCTGTTTCTATTATGCATTGAAAAACCCTTCACCTGGTGTTTGAAGGGAAATGCTGACTTTCTTTAAAAAAAGATTTTCTAATCCAATAAATTTCCTTAGAATGAACTGTTCAGGCGAATTCTTCCTCGCCACCCAGATCCTCCCTGTTAACCACGTGTAACACGAAGTGTCGGTAGTGGCCTTCATTTCAAATAGTTCTTCCAACTCTTCTCTTTCCTCTTCCGAATGCTTTTCTTTTCCTCGATTCGGATTCGAATTATAACCTAGGTTTGGAAACACGGAATCGTCACTAAAGCTTCGTCAGATGACAGTTTAGCTTATTTTGTCTCTTATTTAGAGGATTCCGTTTTATTTACAATTTATTCAAATATATTGTTATTTAGCAGTTATTTATCTTGAAATGTGAGTTAACAGAAGAAGCAGATCATATCTTCGAAGTTCTCAATATTCAAAAAAATAGGAATGGAAAATCCGTTTTCTTAAAATAAAGGAAGATGGACCCCCGCTTATTGTCTGGAAATAATGAAATGTTTGCCTAACCAATTATCGTCTCGTTTGCAAATTTTAACGAGTTTAATCAGTTCCTTGAACTGTGAAATTGTCCAAATGGACTATACTTACTTATTATCCATTATATTTTCTATTTGGTTACATTTATTGGACTTCTAAGCAGTCAAAGGGTCTTTTTAAGAATTTTGAATTATTATCCCTTGAAGTTGAATTATATCACTTTTATTCAGAATTTAGATATAAAATCATTTGGATGTGTCGACCAAGGAAAAAAGATTTAATATTCCATATATCCCTTGTTGTTCGATATGAAGAACAAAGTTTCGTTCCTGCTAAGATGAGAAAGAAAAGACGGAAATGCGGAAGTACGTTCGTTCACCTTCCAACCTGCCTAAAAAGGCCTAAGGGTTTTATCTACAACCAGCAATTTAACAGTCAAAGCTGCCCGAGGTAATTCCCGCATTAAATAGAGGCCGGCTTTCGCCTCTTAGTAGTCGACCAGTCCCATAGTATTCGATTCACCCATAGTGCTTCAGTATTTACTTGTGAAACGTTGTTGTTAGTGGTTTTAAATAGGATGATAATTTTCATATTTCTGAACAACTTATAATTTAAAAAAAAAATCAAAAAGTGCTACCATAAAAAATCTCTTCTCCTTTGGGATTTCAATTTGCCTTAAAATATACACTAAATACTCTTAATCTATATAAATAAAGATGAAATTCGTTTTTTTTGTTAGTTTATTTATAGAAATCCATACCGTTTGTCCTAAATTCTCCAAATTTCGCTCAGTGGTTCTTTGATACCAGGTGCCACCTGTCCATATTAAAATTGCATAACTTCAACCGATCTTCTGCTGATATTCTTTATCCTAATAAAAATCGTAATGATCTCGCTTTACATTGGTTTTTTTTTTACGAAATCAACCGTTTCATTAGAAAAATAAAATTCCCCGGGTGAAACCGGGACATACAGCTAGTTTTTCATATTTTATCGTAGTTATTTTGAATGAACATGGACTTTCCTTTATTATTCTACTAATTTCATTTCGAAAGACTGATCTTGTTAGCTTATTTATTACCGAACCATAATAATTCTTGATATCTTCCGACTATTCATCATCGCTGATAATTTTTTCATTTATTTTAAATTTTCTAGGTACGAGTTTTCCTACGTTATTTCTGGGCAATGCCAACTAGGGGCAGTTTATTATGGTGCCCAACCTCGACTTAAAAGGACCAAACTTCACAACCCGTTATCTCTGAAGAACGAGCTTAGCCAGCGGTAGTCGAAAGCTAGGATCTAAATGATCTAAAGATAATTGGAAAGGATGCTAAGAGATTGTTATCCTTAAATCACGGTAACATCGGGAAACTTTCACCATTTACTATTTTCCTTTGAACTTAAAATGGTTCCGAAGGTCTAATAGTTTGCTCACGTGTTCTCGAATCATGGTTGCGCTTGACGATCTCGATTCATGGCAGTTAAATCCGACCGATTGTGTGGAAGTAACAGGTCGATTCTAACCTGTTCGTTGGTGATACTCCTGAGAAAGTAGGAATTGAAGTTTTGCTTTGGAAACATAGTTTTTTTTCTGGGAACAATTATAAATTGGTTGGAATTGAATTGGTGGAATTGCCATTACCCTTTTTCACATATCTTGCATGAGATATTTGCTTATCACATTTTACGAATGTGATACTTTTACATTAATATGATCCTTCAGTATCTTTTTCTCTACATCTTAGTTATTCTCTTAATCAATTCGTAACTGAGGAGAGATGTATGAATTTTCGTCTTATTAAGACTACGCAAAAGGCAAGCAGTACTATCTTTTAGGAAAAAATAGAACTTTCTTGGAACATAAACGTCGTAAATATGATAAAAATGCAGGTTCGACCTTGGATGCTACGACGAACTAAGTGATAAGTTCTCTGTTGTTAAAAATGACGCCATTGTTTAAAACATCTTATCAGTACCAGTTTCTCTGATTTTCAGAGTTGAATTGAAGTTTTTGGTTTGAGTTTTTGAACTCGGCCTTACTATAGCTTTCATTAAAAGTAATGTCTAAATAATTAACTATTGGCTTATTTATTACAATAATAGTACCTTCCCAAGACTAAAATATTGGATAGAAGTGTATCGGCTTTGTATATATATATATATATATATATATATATATATATATATATATATATATATTATATATTGTATATATCTTAAATTCAGCATTAGATGATTATTACTATTGATGTTTGAAATAATAGCGGATATGTATGGAAGAATTGCTCTGCTATTCACTATACTCTTCTAAACACAATCCAAGAAATGCTTTGTAAAAGAAACAAGTATTCCACAGAATGAAGGAGTTCTGAGAAATTACATGTTCCCTTATACGATAGTCCCACAGACCAAGGTACGCAGTAAATAAGGAAAACCAACTGTAAACGTTTCCATTCCTGACACAGATCGATTGTTGCTAGTGAGGTTCAGGGCCGCGTTTTTGTCGGAGCATGCTCACTCCATTTGACATATTAACTTTTTAGGCCTTCTTGTAGTGCATCCGCCAAACCGGTTTCACTTCTTGTTCTTCTTCCTCTTGTTATTATTCTTAGAGCATTGAGTCTCGTGCTGACCATCGTAGAAACATTTTTAAGTTCCTTTTATGTATTGAAAAGGAATGATAGATACTTGTATGATTAAGCCATCCAGGAATAATTAGGATAGGGATCTTTAACCAGTACCTGACTTCGTACAGGCTCGGGACCTCCATTTTACGTATACGGATTCATTTACGTAAAAGGATTTTTTACTCCCATTAAAAAATAGAATCTCGAATCCTAGGGCCACGTCGGGACGCGAATCTACGACCTTTAGTATTGTAAGTTACTACACACTACACCACAGGTGACCCCGCATGGTTTTTTGTTTTCTTCTATTCCAAATAAAACTTTTAACTTTTTTGTTCGGGACCTCTACCTGGCCATGTGTGGCACAAGGGGGATTACTCAATTGGTCTAACCAACCTATTCTAACCATGGTAGGTAGGTAGGGGTAGGTCGAGATTCATTCCGTGGGGCCTTCACGAAATAAAAGTCAACCATCCCAGGGCGGATTCGAACCGCCAGTGTTCGGTTCGAGCATCTAAATAAAGCGGGTCGTGCTCAAACACGCTCGGCTATCCGGCCCAAACTTTTACCTAATTTTTCTTTTATTCCTTATATTTTTAAAATCACCTCCTTGCACGAACGCCGACCAAAAAACAGTATTTCCCTAGGCAGTTCTGAACCCAAGACATTTCTTGGGTTGTAGTGGCACAGGTTTTATTGTGTTAAGCAATATTTTAATGAAAAGTTCTTACCTATGTAACAATTCAAACAACTTGAATTCTTCTCGTATTATCATTTTTTAAAAAGCATTTTTACATACTTTTTCTTTAGTAATTTTCATATATTTGTCTCACTTTCCCGTGTTTTTTTTTATTTACTCAAAAACGGCTTTAATGATATCGATGAAACTGGGTATTTGATGTATATATATGCCCACGATGCGACAGCCGAAATTTCATCAAAATTGGTGAAATTTAGGGGGTACTTTTTTAATAAAATTTTTCTTATGTTCACGTGTTGTTTTTATTTATTCAACAACGGCTGTAATGATTTTGATCAGACTGGATATTTGGTGTATGTATATGCTCACGATGTGACAGCCAAAATTTCATCAAAATTGGTCGAATGCAGGGGACTCACTTCACAACTTTTTTCCACATTTTTTTTGAATATCTCAAAAACGGCTTTAATGATTTTGATTAAATTAATCATTTTCAATCAAAAACAAGTCATCTTTTTTATATTATTTATAGAAATGGCAATTGAAGAAACATGTTAATTTCAACTTAAATTAATGTAAGTTCGTAAGTGAAAGTTACGCGCATCGTACCAGTTTCTTTTTCTTTTTTAGAACTGTTGAGCTAATTAGATCATTGAATTACAAATCTATTAAATGACATTCCTTAAAATATTCCTTTGAGCTTTTGCCGTAAATTATCACATTGTATTTCTTGTGTAAATGCGCGTCGACGTATCCGGGTGGAAAATAGTAAGAAGCTATTCGTGGTTTTTCAGCGGTAATGAATTACTCAGATCTTAAAAAAGAATGGTTCGTTGATCCTTGCCCCACATTGAGGTTTATTTCTGTTAGTTAGTCTAATTTGTAATTTTTCTAACTGAACCTCTTCCCTCGGCTCTGTTCTTTGATCCTCCTCTGTTCTTTGAATTGAAAGTATTCAGTGGGTGTGACCTATCTTCATTGATAAATAACAATAAAAAACGGCGTTTTGAACGTAATGAAAGCCATTAATTATTTATTATTTATCTATCTTATTGGTTTGATCTTGTTCAGATAGGAAGTATTTACTTTACAAGACGTGTTTATCTCCAGATTACGATTTTATTGGAAGTACGAAAGTACAGATTGAATACATCATTTGCTAATAAATGAAACTCCATCTTCTTGCCTGCTTAATACGGAACGAATTTTTCCGAGTAAGTATTTTAAATAATTGAGACCGTTAGAACAATCACCAACGGTCATATTTAAAGTAAAAATGTTTTGAGGGAAAAATCAAGGTTTTGAGTCTACTATTTTATTTTTAACCAAACGAGTTCAAATTTTGTCACAAGTGTTTATAAAATTATTAAATATTTAGGAATGATTTTCGATAATTACTTAGATATATTTTCACCCGCAATTTTTCTTTTCCAATATTTAAGTTAAATAAAACCAATAAATTCTTAATTGGCTAACATTGATTTTTAATACCAACAACAAGATGAGTTCTGCAACCACCATTCAAATATTGCAAATGTTTGGTTGCAACAAATAAAAGATTTATTTATTCATATCGCTGATTCCCACGAAATGGTGACTTGTGAGTTGTATTGAGTTTATATGTCGATGCCAGTTTCATATCGACTGCTATAAAAACTCGATATAAGAAGACGCGAACCATAATAGATCATCTTTACAGGCAAGAATGTCTGATCCATGTCATAGATCTCATCTGTTATGTGCCGGAGGTTATTTAGAAGTTAAAATAAAAAATTTATTAGACAATTGATATGGAGTATGGGCTCAGTATCTGTCGTGGGTTGCAATGATAATAGACTGATCCCAGGAAATAACTGGGGCAATGGCATGAATAATTTTGTTATGGTCTAAGTGACCTCCAGCACTAAGTGACGTTATACATTTACGATAGTCGCTTCGGGTGCATTCTAATTTAGAACAAGTAGCATCAGAAATATTAATGAGAAATAAACAACTCGAATATGTTTCATTTCCTTTCAGAATATTATAACATTTTTATCCTTATATGCCTTATTGCGGGGTCATGGGCATCAGTAGCAATGTGACTCATACTCATCGTTATCCTTCTTTATTCTGGTGCATCTCGGTATTAAATAGCAGAGTTCTAATTAGTAACTGTTGTTCAGGATGTTCTTGGAACCGGATGACGTGGTTCATATCCTGGGTTCGCCGTGAAGCTGGAGCTGGTAGCGGTAGGACAGGTCAGCTGGGGTCCAGGTGTTCTCGGAAACCCAGGTACAGCCAGGTGAGCTATCTAATGGCTGCACCGTTCTGCTACAAAGGAATTCCTAGGTATTTGCCTACTCCCATCTGCTTTGTAATCGCTGGGTCCTTGTCCTAAAATTCCATTTGGTTGATCTTCTTTGCCATACTACTGATGCGAAATGATCGATAATGATCTAGAAGTCAATACAAGTTTCCGTCCCTTATGCAGAAACATAATTGCGGTTGACTCAATGAAGGAATTGGGATGGTAAATGTCTGTGTAAACTATAGAACCTTGCGTTAACAATGCGTAAATACCAATTTAAATGAAAATTGTCAATTAATGATTTTCATAGAAACTTTTGAGAATGATTGTGAATTATTCCGTTTATAATAACTGGAAATTCAGGATTTTTGCTACTAATATTGATGACTTAAAACAAAGTAAAGTTTTTAATATATTTTTTTAAGTAAAAAAAAAATGAGGGGGAAAAAATAAGACCACTTGCACAGCAAAAGAAACTAAGTTGTCTAAGACGCTAAATCACAGTTTATTTCTTTCAATGAATTATTGCTGCCTTGAAAGGCCTCTCTGCCATTAAAGAATTTTTTATTCAAAACTGTGCGTACCTCAAGATGCTCATAGTAGTTCCGTTTACCCTTGTATATCCTCTAAATTTTAATAAATTAGTCGCATTATATAGTAAACCGATATTTAATTTTTAAAAATACTTAATTTTTTACATCGAGGACGTGGTTTAATTGGACACATTAGTAAATTTTGAATTCAATTTACAACATATTTACATGAATTACACGAAGCTAATTTGATAATATTAAAGAAAAATATTATGAATAGCTTGAAGAGATACTAACCATTGGTAGCGGTCAGCTAGTACATCAGACATGAAAAGTCCCTTTTCTTTTCAGCCTCCTAGGAGAACTTTTAGAAATAGAGGAGGAAGCGAGATTGGAAACAAGTGGGTTCGAAACCTGCTGGAGTCTATTAGGAAAATACTGGTATCTGTATTGGACTACAAATATGGAACTCTTGGGTCTTTGTATATGATTTTATTTGAAACCGAATAAGGAGAATTAAGGATTTTGCGAAGGATTTCATATTGTAAGGATTGGATTCGAGAGGAATTTGATAGTTTAGTGTAGTCCTCCCATAAGTCCAGATAGGCCCTTATATAACTGTCATATAAATTAATCTTAATGGATTGGGAGTTTTAAGCATTTGTTGAGTAAGTCATGACTTACTTCAGCAAGTTGACGTTTGTGGTTACAATCCTGTATGAGGACTCCAAGGTACCCAAAATATTTAAATTAAATTTCTGTAATTAATAGATTATAACATAAACCTATTAGGTTTTCGGTCGATCACTGATCTATATTTCACAGACTAACTGTATAATATTTTTATAAGTAAAGGCATCGGCAAGTAAGTAACGGAATCTTTTTGAAATACGATAAGCATATTTAACTTTATTTATCCCTAGCAAGTCTTAAAAAAAAACATAATAATAAAAAGCTATGTTAATTAACATCCGATATCATTATATCAAATTAAAGATTATTCATCTCGTTACTCATCGCTATTTTAAGATAAAAACGTGTTCCTCAACTGAAAAAATTCGTTTGGCGATGAAAAATCGTGATATCATGTTGCCATTTTTTCAGCTTAGCCCCTTTTAAAAAAAAATTGTCATAGCGTGCCTATCGGCTTGCTAATGCCTTTTACAAACATTAATGAGCTAATTGACCCATTAGGACTTTCCAACTGTCGCTCGCCAAGTGATCATCCAACATGAATAATGTCGAGCTTTCTCTTCAACAGCTTTTTCGTTTGACCTTAGTAGGTAGAAATATTCAGAGTATACCTGATACAGCGAGTAACCACGTTACTTAGTATACTTTATGTAGTTTCAATATTGTTAATTACCTATTTCTGTGATCGCTAACGTTCAGTAACAAATTCAATTCAATACTCTTTGCTATAAAAACAAATTCAGTCTCCCCCCCCCTCCCCCCTTTTTACTTAGGCCTATTAAGAAGAGAAATCGATCTATCATCTGAAAGTAAGAAGCAAATCAAGAACATGACGATTGCCTCGATCTTAATTGTTCCGTAATTCGGGTCAATAGTCTCTGATTATTTGCTGATGAAGCAACCTCGAAAAAATACAGTTTTACCTAACTCGAATTTCTATTATCGAATTACTTAATATTTCAGGTACACGACCTTTAATCTAAATAATGATCTTAAAGCTGTAATTGATATCTAATATTTATGAAGCTTGAAAAAGTAAATGTACTATAGAAATCAAATAATCGATATAAACACTAATACATTATCATAATTTTCTACATTTATAAATTATAATATTGTATGAATTATTATTATGATTAATATCTGTTTTATCTGTTCCCTGATAATGAACAGAAATAATTAATATTTATTATTTTATAGTTTTATATGAAAACCCTTTATTTTAAATTATTATTTAAAAAAAAAATAGTGCTATCAATATTACTGTCAACGGTCATTATTACATTTCACTTATCAAGGGTCTTTGCAATTTCTTTGTTGGCTTTTGAGGTTGAAGCTATGAATAACAATCGATTGCAGTAGTGAGCATTTTTTCCAGGATGATATCCTATTGTAAATTCTGATAAATTTAACAGTTTTAAGTATAATAATTTCCTAAGGATGGAATAATTAATATCAGTGCATAGTAAAGTTTATCATTTACTACATTTCCACTGTGAATTAATTAACAAAAAGAGTGTATTTTTTATTTTCAAATATTAGTATTAATTCCTATTTATCACTGTATGCATATATTATATCTACTTTTGTATTATCAAGGGAAGAAAGTTTCAAACCATCATATTTTATTTATTTATACTTAATACTTGTATTTAGAATTTTTCTTTGTGGTGTGCCTGATTGCGCCTAAGTTCACCGAGTTCACACACCCTCCGTCCTTTACCATGGCCCAGCAAAACACCTGAAGAGCTTATAAGACTAGAAAGAGGGGGAGAAAAAAAATTATTCGTAAAAATGATGCACCTTACAAAATTTTGACTTACCCGCTTTCATAGATCTTTATAAATCACGAAAAAGTATTAATACTCATAGAGTTCATTATAGCAAAAAAAACTATTAAGGGGAGGAAAACTAAATGTTACCATTAATTGGTTGACTGGTAGAATTACTTAACTAGGGACTTCAACCATCTTTCTCTACCAGTGGGAAATATACAACTTTATTTATAAATGACCCGATGATCGATATACGCTATGATTGTAGATGCAAATATATCAATAAAAATCTTGTGATTACTTATAGATATCATCGCCTTGTTGCTATGTTTTACTTTGACTTACTGAAATGTACCTACGTAGGTATTAGTTGCTGAAGAATGTCCTCTAAGTTTTCTTTCCTCATATTTATCATCCTATTAATTTACAATTACAAGAAGTGAATCATATCGAAAGTATAATTTTATTATGGGATGTCCATTGTTCATTAATTACTGGGTAGGTAGGTTTGTCCATTGTTTTGAATGATTTTATTTTTATTTTCTCTTGAAGTTCTTGCCATCTGGGTGTTACTGGTCCTGTCAAAATATTTTCCCCTATGTTAAAAGGCCCACTTTATATCAAGTTCAATGACAGTCTTTGAAGGTGGGGCCGAAACTCATTGATCCTCCGGTGCCCGCCCATTCAAGTCTCTCGAGAACCGGTCTCGGTCGAACCGGCCCACGGTATCAGTCGCTCCCGCAGCCAACGCTTATCACCTCTCACTATCACCTCCGGCATTCACTATTTCTTCTACGGTATCAGCATCCCTTTGGTCTGCACTCCCTCATGGTTGTCTATGGTCTGGAATCCATTCTGTATAATTGCGCTGTTGGTAATTGGTTGTAAAAGCGCAACCATTCTGCTGGTTATATTCTTATTCTAACCAGAACGGTCGATTCTGTGGGTTTAACAGGATATAAAAATCGTGGTTGTGCCTGCGTCACATAATGAGTGACTCCTTTTTTTCGTACTTAATTGGAATTCAGCATGGTGCAACTTTAGACGCAAGTAAAGTAGTTTTGGAGTACTATACTATGAACTAATAAAATAACAAAGATTTTTTTTTTTAATCATTGATTTGTTTTATTCATTCGATTCTATCAAAGCTACCTAACTCATAAGTTCTATCGACGAGTTTTATTTAATAAAATTAATATTTATTTATTAATATTCAAATTAAGCAATGACTTTAATTTTTTCATATTTCATATTTGTTTTTTTTTTTACGGTGGTTTTGGTTGTTTGTATTGTTGGATAGATAATTTGCCAAATATTTTCGAATACTGGTAATGAGTGAAAACCATAATTTCCCCAAACACGATTGATAACTTTAATGTACCCGTAGCACTCAAAATAAGATAAAGACAAAATTAAAGGGAACGTCATTCTTTTAGTGAATTTTTCATTCGAATAAATTTTTTAGTTATTGAGGGAGGAGAATATTTAAAATATCAATGCATGATGCTAATGAATGAGTTGTTTGTTGTTTAACGTCACTTTATGCTGATGTGGTTAAATTTTCCTATTTAAGTATATGATTAAGTAAGGATCGGGAGCTTTAGCGAGTATCTGACATCGCACAAGTTCGGGTCTCAATTTTACGTCCCATCCGAAGGACGGCATAGCCAAGTATTTTTATACTACCTTTAAAAACTGCTAGGGCCACCTGGGGGCTACAAACCTCGACGTTATGTGTAATAGTTTGCTATGCTAATCACTACACCACATGTGATCCCTGATCAGTGAGTTCTTATATTTAAAACCAGCAGCGAAGATAGATGATACTCAATTAACAATTATTAATGAATATTAATTAACCAACTATGCTAATAACTTACCTTTAATAAGGGGAATTTACGCATTTTTAATGACTTTTAATCACAGTTTTTAATCACTTTAGAAGTTAAATGTTCCCGTTATTTTCATTTTTGGCCATTGTTACCTTTAATGAATACAATTGATGGATGGAATGGTAATTTGTGTCTTTCAGAAATAAAAACAAATTTATAGAGTAGGTATCTTTTAAATTAATATTTATTATTTCTCTAACTCGTTTTCTTTTTGTTTCAGGTAATTATAGCTTCTTATTTGGCAATCAAAATTTTCGGATGGTGAAATAAGGTAGGAAGTACCTACTACCTAAATAATGTTTGACTAGTAAATTAATAAATTTATGCATGAAACTATTCCTAGACTCGAGCCAGATATATTAAACGCGGTATCTAATATCTGACCAGAGTAATGAGAACGTTCTTTCCGTTTGTATTTTCCGAGTTTGCTCATTTGTGTTGTCAGCAATTCCCACAGATATCAGCTTATGATGAAATACCTGAACTTTACCTACTTGGTTTTATTATTTTTGCTTTTATTAGCGATTTATTCCAGAAATGCAATATGATATAATCAAGATAAATATTATCTTTCCCGATAGCGAGAACGAATGACTTCATAAGTAACAGATGTTTCAGGTATTAATTTCAGTTTTAAATTAATGCATTTTTTTTTCTTCTTTTTTCGCGTCTTATTTGAATTTCAGCGCGTTTTAAGAAAAAAACCAAAAGACCGAAGATGTAAGGAGAAAGCCGAAGGTGTGGATGGTTTCCTGCTGGAGTGAAGGACAAAGGACCAACGACCCCGCCGGACAAGCCGTGATCGGAGGCTGGGAATCCTCCGCGAGATGGACAATCAGTGGGCCTATTGTCCCATCAACTGTCCAATATCTGCACAATTTTACCACTTTAACTCTTTCTATAAGTGATCATGTCTCTTTTACCAACAACGGGTTTCAACATTGATACTATTCGCTGTCTCAATTACGGTGAATTAATTGTACATTTGCTTACTGAAGTATCGTCATTTCCATATGTGCTCTTAAATATTTTACACTATTCTCTAAATCTGTTCTCCGGACTTATCAATGCCTATAAAAATGTAATAAACATTAATTAATTCTTTATATATATAACGAAGAAACAATATTTATAGCTCAAAGTTATAGGAAATTCGACTTAAACAATCTCCGGGTTAGAGATGATATTGTAACACCAATGTGGGATTAAATATTTTTTATTGTAAAATTACAATTTATAACGTCAAACACACAATAAAATCTCAAATTAGTAACAACGATGCAAAAAGTAACTGCAAGTGACGCAAAAGTAACCTTCTGCTTCGATGTTCAAGGCAAGACCAAGCTCCTTGTTCATCACTTCTTATCTTTAGTCCGGAATGGAACAATCCAGAAAGGTCTAGATCACTCCCGTCACGTCTAGGACATATGATTACGTACTACTACACGAATCGAACGGTTCCAATAAATGTTCTTCAGCTCATCTGTTTATGCAATGTGCTTCCTACAGGATCTGTGCTTTATCTGTTGGGTTCGGTTCAGTGGTGGATCCGGTGGGGCGCACCCCCCCCCCTCGGAGATGAGGACAACAAACAACTATTACTATTTCTGAATAAAAAGGGCTATCTTTAATAATTTTTTTAATTTTTTTTTTAAATGAAAAATGGATTGTATTTAAACATTTAATAGAAATTTACTACTTTAATGTGCACTAATATTTTAAATTAGGTCCTTTGTGATGTATAAATTTAAAAAATAAAATAGTGGAATGGAACCCCTCAGAAAATTGGATCCGCTACTGGTTGGGTTTGTGTTGTTATACTTTTATGTGTTATGTTTACAATAGTGAGTTAGCGTTTTGCTGACAAAGCTTTGTAAAAAGTTTCTTCATTTGAAATAAACAGCCGAATGAAGTTAATCCGAGGTCAAGAAGGCAATAAACTGCATCCAAAGTGGGTCATAGAAGGCCAGGGATAGAATACGATACCGCAGCTAATGGTGTTTGTCTTCAATGGTGTGGGATCTAAAGAACGTAATACAACTTAGCCTAAGGGGCACGCTCTAAATATAGGATTCAATTACTTTATTTGTTAGCTACACTTCAAACCCCTTCTAGATTTCATTAATGACCAAACAAACAAACAGGTATACATTAAAGTTTAATGTAATGTTCATTACATATATTGGCAAACTTTGCAAAAAAGTAATTATACCAGTTATGAATTATAATTATAAAGATTAATAGAAAAATCTTAAATGTTCATAAAAATCTTAAAACATTCATTTTTGACCTGATGGAAATATGTTGTGTTCATAAGGTAGTGAATTATTTATGAGGAGCGTCAATTTAATTATGAATGTTATGGGGTTAGCTATGAACTTCTTAGGTTTTGATTTATATTGGATGTTTTATCATTTAAAGAAGATGTTATCTTTATAAAGAAGATTCTTGACCAAAGTAAGTATTACACCTAAAATGGGAGTCGTAAAGTTTGCCTATCTAGTTATTATTATGATAGGGATCATTAACTCGGAGCCTCGCACAGGCTCTCAAACTCTATTTTATGTCCCCCCTGAGGGACGGCATTACCAAGGATTTTTATTCCCTTTAAAAGATCCTAGTGGCACTGCTGCAAATCTTCGACCTTGGGTTTAGTAGGTTGTCATGCTCACCACTACACCTCAGTTCATCTACTCGAAGTTTTACTTGTCTTTTTAAACTTATGATTGCCAAGAAACAAAGCAAATCTCGATTCGATGAAACGTTGATGATTCTGGATTTTATGTTTTAATACTCAATTGAACAGACAGTACATACTCATTTTAATATGCGAAATGTTTGATAATGATTGTTTTTGAATATGAATTGTACCTAATAAAACTATGAAAATAAGTTATTCTGGTGCCCTGGTTTTCAAATTTTATTTGAAGTAATAAAAATCTATTTGTTCCTCTCGCCTCGTTGAGAAAATGCTAGGAAGTCGTTATGCAACCATCCTCTGTCTGTGCCTCCAATTTGTTTATATTGTCTTCCCTATGCAAAGTGACAGATACCCTGGATAAAAAGGAAGTGTTTCGTTAGGGTCAATGCAATCAATGTTCACCATCGGATAATGGCTTTACAAGTCTTATCTTAGAGAGAGTCCTTTCTTGGGAAAAGTAAATCAAATATATTATAAAAAAAATCATGAATAGCTTAAATCTTTAATTCACTCTTAGTCAGTCAAGAAGTAAGAGCCAATAGCTTCAAATAAAATAATCCTTTAAAAAAATGATTAATTGTTAGATACATCTTCTCCCGCTAATTAATATCATTAAATTTAAAATCATAAAAATCGGTAAAAGCAATATAATTTAGTCTCCCTATATATAAGAGGCTTTGTCCTGACTGACAACGCAGAGCAAAAACTACTAAGGATAGAAACTTGAAGTTCGGAATTTAAATTTTAAACGCGATGTAGGTAACCACTAAGAAAGGAATTTCAAAAATGTAACCCCTAAGGAGCTTAAATGGCGAAATTGTCGTTTAACTCTAACGGAAATCTATTTTTGAGATTTTAAACCATATGTTTTTTATTTGAATATCGATTTAACGTTACAATATTATTTATTTATTTATAACCAAATGGGCTTATCAACCACTTGGGTCATTTTAGCCCCCATACAACATTTGCAAAAGAAAAGAAAAGAGTACAATTATAAATACAATAGTAACATAAAAATTATGGGTGACAATAAAGAATGAAAACAATAAAGAAGGTAGTAACGCTACAATATTATTAAAATAGACATTCACATAAAATATGGCTACTGATTATTTAAATATTAGTGGCAATCAAATTATGCGCACTGTAATTCCCATGATTGGGAATGGTGCGTGTTTATTTTATATATAATATAATGTATATAAGAGGCTTTGTCCTGACTGACAGAATCAATGCAGAGCAAAAACTACTAATGATAGAAACTTCAAGTTCGGAATTTAGATTTTAAACGCGATGTAGGTAACCACTAAGAAAGGAATTTTAAAAATGTAACCCCTAAGGGATTTAAATGGCGAAATTGTCGTTTAACTCTAACAGACACCTATTTTTGCACTTCGAGAAAAATGTCTAATTTGGACTTATTAAAGATCTTGATACGACTAGTTTAACATGAAAGTCCTACGGGGCGTCGAAAACCATGTTTTAAAGACGAAAAATGAAGCGTTCACGACGAGTAAGCAATTTTTTGTTTGGGCGGTTTTAGTGAACTCTCTCCATTGCGCGCCTCCCTCTCTTCTACCGAGCTGGCAGCTTCCCCCTTCAACATTCCACCTACCGGAAGCTCCGATTCTACTGAATCTCCTTAACACCAATTAACATATTATATTAAATCAATACCAGATAATGATCACAGAATTGATTTTAAAGGCTCCCGGGCAAAGCCGCGACGGGGAATGCTAGTAATTATATAACGGTTTTATATTCACAGTGTTTCACATGTATTTAATTTTGGTTAATGTAAAGGAGTATGGAGGAATGTGTTCTTATTTATTATTTGTGCGCAAGCCTTGTTAGCAATAAATAGCATTGTTTTATATTCTATTATCTCCTGGCACAGACTCATTCCAGCCTGTTGAACTTAAAAAAAAAAAACTTTTCTTATTCCTTGTTCCGCTGCTTCCCGATTATCACTGAGTTGTGTTTGTAAGCAAACTTTTTAAAGACCAGGTGCCTAGGCCATCAGGTATAGTTGAACAATGTTTCATTCATGAAGTACCTGGAAGAGAAATAAATCTTGAATTCAGTATGTACTGTCGTGACAGTTCTTGGAATGGGTTGGATACCAGTCCATTCATCCCGGGAGCTGGTCACCGCTACAAAGACCATCCTTGTTGGGGCAGGAAACCCGGCCATGGCACGCTTGTGAAGGAACGCGGTTTTCTGTTTTCATGATTTAATCTCGAGGTATTTCTTCTTAAAATTTCAGAATGTTCCTTAACACTAATTTATCTATAAACTTTCATTCTTATAAGACTGTCTTCAAGACCGCTTGGTGACATTCTCTTGAAATTATTACCCTCTTAGCGGCTGTTTCGAGGTTTTTATTTGATCCAGGAACAAATAAAATAATATTTATTTTCGTCGTACTCTGTAATATCAATTTGGTGACTTCGATGTACTATCGATACTAGTTAGTGGTTTCCGTTAAGTTATTAAAACGCATATACAATAATAGGCAGCAATTACTATGGGCTCAGTGGCAGTATGAATAATGTTCTTCTGATGCTATCTCGCGACTAACATGAGTAAGTCACGACCTAATGACTGCTTATAATAGCGGCTAGAAATACCCTGTTATTTAGTAGAATCTATACATCGGGCCACTACTTACCACCTGTAAACCCGGTTAACTGGCTTGCCTGCCATTTCTTAAAGTCGTTTTTATATTTTCTTTTTTTTCTTCGTTTTTATATTTTCTGCACTTTTCATCTTAGTGAGGAATATCATATTCTTTTGAATTTACAGGTAGTTTTCCATTAATGGGATTGATCAGCTGTGTTTAGAAGAGTAAGATGAGATTAATTATTGAACCTTGAAACCTTGATCAAATAAAAACCAGCTCCTTTAATTCAACTACGACTGTTTTTTCGGAAGTCAATTATTTTTCATGAAATAAAAAAGCAACTATTCCACAAGCGGATTATAAATCTATATGGCGAAGGTTTCCTTTAATAATGAACATTGTCATCAAAATAATTACTATAATGTTTTGAGTACTTTTGCATCGCAGCACACCTCAAAGGGTTCCCTTTATCTATTTTTCCTGACTGATTTATTTATTTTACTTGATTCTATTGAGAAAAAAA
This sequence comes from Aelia acuminata, assembly GCA_911387785.2. NCBI lineage: Eukaryota > Metazoa > Arthropoda > Insecta > Hemiptera > Pentatomidae > Aelia > Aelia acuminata. The sequence goes on along the minus strand of OU426978.1, from coordinate 129,328,841 downwards.
ACACATTCGAATTTCTCCAAAATGGTTCACAAACTGTTATTTTTAATAATAAGAATGTTATTTTTTTTTTATATAATTCCTTCTTTACCAATACTAATGCATCATCTATGTGTGTTTTATCTGGTTATAAACACCATTGCGGATAGCAGTAGGGGTATACTACAATTCAGAAGTGCCTTCTTGTGAACTAAATTGATCCTAATTTAATATAATAAGGTTTAATATTATCCTGAGCATAGCTTCTCAATATTTACTCCAAAGCTGTTTTTCTTTTAAATATTTTTAAAAAATAATACTACTCTTTGATCATTCTAAACGTTTCCAATCTTCTAGGATCTATTTAAGTTGGAATTGGTATGCTGTATGCTGTTGACGTAGGGTAAGAAGGAAGGGTAGGGCTCGAAGTAGGGACTTGAAGGAAGTAAAAAAAATAAATAAAGGATGTTAGTATAAAATATGTAAGGTTCGGAATGGCCGGAAGGCGCGATAAGAAACCAGGTGTGGACCGATGATACTGTATCACTGGGAATCTGAGGCGAAGCTCCACGTTACCAGCGTCATTACCGGACATTGTAAACATTACATTAATATTCAATGTCCGTCCCGAAGCCTGTGTAAAACCGTCAAAATATAATTATTTCTTTATTATCTTATTGCAGCGGCACACTTTGATTGCAGGATAAGTGCGGGTATAAAATAAAACAGAATAAAAAAAAAACTTGAACATTGAATCATTTTTACTATCAAAAAGATCTTTATCTAGTTAAGGATCGCTCCATATTATCATATTAGATTGGTTCGAATCTTGTTCGAATTTTTTCCATATTATTATGAATATCAATGCATGTATTTATCCCAGGAATAACACTAAGATTTAATAAATTGGAATTATGATACATATCCTCAGATAGATATGACAGACTTAATAGTGATTTAAATAAAATAAATTATTTATAGAATTTATTAGCAGATTAAAGTTTTTTTTTTCTTTTCATGAAGGCAAATTCGTAAAATATAGGGAATACAATAAAAAAAAATCTGGTGCGTGCGCGCAACACACAACTTTCACTTACCAACTTACTTAAATTAGAAATTAATTCGTTAATTGCCACTTATCAAAGTTATACATTTTTCCACATTCATTTCTTATTTTTGTTTTCATTTGCTCAAAAGAAAACACTAATTAATTTTATTATTATTTAAAAGTTTTTACTTGTGATAATTCGGCAATGCAAGCATAATACTCCAAGTCGTATTTTATAATTCTCTATGTACTTGTTGAATATTTCATTTATTTCCCATGAAACAAATAATTCTCATTAAATGAACTGAAAATCTTTAATTATAACGCATTGGTTTGTCATTAAAGGCGTACGGCGCATGCGTGAGTTTTTTATGAGTTGACGGAATATTTTTCTTTTTTTCTCCTGTATTTGTTTACTTGGTTTTTTTCATATATCATATTTAGCCATTTCTTATTTTTAAGGCGTGATGAGAGACAGTTAATTTCTCAATATAAACTAAAACAAAGGTACTTCATAGGAAAACAAAAAAGGCCCCTTCCCCATTTAAGCCCCCTCCGAACATTTTAATAATGATAAAACTTACCTGATATTATTTAACACCTAATTTTCATTAAACAAGACGAATTTGATCGAAATCATTAAAGCCGTTTTTGAGATAATCGAAAAAAAGGTAAACATTGGAAAAAAAGTTATGAAATAAAGTCCCCCCTCCGGTTGATCAATTTTGATGTAATGTTGGCTATCGCATCTTTGGCGTATACATACATCAAATACCCAGTTTGATCAAAATCGTTAAAACCGTTTTTGAGTAAATAAAAAAAAACACTGGAAAATTATACAAAATTTATTAAGTAAAGTCCTCCCTCCAGTTGATCAATTTTGATGTAATGTTGGCTATCGCATCTTTGGCATATACATACATCAAATACCCAGTTTGATCAAAATCGTTAAAACCGTTTTTGAGTAAATAAAAAAAAACACTTGAAAATGATACAAAATTTATTAAGTAAAGTCCCCCCTCCGGTTGATCAATTTTGATGAAATTTTGACAGTCATATCTCGGACATATAAATAGATCAAATACTCAGTTTAATCAAAATCGTTAGAGCCGTTTTTGAGAAAATCGAAAAAAAGTTATTAAATAAAGTACCCCCTCCCTTTGAGCAATTTCGATGAAATTTTCGCTGTCACATCGCGGGCTTATACATACTTTAAATACCCAATTTCAGGTTCGCACGGTTTATAGTTTTTGAGCTAGTCTGTTCACACACACACACACACACAGACCATTTCGCGGGACTTGGTTAATTGGACTCTGGGGACCCCAAAACGTGTATTTCCGTTGAAAACCGGAAGTCGAAATTTTTCACGATCGCAATGCTTCCACTTACTATATATTTCATATAGGTAAGTGAAAGTAAAAAAAACAACAGTCATATGAAGCAGCTCTAAAGCAGAATTAATGCATTCATCCCTCAGAGACAGTTTGTATAGAACAAAAAAAAGAAAGATTTTTGATCATGCTCTATTGAGATTTATTTTAAATATCCTTTAATAATGTGCTTTAAACATGTCATTACAATTGGAAAATATCATCAAAAACCAGAAGAAAAACTAACTTAAAATTATAAAAAAATTCCAACTCATCAAATGAATTCTAAAAATTTCAAGGAAAATGCCGTTTGTTCAAATAATTCATTCATTCCCACATTTCGGTTCAAGGTTCGTAATTCACCTCAATTCCATCTCATACCTGCAGAATGATTAAGCAGATCTTCTTAGGGGACGTTTGGTTATAATAATTAGCGTATATAATGATAATAATTCTCCAGGAGAACATACTCCAGTTGTTTTATTTTTTATTATATTAGATAATAAAAAAATCTGGTGCGTGCGCGCAACACACAACTTTCACTTACCAACTTACTTAGATTAGAAATTAATGAGTTTTGTTAATTGCCACTTCTCAAATGAACAGAACGGCTTTAATTATGAACAATGGTCTGTCATTAAAGGCGTACTCCGCATGCGTGGGCTCAACGAGTTTTATGAGATGACTGAATATTTTTATTTTTTTCTCCTCTTTATGTTTTCTTTATTTTTATCATATCTCATACTTAGCCATTTCTTATTTTTAGGCGTAACGAGAGACAGTTAATTTATCCATATAAACAAAAAAAAAAGGTATATTATGGGAAACAAACAAACAAAATAGGCCCCCCCCCAAAAAAAAAGCCCCCTCAGAACATTTTAATAATGATAAAGCTTACTTGATATTAAAGAACACCTAATTTTCATTAAACATGACGAATTTGATAAAAATCGTTAAAGCTTTTTTTGAGTAAATAAAAAAAAACACGTGAAAATGATACAAAATTTATGAAATAAAGTCCCCCCTCCGGTTGATCAATTTTGATGAAATGTTGGCTATCACACCTTTGGCATATACATACATCAAATACCCAGTTTGATCAAAATAGTTAAATCCATTTTTGAGTAAATAAAAAAAAACAACGTGAAAATGATATAAAATGTATTAAGTAAAGTCCCCCCTCCGGTTGATCAATTTTGATGTAATGTTGGCTATCGCATCTTTGGCATACACATACATCAAATACTCAGTTTAATCAAAATCGTTAGAGCCGTTTTTGAGAAAATCGAAAAAACTTAAAAAGTTATTAAATAAAGTACCCCCTTCCTTTGAGCAATTTTGATGAAATTTTTGCTGTCACATCACGGGCATATACATACACTAAATACCCAATTTCAGATTTGCACGGCTTATAGTTTTTGAGCTAGTCTGTTCACACACACACACACACACACACACACACAGACACACACACACACACACACACACACAGACCATTTCGCGGGACTTGGTCATTTGGACTCAGGGGACCCCAAAACGTGTATTTCCGTTGAAAACCGGAAGTCGAAATTTTTCACGATCGCAATACTTCCACTTACTATATATTTCATATATAGGTAAGTGAAAGTAAAAAGAAAACAATAAAACAAATAAGAGCTTTAGGTTGTATTGCTCCAAACATGACAAAATACTTATTGTACTAATTATTGTAAAATCATTCAAGATATTAAATGGTATTATTTGTTTTTAAGAACTATAGTTACTCCTACCGCATGTGAACTGTTACTGACATATTTTGATAGTTACTTATTTATTCCCCGCTGTAATGCAAACTGTTTCGAGTTATTCACCCCAACAAGGCTATCGGTGTGATTTATCAGCCAGTTGCTATTACCCTTATCACGGAGCAATATCCAAAAATGGAGTACAATGGCCCACCCTCCTTTGTAGAAATTTCGGTATTCCCTATTCAATAGAAGATCGTTGATGAGAAGCCGAAATCCGATATTCAATAGCCTGGGGGTAGATAACATCTGCAGTTATAAAGATGAAAAACTCTATTAAAAAAAAAAAAAGAGGAGTTGGGTGATGCTGGGTTTTTTTTTTTTAAACATGTTTTTAACATTCTTGCATAATGATTTTATTTAAAAACTGTTTATAATGTTTTAACTCGACTACTAATAAAGAATTTTATAAGATCAGTTGTTTAATTTGAAACGTGTTTAAAATACGTAACTAATTCTGGAATATTTAAAATATATTCGACTCTCTCCGTTCCAAAGGTAGGAAAGCTTTGAATTCATGCATCAGTTTAAATCTTTTAGTCATTCTAGTCGTTCGTTTTCGATATTAAGAAACCATTTTTTTCTTAGTCAATTGGACTGTAGCTTAGTTATAAGACGAATTCATAATAAATAAAATTAAAAAAAGTATTATTTTCAAAAATTTTCATTCTTCGATTTAAGCGAATCAAATTTTTGTAATCTCATTGAATCTTGAAACCGTTCGAAGAAACTGTTTTCTTTGTCTGATTTCAGTTGTAGGTTACAACTGACTAGTAGTTGTTTGAACCAGTCTGAAGTCTAGGCTACTAAACATAGATGCACTAATGTACACCGTCAGGACTGTTGAATCTCATGATCGGTATGCATTGCTTACAGTCAGCTGATGTGTTTTGTTTAGCTCTTGAAGTTGTGTTAAATCACTGCTCCAATGCAACAGCTAAGTGTTCTATTCCGAACCGATTCTCTGCTCTCGAATTATACTCCTGCTCGTTATAGAACAAACATTTAAGCTCTTAAATTCCGTTTTAACTTATAGTTGGTATTTGGTAGAATATGTCAATTTTTTAGACGCTGTGTAAATCTTATGAAGATCAATAAGAAATTATGTATAATCATGGTTTTTATATTCAAATTATGAAGAATATATTACATAAGTTTCGGTCCCACGATCCCTATGTGTTACATACCCTTATAGGACTTGTAACCACCCTAACCTCGGCCCAAGTGAGTGCCGAACGTCCAAGAATAGAGTAAAATGGAGTCTAAAAATAAGGCTCGAGGACCATATGTGCTTCGGTAGTCACTATTCCGTCCTTATTGTCTCTTCTTCCCCAACTAATTCCTGTTAACTGAGACTTTTTATTATATCCTGGAGGGGTGGCTTGACAAACAGTTTTTAAAAGAATCTTTTTAAATAGCGACGAAGAGGGTTGTTTAAAATTTAAGGATTATACATTTGTGTGAGGCGGCTAAAGATCTTCAAGCTCTGTGAGCCAATCGAAAGAAAAAATATCTTTGATACTATTATTAGCGTACAGCCACATTTTTAAATATATGAAATACAGCTGCATTTTTCAAAATCGAGCAAGCTTTTTTTGGGGCCTCAATATTTTCACTGCTACATGATCTGCTACAATGGCCTCCGGATTGCAGTTGCGTCAGTGTATTTATTTGTTTATACCTATTGAGTTATTTGCTTTTAAGGTATATATTCAAATCTTGTGTATCACAATGTGTGTCACAATCCTTAGAAATCGTTAATACTTTAAAATAGAACAATATAAGTATGGAATAAAATTGAGAATAAGCTGGCTGTTATTTGACACCGAACCATGAAGAGACAGACATCAAAGAGGTTTCTAAATATAATTTGACCTGAGAGAAATGGCTGAAGCCTGCTCTTTCTTCACAAGGCATATGGAACTGGGTAGGCTGGAAATGCTTTATCGTCCTCATCTGAATCCCCAGCCAGTCATCGGCCAAAACGAACAAGAAACTCTTTTGCTATGTCGGCCTTGGCCACTCGCTCTCCCCTTTGTAGACTTGGCTTTATGCAGCCTGCATTCTGATCGCAACTTATTTTATTTTCATTACTGCCGACTGTTAGAACTTGCTATTCCTCCTGGTTATTTTTCCTACTTGGCTTCTTATTTACGGTTAATCCAGAAAATTATTTTGTTATAAGCTGTCGCTGCTTCTTTTATTGAAGTTAACTGTTATTTAAGCTACTTTATGGACATGTGATACTGATGGACAGGTGAAACACTTACTTAGAAATTCAAACTTATGTTCAAAGATTTAATTGGGAGTGAAAATTTTCTTGAAAATTCTCAATTTCCAAAACTACCCAGAAATATCTCTGGATTACAACGACTACTTTTTCATTTGTAGGAGTTTAATGTTTTTATATGTTTTATTACTGCCCACATACTATTATCACAATAATAATGATAATTATGTGTAAGAAACTAATAGAGAAAAAAGAATATTTGAATCGGTAGATTCCGAGAGCAAAATGATGCCACCCTAGCAACCAGAGAAGCATATTTTTTAAGCATGAAATTAAAACATAAAGCTGCTGTAGTTAACTATTAGATATTTTCACCTTGCTATTATACTTTGTTCATTTTTCATCGATCGTGAAGGTATATTAAAATAAATATAATTATATGTTGAAAATATTTCGTTAAAGATGTTATTCATTCCTCCAGTTTCCTTACGACGATAATATTTAGACTTCATGTGTAGTGATAAATTTTCAGATTAAAGTGAAGCAGGCTTATATGTAATAATCAATAAGAGCATATTTATTTTCAAGTCATTGAATTAAATGGTATTATATGATGACCTGAACATACTACCCCTTTTTGTGGTAAGGAAAGGCTAATGTTATTCAGCGGCCTACTCATTATTACACCTCGAGGCTATTTTATATTATGATTGGCCGATTTGTATTCTTTAATGAGTTCATTAAAACCTTGGATTCGGTTTGATATATGTTCCAATGGAACCGCGGTTCGGTCGGCTTTGTAACGTAGGCGGAACACGTGTTCATTCATAGACCCGTCTCATTCATAAATATGTGGCCTAGCTAATTACAGTCTGTATTTGAAGTGTACTTGATTTATCCCAACCCAGTCAAGCAATCCGACACGAACCTTGTTCCTTAGATTTTCAAGAGGAGAAAGGTCTCGTTCCTAACAGACTAGCCATTTTGCACAACATGCTATTTTCTCAAGTATTGTAAACATTTGTTTCATTGAGATTATATTATTTAGTATTGTAACGTTAAATCGATAAGCAAATAAAAGAAACATATGGCGTAAACACCCAGACCGTTTGTTGGAACAAAATGTGCGGTTGGAACGAACTGTTTGGGTCCAGATCTTTCCATGGCCTAGTCCATAAAGGCGTTCTGCTCGGTTGTTCTGGAACATTCCTGACCTGGCCATTTACGTTTACATATAAGGAGCAAGTGACTGAACGAGTTACTTTGAGTCGAAGTCTGTGCCTTGACTGTGTTGCTCAAATTATATGATTGTGTGTTATAACGTTATCATTTTTGTAACCTGCTCAAGTGTTTAAGTTTTATTAATTCGTTGGCATTGATAAGTGTATATTTTTGTTGAATAAATATTTGTTACCCAAATAAGTATTACAATATTCTTATCTTGAAATTGAATTCGCAAATATACGGTATTAATTTCTATATTTAAGTTCTTAAAATAAAGATTTGTACTAAATATATTTAGGTAATGAGGGATAGTCACAGATTTTTTTTTGTAGAGTGGAGAGTTGGTTGTTAGAAAAAATAAACAAGAAAAATATAGGTAAAGCATAAAATACTTGTTTATTTGAATAATAATAGTAACTTTATTAAATTTGTATACATAATTACTGCTCATTAGAAAAATAGAAGCGTAAAAGTATTCCAACATTGCTTTTTCCCCATAGTTAGGGGGGGGGGATCCCTCTAACATCTATCCCTTGGACCGCCCCTCAGTAGTAAGTTACGTTGTTTCAGGTCCAAATTCTTCCTTACATTATCATAACAATTTATTTGTATAGAAAATATAGAAATAGCTCATATCACTGTTCTGAAGTTTCTGTTTCACAACCATTCTGGCATACATTAAATAGGTTGAATATATTGCTTATTTTTCCGAAAAACCCATGAGAAATTAAAATAATACTCCATTCATGACTTCTTGGAAGTAAATCTAGGTAAATAGGTGGTGCTACTCTTGAATTGTATTGCTGGTGCCTTTTGTGCTGTTCTCTTGCTGTTGAAATTCCATTGCTTGTTGTCAAGAACATAGTACTACAAAGAATTATTTTAGAATATTTGTGGAAAATCACAAGCGTTTCGCTGTAAATGAGGGGATTTCCTATATGAATAAAAGGACTTGCAAGATGTATAAATCGTCCTGCTACTGTTCTGTAATCCTCAAGTTTTTGTCACTATAAAATTGTACATAGCAACGACACATTTAGCTCGTTTTTGCTGTTTGTTTTCCTTCCAAAGACTTCAAGTCTCATTTTCTTTCTTTGAGAAAAATGCAATCGAGGAGCCCTTCCATAGAGTTGGAAAACATAGCAATAATGATTACATCATATGCTTCTATTGTGAAATGTCAGTTTTTTGGACATTAGCAGTCTTCTTCCAAACGAGTGATATTATAACATTCTCAGGACATTTATGGTTTGTGATGGAATTCTTAACTTATTTTTCTTTTTTCTTATATATATTTATTATAAAGATTTAGCATCTTAATTCGTGTAAAATGTTACAAGCGTTAATTGATCAAGGCCTATGAACCTTACAGATATCTAAATGTTTCTTTAAAATTATAATGAAATGGATTATTCAAAAATGGTTGTTTGGTAAATAGATAGAGACAAATAAAGAACGTCTGGAAGTTTTTGTATCTAAAGATATGTGCCTAATTTGTCAAGGTAATTAGTTGTCATTTCATGCTTCAGTATTTGAAAATTCGGCCATGATTTCTTCATAAAACAGCACTAAAGTGGGTCATTTGAAATAGTGGAGACGGTTGTTACTGGATTTTTTTTTTTCTAATAGCTTGAATGAAGTGAATGTGTGATAAGAGGCCGACGAATCCTAAGCTGCGGGACAATGAATCCTTTCATTGCGTAATAGGATTATCCGATAAACTATCTACTGCCCAGAGTCCTCACTCTCATTAGTTCTTTCCTGTTCCACTAAATGTTAATTTAGTAAGGCAGTTATGATCCACACGCTATTCAATGCAGCATTGTCACCTTGCCCTGACTAACCTCTATTGACTATCATCATATTTATTTCTATTAAGTTTAATTTTCTTTTTCGAAAATTTGGAGTGTAATTTGATTTGAGTTTTAATTACAGTTCAAAATGTCTGACAAACAATAAAAACTTAAATTATTAACTTCTAGTGACAATGCAGTGACATACAGGCAACCTATGCTTCGATCAATGCAGTGACATGCAGGCAACCTATGCTTCGATCTTCAGAACCACACTAAGACTCCAGTTCTCATATTTAGTCCAAAAAACATTTACTAGTACAGTCAGATAACTCGTCGAACAAAAATTCTAGAACTCCTTTCAATGTAACAGACAAAATCACATGTTTTTTTTTCACGTTTCAATATACTATATGCATTCATCGTTTTTCGTATGACCTATGACATATATGACATATAGTTGTCTAAATGCTCAAATCATTTATCTATATTTCTAATTCTTTTAATATTCTAAGAAGAACAGGGCATATTTGAAACATGGTGTCAGGAGTTTTATGCTAAAACGAAGCGTACGTGAGTGTACTTGTGAAGATTAAGGATTGGTAAGACGAATCTGCATTTTCATACAATTAACTATTATTACCTATTTACGTAGGTCTCTCTTTCACATACTGTGTAGGATAAGGATTCATAATGTCGAACCCTCACATCCCTTTGCCAGACAAAATGACCCTAAAAGGTAATGTTACTGATAATTGGAATTATTTCAAGTCTGAGTGGGCATTTTATCTAACTGCTTCTGGTCTTAAAGCTAAGCCGGCGGATGTTCAATTGGCCACCTTCATGGTGCTTTTGGCTCGCGATGCTTGGCAAGTATTAGAAAATATGAAGCTAGCAGAAACCGATAGGGATACTGTTGATAAGGTTATAGCGGAACTAGATAAATTTTTTATTCCCAAATCAAATGTAATTTATGAACGGTATGTTTTTGGATCGGCCATGCAAGAGGAATCCGAGTCCATTGATGACTATGTCGACCGACTCCGCAAACTTAGCACCAACTGTGACTACCAGGCTTTGGAGGCCGAAATGATACGCGATAGGCTAGTACTCGGAATTAGAGACGAAGCTACAAAAAAACAGCTAATTGCCGATTCACAATTAACATTAGAGAAGGCGATTAATGTTTGTCGAACGAACGAATTGACCGATAAGCAGATGAAATTTATCAGGGGTGATAACAGAGTAGAAGAAGTCAACAAAATTGACTTCGAACGGAATCGATTCAAGCAGGCCCCGTGCAAATATTGTGGGAAAGCGCATGCATTTGATAGACTCTCATGCCCGGCATTTAACAAAATATGCAATTTTTGCAAGACCGCGAACCACTTTGAATCTGTTTGTAGGAAGAAGAATCCCTCACAAAATTCAGGCTTCCCTCAGAAAAGAAATAAAAAATCATCAACCCGTCGCCCGCGAACCGACATAAGATATCTAAAGGACGAAAATGAATCCGAAGAATCAGACCAAAGTAATCAGGCTTTCGCCGTTGAGGAGATTTTAAATTTCGGAAGCTCCAAACCTAAGAAGATTTGGACCGTAGTTCTCAATTTCCTAATCAGCGGGCTCCATAAACTTAGGAGTGTAAAGGTAAAATGCCAACTCGATAGTGGATCCGGAGTGGATGCAATGGAAGAGAGCACCCTTAGGGCTTTATACGGAGGCATTATGCCCAAGTTAGATCCTCCTTCTACCAAACTACGGAGCTATGGTGGTGCTATATTAAGACCCATTGGGGAAATTGATATGACCACATTACACAATGAGCGAATACACACACTAAGATTTGTTGTCATAAACGACTTTGACCACCCGGGTCCAAAGATGCCGTTGCTTTCTTCCATGACAACTGAGGAATTAGGTTTTGTTGTATTAGGGAATGGAGCTAAAGCTGAAGCAGTTCAGATGGCCAAGCTGGAAATGACGAACCAAGCGGAAAATATCTTAGCAAAATATGATGATGTTTTCAAAGGAGTGGGTTGCCTACAGGGCGAGTGCACGCTCAACATTGATCCAACTTTTCCGCCAGTTAAGCAAGTTCCTCGCCGCATCCCTGTACCGCTCAGGAATGAACTTAAACTCAAGCTGGAGGAAATGGAAAGGAACAACATAATCGTGAAAGAAAAAGGCCCGAGTGAGTGGATTAGCAACATTGTGATTGTTAAGACCCCTAAAAAGTTAAGGATTTGCATAGATCCTCGAGATTTGAACCAAGCCTTATTGCGAACTGAATATGAGATACCAACTGTTGAGAGTATAGTTCCAGAGTTAAATCACTGTAGATTCTTTTCTGTGCTTGATACAAAGGACGGATTTTGGAACGTGAAGCTAGAAGAACAGAGTTCTAGGCTTACCACTTTTTGGACTCCATTTGGGAGATACAGATGGCTTCGTCTCCCTTTCGGCTTGAAGGTATCAACTGATATTTACCAGTGTCGTCTGCATGAAGTTTTCGCAGGAATACCAGATATCGTGATCGTTCAAGATGATATCTTGGTCTTAGGACGAGGAGAAACTGATGAAGAGGCTTCGAAGAACCATGACCGAGCACTTGAACGTCTTTTATCGACGGCTAGAGCCGCAAATCTGAAATTCAATCGCAATAAGGTCTGCCTTAAGAAGCGTCAGGTCAAGTACATGGGCCATCTCATTACTAAAGATGGCTTGAAAGCTGATCCGGAGAAGGTTAGAGCAGTTAAAGAAATGCCAGACCCCACGGATGTCTCTGAACTAAGAAGCTTTCTAGGGTTGGCTACATACATGGCCAAGTTTGTGCCCAACCTATCTTCCATTTGTAAGCCATTACATGACCTTACAAAGAAACATCAGCCATGGGTGTGGACCAATGAACACAAGCGAGCCATCGAAGAAGTGAAGAAACGGATAACGGTTACTCCAGTGCTTGCTTTCTTTAACCAAAAAGTACCCGTGGTCATACAGGCTGACGCATCATCTAAAGGACTTGGAGGTGTCCTTATACAGGAAGGTCGACCAATCGCCTTTGCATCCAGGAGCCTGTCTTCAAACGAGAAAAATTGGGCTCAAATAGAACGTGAATGCTTAAGCATCCTATTCGCCTGCCAGCGTTTCGATCAATACATTGTAGGTTGTAAAGAAGTCATAGTTCAAACTGATCATCGCCCTCTGGAATCAATTTTCAAACGTTCGATCCTTCAATCTCCTACTCGACTTCAACGGATGTTATTGAGGTTACAACGGTACAATTTAAAAGTAGAGTTCCTGAAAGGAAAAGACATGCTACTAGCCGATGCCCTGTCTCGCATGCAGCTACCGGAAGACCATGAGCAGCAGCTTGAAGATGTGTACTTTCACGACCCGATATATCCAGAACTCGAGTCAATTAAAATTGCAGACAATCTAAACATGGTCCCAGAAAGTCTTCGCCGCATACGTCAAGAAACTAGTATCGATAACACGCTTTGCATTCTCCTCTCTGTGATAAAGTCAGGATGGCCAGAGAGAAAAGAAAAACTACCACCATGCCTCTTGGAATTCTGGAACTACAAGCATGAACTCATGGTTCAGGATGGCGTCATTTACAAGGGAAACCAAGTTGTTATCCCCAAATCCCTTAGAGCTGAGTTTATAACAAAAATCCATTTGTGCCACTTGGGACAGAATGCGTCCCTCAGGAGAGCCCGGGACACGTTGTTTTGGCCTTTTATGAGCAGCGAGATCTATGATGTTATTAAATGCTGCCAGACATGCCAAGAGTTAGCCGCTGCTCAACCAAAGCAACCCATGACGTCACACAACATACCATCGCTACCATGGGAGAGAGTAAACTTGGACACCTTCGAATTCGATTCCAAACTGTACGTTGCAATGGTTGACTCATACTCGGATTTTTTTGAAATTCAACAGATCCCAAATACCAAGGCCGAAACTATCATTGCTTTCTGCAAGGAAAATTTTGCTCGCCATGGGATTCCCATGGTCCTCGTAACTGATAATGCTACACCACTTGTAGGAAAAGAATTTCAGACCTTTGCCGCATCATGGGAATTCAGCCACTCAACATCAGCACCATACAATAGTCGAGGAAATGGGAAGGCTGAGTCCTGCGTAAAAATTGCAAAGAACTTGCTTAAGAAGTGCAAACACGACAATACCGATTTTTACGCAGCCCTTCTAGAATGGAGAAACACGCCTTCGGAAGACATGGATTCCAGCCCTGTCTAACGCTTGATGTCGAGAAGAACGAGGACCAGAGTACCTACTTCTCATAGATTACTCGTTCCAGAAGTGGCCAGGAATGTGCTAGAAAAGATTGAAATGAAAAGAAGGAGATCAAAATTCTATCATGACAAAAGGGCCAAAGAACTTCCAGAGCTTCGAATAGGTCAGGACGTTTATGTGAAACCCCAAGACGCCAACAAGAAATGGCAGTTGGGACAAGTTGTAGAACGCCAAGGGGAGTCATATGATGTCTCAGTCAACTCCAAGTTGTATAGAAGAGACCGTGTCTGGCTCAAGCCTGCTCACCATCTGATATCGCCTCCTCCAACCCAACGCGTCTCGCCTAGATCCTACATTTCAAGATCTAAATCTCCTTCTCCTGGCATGGGTCGAGGACAGCCAAAGGAGCCAACTGGAATGGACTCTTCACCTACCTCGCCTCAAGCATCTCTGAATATGGAAGAAAAGACAAGTACTGTAACGCCCCACTTGAGTAAAAGAGGACACTCGCTGGACAAAAAGAACGAAGAAAGTATGAAAACCCTTCCCACCGAGACTGGACCATCACCGCATTTTTCCTCATTTGGGAGACAAATCAAGCTTCCTCGACGCTTCTCTCACAGCAGTTAAATCGATAACATTCAGTTGCATAGTTATGTATATATGTTTAAATTCTTGAGTATATATAAAAAAAAAAAAAAAAAAAAAAAAAAAAAAAAAAAAAAAAAAAAAAAAAAAAAAAAAAAAAAAAAAAAAAAAAAAAAGGGGAATTGTTATATACTCTCTTTGTATTTACTTCGAATACTTATGAATGTATCGATTGCAAAAAAAATATATGACATATGGTTGTCTAAATGCTCAAATCATTTATCTATATTTCTAATTCTTTTAATATTCTAAGAAGAACAGGGCATATTTGAAACACGTGTTTTATAAACATTTAGAAATTTTATCGTTTTGTTGATGCAACTTATCCATTTGGTTTCCGTCCCTTCGATGGTCTTGCCAATTAATCAGGCATAGGTCTGTTATAATAGTTTTATAGAGCCTTCCTGTTGAATTGGATGGAGTTACATCCACTACCTATTTAACCTCCTTGTCTTCAAAACTTGATTTGAAGACTGAATTGTCCCTTTCAAGTACTCTTTATTGGTCTTTCTTCTTAATGCGTTAGTAATTTGGTTGTTTCGGTTATCTTGCTGTGTACCCTGAAATCTTTTTGTTAGCCGTTCTTGTGTGTTGGTTAGATTCACTACTCAACTTATGTCAGAAATTTAATTATTTTCTATTTTACATTCTTAATTATACAAATTTTAATTGAAATTTCAGTACCTTTGAAGAAAGAAGTTCTTTGACATATAATGGTAATTTATTTTTATCTTCATATCGTCAGACCTCAGGATTTCGCCTAGGGAAGAACAGGTTGGTAAAATTCATATGACCGGGAGTGAAGGTCAAGGAATTTTGACTATTTAAGGCTCAATTATTTGATCATCAATATGTGGTGGGAACTTGAGCTGATGGAAAAAAAAAATAATATTCATCTGGATACCATCCCACAAAGGAATTATGTGAAACTAGCAAATATAGCTAGAATAGAAGTAACCGGGAATTTAGAAGTAACAATACTAAAAGAAGTAACAAAAGAGGACTGGTTGCACCAACTGAAGAAAAATCAGAACAAAATTTGGGAGTTGAGGTGGATGAACGAACACTCCAAATTATCTGAAATAAAACTGTAGTGCAAAAAGTGGAATACTAGCTCGAGAATCTCGAGAAGAGAAGAAGTCGTATTACGTCGCATCAGAATTGGCCACTGCGAGTTCACACACGGATACCTTCTCCGAGAACTTGAAGCACCCACATGCCAAGAATGTCATAATGTACCCTAAACGGCAAAATACCTTTTACTTCATTGTTCACAATACAAAGAACTCAGGAAGAAGCTTAAAATGGAAAGAACATTGAATGACCTGTTAAAAGATGAATAGGAAAAAATAGATATTCTGTTTAAATACCTAAAAGAAATGTCATACTATAACAGAATACAACTGAACGCATCTCCAATGACCCTGTAGGGTAGAGGCGAAGATCAAGGAAAAAAAAAAAGTAAAAATAAAATTTATTGATATTTGAAAATTAAAACATTTTTATAATAATTAATAAGTATAGTAAGATTCCCATATTTTCCAGTGTGGGGGGCGGAGCAGCTGCCTTCCCCTGCCCCCCTGCGGAAGCCAATGTCTTCATGTTATTGTTGCTTTATTTATGTACTTTCCTTCCAAAGTCTAAATGGCTTTTATCACGTCCTCTTGACCGCTTCCAAATACAAATATATTATCTGCATAACACTGGATTTCAATTTACACTCTGATGGGCAACGCTCCATTCTCACGTCGTTCTTAATGCATTCTCCAATGATAGCTGTAATATCCTCCTCAAATCCGTTCGAACTGTTTGCGCCCTATTGTTGATCACCTCTTGAGGTTAATGTGGAACTAAAAATATTTTGATAAGTTAAATACCTGGTTGTTTTTGATATGGTATAATTCAAATAGAAATCCAATTCAACGATAATTTTTCACTTTCATTATCTCCGTTTCAATGTTTCAGTAGTGATGAAGCCAACTGACTAAATATTGGAGTGTAGTGCTTGAATACATTTTTTCATACGTGTAACTGGTAATTTGTTTTGACTCCAGGATTCATTTACTGCATTCTAAGCGACTCAGTTCTTCTCTTAGTAATTAGTGGTACTTATCATTCAATTCAGTTTGTGAAGCTTAGAGATACGAGCGTTGCCTGTCGGTGAAGTACAAAGGAAATCGAGACAAAGGTGCTTACCGACACACCCTCGGTTGCTTCATCAGTTCAGCTCGGGTAAGTGTGGATAGAATAGTTATTTGTTTCAGAGTTGTCGGTTCGTAGGACTTTTGGTATCTGTAAACCTAGATAGATGTCCATGAGGCTGATAATGACTTATGTAATTGTTTACTATAGAAATCTACGTATAAACGATGCTCAAATCTGTATCACTGGTTCGATTGGGAATCATTTTTGACATCATCACTTTATATTGACTTTTTGACTAATCGATGCTGATTTAAGCTTATTTAAATACCCAAACTTTCAGTCAAATATTAATAGAGAACAGACATTTTCTAGCCATCTCTTTATTTATCATCATTCTGGTGATATGTTTTAGTATGTACCTGGATAAACATTTTAGATATCTACATTTTAAAAAAACACCCAAAAAACATACACTGTTAATAAATCAAGATAATATGCATCTAAAAAAATTGAAAGTTATTAGTGATAGTTTAATTTATGTTTTGTTAATTTATAGGAATAAAACAAAATCTTTTTTGTGTGACCCTCCCCCATGAGATTTACTCATTGGCGGATCCTGGGGGGTGGGGGGCTGCAGCCTTTGGCTTTGGAAATTTTTTTGTCATTTAATGATAGAATTTGTCTTTCCTCAAAGCAAGAAGCAATTTAAAGAACGAATAATGTGCAGAACAAGTAGAATTTTAGTTGTGGGGAAGGAACATAAAGGTAAAAAGCACAACCTTCTGGATCCGCCCATAGATTTACTAATATTTCCACCATATCTATAATTTTCGTTTAGCAAAGAATATCTCACTGTATAGACTTTCCTATTATATATTTTGCATTTAATAATGTTTCATCAGTTGAATGATTGACGGTCAAGGATAATCAATAATCTACGTATGACAAAGACTATCTTTTCGAGCATCTATCTGGAATGTTATATAATCGACCGAGGTCGATGTACTTTATGTAGTTTTAAAAAAGAATTTAAATTTTTTTTCATCAATGGAGTACCCGAGGCATATAATAATATCTGTTTCTTAAGCTCCCTGTTAATTTTTATTTACTTAATTGATCTTATTATGGTCTTGAAAAATTTTGAATTGACAGTGATATTATGTTTTTCTTTTTCTATTGAACCAATGATGATACATTTGCTAAAATGTATGCGGAAATTAAGTTCAAGATCCAATATCATGATTAGTGATCGGTTGTAATATATTATTCCTTGTTGATCGCTAGTGATAAATCGTATGTGAATCACACGTATACATACCAAACCTCATTGGAATTGATTAGGATAGAAGTTATAAATAATATAGAACCATGATAAATTCTATAAATTCATCGCCCGTCACTCACAGTTGCTGACGGAGTACTCTCTTACAGTATAGAATTCCGATAACAACACGTGCTTGTCAACATTTGAAGTGTTTCTTATGAAAGAACACTCTTATGAAAAATGCTTACAATTCCGGAAGCTTTCGATCCATCTTTATATTTTATTTTCCTGTTGTATTTTGACCGTAATGACCTTGAATAGGTAATTTAGTGTATGTAAATTATTGTTTCCATCAGATCTCCTGAAAGAATCCACAAGAAATGAATGTCGTAACGTTAATTACTTTCCCTGAAGTTAAGCGTAAGCAATAATTACACTGCCAACATTTCAAGACCTTTGTAACTTTTCCAGTATTTTTTAAAAATATAGTACCAGGCAGATCCTCATTATAATAGGTTAATGGTATAATCCACGGGTAATATAATGTAATATATAAACATTTCATAGTTAGACCAGATGATTCAAAGAAAAACATTTCTAATAATGCTTAATGGATGAAAAATTGTTTTTTTGAACATTCATTGTAAATAATGGATAATAATAATGAAATAATGATTCGGAGAAAGTTTACCTTCAATTATATTGAAAATGCATGGAGTACCTTGAATTTTTGAGTCTCCTTGACTTGACTCGATGGGCTGACGTACTTTGTTAGAGCGTGTAACCTTTTGAGCTCTGCCCTTGTTGCTTTTTTTCAGACAAATTATGTAAATTGCGATAGTTTTTTGCTCCTTCTGAAAGATTATAGTTTTTCTTATTACTTTCAACGGGGCCTTAAAACGTATAGGATGAATTTCATGCAAACAATTAAGTAATGATTTTAACATCATTAATTGACAAGTAGCTGTGTGTGCAAAATCTTATGAGCCTTGTTACTCTTGGTATTAGATTAGTTTATACTGAATTGGTTGGAAGGTATTGGCCATCGGAGGGAGTCTAGGGCGAAGACTCTAAGCGGATTTAAGGGCGATCTATCCATAAAGATAGAGCGGATAAAGCTCTTTGCCTAACCGAGCCTGATGGCCAGGATTATATTCCAGCCCGGATAAAGGATATAATCCTCTGCGGAATTTATTTACGGGTTGCTGACCACTGACCTCATTAACTAAGCTCGGGATGGTTGATGTTATGGCGACTATATGGTTGGAGTCTTAGCTTCCGAGTCATCAAAGTTGTTTATCGGTTTCTGAAATTTATTATTGCCCATATCATTTGAAAATTTGAAAGCTGGTTTCATTATCTTTTTTGACCTAAATATGAACTGCCTGCGTAAGGTGAATATCATAATTAATATTTTAAACCTGTCTCTGCGAGGGTCTATATTCAGGATCTGAGAGACTTAGAATTTCCCTGGAGAAGTTTGGACGCAGCAGACTGGCCAAACGAATATCGTTCCGAGAATGTTGCGAATGAAAGAAAAACAAAAAAGAAACCGAGAGAAACTGGTTCAAGGAAAGGAAGGGAAAAAAAGGACGGAGAGCCCAGAAAGAATTATAACTGGGAACGCCTGTCAAGATCCAGCTTCTCTGAATGGGACGATGCCAGTTGCAGTTGTCTAATTGCTAGCGGGCTAATTGGAATCATTCCATTCGACCATGCAAATAAAATCTATCACCATTTTCTTTTTATCTTCTTTGAAGAGATTTAGTCCATATGTATGTTTTGTGATCAGAAATGTTGTTCTTAAAGTGTTACGGCATATTTTCAGCTTATTTTATCTTTCTTTTTGTCGGAAAACCTCTCAAATAACTGTTTATTTGGAATAGCTTTAAATTCAAAGAATACGAAAAAGAAAATAGTCTCTAAGATATTTAATCTTTTCCACTTTTACATATATATATATATGTTAAAAAATATTGATTCATCATCTTGTAATGATAATATTGATAATTATATTTATATATATAATAATTACAATATTGATTCACCAATATAGAGAACTGTTAAAGTTATAGCTTGCCAAGTCTTTTATTGTTTTGTGAGTTATTTATATTGCGTAACTTGGCATTTCATAACGACTCTCCAGCTGGTAATTGTATTTAGAAATGAACAATACCGTTTATAGCTGTTCTCAATTCTGTTATAGTTTATCGAATCAGTTATTACATTTCTGAAGAAACCGACTGTTCTTTTCTAGCACTTAGTATCTCTTGAAATTCAGTAATTTATAGGTCAATACTATTAATAGTATCACTATAAATAGTGATTTACTGTTAAAAATGAATTTATAGGTCTAAATACAGATTTTAATAATTTTTGTAAGCAGTACCTTTTCAATCGCATTTGCAAGGGTTCGGGAATTCGTGTTTAACTATAATTTAATTGTTCGATTAAATTTGAGTTAAAAATCTTCACGAACTTCAATGAAATATGAGGGGGAATATTGGAACTGATTGGATTAGAAATAATGATATAATTCAGTCCCAAGCACCTCACTTCGAATGAGGGAATTTCCTATAGCTGCCGCTGAGCCTAGAATACAAAAGATTTCGCCATTATATCACTGAGTGATGACTGCTGCATATTTCATTTCGTCTTAGTCAGGGATTGGCTCAGGCCTATTCCAGTAGGCGTTTAGAGTGTTCCTCAGGGACGTGTATCTTAACCTTCATAGAAGTGGAAGAAGCATTGTATTTGGGTAACCGAATTGGTTATTTGGTCGTAGGAGGGGCACCTGTTCCTGTGACAAGGTTGATATAATTTTGGGGCGAACAAAAATGTAAAACGATTTGTTTATCATAATCCAAATAATGATTGTTTGAAGCAATTTAAAATCTTGAATTTATAAAAAAAAAACATTTCCATTCGAAAGCATGAAAACTGATTAGATAGAACTATGGAAACAATACTTACTGTCTAACTAAACCGAAAAATATAGACACTTTCTTTATTGTTTGTTGGTTTAACGCTTTATGCCACTAAGGCTAATTGGACGATGCTACAATGGGAGTTCTAAATTTTGCCTATCCAGGTATAATTAGAATAGGGATCTTTAACGAATTCCTGTCATCGCACAGGCTCGAGATCTCCATTTTACGTCCTATCCGAGGGACGGCATAGACAAGGATTTTTAGGGAAGTATTGTAGGTTCCCATGCTAACTACTACACCGCAGGTGACCTCTTTATTTATTTATTATTTGCTATTAATATAAGCAATACGGCAAGGAAATTAAAATCAATAATATTATGAGGACATAATAGCGTCAAAAGTTGTGTTCCAAATCTAACAACCGAAACTATTCGCCTATTATGAAAATAACCAGCAGATATGACAAGAGACAGAACAACTAAGTAAATGTGGATACTATGCGAATGTTGTTGGTTAAAAACCCTGTTTGATTTATATTTCTAATGAGTTTATCTTTTAAATAAATTAGACTGCCCTCACGATCACTTAATAATAATGTATTTTCAACTCCTTAAATTTATGTCAACTTTCTATAAATTATCGGTATGCAAACAAATCTTTTCAACTGCTCCGATGGGCACAGGTTTCTAGTGCATTAATTTGAAGTTATTCACGTAGCTGTAGAAAGTAGGCATTACCTTATGTGTCCACGGCTCAACATTTATGCCGTGAATATTGTAATTTACTTAACTAAGGACATTTCGCATATTTCTTAGTAATCATCGGAGCCAGATTCCGACATTTCATCGCCACATTAATTAGCGCGAATATTTTTCAATGAATATGCTTTAATTGATCCTTTGAGAAGGTGCCGAAACACTTTACCACTAGGTTGATCACCGTCCGCCACCTTTAACGTTATGTCGTTAGCATTCTCGAGGAAGGAGGTCGCCCTTCCAGAAATGACAGCACCGCATATTATGGTGGCGGGTGGCCTGTAATCCCATTTCAGGAGAACGTGAGAGCTATCAGATCATATTTTTTAATACATTTATGTATTATATATTATACAAACACCTTTTTTGCGTACGTGTAGTAAAACAAAATTATAATATCCACTCCCTAGTGGGATCATATACCTACTTGGTACTTGCCGTTAATATTTTATGAGATTATTAATTTTCTAGTTCTGTTTTGATTTTTTCGCCCTATGGTGTTTTAAATTAAATATGGGCAATATATGATGTACGATCATTCCTTCCTATTCTCTGAACAAGTATACGTAAACTTAGGAACCATTTATTCATTAAGGAAGTTATTCGCTAACCCAGTTAACCTAAATTGGTACCAATAGTATTTACCAATTACTTGCATGTTTTTCTATTGAATAATGCTTATGGAATAAGCTAGGACTTAATGGTTCCAAGCTAAATTAAAATTATTATCTCAGTTATGTACCTATATTAAACTTAAACGTTTGTTTATTTAAAATAATGCTCTGCGTTTTCAGTATAATGATGTAGATATCACTTGGTGTTCATTGGATTTGTAAATTACCCTCTTAACACGATAATAGTAAATTCCGTTAATGTTGATTCATACAATTATACGCTAAATGTTCTAATATGTTTTGATAAATAAAAGGAATTGCGTGGAAAAATTTAATTATCTTCAATCAGCAAAGCAGTATTTGTAACCATGAATGCATCAGCACGTCAAGATCAGTATAATTTTTATACCATTGTTTTCAATGGCAGTCCAGAAACTTTAAGATTTCCCATTCAAGTGTTTTTATTAATCCCTTTATGATCTTTTGAATGAAGATTGAACTAACTCTCGATTACGAAAGCTTTTTTTTTTCTTTAATACGAGGAAATTTTTAAAGCGGTTTATTCTAAAAAATCTTGTGAGCGATAAGGTAATCTTAACGATATCAATACGAGCCTAGGCAGAGGATAACGACCTCGATCGGTTTTCAATCTTTCTTATAATAACTTAACTCTTTAATCATATTATTTAACCATTTAGTAATTTTTTTCCCTTTATTGTATTATTAGAGTAAATATATTTCTCGATCTTGCTTCTTATGTATTTGTAAAGTTATTAGAAAACATGTGTGTAGAAATGTTAAGAACATTTAAAAGTTTATGGTTATTTAAAACATAATCATATAAAAATAAATGCGCGTTTAGGTTATAGTTCATAAAAAATTATCTAATTGTTATAAGAACAGGGTCGCACCAATAGGCTTGATTAAAGTTAAACCATATATATATATATATATATATATATATATATATATATATATATATATATATGGGAGGGTGGGGCACAATGAAACACAGGGCACAGTGAAACAGTCGGTGCACTGGGCGAACCAAAAGTTCTAGTGCAACCAAATTCAGACAGCGAGCGGTAAGGGTGACTCCAAAAAATGCCAGCAATTTTCCGCTTTCTACTTGTGTGACAGACCTCGCGTGCTAAAGTGCGGTTTTGTGGGGTAAAACGGAAATTTTTCGTCGAACCGATTTTCATCTCTAGGTATGAGTAATTATTTTATTCAATCTGCTCTTAAAACTTTTTCATTATGCATGTATCTATTGAGATTTTGCCTGACTTTCCTATTCCTTTCACGTTCATCGTAGGAAGTTGAAGACATCAAAATGGCCAATATGGGGTTTCTTGAAACAAGGGCGTTCAGGGCACAATGAAATGTTTCAGTCCTACGACTGTTTCATCGTTCCGCATGTGTTTTTCATTGTGCAATAAGCAGTCGGATTTTTATTCATTTTCTTAAAGATTATTGCAAAATTGAAAGCGGAATACCAGAAAAAACTCTATTAATTTATGACAACTGACAACCAAGTCAAAAATCCCTCTTTCCGGAAAAATTTCATGGCTATCCTAAATCAGAAGAACGAAAAACCGACTGGAAGCAGAATAAAGTTTTTTTTTTAATTATGTTGTTGATCTATTTTTTTCAGCTGTTCCATTGTACCCCGGATATGGGGCACAATGAAAATTTTTTTTTTTTGGAAAATATTTGCTCGCGGACACACACTGTGCATAAGATAATTTTTAAAGCATTTTTTATGTAAATTAGATCCTAAAGTAACATGGAAAAAATAAAGAATCAGTTGGGGTGCTATGGGTAAAAGAATCTTTTGTGTTACATTGTGCCCCACCCTACCCCTACATATATATATATATATATATATATATATATATATATATATATATATATATATATATATTTTTTTTTTTTTTCCTTTTCGTCATGACCTAATGTTTTTAGATTACACTTCTTTTGTTTTAGTGATTGTTAAACTTAAACCTATCTTTATTAGTTAAAAAGGCGTGAATTCTGGAAAGGTTTTTCAAAAGTTTGATTTGGCAATATGATGACATGACATGTACATATTTATCGACAAGTAGTTTTTTGTGACACCCATGTTCCTTCCGTTTTGGCAGGTGATTGGGAAGCTGAAACATCATTGTTTTCTGCTTTAGAATTTTTTTTATTATTACCATAAGATTTATTAGTTATTTATTTTTTACTGAAAAATACCGCGGACATAAATAAGTGTAAATATTCCGATGAATTGTCTTTCTCTAATTATTGGAGGATTCTTCCACAAATGCTTACACCCAAAACATTTGAATTAAGTTATTGATTTCTAAGTTATTAATAAAAAAATTGTGAAACAAATCCTTGCATAAGCGTAAAAACCTTTACTTCAAGTAATTCAGAAATGAATAAATAGTGTAGCACATCTCAATTTCAACTTTTAAAAGTTACAAAATAAATTTAGTTAAGTAGTACTCTATCAATAAGCCATTAATGATTAATAATTCATTAAATCTAAATTAGCTGGACTGATTAAAACTATAAATTCTAATTTATCATTGACCGTATCCCTTATTTTATGGAAGCTATTTATCATCATGATTATTTATGCTCCTATTCCCGAGCTTTGATAAATTAATTTATCATAATTTTATAAGTTAAAGAATTTTAATAATTTAAAAGAAGAATGAAACAACTAAACAAACCGTTAATAATAAGTTTTGTTTAATTTTCTATTTCTATTTTATTATTATTGAACTAACTAAGAAATTGATTATAAAAATAGATATTATATCAATAAATTGATTAGTTTCAAGAGAAATAGGTAGTACCCTATTCTAATGTCTTATGAGATGTTAGACACTTCTTCAAAGTTCTCTGAATCAAAAGTTTTTTCTTAAAATTCATTAATTTTATAGATGGTTAAGAAAATAAATAACTAGTTTAATTAAAACTAAATTAAACTACTGAATAACATTGAATAGAAAATAATTATATTTTTCAATGGACTCAAACTATGAAATAATATTTTGTCTGTCCTCTTCAACAGCTTTGTGTCGAAAAAATTCTTTTATATTTGTAATTCGAAAACAAAGCTCATATTGATGGCTTTATTTTATTATTATTCTGGATATTTAGTGTTTCTCATAATTGATGGAAATAAAGGCTCGATATATTCACTTATTTCTGAAATAATTTTGAATATTAAGGCTTTGCTATACTTTGCTTTAATCGTTATATAAATCTTCTGTTAACTTTGAACCTCCTCTGAATCTCCGTAATCGTCTCAAGTTTGTACCATAATGATTTTACTTTTACAATTTTTTGATTGAAATGAACATCTGATATTGTGAGATTTTTTTTTTGATTTCAAGAAAATTGAATGAAAGAAATGTTTTTATTCATGTATCGGAATTTGAATTTTAATTAGTTGCACGATCCCTTTTTTTTTACATGAAATCACTATTTTGAAAATATCAGCTTTTAAATAATTTTCGTTTCAGTTATGTTATTTACATTTATTTAAGTCGGTTCTTTATTGAAGTAGCAAACTTCATTGGCAGTTTTTATTGTAATTTATTCATAATATTTAAATATAATATAATACTACAATATTTCATCTTGTCTGCATATTAATGTTTCTTAAATCTCTTCTCATCGGCTGGATACCGTCCAATTTTTTTTCCGAACAATATTTTTACTGTGGCAATAAATTTATTAAAATGGAACTTCACATAATTAATGTAAGAACTCAATAATAAATACTTCTTAGACATTTATTTGTATAGAAATTACTTGATTTGCAAAGTTCAATGTTGACCGGTTTCCTATATTATCAAGATTGTTTTACACTGTTATCACTTGCAAGAAACCTCAAATTAGAGATATCTCGTCTTTTAAGATATTTTTCTTGCTGTGGAGTCTCCGCAGTTTTTTCATTTTTTTTTTTTTTTTTTGGATTTTTTTGGGGAGTATTATTCAATGTCCCCTGGCTACAGGTTTTGAACTTGTTATCTTTGGGTTCCTAATCATACGTTCCGCGGGGCGTATTTTGTAACGCGTTTGCCCACTCGGCCATTCTGCTAGCCAGCAGTTTTATAACTTAGTTAATAAAAATTTATTGTGTTGGTAGATTTAGTTTTTATCAATGCTAGACTAACATTATCAGTTTCAGCTAGTAAACATGATCCCGTCTGTTGATTATGGAAATCCTTATATATGCTACGAAAAACTCGGGTTATTACATAAGAGCCAAGAAATTCTTGTAATAAAGAATAACTCCAATCCAACAAATATTTTATAGTTTTAGATCTTACAATCTGAATCCATTTTCACAGTTATTTGCGACTTGTTCCAGCAGCTATGAATGACCGTACACTATGGAAGACTGTCGTCTTCCTGTTACAATAAATATGCCGTCAAATTGAGTTGAAGTCTGCGTTAAGTTGATCCGAAAAAAACACCATTTTATACCCTGTAAAAACCAAACGAATTCACTTTTAAATTTCCAGGATGTACTTGCATAAGGTAATGATTTGTAGTATTCTAAAATTTGCTAGTTATTGTGTTAGTAAATATGTACGTATATATTCTATTTTGTTTCTACAATGATATAAATAAATTCGAGGTATAAATTTGATATACTTTCAATGCTATTTTTCGATAAATTCAATAATATTTTAAATCGTCTTTTCTCTTATATCTTGGCCGTTCTCGGACAAAATAGGGGTGATAGACGTTTATAGCCCTTAATTTTTTAATTGAATGTTTGGTAGTGTAATTGCTATTAATTGTTCGGGGAAGATAGGCGCGGACCAAAGATAGCTATTAGGGATCGAAATAGTTTTACTGCTCTGCCTCTTTAGTGGATCTTACCAGTGACGTTTTTCTCTTTTAGAAACTTTTTAATGAATTGCTTTTCCCTCTTCCGAAGATACAACTCCCGTTAGCTCCATTAAACTGGGCTAATTGGCTTTGGTTTCCAGCTTTTATTTTGGTCCATTACAGATAGGAACATCTTCCAACGATTCAACAGTTCGATCTGCAGTGTGCACTGCCGTTTTAGTCGAAAGAGGTTTTCCTGTTAATAAAAAATTGTCTTTGCTTTGTTTGTCCTCAGATATCTGGTTGTCTATGTTTTCCGTGGTAAAAATTCTTCTATTTTATATACGATGTTGAAATTGATGGTCAATTTCTGATCAAAGTCATGATGAAAAAATTTGTTTCTGTAGCTTCATAAACAGTTTTTAATGGAGTTATAGAAACTAATGCCTTCAAATTATTTTATTATCAAATTAACTGCGCAATCATATGGAACATTAGCACTGAAACATGTATACGTATATATGTGTTAGCAAGAAATAAATGTTTTACATTATTTTTCGACTGTTTCTATATTCTTTTAGGTTCCAACATTCTTGTGTAGCGTGATTTTGCCATAGATGTTGTCCCATGCTTTATAAATATAAATCAAGTAAATGATTTTTCATTACACTGCATATGTAACACGTGTTTTCAATACATGTTTTGAGTACGCAAAGTACCCCTTTTCTGTACTAGGAGGTAAAAGATTCTTTTCTGTACTATTATTGAATATTAGTACAGAAAAGATATCATGTGATATTAATTCTATAGTTGTAATAATTAAATAAATAACGTTATTTTTTTAGAAAAATACTTAATACATGTGGTCCTAACAACACATGCACCTCGTTTTTATCTTAACTTTCTATTATAATAGTTTCCAGATATTATAATAACATATTTGTAGTACAAAAAAAAAAAAAAAAAAAAAAAAAAATCCTCATCAATAATTCTTACATTGTTTATTTTCAACTTTACAAATCGATAAGTTGAAATTTTTTGTCATGTAATTTCCTATCTTCGCAATGGGGTCTTTTGTCGTAGTCATTTGTTGAATTAATTTTAATTCCTAATTAATAATCTTTGTTTAAGCCGTGTGTGTGGAAGTTATTATCAAAATCAGGCGTATAATAAACGTTTTAAATACGGGAAGTGGGTGTAATTATTGGTTCAAGCTTTCAATATTGATTCCTCGCAGTATTTTGCAGCAGAAAGTTACTTAATCATAAAGCGTATCCCAAAATTGTATGGGATGAAAAAAAAAAAAACAACTTGGAAATTTTATTGCGTCTCAAAGAACTTAAATTATCGAATTTCGATGAAATATAAGTCAGTGGAGGCACAGAATGCCCTATATGCATTAGTTTATCAATATGCTTACTAAGCTGTCTGGGAAAGCGATTGACTAGCTACAGTTCCTCCTCGGGTAGAAGCTTCTTCCGCCATTGGGAAACTAGAAAGCACAGAGAAATAAAAATAATGAAAAAGCTTAAGGAGTCCGTTACGTTCATTGAACTGAAGAAATCAGTAGTCAGGTGGCATACTATAATGGCTATCGGTAACATTTCTGGTTTTATTGCCGTCTCGAGCGATAGCCTTAAGCGGCCGGAGATTGTTCCCTCTTTGGTATCTCCTGGGTACCAGACCCATCATTGAAGTCCATAAATCTATAGCGTTGACACCTGTGGTATCCTCATTAACATTGACCTACATGTTGTCCCTCATGGAGGACGCCTTATTCTAGATAGATCCTTTTGTTTATGGAGCTTAACAAGCGTCTCTTTGAAATGGATTGAGCCACGATTAAAATCATGAACAGAATGCTGTGTCACTGATGTATATCGCATGACCAATAAAACGTTCTTCAAAATGCTTTTATTAAACTTTTTTAGATCCTAAAATCTTGTTTGTTCCAAAAAATTATCCTTACTTAAAAAAAAAAAGTGTAAATACCATTAAAAAAAAAATCTAAGCGAATATCATTTTATATGCTGCATGATTTAAATGTATGTATTTTTAAATTTAGAATTATACTGCAGAATTGAAATTCCATAGAAAACTATTAAAAAAAAAAAAAAAAAATGGTATTTATTCAGAGCGATGCTACCGTAAAAAATGCGGTAACTAATATATTTTAGTTAAATATTGCATCATGTTGAATTTACTTAATCATAAAAAATATAAACAAAAAATGTATAAATCAGACAATAATAATGATCTAAAACTGGATAAAATGCTGACGCTAGGGAAAAAGATGTTATATAACATCATTAGGTTTCAATTTTTTTACACTATTTATTAATACTACATATCCTTTGATCTGTTTTCTCAAACCTTGGATTTTTCCTAGGTTTTACATAATCTAAAAAACTATGATAAAATTGGATTTAGCATCATTAATTGCTTATAGAATAAGACAGTTTTATTATAGTTTTTATTTGTGATTGGAAAACAATTCCCGACTCTTCTTATAAAATTTGCCATCGTCTTCTAATAATTATTTCATTTATGATATAAGAATTTAATTTTTAAATATTAATTAAAATGGAAAACACTATTTTGAACAAATATTGCATAAACTACGCATTTATACTAGAGTACGAAATGTGCTACAAGCAATCTAGCCTGATAACATATATTTCATCTTGGAAAATTTATCTATAATGTTTTTAAGATAATGTCCAAAATTCTAAACTGTTGATACCGTGAATAAAATAAAAATAAAGATCTTAAGGTTTTATATCATTCCATACTTGGTCGCATTGGTGGATCTAGGGGGAGGGCTGTGAGGGCTGCACCCCCTTTGGTTTTTGTATTGTAATTTCTAGGTAGACTTTAACTTAACTAAAAGTAAGGAATAACTAAAAGAATAAAAGGAATAACTGAAAGTAGGGAATAACTAAGAGCAATCAACAATATGCATAGCAAGTAGAATATTAGTTTTGGGAAAGAGACGTGAAGGTAAAAAAGCTGATTGGCATAGCCCCCCTTCGGTACCGCAGCCCCCTTTACAACCCGCTAGATCTGCCCCTGCTTCGTCGAGAATTATTTATAAACTATTGAATGTTTTATAAACGTCTAATAGAACCAATTATCATTTTATTAAAGTACTTTAAGTATCATTATCAATTTTATGTTATAACAAACATAAAATATTTTTTTGTGAAGAAAAATTATGCCATGTATCATAAATGTGTATTGTCATATTCATTTTAGGAATTAATTATAAGATATCAACGTAACCTGGGTTCCACCTATGCAAGATAAGGCATATTATACTAGCTAGGAATGAAACTTACTGTAACATGATCAGAGGGTTACCTTACAAAATGTACGGTTGTTAGTGGCAGACTTCCTTGGTGAAATATTCTTAGCACCTTTCACACAGAGCAACCCTTCTTTTTTTGCACCCTATTTACACCGACAAAAAATATATTTCTCTTATTCATCCTTGAGCTAAAAAGGAGAGGGATTAAAGACATTATAGATGTACGTTGTATTTGTTGGTCTTATTTGTACGACATTCGTATAGGTACGTTAAATATTTACTATAATGTGTTACACCCTACCTTAAATTCCTTAATTAAATAATTTAATTCAAGATATTCTCACAATATTTTTGCTTATTTTGTTCTACTTTAATTTACGTTTGCTTGAAGTTGATCTCACTATAAGAAAATATTTCATTGTATGTTAATAAATGATTTGAATATTTCCAAGGTCTCCTGGATATTTTATACAAACAGATCGTAATAAATACAAAAAATATTCTTAAAATGTGTATTTACCCCACTGACTTATAATTTCGAAATTTTATCAAATTTAAATTAAAAAAAACAATGAATGCAGTTTTAATTTACATAATCCCTGTTATTTGTTTAAACGAAATTTATTGCACTGTCCGGAACGACTTTTTTTACAGCCATTATTTTTAAATTATGAATGGATTAGCTTACGAATCGGATAATGTAATGCATGAAGTATTTTTGTACATTACGAGGTATTGTAGTAATAGTGCTTTGTTCCTTTACCATCTTATTCCTTTTCTTTCTTGTCCCAATGTTATTCACCGAGTATTATTTTTTTCTGAATATATATTGTCGATAGAAAGATTTTTTCTAATTTTTTTTTATTTTTAGAAAAGAATGGATGTTGTATGTATGAGTCGGAAGAAAATGAATGAGATTCCATGCTGTAATGTGACCCGCATATCAAATGGGCATTTTGATGAATGGTCTAGTCATAAGTCTCTATTTATAACGACTATAATACCCTGAGAAATGAGGTTATGAAGTTTACGAATGACAATGCCGTCAACAGCGTCGTCTACCAGAAGTGGAATTTCATTATACGTTGCTCTTATCTATTTTTCAAAATATCTGTCCTATATGAATTTTCTAATTTCCTAGTTTCATAAAAATATGTGAATTCATAGTATCATATAAAAATGTCACCTTGTTATTTCGTGCAACTTAGTAGTGAGATAAAAGTTCTAAATTTTTGAGTGGGATTCATTGCTTGCTTTTTTTAAAGTTTTTCTATTCCAGTTTCTCAAAATAAATGCTTACGTTTATTATGAAGTGGATAATTAAACGCTTAACGCGTAGGCATGACACCGAGATTAAGGTAGTAAAATCTGTGAACCCAACCTGTACTCGGTATCTGCTAACATTTCTTTTTTAAGAAGTACCTACATCTGGTTTTTGATTTAAATATAACTCCATTGTATACGTTTATTTAAAATTGTATGTATAATTTAGCGGTTTAGACAAGGCAAAAATATTAAATATTAGAGGCTGGAATGTTTTAATAATGATATCAATATAAAGCTCTATATATAAAGATATATATAAAGAGCAGCTAAAATAAAACTTAATATAAAAATAAAATGCATATCCGACCGGTGATTTCCTCTGGCTCGGAGACCTGGTTTCCACTCACAGCCGAATTCAGAGACTTAAAATGTTTTGACAGGAAAACAATTAGGCATATATATGGAGCAACAGAAGTGAAGAGTCGCTGGAAGTAAAAAAGTAACTTGGACATTGAGGAAATCCTGCGGAAAATCAAGCAGGAAGACTTGATTGGGCTACGGCACGATGGAGGAGTAGCTTCGGCAGGAGGCTACTCCTGGAAGGAAATTTAGTGGGAGGAAGGAGTGGGAAGGAAATTTAGGAGGGGACCTGCTAGAATAAGACGGAGAAATGAGATGGATAAAGAGGCAAGGATTATGGGGTTTAAGAACTGGAGGAGGGCAGCTAGAGACAGAGATGGATGGAAATGTATAATTCGTATAGCAAAAGGGTCATCCCGACCTCTAGAGCCATATCAATTGGATGTCTGGTCCTCGTACAAGCATTCGATTGTTTGGATTCGATGAATGAATAAGAATGCCATCATTGGACATATTCTTGTAAGAATATTGATAGAAATTAAAAATGAGACTATCTGAAAAAATCCATTTAAAAATAAAATACAAAAAGTTGACTATCATTTTGAGTGTCGGTTAATGATATATTTTCATGCTAAAAATTGGAATATATATATGTCAGTTTGATATATTTCCCAGTTGTTTTGTATTAAAAAACGTCTTCCTGTATAGAATGAGTACTGTTTGTATGCTGGGCTGCTCATCCGAATGATGTGAATGAATGAATTTTTATTGTGGTAATATACAAGTAATAATAAATACAACAGACTCAATAAACACTCAACAAAAATATTTACGGCTTGGTTAGAGAACCGTTAGCCGGAGGTTAGCCTTGATCCAGAGGCATTAGACTATTATTATTTTTGTTATTACTTATAAACTAAAACCTTATAGCTAACACTATTCAAACCTATTATTATTCTTGGAAAAAAAAATTTGTCTTAAAAATTTAATATACAATACGTTCAACAATAAGTATAATAAAATAATTATATGTCTAACAATCGGCATAAAACTTGTTACATCCCATAATAAGAACGATAATGTGCATCTATAACATTTAATAAAGACATAAACATAGATATTACGTATTACCATGATAAGCGAATATTAAATCACAATGTATACCTATACCTACTCTAACTAACAATACAGAAATTATTATATAAAATACGATAACGATTCAAATAAAATAATAGATAAATAAATGAATACCGAGCTGTCAACATTAATTTTTACGGCCGCTAATAATAATTCTCTGCATAAAGAGTACCTATTAGAGATGCGACATCGAAGGCAAAACATCGATGTTTTGAACATCGATGTTTTTGCAATCAAAACATCGATGTCGATTAAACATCGACCACAAAACATCGATGTTCAAGAACATCGATGTTTTTTGACATCGATGTTTTTTAATTTATACAGTCTTTAACATTAACATATTAGTGCCCAAACGTAATTAAATCGATGTTAAAGTGTAAAGCATTTTATAATTCATATTTAATGTATAAAAAATTCGATTTTTTCGACATGTTTTGACAATTACATCATATTTGTTGTTTTAAACATCGATGCTTTTACCATAACAAATCGGTTTTGAACAAAAATAAATATTTTAAAACATCGATGTTTTGGAGAAAAACAAAGCTGTTAATAACATCGATGTTATGGACTAAAACTAATTTTTTTTAACATCGATGTTTTTATCAAAAGAAGTATACTTCAACATCTATGTTTTGACAATAACATCGATGTTTTGGATAAATGTGTATTAACATCGATGTTATGGACAAAAACAAAGCTCTTAATAACATCGATGTCATGGACTAAAACAAATTTTTTTTTAACATTGATGTTTTTATCAAAAGAAGTATACTTTAACATCTATGTTTTGACAATAACATCGATGTTTTGGATAAATATTTATTAACATCGATGTTATGGACAAAAACCAATTTTTTTTAACATCGATGTTTTTAACAAAAACAAGTATCATTTAACATCGATGTCTTGACAATAACATCGATGTTTTTAACAAAAACAAAGCTGTTAACAACATCGATGTTTTTAAGAAAAACAAGTCTACTTTCATATACAATAACATCGATGTTGTGGATAAATATATATTAAACTCGATGTTATGGACAAAAACATATTTTTTTTAACATCGATGTTTTAACAATAACATCGATGCATTAGATAAAAAACAACAATATATATATACATATTCTTAACATCGATGTTTTAGTTAAAACAAAGATGCTCTAACATTAACAAACTTGTTTTCGACATCGATGCTTTTATCATAACAAATTGGTTTTGAACAAAAATAAATATTTTAAAACATCGATGTTTTAGAGAAAAACAAATTTTTTTTAACATCGATGTTTTTAACAAAAACAAATATCATTTAACATCGATGTTTTGACAATAACATCGATGTTTTTAACAAAAACAAAGCTGTTAATAACATCGATGTAATGGACTAAAACAAAATTTTTTTAACATCGATGTTTATATCGAAAACAAGTATACTTTAACATCTATGTTTTGACAATAACATCGATGTTTTAGATAAATGTGTATTAACATCGATGTTATTGTTAATACCAATTGTTAATACACATTTATCCAAAACATCGATGTTATCGACAAAAACAAAGTTGTTAATAACATCGATGTTTTGGACTAAAACAAATTTTTTTTAACATCGATGTTTTTATCGAAAACAAGTATACTTTAACATCTATAATTTGACAATAACATCGATGTTTTGGTTAAATGAGTATTATCATCGATGTTATGGACAAAAACAAAGCTGTTAATAACATCGATGTTATGGACTAAAACAAATTTTTTTTAAAATCGATGTTTTAATCAAAAGAAGTATACTTAAACATCTACGTTTTGACAATAACATCGATGTTTTGGATAAATATTTATTAACATCGATGTTATGGACAAAAACCAATTTTTTTTAACATCGATGTTTTTAACAAAAACAAGTATCATTTAACATCGATGTCTTGACAATAACATCGATGTTTTTAACGAAAACAAAGCTCTTAATAACATCGATGTTTTTAAGAAAAACAAGTATACTTTCATATACAATAACATCGATGTTGTGGATAAATATATATTTGTTTTAACATCGATGTTTTAACAATAACATTGATGCTTTAGATAAAAAACAACAATATATATATATATATTCTTAACATCGATGTTTTAGTTAAAACAAAGATGCTCTAACATTAACAAACTTGTTTTCGACATCGATGCTTTTACCATAACAAATTGGTTTTGAACAAAAATAAATATTTTAAAACATCGATGTTTTGGAGAAATACAAATTTTTTTAACATCGATGTTTTTAACAAAAACAAATATCATTTAATATCGATGTTTTAACAATAACATCGATGTTTTTAACAAAAACAAAGCTGTTAATAACATCGATGTAATGGACTAAAACAAATTATTTTTAACATCGATGTTTTTATCGAAAACAAGTATACTTTAACATCTATGTTTTGACAATAACATCGATGTTTTGGATAAATCTGTATTAACATCGATGTTATGGACAAAAACAAAGTCGTTAATAACATCGATGGTATGGACTAAAACAAATTTATTAACATCAATGTTTTTATTAAAAGAAGTATACTTTAACATCTATGTTTTGACAATAACATCGATGTTTTGGATAAGTATGTATTAACATCGATGTTATGGACAAAAATGAACTTTTTTTAAAATCGATGTTTTTAAAAAAAAACAAGTATCATTTAACATCGACGTTTTGACAATAACATCGATGTTTTTAACAAAAACAAAGCTGTTAATAACATCGATGTTTTTAACAAAAACAAAGCTGTTAATAACATCGATGTTTTTAAGAAAAACAAGTATACTTTCATATACAATAACATCGATGTTGTGGATAAATATATATTTGTTTTAACATCGATGTTTTAACAATAACATTGATGCTTTAGATAAAAAACAACAATATATATATATATATATTCTTAACATCGATGTTTTAGTTAAAACAAAGATGCTCTAACATTAACAAACTTGTTTTCGACATCGATGCTTTTACCATAACAAATTGGTTTTGAACAAAAATAAATATTTTAAAACATCGATGTTTTGGAGAAATACAAATTTTTTTAACATCGATGTTTTTAACAAAAACAAATATCATTTAATATCGATGTTTTAACAATAACATCGATGTTTTTAACAAAAACAAAGCTGTTAATAACATCGATGTTTTAGATAAATATGTATTAACATCGATGTTATGGACAAAAACAAATTATACATTAACATCTATGTTTTGACAATAACATCGATGTTTTGACATTACCATCGATGTTTTTAAGAGAAATAAAGCTGTTAATAACATCCATGTTTTTAACAAAAACAAATCTGACAATAACATCGATGTAGTGGATAAATATATATTAAACTCGATGTTATGGACAAAATAAATTTGTTTTAACATCGATTTTTTGACAATAACATCGATGCTTTAGACAAAAAGCAACGATATATATATATATATTCTTAACATCGATGTTTTAGTTAAAACAAAGATGCTCTAACATTAACAAACTTGTTTTCGACATCGATGCTTTTACCATAACAAATTGGTTTTGAACAAAAATAAATATTTTAAAACATCGATGTTTTGGAGAAATACAAATTTTTTTAACATCGATGTTTTTAACAAAAACAAATATCATTTAATATCGATGTTTTAACAATAACATCGATGTTTTTAACAAAAACAAAGCTGTTAATAACATCGATGTAATGGACTAAAACAAATTATTTTTAACATCGATGTTTTTATCGAAAACAAGTATACTTTAACATCTATGTTTTGACAATAACATCGATGTTTTGGATAAATCTGTATTAACATCGATGTTATGGACAAAAACAAAGTCGTTAATAACATCGATGGTATGGACTAAAACAAATTTATTAACATCAATGTTTTTATTAAAAGAAGTATACTTTAACATCTATGTTTTGACAATAACATCGATGTTTTGGATAAGTATGTATTAACATCGATGTTATGGACAAAAATGAACTTTTTTTAAAATCGATGTTTTTAAAAAAAAACAAGTATCATTTAACATCGACGTTTTGACAATAACATCGATGTTTTTAACAAAAACAAAGCTGTTAATAACATCGATGTTTTTAACAAAAACAAAGCTGTTAATAACATCGATGTTTTTAACAAAAACAAAGCTGTTAATTACATCGATGTAATGGACTAAAACAAATTTTTTTAACATCGATGTTTTTTTCAAAAGAAGTATACTTTAACATCTATGTTTTGACAATAACATCGATGTTTTGGATAAATATTTATTAACATCGATGTTATGGACAAAAATGAACTTTTTTTAAAATCGATGTTTTTAAAAAAAAACAAGTATCATTTAACATCGATGTTTTGACAATAACATCGATGTTTTTAACAATAACAAAGCTGTTAATAACATCGATGTTTTTAAGAAAAACAAAACTGTTAAGAACATCGATGTTATAGATAAATATATATTAAACTCGATGTTCTGGACAAAAACAAATTTGTTTTAACATCAATGTTTTAACAATAACATCGATGCTTTAGATAAAAAACAACAATATATATATATATATATATATATATATATACATATATATATATATATATATATATATATATATTCTTAACATCGATGTTTTAGTTAAAACAAAGATGCTCTAACATTAACAAACTTGTTTTCAACATCGATGCTTTTACCTAACAAATTGGTTTTCAACAAAAATAAATATTTTAAAAAATCGATGTTTTGGAGAAAAACAAATTTTTTTTAACATCGATGTTTTTAACAAAAACAAATATCATTTAACATCGATGTTTTGACAATAACATTGATGTTATGGACAAAAACAAAGCTGTTAATAACATCGATGTTAATAAATATTTATCCAAAACATCGATGTCGAAAACAAGTTTGTTAATGTTAAAGCATCTTTGTTTTAACTAAAACATCGATGTTAAGAATATATATATATATATATATATATATATATATATATATATATATATTGTTGTTTTTTGTCTAAAGCATCGATGTTATTGTCAAAACATCGATGTCAAAACAAAATTATTTTGTCCATAACATCGAGTTTAATATATATTTATTCACAATAATATATATATATATATATATATATATATTTGTTAAAAACATCGATGTTATTGTCAAAACATAGATAGTAAAGTATCCATGTTTTTGTTAAAAAACATCTATGTTAAAAAAAATTAGTTTTTGTCCATAACATTAATGTTAATACATATTTATCCAAAACATCGATGTTATTGTCAAAACATAGATGTTAAAGTATACTTGTTTTTGTTAAAAACATCGATGTTAAAATAAATTTGTTTTTGTCCATAACATCGATGTTCTTAACAGCTTTGTTCTTGTTAAAAACATCGAAGTTATTTACAGCTTTGTTTCTGTCAAAAACATCGTTGTTATTTTCAAAATATCGATGTTATTGTCAAAGCATAAATGTTAAAGTATACTTGTTTTTGTTAAAAACATCGATGTTATTAACAGATTTGTTTTTGTTAAAAACATCGATGTTATTGTCAAAACATCGATGATAAATGATATTTGTTTTTTTTTAAAACATCGATGTTAAAAAAAAATTTTTTTTCTCCAAAACATCGATTGTTAAAATATTTATTTTTGTTCAAAACCAATTTGTTATGGTAAAAGCATCGATGTCGAAAACAAGTTTGTTAATGTTAAAGCATCTTTGTTTTAACTAAAACATGTTAAGAATATATATATGTATTTTTGTTTTTTGTCCAACAGATATGGTTTTTGTTTATTGACAGATTTGTTCTTGTTAAAAACATCGATGTTATTAACAGCTTTATTTCTCTTAAAAACATCGATGTTAATGTCAAAACAACGATGTTATTGTCAAAACATAAATGTTAAAGTATACTTGTTTTTGTTGAAACATCGATGTTAAAAAAAAATTGTTTTTGTCCATAACATCGATGTTAATACATATCTATCTAAAACATCGATGTTATTGTCAAAACAAAGATGGTTAAGTATACTTGTTTTTGTTAAAAAACATCGATGTTAAGAAAAATTTGTTTTTGTCCATAACATCAATGTTAATACATATTTATCCAAAACATCGATGTTATTGTCAAAACATCGATGTCGAAAACAAGTTAGTTAATGTTATAGCATCTTTGTTTTAACTGAAACATGGATGTTAAGAATATATATATCGTTGCTTTTTGTCTAAAGCATCGATGTTATTGTCAAAAAATCGATGTTAAAGTATACTTGTTTTTGTTAAAAAATATCGATGTTAAAATAAATTTGTTTTTGTCCATAACATCGATGTTATTAACAGTTTTGTTTTTGTTAAAAACATCGAAGTTATTTACAGCTTTGTTTCTGTCAAAAACATCGTTGTTATTTTCAAAACATCGATGTTATTGTCAAAGCATAGATGTTAAAGTATACTTGTTTTTGTTAAAAACATCGATGTTATTGTCAAAACATCGATGTCGAAAACAAGTTAGTTAATGTTATAGCATCTTTGTTTTAACTGAAACATGGATGTTAAGAATATATATATCGTTGCTTTTTGTCTAAAGCATCGATGTTATTGTCAAAAAATCGATGTTAAAGTATACTTGTTTTTGTTAAAAAATATCGATGTTAAAATAAATTTGTTTTTGTCCATAACATCGATGTTATTAACAGTTTTGTTTTTGTTAAAAACATCGAAGTTATTTACAGCTTTGTTTCTGTCAAAAACATCGTTGTTATTTTCAAAACATCGATGTTATTGTCAAAGCATAGATGTTAAAGTATACTTGTTTTTGTTAAAAACATCGATGTTATTGTCAAAACATCGATGTCGAAAACAAGTTAGTTAATGTTATAGCATCTTTGTTTTAACTGAAACATGGATGTTAAGAATATATATATCGTTGCTGTTTGTCTAAAGCATCGATGTTATTGTCAAAAAATCGATGTTAAAGTATACTTGTTTTTGTTAAAAAATATCGATGTTAAAATAAATTTGTTTTTGTCCATAACATCGATGTTATTAACAGTTTTGTTTTTGTTAAAAACATCGAAGTTATTTACAGCTTTGTTTCTGTCAAAAACATCGTTGTTATTTTCAAAACATCGATGTTATTGTCAAAGCATAGATGTTAAAGTATACTTGTTTTTGTTAAAAACATCGATGTTAAAGCAAATTTGCTTTTGTTAAAAACATAGATGTTATTAACAGCTTTGTTTCTGTTAAAAACATCGATGTTTATGTATATTTCTTATGTATTTATTAATTTATTCATTCATTCATTTATTAATATTTATTATATGTTAAAAACATCATTGTTATACCTAAACCATCGATGTCAAAACATATTTATTTTTATACCTAAAAAAAAAAAAAAAAAAAAAAAAAAAGGTCAGCTATTAAAAACATCGATGTTAACATCGGCCCAAAAACATCGATGGTCGGAAAACATCGGCTGCGTAACATCGATGTTAAAAACATCGATGTTTTGCGCAAAACATCGATGTTTCAAAAACATCGACATCGATGTCGCATCCCTAGTACCTATCTGCCCGAGCTGCTTTACAATAATAGTTGGCGAGTTGAAGCCAGTCTTTGCCGTTTAAGTAATATGTTGCTTCTCTAAATGATATAGAGATCTTTTTTAAAGTATCTTCTGATCTCACTCAGCATGAAGTAGGTTCTCTAGCTCATTCACATGTAACATGTGTTGTATAATTTATGTATAAATGAGTACTGTCTGTATGTTGGGCTGCTCATCCGAATGGTGTAGATGTTGGTACTATGACTTAAATGCATGACCACTGCAGTATGCTAATGGTAGGTCGTAGGAATATTGCTGCCCTGAGTCACCTGACATTTAGTCCCGCCCTTATCTGTCCCTTAAAGGACACTCCCATCATTACTGCCCTGCCTGCTCCATCCATAATAACTCTTATTAAAATCTTCCTGGTTGATGTGCATTGTTTTGATTAGTTTTTGTCTAAACTGACAAATATTTGTAACATCTTCCATTTTAAATGAACAATAATACGGTACTTTGATTTTATAAATGATTTTTGTATTCTCTTCAAACTTTGATTCACACCTGTCTGCAAACTGCGGAAATCAGCGAATATGATGGCTATATAGAATTAATATATAAGATGAAACAAATACAAATTAGGCCAATATTCACCAAAACAACACAAGTTTATTTAGGCAACTTTTCGGCTCCTAGAGCCATTTTCAAGCCATGAATCAAATTCGATTGTTCATAGGAAATAAAACTATTGTTAAGGTGTAAATGAAAACTGGGTGCTGGAGACATCATTGTAATAACACCAGCTTCTAACAACTCTTACTAATACACTTAGCTCGGAGTTAGTAGTAAGTATGAAATTAAAACTGTAGGTAGTTTTTCTGAAAAAGGTTTAGTATATTTTTCATGAACTAAAATTTCTTATAAAAAAAAAAAAATGCCCAACAGAAATAGATTTTAAAATTTAATTCTACCAAAAATTAACTTAAAATTTTTATAGTTTACGACTTGGCGTTTTCCTTAGAATCGAGTCTCATTATATTCAAAGGAGATATTTAGCTGTACATCTATACCTACCATAGGAAACAATACATTGTCTATTTTTTTTATTGATTTGAATTCGCTATTACGGATTTAAATACCATCATAAGTACTTCCAAGTATTACATTACAACTTCAATAACAAAATGAAAACTTAACAAAATTTTTAAAAGTTAACAAAAGACATGACGTGTTATTTTATTGAGATAATATCTACGTATCTTAACAAAATTTAATTAAATAAAAAAATAGTCATGGTGTTTAAGCTCCAAATCACAGATATAAATTAATATTTATTCTTTTTTTTAATGATACTTTTTAATAGAATATGTATTTGAGATTTTTTTTTTTTTTACAGGTATGTGTGCATTGCAAGAATTCTATAATTTCGTAACTGTAAGTACTCTGTTGATATTTTCGTATTTTTTTCATTGATCAAAAAATGCTTTA
Source organism: Aelia acuminata (assembly GCA_911387785.2). Taxonomy (NCBI): domain Eukaryota; kingdom Metazoa; phylum Arthropoda; class Insecta; order Hemiptera; family Pentatomidae; genus Aelia; species Aelia acuminata. The sequence goes on along the minus strand of OU426978.1, from coordinate 129,286,818 downwards.
TGTTCATTTGAATGTTTGTCTGCTCAGTTTTTACTGAAGAACATTCACTTTTATTTTCAACAATTTAATGAACTTGTATATTATAACGTCCCCTTTCATTAACGAAGCGAAGTGCGTATAAAAATTCGGCTTGTTATTAATATAAAACGATTTCGTTCGATTTTGACTTATGTCATAATAATCTAATTATCAATCAAGACGAGTTATATACCCATTGATTTTGGATATCGGTCTCTGGTCTTGTTTTGAAAATAATTATGATAGCCAAAATATAGATAAGTTTGATCTTCCGCCTTTACAACTATTGCTATCAATATTTCTTTTGATACGTGGAGGCAAGGGCATTGATAAACCATTTCCTTTGTCTTTATATCCAAATAGTTTAAATATTTGCGATTAGTTTTGGCTTGATAACCTTTAAGGGATTCATTCCAAACTTTTCCTTTTATTTAGAGATTAAATGAATATTTAAAAAAGTAACCACTTCTTTCTTTGGGAGATCTAAAGAATTTTTCTATCATTATTCAACCGCCATAGGTCCTAGATAAAATCTCTCTAGTGACATCTGTTAAATAATTAATTAAAGCAGCCATGATACTGTGTGACTCAGCGTTTCCTCAATATAACTGGTAAGTAGAATAATTACGAGTTGTTAGTGGTTTATCGACTATAAACAGCTATAATAATATTATTTACTAGTCTTCATATCGAAAATCAAACATTAACATTGACTTAAAATAGTTTGATGACCCTCATAACCAATAAGATGTAGGTATGTAATGCTTCTCATGAATCAGTTTTTTAAAAACTTTTTTAGTTTTTTTACATTCGCGTGAAGATTCACGTGTTAAGGTAGTTTTTATATGAAGATAAGTAAATAAATATATTCCGATTTATTAGATCACTAGCTGCAGTGCTCGGCTTCGCTCAGGGAGTTGTGGGATAGGTGGAATGAAAGATTAACTTAAAAATATAATAGCACAGAAAAATAGACCAAAATTAATCATGATTAGAACGAAATCTGTACCATCCTGAAACTTTAGTTTCAGTATTAGTGGTAAGTTTTGAAACCTCTGAGTCCGCCGATATATGGTTTGAGTATGAGACCCTATTAATGCAGTTCTCTTAATGCGTTTTCTTCCCTTTTCTCGATTAAGAAAAATTATTTTGGCTGTAAATATGTCCTGGTATGTACCGTTTTTTTATGGTTTCTATTTTCTGATTCCATTGAGACCATTCTCATGACGATGGAGTTAACAGATAAAAAGTTATATAAGATTATAGTTGAAAAAATGTTATGCGGCTATACGATGTTAGATTTAAAAAAATTGTTACCATGTTCCATTCAACGACGAAAAAACTGCCGAAAACAACTGTTTTTTTTTTACCTCACCTAATCTAAAAATTTTAGGTTAAATATTCATATTTTGCAGGCGATAATTGAAGCGTGGAAATGCATAAGGGTATAAGCGCCATAGGAAATTTTTACAGAAATGATATGACTTATACCCTCTAGGGTGAACTACGTTCAGTGTTTACACCCATGCCATCTTTCATACGTTCAATGAAATCTTTTCTAACAACAAAACATTACTTATACCCATTTCTGAAGAATGGCTTTGGCACATATAAAAATTTGGCAAAAATAGCTTTGATTTATTTTTTTGGCACTTAGACCCTTATGCATTTCCACGCTTCAATTACTTTGCAAACCACGGATCAAATAATGCTAGTTATTATTTTCAAATTCATTATTTTTCCTATAATTATTGAAAAATTAATATCAAAAGTTTTTTGATGAAATTTAAACACGCCTATTTACTAACTTTCTTGACTTAATTTTCTTTTTCATAGTTTTGTGATTATTTTATAAAATATTACTCACATATAGACACAGATTTTTAAAATATTATACATATACATTATATTAAAATTATATAATAAAATATATTAAAAATAATAATTAGTATTATTTTTTTAGCAAGGATATCGTTTAGCTGCAACATGTGGTTTTTCAAATTTTGCTTTTTTTCATTTTGTTATTCGGGGTATGTTTGTAACAAAAATATTCTTATATTAAATATTGATTAAAGGCAATATTTCCTTGACCTTATTTAAAAATAAAAGGGAAAAAATAATTATTGGAACATAATCTTGTGTAATTTAAAGAGATCAGCTGACACTAAAACCATAACAAACCGAAATAATGAACGATAACCTTGTAAATCGAGCTTAGCTAGCGCTCCTGGATTCCAAGTGTTAAACTAAATTTTTTCATTCATTAACTCGCCTGGGCTAATTATATGGGCTATTTAAATGAAGCGAGAGGCTTAAAATTACAGCCCTTGTCCCTTCAACATTACACCCTTAAGATAAAAACTGAAACCTTCTTCGTTAGGGGCTAAAGGGCTTTTTGACAACATAACATTGTTGATCATCTTTTCGGCATGCACATTATACACTTTGCTTTATAATATATATTGATTATTAGAATTTTCATTAAGATGCTGTGAAATATTATTAAATAATAACTGCTTAGAAACAGTTGTTCTTTTTTATATTTATTCATTTGTTTTAATAATTAATCTAAAGTAGTTACTTTATTAGAAAAAAACTGTACCTGTAGATGAATATTAGAAAACTTATTTATAAGAATTTGTTTTTACTAAATGACATAGATAAGCGGAAGCCACCATATTACTGACTAGACATTTAGCGTTTGGGTGTTCAGGTGACAACCGAACAACTGAGTGTAGACAGCTGTTGTGGCTAATGTGTAGATATCGGAGACCACCCAAGTATATCTAGCACCGGTTCTCTACTTCGCTTGTCATCCATGTATAGATGTGATACACGTTTGTTATTAAATAGTTTAAATATTTTCCAAATAATAGATTTTATTTTAGATTGGAAAAAAGAAACGCACGCTTATACTTATTGCCATTTTTTAAAATCATATTCAGAGGAAATTAAAAATAATCGATATTTATAGGTAAATAACTATAGCGCATATAAAATGAAAATACCACAAGCCCATAAATATTTAATATTTTAGAATAAATGAAAAAAAAAAGAGATATCCAGCTTAAATTCAGCTAAAAGTATCTAGTTAATTCAAAAATTTCTGAATGAAAAAAAATATTTGGAATTTATTACGGTTTAATCGGTCAATCATTCTTAATAATAAAGAAAATGTATCTTAAGATTAGAAACAATTAAAAAGAAATTATTCATAAGGAAATTTGAGTTAATATCCTGGAAATATATTAATTTAAAAATAAGGGACTGGAAATCGTAAATTGATTGTTTTCAGTGTTTATAGGTTAACATCGTTTCAGGTGTGACCTATTTTGTTCCTGACTTGTATGTATTGCAACTACATTTAGTTTGATTGTATGTTTTTTTTTTTTTTTTAAAGAGGAAGGATGGAAGTAAATGAAAAATTTAACGAAATTAATGTTAATATCAGTTTTAAAAAGTTATATTCTTTAGGTAAATTATATTGATCATAAGTTCACATTACCTTAATTGGACTTCTTCAAACATATTATTGATAGATCGTGTATAATAATTATGGTCTATAGCGATATATTATTATCAATTCTATCTAATAATAAAGAATTTTTTAAATACAAAACTATGACATTATTTTGCCTCCGTTGGCTTTCACTGAAGCTCTCATTGCTTCAGTAGCGTGGGTCAACATGGATTCGGAATTGATTACCACCATCATTTCTTGCTCAAAATAATATTATACTTACATATCTATGTTTTGTAAAAACTGAGTTCAATTTCATCTTAAATCCTAACTAATGATTAATAGGGTGAACAAAAGGTAGAAAATATTAAGTAGTTTTATTATTTTTTTAGGCATATCTCGTTCAGGTACATCATTTAATAGTTTCAGTTTCACACTAGAACTAATTTAAATATCAAAAATAATTCCAAATAAGTGGTGAAACGAACCGTTAAGATAGCCGAGTGATTTGAACCTTGTACCTCTGGCAAGAAAAAAATGGATCGCATTTGAAACAATATTAGCTATCAAATACGAAAAGTATGCAATCATTTTGTCCTTTAAGCTGATGTTTGTGTTATTCAAATGTAATTAACAGAATTTTATTGTGAGTCAAATGTAATTAACAGGATCTTTTTTAAATGTTTAAGAATTTAAAAAAATAAAACAAAAAAGAAAAGAGGTCATAACTTGTATTATTGTATTGTATTAATTCTTATGTATACATGTATTATTACGTATATGGTTTTAACTGCTAATGGAGATTAGATATCTATAATAATCCTAAATATGAGATTCATTCTAACAGACTTCTGTAGGATTTTATCTATAAACCAAAAAAAAAAGATTTATTGTATGTAATATTAGTTTTATACTCGTCTGAATATAGTTCAATTGTATGTTCGCTGGATTAAGGTCTTTGCGTTTGGCTATTTCTTTAGATAAAACACTTTAGGTTATCTGTAGATCTAATCTTGGGGTTATACACTAACACATTAAGAAAATATCACGTACGACAGCTTATATTGACATTATCTCAACCTTGAGGATTACAGCTTAGTTCATCATCTTCTTGCTTTCATAAAAGTTATCGGATTATGCTGTCTATATATATATATATATATTTTTTTTTTTTTTGTTCGAACAGTATGTTAGAACAGAAAGTATAGACAACATAAGGAAGCAGGTGAAAATAATCATATTTTTTCCTGAACGTCTAAGAATTAGCTTCAAGCTAAATTTGAATCTAATCCCTTTGGCAAACATTCATTTCACTTTTTTTTTTTGGCATACAAGGGTTTCATTAGCATTATTTTGAATTTATTAAATTTAATTCTAAATTTATCTATCTGATATCGAGATATGAATAAATAAACAAAAATATTAAGGTAGAGTAAATGTGTAAAAATTGCAAAAAGGTCCCTTAGGTTGGAGGAAATATAAGTTAGCCTGACGGTTTTGGAACGGTACCAAGATGTTTGGAGACGGACCGACCGTCTAGGATGTATCTGAGTTAATTTTAACCCTATGATTCGGTCTCTGCCCCATTTAAATCTTTTTCACTTATAGTATGGCTTGGCATTTGATCTCAAACTAGCAACTTCAATCGAATTTCTTTATTTTTATTTTCATCAGACATTACATGTTATTTTATTGATATAATATCTACGTATGTTCTCAAAATTTATAGATGTTAGTCGGAAACTAATTTATATATTTATTATGTACTCCGAATACGAGATATTTTGTATTTCAAGATTTATCTGTATATATTCATGTTTTAATGTAATTAATGTTTTTTAATTATAAAAAAAAACATTCGCGAACTAGAATGGTACAAGAAAAAGTTTCAAATAAAAAAAAAACCAATGTTCATCCTTGGATCTCGATGAACTGATAATTGCAAAAAATGTTGGCTATTATAAACACGCAATAATTATGTTGATAACTCTTTAGCAAATACCCAGTTCACACGCCCGGCTCAACGTACAACGCATACCTGCAAGAAAAAACGACTTAATATTCATTATTATTACCGCTGAAATTTTGCGCCATTGCTAATTTATTTTTTACAAGCTTATTTATACTTGTAACTATTACTAGATCAATTCTTAAAGTAAGATTGTCACAGTTACTTATGAATTATGGTACTTTCTAATGCTTAGTGTCATGAACTATCGACTGCTTAAATTGTTTTGGAGGTTTTTGGTACTTACATAAGTTTGAATGTTGACCGTCCAAACGAAAAAGTCAGGCCTTGGGTCGACAAATCAGGAAACTTGAATGGGAATTAGTTGGTCTCTTGGAGTTGCGCGCCATCCTATTTTTGTGGTTACGAAATCTGTCAGGGTATGCTAAGCAGCGTTACGACATAATGACGTAGCTCAGATTTATATTGATTTATGATATGCCTGCTTATGACTAGGCAAACGTGACTCTGAGTTGAATTAAACCCGACGCACTTTGGAGTTTTATAAATGTTACTAATGTAAGGCTTACTTGTTATTTGTATATATGATATTAAATGTATGTTAAAAAAAAAATTGTTTTAGTGAAGGATATTATTCTCCGAAAATTTCAATCTAATTGATTGAACAGTACATTTTTAGTTGCTCAATTAAAACGAATATAAAAATCCAACAATACATTCATGAGAAATGATATCCCTATTACAAGCCAAGTTATTATTTATTTCTTATCGCTTGTACCTTTCTAAAGAACTATTTAATGGTCATTAAAAATATCAAAAGTTAATAAATCTGGAACTTTATTGCCATGATTTTAAGTTTTATGTTTAAAGTCCTCGATCACACGATTGTTTAATATATCAAAACTATTCTGAATCTGAGTACATGGCAAATGATGAATATTAACAATTTGAAATTGACCGTTTTGTGGATAAGCATTTTGAAAATCACCTCACACAACGGCTCTTAACTGATTTTATTTTATCCTTTATGGACTCACACATCCTAGAGTGCAGAGTGATGGATCCATGAACATCATAACGACATCCAGTGCATGTGCTTTTGGTGTTGATTTCATTAGTATACTTTAAGAACTAGAACTGACTAAACTTTACAATTTACCTATGAATGCCTGCTTTGATTTTCTGAAGCTGTTAGGTAAAAAACTAAGCTATATTGAAATTACCGAAATCATTATAAAATCACTGTAAATTAATCACATTTACATTAAATCGTTATAATATTTTCAAAGCTATTAATCTGGATTATGAGCGAATGCATATAGATCTCCATTAATGTCAATGATACATTACATTTTATAACCGGTACAGGTAATACTGTTTCAAAATCATAATGTTTATAGCTGTATTATGAGCGGTGTGTACTAGTTATGCAACTAATAACGTAATTGGTTTCCGTGCTAAGTATTGCAGCTGTCTCATGATGTAGGAAGCCCGGAAATAGCTTGTTAAGTTTGTAATGGGTATTGAACTAAAAAAAAAATAAAAATTAGGAACACACATTTGTCTCTCACGGTTCGTATTCAATATTCTGGCGTTGCGAGACCTAACATGAAAAGGAGTTTCTACTGCCTGAAGATAATCGAAATATTACCCTAATTAGAGAGAGTTATCGACAAGCGATTTGGGATGAGGGTCCAAAAGGACCTTGTTTGATGTTGGGGGCGTTCAATTCAAACCTGGTTATTGCAATGGTTCATTAGTTAACTATATCTAGTCCAGCTACTGCAAACTGCATTTTGACAATCTCGCTATGATTAAAACTTTTGGCTACCTCTTTTATAGATGTTGAGGTTTGGCAAATATCAGGAAGCCCACTTGCCGAACATCTTGCAGCCTGTGCCAGCACAGCAATATTTTAGTGTTACTAAACTGACCTGTTCAAATAAAGCATTTGAGTCATTGAAATCTTTCCTAATAAAAATGAGTATTGTCTTAGATGTTCAACAATCAATAAAGAAATTAAGAGACAACAAGCGGTGCTTGCGGTGATTAGTCAAATCGCATGCTTTCTTTTCTTATATTAAAATTGCATCAACTCCGTGATCTTTTGTGAATAATCTGTTTGATTTCCTGCAATAACCAGGTTATTTCTCAATAAATCAAATTATATTACTTCCACTTTTTTTTATTATTACTTTCAGTTTTACCTATATATAAAATATATAGTCAGGGAAAGTATAGCGATCGTGAAAATTTCGAGTTTCGGTTTTCAATGGAAATATATGTTTTGGGGTTCCATGAGACCAAATAATGAAGTTCCGCGGAATGCTGTGTGTGTGTGTGTGTATTTGAACAGACTTGCTCAAAAACTATCAATAGTACGAACGTGAATTTAATGTATGTACGAGTGTATGCCCGCGATGTACAACAAAAATTTCGTCAAAATTGATCAGTTGGAGGCAGCGCTTTATTTCATAACGTTTGTCTCATTTTTACGTTTTCTTAGATTTTCTCAAAATCGGCTCTAACGATTTTGGTTAAATTCGTCATATTTAATGAGAATCAAGTATTGTTTCATATCTGGTAGGTTGTATAATCATAGAAATGTTCAGAGAGGGCTTAAATGGCGAAGTAAATTTTTTTTTTTACTATAAAGTACCTTTGCTTTTGTTTAGTTGTAGAAATTAACTGTCTCTCATTATACCTAAAAATAAGGAATCCTTAAATATAAAATATGAAAAAATCAAGAAACGATATATAGGAGAAAATAAAAAAAGTATTCCAACAACTCATAAAACACGTTGACCCCACGCAATTAATGATTACATTTTACACAAACGTATTATTAAAGGCCTTTAATGACACGATTGTGTAAAAAAACTTATTGTTACTAAACTCGATTAAATTAGGATTTTTTAGGACCCTTAAAAAAAGAAATAAACCATAATGAGTCGACAAGCTCCGAGAACTTTCAAGTATTACACGCCAAATTATAATACTTGTATTACTTATGGAGACAAACAAAAATAAGTAAATAAATATGGGTGAAGTTGCTGAATGGCGTTAACATGTTTATCAAAACACGTCGATTTATAATCTAAGTAGCATGGTAAGTGAAAAGACCATAAAACAATGTATATTTGATATACTTATTTGGTATTTTCACAATGAATATGAATTAATCGTACTCGAGTTCATATAGCGGCAATAAAGATCCCAATGCCACAAAATTTGTAAGTTGGAAGGTGAGGCCCGAAGATGGGAAGTTTTGATTTGAATACGGAACTCACTGTTATGACGTTTTTGCAGGATAGCTGTGTTTGTATAGAAGTCGTTGAAACTGAGTTGAACTTAAAGGCTCCTGAAACTGCCGTGGACCGTGTGACAGACTCCCATTGTTCCTCTTATCTGCCCCTGTTGCCAGTTTATTACAATGAGTCTTGCCGACGAGATGACAACCAAGATAATGCTCAGGGGTTACGTAGGCCATATATACACTGACACGTGTTCTTGCTTTCTGGAAAAAGTCCTGTATTTTTTCAATTATTAATTTGTAAAATTACATAAATGTTACAGACACACACAGACCGTTTCCCTTAGTTATTTGAGACTGGAAATCGAATTTTTTACGATCGCAATACTTTCCCCTACTATATATTTCATATAGGTAAGCGAAAGTAAAAAGTAATGTAAGTTCTGTAATCGGAATTATCGGGATAATCGGGAATTATCATGCGTTACGGCAATGTTGCCGCTGAAGGTGGCCAATATCTGTAAAGCTTCTAAGATGGTTGTTCAGTGGGAGCTATTATTTAAGTTTAGTTCGACATCTAATCTAACCTTAAGTTATTATCTTGGGCCCACCTCAAAATTTTTTTCTATATTCGCCACTTCTAGTAAGGATATCTAATGTCGATCTTTTCTAGTCAAAACATATTTTTATTACACAGATGCGTGCATTAATATAAAAATTAAAGCTAAATATAAAAAAAAATTTAAAGCTATAAGCATAAAATTTGTTAATTTTTTTTTTCTATTAGGCTTTAATTTTAATATTAATGTACCATATATATTTTGGAAATAAAAAAAGTGCCTATGTAATTGTTGGATAAAAATGATTTTTAATTCCATCCATTTCAACTATATAATTTATAAAAAGAAAGTATTTAAATTATCATAAATTCTTTCATTGGAAATAGTTGGTTCTAATATTTTTCACAGTGGTGGAGGGTGAAGGGTGCTAAAATGCAATACTAGAATTAGATTGGTCAAATGCGATATATCGATTTAAGATTTAAATCCATATATTTGAACATTCACTATATTTTCGGCCTCCAATTAGACTAAATGATAAAATGTACTTCTAGTTGAATCATTTAAAAATATTTTATTCCGTTAACAGTGCTGAAATATGCTATTTTTAATTTAATTATTTAAAAATCTCTCAGAAAGAGCAAATGCTATTGTATATGAGCAGAAAGCGCAATAGATAGTAATAGTAACTCATCCCATTCTCTACCTATGATTCTGTACCTAGTGAACTATTTTATTTAAATAGTGAGGAAAAGATTCATATAAAAATTAATTTGAAACATCCAGAGTGATGCTTTATATATTTTTTTTACTATCACAATCAGAGAAATTTTCATGCTCATTAATGAAATAGTTATTAATTATACAAGTGACGAAAGTAGATCATTTTACAACTCGAGTGAAACGTTTACCCACACGAGCGAAGCGAGTGTGGTAATTTCACGAGAGTTGTAAATTCTACTTTTTTCACGAGTGTAATATTAAATTTTTTCTGTAATCGTGTAATACATGATCAGATCTAACCAGAATATGAACAAAATTAGGATGTTGTGAAAATTATGGTATGTTGTTGGTAGGTTATAAGCATGGTTGTGAAGTAGTGCAGTTATAAACAAGTGCAGGTTATAAACAAGGAAGGTAATTATTATTATATTTAAATTTTAAAATATATTGATTATTTCCACCAATAATTCATTCACATTTCAATTTATTTTGTTAAAATAAATTCTTACAATGTTAAGAAACATTTAAAAGCATTTAATTTCCAACTTCAAATTATTTTTTAATTTATACTTATTACTAATTAAGAAGGCAATTCACTTTCTTCACTTGTGAAGGAAGTAATCACTTTATTCACTTTATTGCAAAATGTTTCACTTTCTTCACTCATTTCAGTTTAGTAATGTTACCATTATTCAACGCTTACAGAAAAAAAGAATTATTCGATTATCATCATCTGTTCAGAAGCTATAGATTTTTGGCCTCTGAATTACAAAATCTTCCCTCTGTTATAATCTTATAACTATAGTAAAAAAAAATATTATTTTTTTTGGAACTCATAAAATCCTTTCCAAACATAAAATGTGATGTAAGCCCGAATCATCACAATCACACACACAGAATCATATATATACATAATTATTAACATAAAAACATTTACATAAAGTTAGATACTGTTGCTATTATCGTTCTTTAAGAAGTTAAAGACTGGTTGATTCACCTCTATCAGGTTACGCCCCTATCGTTCTTTTATGGGCAATGAGATTCTATCTTCTCGGTTTATTACCTGTTTTATTACCCCTGTAAATGTGCGGTCTCAGCCTAAGTTGTTGGTGGATTGGTTCTGCACAACCATTACTTTAGTCTATTGAATAGTTTCCGTATTAGAGCTGTGAAGTAGTACTTACCGTGTTATTAATGTTCGTATATTCGTTCCGAAGAAAGATTCATATCGAAGAATCCAACATAGATGTTATCTTAGAGTACTGCTTTAGTTGAAATTTCCTACTTTTCACTATGCATTTTAAATGTTTGTCGATTTGATTATTTCCTGAACTGATAAGCCTGCTGTACTTCTCAAGTTAGGTTTTTTTTTTACCTTACAGTGACGACTATTTTTTTGTCAAAAGCCTGGTCACCTCTTTCCTAATGCGCTCTTTCATTGATCACCGATGTTCCTGGCTATGGATCTCTCCATGCCAACTTTGTTGAAGTATTTCATTCCTATTAAGATGATTAGAAACCATTTCCAAGTCCCGGCCAATAAGAAGGTGTTATATTTCAGTTAACCTCATGGTTACCATCTGTTTCCTTAATTATTTTAAAATGCAATTAAAATTAAAGAAAAGGTTGTGTAGAAGGTTTATAAACAAAAAAAACACGTTATTTATTTCATGTAACTATTTTTTAAAATATGTTACATTTGTGCCTGTAGTTGTTAAACGGCCTGTGATTGACTTAACGACAATTAGTTTTTTTTATAAATATGTAGTTTGAATGAAAATATATTTAAACGTTTATCATTCCTTCCATTTTATTTTTTGTAATTTTGCACGAGCGTTTATGAGTAGAAATTATATTTCATAATTCAATAAACTATATAACCCATTTCATCGTCGTTTAAAGAAACGTATTATACTAACAAGACCGGTTACTAATATTCCTTACCGATTAGAGAACCGATGACAAAAAAAAAAAATAATTACATGCTAGGTAATCTGATCGGTTAGTCGATAGCGCTATAATTATTTTATCTATTAAGCATAATTAAATGTCTTTCAGTTAAGACAGGCGTGAATATAGAAATAAAGTTAAAAAAAAAAAATAAAAAAAAAAAAAAAAAAATTTACAAATCCAGTTGTAAAAAGAAGAATATGAGTTAAATTTTTTTTTTATTATCTAATTTTGGCCTCTCTTTGTTTGGCTTAGCACACAGGATATAAGTATCCTTAAATGCCATATGTATTGGATTTTTTCCCTCTGTACAATAATAATAATAAAAAAACCTGGTGCGTGCTCGCAACACACAACTTTCACTTACCAACTTACTTAGATTAGGAATTAATGCGTTTTGTTAATTGCCACTTCTCAAATGAACAGAACGGCCCTAATTATGAACAATGGTCTGTCATTAAAGGCGTACTCCGCATGCGTGGGCTCAACGAGTTTTATGAGTTGACTGAATATTTTTCTTTTTTTCTCATCTTTATGTTTTCTTAATTTTTATCATATCCCATATTTAGCCATTTCTTATTTTTAGGCGTAACGAGAGACAGTTAATTTATCGATGTAAACAAAAACAAAGGTACTCTATAAGAAAGAAACAAACAAACAAAAAAGGCCCCCCCCCCCCAAAAAAAAAAAAAAACCCACTCAGAACATTTTAATAATGATAAAGCTTACCTGATATTAAAGAAAACCTAATTTTCATTAAACATGACGAATTTGATAAAAATCGTTAAAGCCGTTTTCGAGATAATCGAAAAAAAGGTAAAAATTGGGAAAAAAGTCATGAAATAAAGTGCCCCCTCAGTTGGACCAATTTTGATGAAATGTTGGCTTTTACATATTTGGTATATACGTACATCAAATACCCTGTTTCTTCAAAATCGTTAAAGCCGTTTTTGAGTAAATAAAAAAAACACGTGAAAATGACACGAAATTTATTAAGTAAAGTCCCCCCTCCGGTAAATCAATTTTGATGAAATTTTTACAGTCGTATCTCGGGCATATACATACATCATATACCCAGTTTGATCAAAATCGTTAAAGCCGTTTTTGAGTAAATAAAAAAAACACGTGAAAATGATACAAAATTTATTAAGTAAAGTCCCCCCTCCGGTTAATCAATTTTGATGAAATTTTTAAAGTCATATCTCGGGCATATAAATAGATGAAATACTCAGTTTAATCAAAATCGTTAGAGCCGTTTTTGAGAAAATCGAAAAAAATGTAAAAAGTTATTAAATAAAGTACCCCCTCCCTCTGAGTAATTTTGAAGAAATTTTTGCTGTCACATCGCGGGCATATACCTACACTAAATACCTAATTTCAGGTTCCCACGGTTTATAGTTTTTGAGCTAGTCTGTTCACACACACACACACACACACACAGACCTATTTCGACTCAGGGGGTCCCAAAACGTGTATTTCCGTTGAAAACCGGAAGTCGAAATTTTTCACGATCGCAATACTTCCACTTACTATATATTTCATATATAGGTAAGTGAACCCCACTACCTGCGGTGAACCCCTATGCCCTAGCTGCGGTGTCTTAGAAACTGCTGAACATGTCGTTATAGACTGCGCTACCTTTGAGACTCAAAGAGCCAGGTTGTTGAGGAAAACTGGACTTTCTGTCCTGTCGGAGACTGATCTTCCTCAACTAGTCACCGAGAATAACTACCCGTACTACAAGGATTTTGTGTACGGGTGGAAAACAGCGATGGGTCCGGAAATCTTTAATCTAGGTAGAAGGAGACCTCCTCCCGGGAGGCCACCGGATTGAAGAACTGGATGGAAGAATAAAAAATGAGACTAATGAGGAAGAAGAATTGTGCAACATTAACGTACGCGTGAGCGTTATATGTTAATGTTGCCGAAACCCGTGTTGCCGAAAGGCAGGGAAGGGTGTTAAATAAATAAATAAAAAAAAAAATATAGGTAAGTGAAAGTAAAAATTGTTACCATGCTCCATTCAACGACGTAAAAACTGCCGAAAACAACTGTTTTTTTTTACCTCACCTAATCTAAAAATTTTAGGTTAAATATTCATATTTTGCAGGCGATATATAGTAAGTGGAAGTACTATATATTTCATATATAGGTAAGTGAAAGTAAAAAAAATCTGAATCCACCACAGAAGATGGCTTGGGACCAACAGTTTAATTCACAGGCTGAATGATGATAGTGTCATTATCTGAAGATGGGTAGATTTAACTTCCTAAAATTTCAATATTGAAATGTCATAATGTCGGGCTGAAAAAATTCATACGTACTCAGTGGCATATTACATTCACTTTTTAAATAGTAGCCAACGAAGAACCTAGAAGAACCTTTAAAAAATTACGAAATATTTTCATTCAAAAAATTATGTTCTTTTAAAAAATTATGAAAACAATTTCAAAGTGAGGGAGTGAAGAGTGAGTAAGTTAGTAGTAAACTTTGAAAAGTAAAAGAAAAAACGTCTATATTTTAAAGAAATACAATCTTAAAAAACAATAGAAATACAATAAAAACAATTTCAAATTCAAAAATAGGAAATTACAAACGCATATAGCCAAAAGTAAGCTTGATTTTAGAGTTAGGTTAGGTTACAGTTACATAATTTAGTCATAGTTTAGGGATCGCCACCTTTACATTCAAAAGCATTCTTCAATTCTTCAAAGTTATTCGCTCCCTCATTTAAGGAAATTTTGGAAAAAATGAGGGAGTGAAGTTTTCAAAGTTTTTATTATTTTTTAATCACTGTAAGTAGGTTATAAATGAAAAGGGACTACAGAATCGAAAACTATGACCATTTTCCATCGAAAAATAATAGTTGGGTGAAAAAATTGCTTGGAAACTACCAGTTTTTTTGAAGTGAGGGAGTGAAGTAGCTATTGACCACATCATAGATTTCCCGCAATAACCTATATCTCAAAGCGGAGGCAAGCGATCGCAGCCCCTGGTCGGCAGTCAAAACGATCCTAGGGTCTTCCCCCATCCTAGAGTTCAGGGCCTGAACCGATTCTTTCCATCCCGGGCTTAGAGCCATATTCCCCTCAACGCTCAGACCATCCATGGGACCCCCCCCCCCAGAGACCCCCCAGACCATGTGAGGGAGTGAAGGAAAAACGTCTGGACATACCTTTTTTATTTTATTTATTGTTATTGGTAACAAAAAATGAAACCGCTTATTTTTTCATTGAATCTTGAAGTAATAACTGACTTAACCGATTAATCATTTTAATCAAACAATCAATTATTGAAAGAATACGAATTTTTAAAATTGCTTGCCCGGGAGTCGGACAAGGTGAGGGAGTGAAAAAACAATTACTTTTATTTTTTTTTTAACCAATTATAAATTTAGTTTGGAGCTAAAACATAGCCTCCATAGAACAACAAAAGGAGTTTAATAGTTCCTATTTTTTTCTAGTTACTAGCTCTCATTTTAGTGGTTGAAAATGGATCGGACGTACGATTTACACATTTTCAGATAATGACCCGATACTTCCAATCTTGATATTATATTAAATTTGAAAAACTCAACCAAGATCATAGAAATTGAAGGTTCTACAAGAAGATAAATGATTACATTTTAAAGAGATAAACTTTTAAATTTTAAAAGTCGGCAATTTTGGTATTTGGATTTGAAACTCAGTCCTTTCCATCCCTTGAATTTTAGGAATCGTTCGAACAATGGTTATTTAGTTTTAATCTTGTGAATGAAGGATGTACAGTCAAACTGTTGTGTAGAAACTCAATCCTGTTCATATTTATGTTTTGTATATTATACAATTAGATATTACGACAGTTCTTTGTGTAAATAAAGCATATAAATGACATTTCAGTCCGGGGTCTACGCTAATAAAATTTATTTTATTGCTTAAAAATCATATCTTAAACAAATGTTTATTCTTAAGAGAAGATTTTCATTCATTCATTCTTACGTAAGCTCGTTTTGTTTTTTGATTCTCATCATGGTATAATACAATTGAAAAGATAAAAGTAAACAGATGATATTTCTTAATTGTAACAGTTATTCGATGGATTAGTCACGGCCCTTATGATAAGTGAAATATTTATGAAGAGAAGTTGAAGGACATCTGCTTCCTAACGCCTTCTGATGAAAGACGCTTTTCTTAAACACCGGTTCCTCATCAGCACGGGATCCTTCTTGACTATGATATATGACGTAATAACACACAGTGGCCCGGTGCCGATTAAGGCGCCTTTAAGGTCTTTAATGTAGGAATAAAAACTACGTTACGGTTGAGACAATAATTGTCTATAATTGTGTCTCTGTTGATGCCCTTACAAGCCCCTACGGCTTACTTTACTTTGTGGTCACTTTACCGATATTTAAGTGCGCTGTAATAAATAATGGAATTAGTACTTTTAGAACTCGGCTCTAGCATGCTCCTTTTTTTACTATTTATTTCTCTAACCTATTTAGTTTTATTAAGTGAGATAAACGTAATAGGTATCTGTTTCAATTCAAGTATATGATTTGTAATTAGTTTCCTGCTCATACGAGTTGTTAAGGTTAAATATTATACATTTTAAATGTCACAGTTGTGATTAACTTTATTACCTTAAGCGCTAGCATTGTGCAAGAACTATTAATTCTATCCTACACCGTTTACGCGATTAACTTTTTCAGAGCCCTAGTTAGAGCCTATTGAAATGTACGGTAAATAATTCATAAGATCATTACATAACCTCATTTAAATAATTGATATTTAGAATCATTCAAATATACACAATTAAAATATGGTTCAATCATTCAAATGTACACAATTAAAATATGGTTTCGTAAAAATGAATTTGTTTGCTGTCAAGTTTCTACTTCAATGTACTAGTTTAGACTATAAGTGGGGGGGGGGGCAATCGCACCCCAACTTTAAATAAGTGATCATTTCAAATATAGCTTATTTAAATAATTAATCTGTTTAGCCTTATATTTTATGTAATTGGCGAGGAAATCACTTGGCCCCTCGCAACCAATCAATAAGAGAAACTTAGGTAAGATAAAAATCAAAACAATATTATCAACACGAAAGAATGCTATATACTTATAGCAATATTAATAATTAATTAATAATGAAAGTAAAAAATAAAATTTCCAGGTTAAGACCCAAAAGCAATTATGAAATATAATAGAATCCTGTGGGTCTATGACTCACATTCTGTAAGTTACATATATGCATATGACGGATGACATTAAGATACAAACACGTTCAGTTCAGTTTGAATAAAGCGAAGGAACATTACGATCTTTGTCAACGAGTATTGGTTCGTTTTTATTAAACGTTTATTCCGTAGAGGATTTCAAACTTTTCAATTTCCTCATTCTCATGTTGCCGATCTGTTGGTAATCAACACTTCTTCATTATAGTAAATGTGTGTTTCAGAAGTACAACCATAGTTTTGTTTCATTGTTAAACATAAATTCCCGAACTGAGTTGTTTACATGATAACTTGTCATTTATAGCCTCTCATTTTTATCATCTGAGCAATAACTTATTAAACGTAACTTCAACACACTCTACAAAATAAAAATGCTTTAGAATTTTTTAATGTCTGAATTAGGTGGTTGTCTCCCAACCAAATGACATATTTCCACGCAAGTTCTTCGCCCTGGTGAAATATATCATTTGATGGAAAGACAACCTCTTAATTGGGACGCATATTAAAAATACAAAGCATTATAATTCCACCAAATGACATATTTCACCGGGGCGAATACCGAGCGTGCCTTATGACCCGCCCAAGTGACGAAACCGTTTCGGCGGCGATGACATCATGTTCTTGCCATATCCACGTTCCATCTCCCTTTTTGTTTGTTCTCGAGTTCTCCGCCGACATGAAAGCGTCGGTGTCTCCGTTAGGCGTAGACGTGGAGTATTCTGCCCTCTTGTCGCGTGAGGGGAATGGATATCCGCCAGGTCCGTTACTCGATCCCATCGGCTTGTGATTCAGTCGGGAGCAAATCCTTTAATCCTATTATGGCACCCCAAGCACCCTCCCAACAATATTTTCCTATACATGACCCACTTAAAGCTTTAACAAAGCCTCGTCAGTTTCGGATTTGACTACTTATGATCAGAAGTAGATATTTTTCAATGACTTTTTTTGTATTTTCATATTTTCGGTGATGAATATTTAAACAAGGCACCCTTTGTCGATCCTTTTCTAGGTCTTCTTGGTTTGGAAAAAAAGCGATGCTTACAACTTTTGACAATGGTCACATACCATTCTTTAATTAGTGTCAAACATACGAATTTCAATTTTATTCAACAAGGTGAACATCGAAAATATTCTTAATGAAATTTCATACGTTGCTAACTGTGGTCTAGTCAGTCCCTTTGTTGTGAAAGTGGTGAACTATTTACGGTTCATCCCTGATTTATGCCACATCACGATTGACCTGGCTTTTATTTATCTGTGTTCATTCTTCAGTTTCTGTTTAGCAATTCTCAGTCATGGTCATAAAATAGGCCTTAGGTTCTAAGTTTTTATGATTGCAAGATTAATATTATTGATTGAACGACAATTTTTTTCGTATTTGTTTTATTTAAATGACAAAAGGATGTGAACAAAGCTTTTCTTTACTTCGAAGAACTATTATAAACAGAATAACAGCTTCATATTTAAGGATTTCTACTGAAAGTATACTGATAAGCAATAAGTATCGCTGGAGTATTGAAAAAAGGAAAACAATGATTCTGAATGTTATACTATACATTACGAAAGAGAATATTATCGTCCTCTTCAGTTAGGGAGGTCAAAGAAAGTCGACCATGTTCTCTGAGTACAACCGGTCCCAAATATTTATTCCTCTCCCTTGTCAACCGTATTTCCTTCTCAGTTGGTCTCGGGCAAACAATTGTGTTTAAGCTGTTATAACTCCTTATCTGCCTAAGCTGGTTATTTAATGGTTCGGATAGCATTGCAGTTGATAACTGAAATTCTCTTAATACAATGAGAATATAAATCATATCACGTGAACGACTGCGAATGATCTGTACGGTCTTACGTTGGTGCCGAATGCTTGCTATTTGTATATTCCCTTATCTGTACACGACGATTCCTGTACGTGGGGATTTTATCAGTTCCAACATCTCAATCGTGACTCCTGGTTACTCTAACATTCCTCATCTCTCTGTTGAATGCTCAGAATATTTAATAGCTTTTAAATCCTGTTTCTTCCTCTCAAGTCAATGTGATGTCCTCCTTTAAGAAACTCTGTTATAGTAGGAAAGACTGAAAGTTAATTTAATCTAGTTTTATTTGAATCATAATAATTATATTAGTTGCTTAATTTATCTTCAAGTACTTCTATATTTAAGAGATTTTTGTTGCTTATTGATTAGAACAATTATGATTATTGATAACAAACAATACCACTTATTTCCACTTATTTACCGATAGGAAATGGTTACGTGAGATAAAAAATAAAATAATAAAAAGAAAATATTTACTTTATAAATACTGTAACGTTAAATCGTTTAATAAAAAAAAAAAAAAAAAAAAAAAAAAACATTGTACGATAATTTATTCATTGTTTGTTGCTATAAATCTTTTGCTTACCATTGCTAATAGTTTTCACTAGAATACGAATGTATATGAACTGAAAAACATAAAGGGGATTATAATGTTTTTACAGGGGGTACGCAGTTTTACTAGCGCTAAATTCATAAATAATCTAGATTTTTTTTATTTTTATTTTTTTTATTTATTTATTTTTTTTTTTTTGGGGACTTCAAGGCTTCCACTGAAGCCCTATACTGCCCATTATAACACCCATGGCACTAGGTGATACTTCTCCTACGAAAGAAAAGCACCACCCAGGGCGGGACTTGAACCCACAGCCACACCGGGCCCTTGATTTTTTTTTTGTTTTCAAATACAAAAAAAAAAAAAATCAATTTCTAGTGAAAAGATAAAACATATATTAGAATTTTTATGCAGATCTCAAAAGAGTTCTTTAATTATTATACGTTTTAAAAAACAAAAACACGATCTATGATTATGACATCGCGGAAGGATGGTTGCGAGTCATTACATCACCATTACTATTTAGATAGACCCGAGAGATAATCCATGTCAGCTCCTTGAAGAAGATGATCAAGGATGGATTACTCATCCATAATTTTAAAATTTTCTACGCTCAGTAAACCTCAGAAACCTGGGCAAAATAGTATTTCCGATATAGCCCTGACATCTAATGTATATTGTCTTTGCTTTGCTATTACATCTTTTTTATAATATTATGTTTAATATGAATTAATCAATTTTCTCGTCAAATGTGATAAAAAAAATTCTTAACTTAGCGAACTAGATATAAAAGACTTTCAAAACGTTAGCTCGTGCAATACATTTTTTTTTAAATTCAGACGACTTCAATACTGAAGTCGGGATTGAAGGAGATATGTCATAAATAAATCAATGTTGGAACTGAACTTTGGATAAGTAATTTAAAAACTGTACAGGTGTTTTCCTGCGATTATTGCCTAGACTTTAGGCATAGTTAAAGCTTGCGTGAAGCTTCTCACTAGCATTATTTCGAAGAAAATACATATTTTATTAAATTTATTTCATTTATTATTGACTACTTATTTAATAATTACTAGGAGATCACTCCCGTCCTAACGGCTGACCAACCCCCTTCTAACATTATCATTATACATCATAATAACAATTGTTTTTCTAAAGGAGCTCCCTGTTCCTAGTTTAGGGTCTTAGTTTCTAACTCTTCTTAAACTATTTTGGTCTCAATTAAATGGAGTTGTAAGCAACGAAGAATAAGTGGCGGATAGAATTGGTGTGTTAATTGGAACTAACACTTTTTAAATGTTAAAGTTCAACTTGTACCGTCGTTTTCAACCAGGTACCGACAAGCTTGCAAAAAACATAACATTTGTCTCACTACATTTTTTTTTTTATTTTATACAATAGAGATAGATTTATACGTATTTGATATTTACTAAGATATGATGGACCATCCCTCTGTCCGCTTAGCGACGGACCAATACCCATTTTACAAATTATATTACAGTTCATTTAAATACAAAATTAATTATAACCCTTCTTCCCAGAAACGTAAAATATTTTAATAACATATTTTTTCGATGCTATTTTTAAATATTTGAGGGTGGTAGTAACAGCTCTTTCTATTAAAAAAATGATTGTAAAGTTAGTTCCTTTGAAGAACTAGAAGTGTAAGATGTATGCAATAACGAATTATAAGTGCCCAAAGAATTTTGTTATGAAATTTTCAGTAGAAAATCATTGGTTTTGGCTTTGGAAATTTTTTTTTTTTTTTTTTTTTTTTTTTTTTTTTTTTTTTTTTTTTTTTTGGGACTTCAAGGCTTCCAATGAAGCCCTATACTGCCCATACTAACATCCATGGCACTGGGTGACACTTCTCCTACGAAAGAAAAGCACCACCCAGGGCGGGACTCGAACCCGCAGCGCCGGCATGGGAGTACAGCGCTTTACCGCACAGCCACACCGGGCCCCAAATTTTTTTTTATTCTCCTTGAAGCGAATTATCAATAAAAAAAAAGAACACACAAAAAAGAAAATGTCTCCAAGGAGATTGGTACTCTTTGCATGGTTACCCAATACGAGTAGACATGACTTGTTTTTAAGAAAACTCAGGTATATTTTTCTTTTATTTTAAAGAAATAAATGTATGTTGATGCGAACGGCATGCTTTAATAAGAAAATATTCTAAGGTCTATATAATTCATTTTGATTTTGGCATCTATAAAAAGAAATAAGCAATTTATGCATTGAAAAAAATGAGGAAGTGAGGTTTCAATGCTATATAGGGTTAAACTTTTATTTATGGCATCAAAATGAAATCTAGCCCCAGTAGTATTTGTTTAGGAAATGTCTGGACAGCTGAAACTATAAATGATCGTTATCTCAAGTTTATCTATTTGCATAAACACGAAGACTAAATGTAAAACCACGTCTTGTTGTGAGAGAAACGCCCTGTAAAAACCTTTAATCATAGATATTATTGCAATATTATTCCTATAGCTATATTTTTAGTCCACGTGCTAGAAAGCATTCTGGCGACGAAATGGCGATCTGGAAGATAAAGACCCAGACGATGCAGACCCGTTTAACCTCTACTTCTGGTGAATTATCCCCGAGACTTGAATATAACATATTTCAACCACACCTCTCACGTGTTATCGTTTAGAAGGCTTGCGGTTTATTCCTCATGTTTCCCGCCTTTGTTAAAGCTTGTGCTTTAGTAAGTATAGGGAAGAGTTTTCAACTAGTTTTCCTCACTAAATCGAGTCTCTAGTAATTAAACGCTTTTAAAGCAGTTCAGTTATTTCCGCACTTTAGAACTTATTATTTAATTCATCAATGGATAAGATATCTATTAAAATGTAGAAATGGTAAGATCTATCAGATTCACCGTTTAGTGATGAGTTATATTCGCATTTACTTTTTTAATGCTTCGCCATCTAAGTTTATATTTTATGTTCAATATTGCACAACGATGAATCTATTCTTAGTAATCGATATAAGGATCCATCATAAATGAAGAATGATTAATTTTCAGTACGGATTTAATTTTTTCTCAGTTTTTTGTCCCTTACCCAGAAAAAAATAGACTATTGTTTGTACGACTCGGTTATTAGAATGAAAGAGCCTAAAGTACATAGCTATATGAAATATTGGGATTGTACACCAATTATATTATTAAAGAATTTTTTCTTTCACCTGAAAATTGCGCAAAGATAGTTCCATTTTTAAATTTTTCGTCTCTACCTCAGATATATATAATATTAAAAATATTTCCTGGAATTCTTAAGAAAACTTGAATATTTTAGAACGTACATCTTTTTAATAGGGGCTTTTTATAAATGGAATCCGGAATACTTATTTTTCCTTTACAATATTTTTACACGGAAGAGATATTTCCACGACAATTAATGGGAAATAGTTTTCTTAACCATCGGCATTCCAGAAACCTTAGTCTAAGGAAAATCCTGTTTAGTGTTCCACCGCGGAGCTTCTTCGTGACTCTCCTCTTGCCAAGGTAGCTCATTTCCATCTCTGATGCCAAGTGACTTCACCTCCTCAATGACACACCATCAATGATCTTCCGATGACTGGTGTCCTTATCAAAGAGATAGGTAAGGAGTGGCCTGCCGATGGCCCGGCACACGTGTCATCTGTCGCATTCCTCGACACGCTTTGTTCCCATGACACCCTATGAATTATTGATACACCCCCTATGTGTCGGGATAGGGGTAATTGTTAGGAACCCTCATACACACCTTCTAGGAAATGGATCAACGATGAGTGGTTTTTCGTAAGGATATTGTGATGCTCCGGGAATAATTTCATAGAAACTAGGCATTGATACAGAATATTGATATATTCTTACACATTAAGGTCTGGCCACACATGTCCGCACCGGATCCGCACCGTAGCATTAATATAGGTTATGTTCAGAATATTTTTAATTTAACTTACATATTACCTTTAGTTATGCCTAAAGTTCAGGCCACACATGTCAGACAAAGGCCACTTTAGGCATAACTAAAGGTAATATGTAAGTTAAATGAAAAATATTCTGAACATAACCTATATTAATGCTACGGTGCGGACATGTGTGGCCAGACCCTTACTCATGCGATTAGAATTAGAAGATAGAACCGACCTTCCATCGTTATAGGTCATAATCCTATGAAAAGATTAAAAGAATTATTATTTTTTTAAATGTATCTATTTCAAAAAAAGTATACCATATTGCTACTGCCTTTTGGAACTAGCTTCCTGATGGTAGAGGTAAGGATTTATATTGAAGATTGGATATTAGGAATTTATTGTATTAGGAAATTAAAGGTTGGATCAGAGATCCGCTTAAGAATCCTGTACCTTCTACCATGAAAAACATTTACAATTATTAACGTAAGTTCAAAGAGAGCCACAAGTTGTAATAGATATTAGTCACTGCTATTTTGTATGAATGATTCAATTATTTGCTATCTCTGCTGTGATGTGCTTTTTTTTCGTGGAAAACTCATTAACACGCAGTTAATTGTATAGAAATTGTCCATTTTTATCTTCCGAGAAATAAATGCTTGTCTTGTTTCTCACTATCTATTATTCATTGTATCTCATAATTTTGCTGATAATTTTAATGCTTCGTTTCATCAACTGTTATATAAAAAAATAAATGTTTGGCACAAATGTGGAAACAGTACACGTAAATATCTTCATTATCGGTTAAACAACTTTTGAATGTCAAGGCTTTAAAAACTGCTGAAGAAATATTCAAATATGATAATGAAACAAGAAGGCAGTGCCATCATGATCCCGAGAAGGAAAATGATTAAAAATCTTCCTCTTTTTTATTCGATTTTGTCCTTAATTATATATTTGAATCTGTCAAGAAGATAATGAAGATCAGAAACGGAGACAGCAGTAGATATCTTTATATATATATATATAAGAGGCTTTGTCCTGACTGACAGAATCAACGCAGAGCAAAAACTACTAATGATAGATACTTGAAGTTCAGAATTTAGATTTTAAACGCGATGAAGGTAACCACTAAGAAAGGAATTTCAAAAATGTAACCCCTAAGGGGCTTAAATGGCGAAATTGTCGTTTAACTCTAACGGAAATCTATTTTTGAGATTTTAAACCATATGTTTTTATTTGAATATCGATTTAACGTTACAATATTATTAATATAGACATTCACATAAAATATGGCAACTGATTATTTAAATATTAGTGGTAATCAAATTATGCACACTGTGATTCCCATGATTGGGGATGGTACGTGTTTATTTCGATCTCTATCATCTCTCTATATATAAGAGGCTTTGTCCTGACTGACAGAATCAACGCAGAGCAAAAACTACTAATGATAGAAACTTGAAGTTCGGAATTTAGATTTTAAACGCGATGGAGGTAACCACTAAGAAAGGAATTTAAAAAATGTAACCCCTAAGGGGTTTAAATGGCGAAATTGTCGTTTAACTCTAACGGACAACTATTTTTGCACTTTGAGAAAAAATATCTAATTTGGTCTCATTTTAAAGATCTTGGTACGACGGGTTTAACTTGAAAGCCCCTATGGGGCATCGAAAACCATGTTTTAAATCCGAAAAATGAAGCGTTCACAAGGAGTAAGCAATTTTTTGTTTCGGCGGTTTTAGTGAACTCTCTCCATTGCGTGTCTCAAACGGCAGCTCCCCCCCTCCAACATTTCACCTACGGGAAGCTCCGATTCTACTAAATCTCCTGAACATCAGTTATCATATTATATTAAATAATACCAAAATAATGATCACAGAATTAATTTTAAAGTCTCGCGGGCAAAGCCGCGACGGGGAATGCTAGTAATAGTATATGAGACAGGGAAACTTTAATTACAATTAAATTCAAACTTTTGAACATAAAATAAAACTTTATAAGCGTTCTTTATGCATTTTAATCTATTAATAATAAAGTTGTATTTCTTTTTTCAATTGAAACGTTTAATGATCTCAAAATAGGAACAAGGTGACTTAAAATAGCTCATCTCTGTTGTAAAATTTACTAAGTGGAATCGATAAAATTTATAAGAATGGTCCCCCAGATATATTTAGTATTGGGGTGAATCAAATTGCGTGTATTCAGCGACATTTGCATATATTTTAGAAAGAAAAACATCGCGCATGCTTATCAGGAATCTGAATTTTGGACATTTGAACTGATCACTGGATGTTAAGAATTATCTAACAGCCTTTAATCAAATTCTAGAACTTTCGGTAAAAAGTTCTTATGACAGGATAGAGTTGCTGATTACTAATGGTACGACAAGAGCGGGAAATGTTATTCGTCCGCTGAATCATTTAATGTGTACATTAGCAGAATAAAAAAATAAGAAAAAAACATATCGAAATCCATTATTGGTTAGTAAAGACAGTGATTTGTATAGACGGACTAGTAAAGACACCCACATGGTCATATGAGGATATGCTAGTTCAGTTATCCTCTGTAGGCATGTTTGAGGCTTCGTCGCCTCATATTGTTTAACTTTCATGATATATTTCTGTCATATAAAAATAGACAAATGATGATTAGGGTGGTAGGTAGACATTTATAAGAAAGAAACGAGAAGTTCCAAAATTTTATAAATTAATACTAATAATAGTAGGTATAAGAAACTTGTCCAATAACCACCACACTACTAAATGCGGTGAGCCGCATGTCCTCTCAAGGATCATGAAACATACACATGAATAAAACCAATTTTTTCTCCTATCTTCATTTGATATCGAAACTTTTGAATGAGGTAGCGTTTTCTTTGTTTTGTTTTTTTAACCTTATCTTTGAGCTATCTAACATTCTCTTTGAGATCACATGCGAAAATAAATGTACGATGACGCATATATAAGGCAAAAATAAAGAAAACTGAAAAAGAGATCTTAAGTTATCAAATGATAAGAACATCATGCTCCACTGGGTGCTGTTGTCTCAAACGCCCTTTAGTTACGATGTTTCTTACTTTACTTCATTATGTTACTTATTGAATTGTTGTTTTCATATGTAGATTTTACGGTCCCAGTAATTATTATGGAATACTCTGCTCCTTCGTTATCAAAACAATAACGTGTAACTAGTCATTATTATATTGCACTATTACTTTCAGCATCTTTAACAGATCCTCCCAACTATCGCTTTTCTACCTTATTGTATTACAAATTAAATCGGTGAAAAAAAAAAAAACTTATGAGGTAACTGTTCATCCAGCGTTCATAAATTAAAAATTAGCAGTTGAGAGAAACGACTTTTGATTGTTATTTGAATTTTTAAATGTTTTCATTCAATGATTTTCTCCTAACTCCAGTTGGACATTGAGTTAGTTTCTTTATTTTATTTCTCATGTATTTGCTGATGAAATAAAATATAGAGGTGGGTCCAAGTCCAAAATCATAGAGAAAAGTAGGGCTTTTGTAAACCCATTTTTAGTAGTTCATTTAGCCCTTTACACGACCAGCAACCGTCAGAATGTTTTAATTTATTTACCAAGATATCGCCTACTTAGTGTTAAAAATCTGCATTGGCATGTGCGATCAAATTAAAATTAAATTTTTTTTTGTTTAGATATAAAACCCGTTACTCAACAAAAAGAAATTTAAAAGTTTCATTACATTAATATCTAGGTTAAGTAGCAATTAATATACGTAGCAAATGATTATGCTATTTTTGAAAAATAAATTGGGAGACGTAAAATAAGGATATAAATAGTTTATGAATACTATGCTCCTTTGTCAACAATGCAATCAGGTTTAACCAGTTATTATATTATTACTGTTATTATCTTTTACTGTCACTCACAATCATTCGTTATGCTAAGACTATTACTTTTTGTTCACAGAATATGTTTGCTAACTATTACGAAACAAGTGGAGGGGACAAAGTTAATATTTATTCATTTTATGAATGCTATTAATACATTCTTTTCTTATGATTCTTTTGTAGAACGTCAATCAGTTTCTACGAAGTTCCGACACTAGACAAGTTATCCACTATCATCATGCCTATTAACAGTATCCTTAAATAGTAGTAATAAATAACTTGTCCTTGTGACAACCCAGTCTACTCAAGATGGATTTAGAAACAATTATTTAATGATGAGATAATGAGTGAAGTGATGTAATTGAAGTAGGATAGAGTATATATAGTAAAGGAGAGGCACAGACGGATATAATTGGGCTATAGCATCTGTGTAAGGGCGCGGCATGTGTGCTCCCCAACCAGGCTGCAGCCTCTCACTCAATCCTCCTACGTTGAGGGTAATCATCCGTGGTAATATCCACATCCTCTATTTGGAACATGATCTCAACTTCTTCCGTGTTCTGAAAATTCGGTTGAATTGATCTCGTGTGAATGGGGGCTTTGAACAAGCTTGTAATTCGAACCTAATTGCACTAACCTGGCTTCAGCTATTTTTCATGTTGTTTATTGTTCGTTTGGTAGCTTCCTCTTAGTTTAGGAAACATTTAATATTGTTACAGAAATTTAGAAAATAAACTAGTACTGACAATTGTTGCAATAAGTTATTATTCGTAAGGGTATTATGATTACAAAACTGCTTATTCCTTTCAAAACATTAGAAAAAAAGACTTTTGATTTTTACAAAAATGGAACCAGAGTATACTGAGAACGAAGCAGTTTTTATTTTGAATAATATAAGTTATGAAAGCTCTGACCTGTGAAGTCTGCCGACTCTCTTAAACCCTAGACTTGAGTCTTGTTTTCTCCCTTAATAATCTCATGGACTAATTTTTATGATGTTTTCGTTGTAAGTTCTTGTGCAAATATTGGCATGTACTTTTTTATGTATGTATTTGGAATTAAAATCGTGGAATTAAAGCGAAATAATTTTAAATTTTTAAATCATAATTCAAATAATTATTCTGTACTCCACTTTAACTTGTTTTTTGCAAATTATTTCATAAATGGTTTTAAATCTTAGTTTTGAGATTAACGTGATTAAAAGTTGGGCTTCTGTTAATTCATTTTTAGTAGTTAATTTATCAGTTTAAACGGTTCGCAACCAACTGCATGTTTTAATTTATTTAACAAGGTGGCGTATTAAAGTGAAGTATTAAAAATCTGCAAAGTCATGTGCAACCAAATTAAAAAATGAATTGCTTAGTTTTTGTTTGTTTTAACGTCACTTTATGCCACTAAGGCTAATCGGACGATGCTACAGTGGGAGTCCTAAATTTTGCGTATCCAGGTATAATTAGGATACGGATCTTTAACTAGTACCTGACATCGTACAGGCTCGGGACATCCATTTTACGTCCTACGAGAGACGGCATAGACAAGGATTTTTTACTCCCATTAAAAAACCCTAGGGCCACCTCGGGACGCGAACTAGCGACCTTTAGTATTGTAGGTTTCTATGCTAACCACTAAACCACAGGTAACCCCTGAATTGCTTACTTTGAATATAAAACCCTTTAAACAACAAAACAATATAAAAAGTTTGATTATATTAATATCTAGGTTAGTAATAATTTATTGAACATATGATTGATTTATTTAATAAAAATATTTTGTGGGACCTAAAATATGGAAAGAATTTTCGTAATTTCGCTTATCCACGGTAATGATAATGCGGACCCTAAGTTAAGAATCACTGATCCAGCTTTGGTTTCTTTGAAAATAATCATTTCTTTAACTTACTTTTAAATCAAATAATAAATGGGTGGGAGTTGGGAGATCATAACGATCCAATTCGCCATTCGGGTTCTAGTTAACAATTAGGTCACTTATTAGACATTTTAATTTATCAATTGCTATCTACTTAATCATCACATTACTTAATTTTTTGTTAATGCTTTCCGTTTGCCACTCGATCTAAATTTTTTGAAACATATTTTAGTTCGATTATTTTTTTATGTTTGATAAATATTTTAGCTTAACTTATTTGAAATAGTACCTATCAAAATTGAAAAATATAACAATTCCTATAACAAGCAGGGACGAATTTGTGTAATTATGACTTTTTAACAATCTAATTGCTCATTGACTAATATTGTGTTTTTTTTTTTACAGGTTAGTTCCTGTTTTATATTTGATCTATTGTAGTGGTTAGTATGTTTTTTTTTTTTTTTTTTTTTTTTTAAGTTCTACTCTTCCCCTTATTATATTAACGATTTTCCTGGAGTTGCTTGAGGTTTAGTGGCTAGTATAGCAGCTCAAAATATTAAAGGTAGCGGGTTCGCATACCCGCCAGGTGGCCTTTGGACTTTTTACCTATTAAATAGAGTTCCGGTCCCTTGGGGATGTCATGGACTCGTTTAAGATCCCTAATTATTCCTAATGGACCTTTAAGATACCTAATGGACTTATTTAAGATCCTAATTACTCCTGGACTGGCAAAATTTTGGACTCCCACTATAGCATCGTCCGCATGCCTTAGTAGCATAGAGGTACATTAGGCAAAACAAACGATTTTTGTAAAAAAACAACAACAAAAAAAAACACAAAAAAAACAACAATAAATAAGATAACACGCCTGGAATAAGTGTGTTCCTTTGTTATAGCATTTTTTATCCTCGTCCTAAATATCGGCCATTCATTTTGTAGGTTGGGCACCAGCTCTGAATAACATCCCGTGAAATTTGCATGGCTCTCAGTAAAATAGGTTTAATACAACAGCGTACGAATACAAAAGTGTTTTAGATTTTGATACCGACGAATCAATTGGCTGTGTAGCTTGAATGTTATCAATCAGCGGCGCACCTCCGCCCTTTGTCATTTGTGTGCAGTAATCGCTTTCACAATGGTGAAATTGCTCTGCCTAACCTTATTGGTTGAGACAGACAGTTTATTTTATAATTTATTATTGTAGTATCTATAATGCAAATTTTATTTAATAACTTAATCTGTGATAATAGCCTTAAAACTTTACAATACATTCATCTAATTTACTCTTATAGATTAGTTTCTAATAAGATTTTTTTTATATTCATAAAATTTTACGGGAACCAGAATTAATGAGTTTAAAATCACTATAAGAATCAATATTTGATTCTTGTTTAAATTCATTGAAATTTAAAAAAAAAATAAAAAATGTTATAATTCAAAACGGGGAAAAATAGGGGATGGCATGTTTCATTCGAAAGTTATTCAGTTATTCCCTGATCACTGAAAGGGCTGAGCAAGTTTAAAAACACTTCTTTCAATTCTAATTTATAGTTTTAGTTTGAATAATTTTGCAAATCGCTTATAACTTATTGTATTAAAATAATAAAAAGCTTCAGCCCTTTGAATATTAACTCAAATAGATTTAATTTTTTTTTCTTCAAACATTTGTTCGTGCTACTATTATCGAGCCAAACATTTTATTATTCATACTGATTTTTTTTTATTTTCCATAAACCATTGCTCAATAATATGTTTTCAAGATCATTATCAGCGATGTGTCGCGAGCATTACATCTATGGAATGCATTCTTTGCATGCAAATTATTTACCTTGGATGTTATGAATATATATTCTGTTTTTTAAAATTTTATTTACTTGTAATGTACTTGTGATTTCTAAAGTAAGAAAAGATGAATACTGAATAAGAATAAAACGGTAAAGCTGTCGCTTCCCTCTTTCTGAGAGTGGTGGCGCTACGAGGTTATGTGGCCGTAACGCAAGCTTACTCCCATCGCGTCACTTTCAGTTAAATAGTGCCGTGAGCATCTTTATTAGATTCCAGCTTTCGACAGAGATAAATAAACCCACAATGGGGTCCTCTTTAGTTAAGATGGGGCCTCACTAAAAGGCTCCATATTGGCCAGGCCTATAAATCCCAAAGCGATATTCGTACAAATAAAGCTTAAAAATAGTTAAATTTGAATCAATCTTCTGATAAACCCTATATTTCCAGAAATTCAACTTTATGTAAATTTCAAGATTCTACAATCCTCAAGAATGTCTTGGTATGGTTGGAGCCCAAAAGTAAATTGAGAACATGGGCCCCCGCGGGGTGGGGGGCGGGGCGGGGGAGGAAAGCTGCCCTCCATAGAAATTTTGAGAAACAAAAACTATCAATTAAATAAATTATTATTAATTTACTTTATTTAATAAGCATTCTATAAACACATTTTTTATTATATAAAACTTTTAAATATCAATAAGTTTTATTTTTACAATTAAATGAGCCTTACAAGGTCAGAATACCTAGGCCCAATAGACAATTTTACCAGCCTGAAGAAATTCTGCGGACGCCCTTGATTGAGAATTGGCTTTTTTTACATGTCGGATTACTCAAAGGGCTGATTCAGGTACAGATATAATATTTTTTTAATATTCAGCACTTCTACGTTTACCACTCTTTACCTTAAAATGTAAAGATTAATAATTTATATGTAAAGGCATATCACTGGTCATTATATCTATTTAACGGATTGATAGATTATACAGGATTCTTAAATTATGCAAATTATTCTCAAAAACTGGGCACTCTTGCGTTGTATAACACTCGTTCGACTTGGTATTATCTCTCAAGTGGTCCGCATAATCACTTCCTCTCGCTCAACATAATTTTTTCCTCGAGCTAACACCGAAGATAAACATAGCGCTCCGTCACCTCGTTTAGTTACTAGTTAGTTTACTAGTTCCTATTTAGTGGTTAGTTAGTGTGGTAAGGTGTTAAGCTTGATAGCGAAGGTGATTAGCATCGAGCTGAATACTCCAAGGATAAGAGAGAGTAGAGATAAATGTTGGAGTTGCTGGGGAGCTACAGGACCGAGCTGTTACTTGGCCTAGCGTTCCATATCCAGGGCACTATTTATCCTGCGAGGCAATAAGTCAAGATAGGTACTGTGTAGAGTATTTTTGTTCCTTTAACTTGCTATCTATTTATCACCTTCTTCTGTCTACTAAGAGAGCCTGTTCAGAGCGGAATTATTTTATTTTGTTCATTTCGAATAAATGGAATACTAGTACGGCTCTGCAAAAGCATACATAATACATGTTTTACACAATATGGACCATTTATTCATTTCAGACTTATCTTTATTTTATTTCTTAATTTTCTTTTCTTCATTGACCAATGTTGGGTTATTCGAAACGGAAATTTCCGCTAGCGCTTATGTTTTAGAGATCAAGGAACAAATTTTGGTCCTTTTCTTTTTATCTGTCTTTAGAAAATAATAATAATTTATTGTACTTACTCTACGTATTCATTTATTTTTGATAAATTGATAATTTTGGTATTTTTTTAACTTAATTTCTTCGCAAGTTGTAACGAACCCAATGGAAGCTTACGATTTAAGAAGCTTAAATGGTAATGAAATTCTTACTGTAATTTCATCGTAGCTGGTCGAACTGATTAAAGCAAAATAAGGTACGTTTCCAAATGTATATTTGATACATTGTATAACAAATATTTGACTCAAAAGAGACCATGGTAATTACAAGTAAAAAGATTCGCACCTGCATGTTTTTATTTTTATTAAGTATTGAAAATAGCCATTCAGTTTATTCAAAACTTCATCTACCTTTATGGATTTTAATCAGGCTGAGTTACTTCCAGTGAATCGCTTGCAATATCCCACACATTTATAACAAAATACCTTTTTTCTCTTTTTGATTGGTAATAACAATTTTTTTGGGACCGATTCCCTGATATCCTCCATAATTGATAATCATTCAACACAGAGGTTTTCTTTCGATTTTATATCTTTCTAACTGTTAACTTCTCAATAGCACAACCCTTAAAACCATGAAATAAATTTTGATTGTAAAATGATACTACTATAGTAAAATGATAAAACAAGTATACTAAAATGATACTTTTAAAATGCTAAAAAAGGGATTCGTTACTACCTAAATATTTATCTTAAGTATATAAAATAGGACGTATTTATTGAATTTATAGTCCAGCAGCTAAAAGGGAGAACTCACAGGATGTGACGGATAGTTCCTCAAGAATTTCTTAAGGGGGCTCAATAATTGATCTTAGTTTTAGAAATACATTCACACACACACACACACACACAACACGTATATAATAAATAAGCTTTATTAATATATTTCCCAGAGAGATTATTTATTTAATCTTGAAGATCATCAGTATATTAATCATAACTTAACAGTCGCATAAGTCATAAATCTAAAATGATTTTTTGATTAATTCCTAAAATTAACCTCTTTTATTTGTAATTGATAGCTACCTTCTGACCAAGAGTCCCCGAGAGGGGCGATTAGAAAATTAAAGAAAATCAGTGCCTCTTCCTAGCTCTGGCAGACATGCAAACGCAACATCTGCTGGAGGCACGCAACAGTCTCAGGCTTTGTATTCTTTATGAACATAGTCTTCACAACCATCGGCTCATCACAATGATAAAGGCTTCGGTAATAGTGTAGGGGTACTTATATCATCCTATTTCGAATGTTGTTCCTTAGCCAGGTCGCACAACATGGATGCTGTGTGCGGTATTACGAAGTCAATAATACCGATAACATCACATTTCAACTTAAAAATATCTGTTGCATACTGGTTGACGACTGTCAGCTTATTTTGAATGTTTTTCTCATACCTTGGAAAACAGTACCAAACGTAGACAGCTCGTTAGCTCGCCTTGGTAAATATTTATTCAGGTGATGAATTTGTAAACTAGAATGTGATGTTGATCTTTTCTCTTCCTATTTCTGGGTCATAAATTGTGTAAAAAATATATGTATATTTTTGTTTTTACACTTAACGTTAAGATATTTTCAACCTATTAGCAATTATACTAATTTGTATATTTTATTTGCGCCTCTATTCAATGAATACGCTTTAGTTTTTTGTAATTTTCTTTGTATATTATATATACTTAGTTACACGTGAACGGAAATACCATGTTCGTGCAGTAAAGATATCCATCTTGAGTCATTCAAACAGATAGATCGTACATGCTAGCCCTGGTATATACTAGAAGTAGCTGGTTTTTTCTTCATCCGCTTGGAGTAGGAATGAATGTTCTTTTCTTCTTACGATCAAAACCACCGCCTGATTTTTTTTTTCTAAAGCCATATACATATTTCCTGTAGTTTTAAAATATAATTTGTTAACATTTCTTCAGACTTAATTCATCTTAAAAAAAAAAAAAAAGAAAACGAAACCTACATTTTTTCTAACACTTTTTTTCTCAGGGAGGGCAATCATTTGGAGTCCTCATACTTCAAGTCACATTAAATCTCAATGAGTCGTATAATTTGTTATGGTTATTTTCTTATAATTTATACGTTAAGGGATTTATTTTTGGTGCTATATCAATGTAGGTTCACGCTACTGAATAATACACACACACAAATATATATATATATATATATATATATATATATATATATATACATATTTTATTTTGGGACATCTAGTCCCCTAAGAACAATAATCATGAACAGATAAAGAGCCAATAGTCTGGGACATGCTGGTTGAAAAAAATGTAAAAAGGAAAAAGAAAAATATAAAGTAAACCTAAAAACGAGCAAAAAAAAAACAAACACTAAGACAGAATATTAAAAACAAAACAAAAAAAAATTTGGATATTGACTACAAAATTCGATCAGCTTTTGAGCTTAAAAACTATAATAAAATAAAAAAATTGGTTATAACTTCACTATTCTACATATTTATGGAAGATTGGTGATTAAGGAGGTTGAGAAATAGTTAGGTTTGAAAGGAAGTGAGGGCCGAAGTTTGACGGATAGAGACAGGTAAGGAATTCCAGAAGGTGGCAGCAGGGATGATAAAGGATTTTGTAAAGGAGGCAGTTCGGTAGAAGGTGATATATAGGTCAGAGGTTTTGGATCTGGTATTTAGAGAATGTATGGAGGAGCAAGGTGTGAACAAATTGAGGATATACGGAGGCTACTTGCTTCTAAAGGTTTGGAAAAGGTACACACCTAGTATTGCCGTATCGAAATACTGGGTAGAGCCACTTACATTGAGCATACCAACTGGAGACCCGGGAGCGCCTGGGGACACCGTAGATGAATCTAAGGAAACAATTCATTAGTCTCTTCATCCTGATATCATGCCAGACAGTCCCCCATATAAAAGGAAGCCATAATCAAAATATGGAAAAATAAGAGAGGAAACTAGGAGCTGACGGGTTTTTGAGGGCATGCAATCACGGGTTTTTATGAACTGTTTAAGAATAGAGATAGATTTTCAGGTAATATGGTCATTCCACGACAAGTGCTGGTCAAAGATAACTCCACCTTCTGCTTCTGACATAGGACTAGAAATGAATGGTTTGGTTATTAAAGCGTAGTAAGGAGGAATTAAGAAGATGCTGGAGCCGATCAGAATTGCCTTGGTTTTTTCTGCGTTCAGTCCTAACTCATTTTTCTCTGCCCAAGCGTTGATGCTATCTATATCTTCTTGTAATTTTCGGATTGCCTCTAGCAATTTGGAACGATGGAAGGATAGGGTAAATTTGGAGGTCGTCAGCGTATATGGTTGATAGAATTAGGGAGATCGTTAACATGTACAGAGAAGAGAGTTGGTAAATGTGAGGAACCCTGTGAAACACCTCATGTCAGTAAAAGAGATGGAGAAGGAGGTTTATCAGGAATGTAAACCTAGAGAAAGGAAGGAGAGGAACCACTTCAAGACGCTGTTTGACATAGATAGGTTTTGGAGTTTATAAATGAAGATTTCGTGATTGACGGTGTCGAACGCTTTTGAGAAATCGAAGAGAATTAGGATGGTGACTCTACATTCGTCTATAAATGATGTTTATAAGAGCAGATTGTATGGAACAATGAGAATGATTGAGGTTGAAAAGAGCATTCCGCTCAAGGAAATCATTGAGCTGAAAGTGTCAATTCTTTCGAGTGTTTTGGATAGGTTAGAGAGAATGGAGATAGGTCTATAGTCGGACGCTAATTTTGGCGCTTTGTTCAACGGACGAACTATAACTTTTTCAAGGTTTATAGAAAAATGGAATTTTGGAAGGAAAAGTTATAGATGTGTAAAAGAGCAGGGAAGATGATAGGAAGACAGAGTTTTATAATATTTACAAGGATTTGATCTTCAGGTGAAATATTCAGGAAGTAAAAGTTATCAGAGTTGAAGGTTTGTGTGAACATTCAACTGAGTGAGGAGTGATGAATCGATGGAGAGTTGGCGAAATAGAAATTTAATTCATCTTTATGGATAGGATAATTCAGTGCATCATTTGGATTTAACAATTGTTAATTTCTTAAGGATTTTCCTTTTGGATTTAGGGTCGTGGGCTTTTTATATTGAGCTGATATCGAAAAACTGTACCTTCTTCCGCCGTAAGGATGATTGGGTGAGATTGCTTAGGGATTTGACGAAGGAGTAATTTTGGACTGCGTCGGAAGCGTCTTCTAGCGGCATCCTTCTCCTCGAAACTTTCTGATTTCGGGATTTACCCAGGGACAAAAGGTGAAGGTTTTGAGGGGAGCATGTTGATTTAGGAAATTGGAAAGATTAGATGAGAGGCATTCCCACCATTTCATCATTAGAAGAAAAATAATACATATATATATATAAAAGGATCTAGGGAATGAGGAAGTAAGTGGAAAAAAGGATTCAGTTTTTTAGAGGTTTATGAATCAAGGTTCCCTCAAGATTCAAACCTGAATTTATTACAGTTATTGAAGGAAAAATTCTCAGTAACAGAAATAATAAAAAGAAATATATCTGAATTTAAAAAAAATAAAAATAAAAATAAATACTTCTGAGTTTTAAGATAAAATAAAACTTTCGAAAAAAAAATATAAACGTTGAAGATGCAAATTTGAGGTAATGACTGCACTTGTCTCAGCCCAATGCCTCAACATCTTCCTTCTTATTTATTGTGATAAATATCTGTTCTCGTCTGCACCGCACCCTAACCCTGACGAACCAGACGTTTAGCTTTCCAGTCGCCTTCCTTTGCCTCCCCGCTCGTCTATTTACTAGAGATGTCTATTTACTGGGCTCATCGCCTTTCTTACGTAACCCTCTCATCGGTATCGCCAACCCAGATGTCTCGTCAAATTGTCTCTTTTCACTTCCCGAAGACGGACGCTCTCATGCCGAACCGTTTGCCGGACGAACCTGACTCGGATCGGGGGCGGACGAGGGACCTCAGATCTGGGCCTTTTCCTCTTCACTGAATCAATGTGCTGGGAAACCAACTTGAGGCCCAGAGCCGCCCCTATGGAGCACACTAAACCCTCCGTAGACTCGTCAGCTTAGTGTCTCCTCTGATTTACATAGAATTCGGTAACTGAGCCCGTTCCGCCTGATTGAGACGCACTTCCAGCACACTGATTTGTTATTTTAAATTTCTGTTTTCATTCAATAATTCTTTTATTTTGTATAATTCTTGCATGTAATTTGATCGTGCCTTATATCAGGCTCTTAAATTCTTTTTTAATCGGTCATTATTTTCGAATGTTATATCACTTCGCTTTTCGCAAAGGCGCCGAAAGCTCCTATTGTAGATATATGAATGTCTGGAAAATATATGGACTGATTTAAGAGTGTATTCCTTTAACTAAATACAAAAAAATGTAGAGTCTAACTATTGCAAAATGATATATTAATTCGCATGACGTGAAAACTATTGTCAACTTTTCGTCTCTCAGGATGTAAGCGCTGCAGAACAGGCACTGATTCATTGCAGAGGTTCATTGCAAGTTACTGAATTGCCGACAATAGGTACTGTAGTGCTTGTGGGGCCTGGTTTAACCGTTGTTGGGGCTAAGTTAACTGTTCTTATCACGGCACTGTCAATAACGTGAAGTTAATTTTAAAGCTTACCTTTGATTGATTTATGACTATAGATAGCTTCGAATTTTGAATAATGACTGCAATAATGGTCGATAAAAGTATGGAGAAGCTTGGAAAGAAGAAGATCTAATTATGATGAAATATGGCAAGAACTGATAGTAGAAAGAATTGAAGAAATGATAGCAATAACTTACTATAAGAAGGCTGGAGCGAGACTGATGTTTATGTGTGTGTATATAAATAAAGCCCCTAGGGTTATATTCAATCCAAATCCTCCACCTCCTGCAAGCTCTACGTTCGTCCTCAAAGTAGAAAAAATTTGTTAAAGATATTAAGAACGATATAAACGTCCGGAAGTCTATAAAATTAAGGAGAGAATAAAAAAAACATATTACTCTGAAATATTGACCTTCGACTGGAATCGGAAATTATTTATTCTCACAGTCACTTGACACAATGTATAAATTCAGTTAACTCAACATTAGTATTTTGCAGCCTACCGATAAATCCTTATTATCTCGTCAGATTGCTGGAATTAGCGGTGCTCAGCCTTCTCTACGTGACCGTCGTCATCTTTCCCAACGGTGAACTAAGACCTAAACGGCAGTTACTTCACTCGGATAGAACTTTCCTCAGGGACGTTGTGCTAAGTGACTCCTTCCTCGCTTACGGAATGTTTCATTGTACCTCTATGTGTACTGAGAGTAATAATGTGAATTGTGTTATTTTTGGTACCTTCAATATTTGCGCAATGCAAATGGTCAACATTTCGGTAATTCAGACATTGTAAAAACTGAAAGAAAAAAAATTAGACTACCTAAACGCGACATTTTAAAGTTGGTAATTATAGCGTTATATTTATGGCATTTTCTCGCATACAAAACTCCTCAACTTTGATTTCAATTTTTTACCTAAGTTCTTCTACATTGTGTTTCCTTTACGCCTTTCTAGTTGAAAAAACTGATCTCTGATCGAACCTAAATTATTTTTAGATACTCAGGCTCTAAACAAAGGAGGTGGTCGTAAACTTTAACAGCTGTTAATTTTATGGAGCCTTTAAGAGTTAGCCAGTTAATGTCAGTAGGTTAGTTAATTCCGACCCATCCATTAATATTCCACTAATGGCCTCGATATGCTTTAGTAGTGAATATTCATCATTCCATTAGCTGAACGGAATCTTAACCGTTATTTTTAATTACAACAATAACAGAGGAACCCGGACCTAAAACCTTTTTTGATATTTATTACTGGTCCTACAATAAACAATCACCGTACCCGCATGCTGTTTCTGCATTCTGGGTAATAAATTATTTGTAATTATAAATTATTATACTTTATCTGTAATATCTGACAAAGTATTACTATGACTTAGTCGTGTGTTTTATTAAGTTCATTAAGACCTAAATACGTGTAAATGTAAGTTTCATGGATCTATGGTTATTACATATCATTACTTTCACCAAAACTTTCATACAATGCTTTCCTCATATTTGCTCGCTAGCTAACTGTTGTAATTTAGAATATATTTGAAAACTTAATTGATAAAAGGTTCATAAGAACAAAAAAAAAAAAAAACCAGTAACTGTATTTTTAATCACATTGTACACGTGTATTCTTATTACATTACATTAGAGGTTAATGAATAAAAACATTTGGAGTATTGAATCATATGACTGCTGTGACTTTATATATAACACAACTTTAAATGGATAAACCACATTATCTACTTTAGAAATTAATTGCTACCGATTTTTAATTTTGATATTAGTTCCTTTCACTTTTTCCTTAAAGTTATGTAAATTGCATTTAGCCGATTGTGGATATAATTAAGCTGGATAATTAGAGTAGAACCTTGATGTTAATATAATAATGTAATTTTTTTTTGTCTTCTGACATTGTGGATCTTTGGCCACCTTTTAAAAAACTGCAATCTTGGGCAACTGTTTTGTAGCAATCATATTAAGCTGTCATATATTTATAAATTATTTTATACCGACTTGATTTTACAGTTACTGCTTATGTCGAGACGAATTAAAAAAAAAATATTCATGTTTTTGAACAAACAGCAAACACTACCTAAAAAACGGAAAACGGTACACAAGATCAATTAACCTTTTTGCATATAGAATGCGACCTTTTGAAAAGGTGTATTACCGAGCAGTTAGAAAAAACATATTAGAATTCATATTTATTCATACACGAAAAATTAAAGTTGCAGTTCTTCAGGAATATTTTTTATTCTAAGTATAAAAGTAATTGTATTCGTAATCATAAAAATTAAGAAGCAATTAATGCATAAATATGTAATGATCGTGATTTATTATTTATTTTCCATTTATAGTGAATACGTCTTTGTGCCTTAGCTTATATTTCACCTCCTGGTGCTTGAGTGTTTTCAAAATATTTTCCCCGCCAGCGGTAACTGTTTATAGGAACAGAGCCGACCTATGAATTATGTTAATAGTCTTAGTCTGCTTGATACAGCTGGCGAACCGTTAAAAATTTAAATCCAGCTTCCATTATGTATGCAACGACTGGGGGATATTGTTTTGTCGATACCCTTCTTTATTAGAACATCTAGAGGTTTATGCTCAGGTTTATTCGATTACTTTTATTTATCTATTAACATTTATCAGTTTGTATTCTATATAATATTCATTAATATATTGTATTTCTAGGATGACAGTCAAGGATTTATGATTAATATCTTAGATCCCATAATAAGCTGACCTTCAATGAATTCCTTTCTTTGAGGAAAAATATATCTTATATATTTTTTTAATTAGTTATGAAAAAAACATTATTGATTAATATTACATAGTTTAGTCAGATTCTTAGTCTAGTCTGATTTTCTTGTTGATCCTGTGGTATGAGTGCTGTCAGATTGCAGTGAGGATTATGGAATTTAATTTTATTTACATATGTAATTACTTTGGACATAGAAGTTGGTGTTAGAAATTTAGATGTATTACTCATAATATTAGATTAAAATTGAGAATAGTAATTTTTTATATAAATGAGTGGAACGCAGATACAGCTTATTTGGCTATAATTTTCAACTGACCCTTTGCTTCTTGCTTGTTAGATTTAACATCTCATCATCACAGATTTAACATTAAAATTAATTAATAATGGAGGTGTACTTGAATAAAAAAAAAAATTTTGCCTTCCAATGGTAAACCGAAAACCACATTCCTAAATTTGTTAATTGGAATATTTTCCAAATTTTAAATTATTTATAAACTCATTTTAACGAATGGAAATAAGTAATATATATGAATGTATTTTATACAATCTTACCTATATAATAACACATGACTTGTATATCTCCTGGAATAGAGATGTAGACATGACACACGCAGTGATATTGTAATGTTGGTGATCTGTAATGTTTAACAATTTATTCAATCTATATTAGCATCTGAGTTTCAAGCTTTTGTTTTTCACTAGTAGCTGTATTTTGTTTCGTCAATAACCATTATGATATTAGCAGTATGAATCATACTATGGAAGATTGACCCTTGATCCCTCCCCAGTTTCCTTGGTAACGTTTCCGGGGAGTGTGTCTCTTCTGCAGGAAGTGAAGAAGTCGGAGACAGTTTTGTTATTGGAGGGCGTTGCTTTCTGTCATCGAGAAGGCCGACTCCTATAGATCTTTCGCTTCGTATTAAGTAGCCATAGGAAGATCCGGCCCAAAACGTTATCATTCTAATGCTAGTTGTGGAAATATTCTGGTATATTTTTTCAAGTTGTGATGGAAGTATATAATACATATACATATACTATTTTATTATTCTACATGTCTCCCCCATTTATATTTCTTACATTTCAAATTCGGTAAACTTTTATATTATTTATAACTTAAAAAAGAAAAACTATGAGACATTCAGCGTCTCTAAATGTTACATGCTGACAAACATAGCTCATCCACCCACCTTCGGTTCGGTCTACCCCTTGTATCTTCAACCAACTTATGTTCATTCATTCGTGCTATCTCCTGACTTCCACCCTTGGTTCTGAGATGAGGGACGTTGATGTAGTCGGTAAACTGACCGACAGACAGACTTTATTAATGACGGAGGGCCAACCAAAATGTACTAGTAGGAGATATGTAAACAGCCTAGGGGAGGCAGACTAAATCAGGCCTAATGGCATGGCTCCATGCCTCTATTGATTCTCACCCTTACTGCTCCTCCTTATTCCTTTTTTCCCCTCTTCTAATCTGTTTACATTATTCATCACTCTTGAGCTTTTATGATCTTTTCCTTTTTATGATTATTAAGCGTATTTTTTTTTCCTTTTACGTTATCCTACTCGTTACGTTATAATTAAAATAATTATTTTGTCTAAGGAAGTGTTACTTAGTTGGTTGTTTGTCGGACACATTTATTGCCTCAAATTACTCAGGTATTCATGTTGGTAATATTTTTTTTTTTAATTTCAATTTTAGGATAATGAGTTTAACGTGATTTTCACATTAGAAATTTTCTCAACTTTGGCTTCTTTAGCTATTATATAAGTGCCCGGACACTGCGTCGAACCACGTACCGAACAGATGATCCCCAAACTTTGCGAACAGCCATTTTGTAACGTTTACAGTGAAACGTGAAGTTAAGTGAACAAAGATTGCTGACCGCACTCACTCACTTTTATACAAGCTTTTTCATTAGAAATAAGATTGACAGAGAACTAGCAGCTGTTCTCGCTAATATTCTAACTTATTTTAGATGTAAGCAGCGTCAGAAACAAGCTAAAAAGTCTTGAACCTTATCATGACAAACTCAAAAGAGATACTAGCGCTAACCCCGATCACGCAAAATACCTTCTCAAATTCAAGTCTTA
Source organism: Aelia acuminata (assembly GCA_911387785.2). Taxonomy (NCBI): domain Eukaryota; kingdom Metazoa; phylum Arthropoda; class Insecta; order Hemiptera; family Pentatomidae; genus Aelia; species Aelia acuminata. Next base: position 129,243,727 of record OU426978.1, on the reverse strand, counting down.
TTGAGATTAGCCGAACAGTGCCTGAAGTCTGTATGTGATCGTGGTTCGACGCGGTATACATCCACCTTTATGAATGAACGGTTTTATATAATTGGATGTAACGGATACTATTATTTCTAACAAAATGTCACCATACTGTCGACCAAAATCTTTTTTAAATAACTGAAATGACAGTAACCTCTACACGCACGTTAAATATTTGCTAATCGCTTGTCTCCATCTACTTTCAGACACCCCTAGTTTTTTTTTTCTTCTTGAGAGTGACACCATATAGAGCTCAGGTATAAATCTACAATCCTTGAAGTTTTCGGAAATGACTTGACAGTTAAACAATTAGGTTTTCTTTTTATTTGTCTTCCCCACAATTTCTTATAAATTCCAGTTTAATAGAAATAAAAAATAAACTCACGATATGCGATTTTGTTTTAAATAAATAAATCAGTTTTCTATTTTTATTTCCTCCCTCCCATGCCTCACGGGCAATACGGATATCAGAAGTAGTGGGAAGTTACGCATGACAACGCAACAACACTATACTGCTAGTAAACCATTTATTTCATTTTTCCTTCTTCTTCAGCTGTCCCCAAGAGCTGGAAGGTCCTGGAAGGTCTCTTCTATTTCTATGATGTTCTTCTTGGTCCAGGTCCTCTTCTCCGGGCTCCCATGTTGAAGTGGGCTGGACCCAACACCGTTTTCCACCCTTCAATGAACTCCATGAGCCGCGGGAAATTCTCTTTGCTCACCAGCTGAGGGAACTCTTGCTCAGTGAGGACGAAATGTCCCATGGTTCTCAGCATCCTGGCCCTTATTCCATCTAATGCAGTGCAGGTCGTGACCACGTGCTCAACAGTCTCTGGTGGAGCAGTGGGGATCTATGTTCTGACCAAGTCAATAAATAAAGTAAATAAATCAGATAATAATCCATAGAGGTTGTCTACATTACACTCCTCTTCGTGAATGAGCTGAAAGAATTTGAGCTTGGCGATTAATGTGTATGCTCCCTGTGTGCTAATTTGGAGTGTCATTGATCCGCTTTGTATTCTGGCAAACTTCTCTCAACAAATATAACAATGGTTCTCAAATTGGGGGAGGGGGGTTAAGGCGATGACGGATAAAGAGGGGAGGCGAAGCGTAGATGTTTCAAACAAAATAAATAGACTATTGTGTGGAAAAATTAACATAGTGAATTACTTTCGCACTTAATCCATTGGCCTAATTAGAATAAGCTAAAAACTTGTTGAGAACCACTAACATATTGAATTATTTTTAAGGAAAGATTACAATCGTTGTCTTAAGCATGGGAATTGTTTAGTTTCAATTAAATTAGTTATGATATAATTCATATCACTTTCGAATGATTATGAAATATAATTCACGGTTTGAGAGTGTTTAGAAAAGATGAAATATCCCATCTACAAGAGATGTGTTGAAACCTGTTCATCTGATAAAGTAAGGAAAACGTTTTGAAAGAATTTAATGCTTATAGGTAGAAATTCCTTTAGTGTAAAACATGTCTTTTCTATATTCTTGACTGCTTTCTCACGATCAAAGTTGAGAAGGTTATTAATGGTTTCTCAAAATAGCTATGCTGTCGGGTGATGTTAATTTTTTTATTCTTATTAATGCCAGCATAATTTTATAACATTCTGAGCTTCACAAGCCTATAATTCTACTATCTGAAGTTCCTGGCATATTGGTCCATTTTATTCATTTGGTATTCCTTAATATCTGCTATGCGTTGGAATTTAATTATGCTCAATTTTACTCAAGAAGAACTATAAAAGAGGTTGACTGATTATCTCCTAGAGAGAGAAGAAAGAGCCGGTAGTTTTTCAATCCGATGTGTTTCTCTTGGCGGTCGGGTCAAATCTCTTTACATACTTCTCTTCCCATTATTGCCCTTCTCAAAGAGGGATAAAATTTATAGTTGACTCAATAATTCTGTATGAAATTGTAGAACATGCATTCATGATTGATTCGTGCATTGCTACTGCCAAAGGACTAACATACTAGTAAATTTTCAAAAGATGTTCCAAAACACGAAAATGATGTAACTAAAACAACAACCTTTACTCTTTTTAGATCAATAGGATCCGTTTGATTATTTTCCTGACCAACTCAGCATGTCTTGGCCAGACATGATATAGCATGGCCAGCTGCCATTGGACGAAACCGTCATCTCCTGACCTAATTATGTGATAAAAGTAGTAATATATGTTAACACTAACAATATACCTTGCCATTAATAACAAATTATTTCTGGCTCCATTTTTATATTAACAATACTCAGGTTCTATTTATGGAGGGGGATTGAGGTATTAATTCAATATGATAGGAGATAATATCAATATTGGAATAACTTTTTGTTTAGACGATAATATTATATAATTTTATGTTATCATAATCAATGAAATATTATTTTTGTGATACATTCATTGAATTTGATATAAAAATGAAACTAAAATTAATTATCTGAACTCCGAAACATTCTCTAAGGCATAACTATTTATTGTGCGATTTACTTTAACATGTGGACAATAAATAACCGTGATAATTTGGTGTGGAGACATTTTGAAGAAAACCCGTTTCACAAAAATTAGGAATGTTGAGTATTTTATTTAATTTGAACTTAAATTTCCCTTCTAAAAGATAGTTGTAACTATTAGATTTTTTGAGCTAATATTTATCAAGTATTTATTAAATAAACACTAATGATTGTACATACATTGAATGATTTAATGATGTATAAAGGAAATCCTAACCGTAGATGGGAAAACACAGTTGTAATATTCTACTGATTATTTCAGTTCGAGGTGCTCTATCCCACATGTTGTAATCATCGTTTAGCAATACTCCAAGTTGTATAGTTTTGATTAGAATTGAATTTTGAATACTCTATCTGTAAAATTATTATCAAATACTAATTAAATTTTGTAAGTAAGAAGCATTCATGATTATTCTTATTTATAAGAAGTTTTGTTTTATTAATAGGTTAGTAGAATGAAGTATTGCTTTCAATACATTTTAAAGAACTTCATTTTCATATGGATATTATTTTTTCCCCATTATAAATATTCATATGAAAGAGTATCGAGGAATATAGTGAAAAATATAGTAGAAATATTGAGCCACGATAAATGAATATTGCGCATCATAAATTATTTTCGATATCTTATCGCTTCGGTTAATATTGATTTGACGACTCTTGGGTCGGGTCTCTTGCAGGAGATTGTTTTATTATTTCACTAAAAATTTATTTGGACGAAATTTTTGAAATTTTGTAACGGTGAAGATTATGTCTTTATAGCATATTTCATTGTTTTGCATCCATGAAAATTAATATTGAAAAATATTTGCTCTCCATTGTTTGGTTGTAATTTTAGGAAATTGACTATAAGTCTGTTTTTTGATTTTATTTTTAGTCAGATATTTATTCGTGTTTATATTCCAATGTATTTTCGTTCTGTGCACTGTTAACGAATGTTAAAGCATTCAGGGTTATTAAGAACATTTAGGACATCCCTTAACAATTTTAAAAATTAACCAACTTCGTGTTCGCCTTCTCCCCCCGAGTCCCCCATGTGTTTTTATCTTTTTAAAGTTATTCTTTTGTAAGGACATACACAACCAAGAGCTCTCATTTAAATATTTTTTGTTTTATGTTGTTGGTATGGTTTTTCAAGTTCCGATGAATTGTTATCCAATGAATAGGATTAGTAAGTTCTTCACCAAATGTCACATAGTACCTCCCAATAAGGGGGAAGACGTATAAGACCTCGAACCAGTTGAAGGAAGATAAAAGAGAAGTCATGGCTGCCGGAGTTCTCATCAAGTAAGATTGTGTAGACGGATTCGAATGAAGAAATTTTGTGATGAGGGTCAAAATTTGACTTATGTTCCATAAGCCCTAGATAACAATATAAGTAGATAAAAATAATATAGAAATATTTTGTTTAAATAAATTACAAAATCTTAAAAAGTTACATAAATCATCCAGTAAATGGGGTTTGGCATCTTATGATTCATTCCCTAAAATTGTCAGACCGGTACTCTCGACGGTCCGTATAAATTATTTATTTGTTTCTTTTGATAAAATTTTAAAAAATATTACCTACAAGATTTTTTTCATTTAATCCAATCATCTAATTTCAATATTGCGTCATGATTTTGAACGTTTATAATCATTCTGGATTTTTTTAGCTGTTAATCAAATTAAATGAAAAGCGAAAGTTTTTTACTTTCACTTACCTATATATGAAATATATAGTAAGTGGAAGTATTGCGATCGCGAAAATTTTCGACTTCCGGTTTTCAACGGAAATACACGTTTTGGGGTCCCCTGAGTCAAAATAACCAAGTCCCGCGAAATGGTCTGTGTGTGTGTGTATGTGAACAGACTAGCTCAAAAACTATAAACCGTGCGAACCTGAAATTGGGTATTTAGAGTATGTATAAGCCCGCGATGTGGCAGCAAAAATTTCCTCAAATTTGCTCAAAGGGAGGGGGTACTTTATTTAATAACTTTTTAAGTTTTTTTCGATTTTCTCAAAAACGGCTCTAACGATTTTGATTAAACTGAGTATTTGATCTGTTTATATGCCTGAAATATGACTGTAAAAATTTCATCAAAATTGATCAACCTGATGAGGGACTTTACTTAATAAATTATGTATCATTTTCACAAGTTTTTTTTATTTACTCAAAAACGGTTTTAACGATTTTGATCAAACTTGGTATTTGATGTATTTATATGCCAAAGATGTGATAACCAACATTTCATCACAATTGATCAACCGGAGGGGGGACTTTACTTATTAAATTTTGTATCATTTTCACGTGTTTTTTTTATTTACTCAATAACGGTTTTAACGATTTTGATCAAACTTGGTATTTTATGTATTTATATGCCCGAGATATGACTGTAAAAATTTCATTAAAATTGATCTACGGGAGGGGGGACTTTACTTAATAAATTTTGTATCATTTTCACGGTTTTTTTTTATTTACTCAAAAACGGCTTTAACGATTAACAAAAATAAGATATGAATGTAGAAAAATGTGTGACTTTGGGAAATGATATTTAGCAAAACACGTCAATTTCTAATCTAAGTAAGTTGGTAAGTGAAAGTTGTGTGTTGCGCTCGCACCAGATTTTTTTAAGAAGGAAACTTCTTTGCAAGCCGCAGCCCTGAGGAAGGGTTGATGTAAGGGTTAGATAAAACGAATAGGGGGTCGAGGGACGACCCTCAGAGGGTGATGTAGGAGACTTCAAAGAGCCATTTACTAATATAGACGCCGCCGACCACTATTATAGTTGATTATGGTGCCTAACTACCCCTAATGTGGGGGTCCTCGGGGTACCTCAAGGGTTGTGTGCCTTCCCGCTAACGGTTGTACCTTCATGGAACCGCAATCAGCCTCGGTGATATGATAAAGTAATCACATCTTTCCGAAAATTTCACGTTGAAATGACGGAAATTAAAGATACTTAAAGTTAACACTACCTTATGAATATTACAAAGGTAATTAATTTCTTCTTCACTATATTAATTTACCGTTTTTACATGATAATATTTTGTTCTGATGACTGCACTATTTTCGTGAGAAATATCTTAGAAAAACAGTACTGAGTGTTACAATTAGGATTGGTTAGGGGAAACATCAAAAACTAAATACTATGGGGAGGGATGACCACTTGTTTTTTGTTCCTTCGTGTTGAGTGGAACGGAGATGAGAAGGTTCAGTTTGAAGTGTTTTTTTTTTTTTTTTTTTACTTTTACCACCCACCCAGATCGTACCGTGTAACAGAGAACACCGGATTTAAAAGTCTATCTATCGTCTCAGTTTCCTCAGAGGGATGCGTGGTTTCATTCATTCTACTCATTTGTTTCAGATTTGAATTGGTTGAATTTCGTTATACTTTCCATTTCATGTTGTAATATTCTTGAAAAATTTTGAAATTTGTTTATTGAAATTGAGAATACAATTCTACCAATAATATATCTAATTGAAGTTGTTGGTTTAAAAATTGAATGATTATTGTAAATATTCTCAAAACGACGATTTTGAGTGATTATTCTATTGTTAAAAATGTTGATTTTTTTTCCAAGTGATTTTTTAATAAATTAATTAAATATATAAGGTTACTAAAACACTTTTTGAACTTTTTCTAGTAATGAGGAACTAACTGTAACGTGAAAGATCTCTTTTATTATTTTTTTGAGAAATTTTAAAACAATTACACATATTTCAACTCGCTAAATAGTTTCATTGTACTCGTTCAGTCCGCAATAAATAAAAATATTAAACTGTAATGAAGAGACAAAATTAAAAGTAATTTTTCCAAACAAGTTTTTTACTACATTTGAAATTTTATTTTTATATGTTACTCTTTCTAATTTATTCTTACATATTTTTTAAATAAAACAAGGATGAAATACCTTATTTGTATTTGAAAAAAAAAAAACATTTTTAAGGATAGATATTTATTAACAGATTAAGGTATGGCACTGTGATATTTACTATCATTTCATTTACAGTAAATTACAATATACACTGATTTGATTACTCATCAACAATACAATATTAAACTTGTATCCTTTTTTTAAACAATGGAATATCTATAACATGAAGTGTAAATATAGTTTTAAAGTTTAAAGAAAACATAAAGAAAGAATTAAGGATTTACAATGTAAAATAAAATAAAAATCTGGTTGAATATACAAAAGAAATACTGGATACACACAAAAAAATTACACATTTGGGTATATATTGTCCATATATTTTCTTTTCTAGATTTGTTTTTAATCTTGAATTTATTCTCCCGAGTGAAAGAATTGAGCTCAAGGTAACTAGATAGGAAGTCTTGTTTGTCTTATCATAACAATACATAGTAGTTATAGGAAAAAGTCACGTACTATACGATTCTGTAACTTTATCGACATTCGAAACAGATGTGTAAAGCGCAATACAAATCAACTTCTCTGGCCTATTTACTGCCTTGAGCTAATCCAGTATTCTCGAACGGCGTCCGCTTGAGTCATTCCTTCCTCATTCCCGTGGCATTACAACAGGCGCTGGTACGAGAAGCTAGGAAGGGCGGTGGACCATACGCGAGCTAAGCTATAGAGAGAGCAAACAGGATTGTTTGGAGGAGGAGGGGTGCGCCTCCCCCCTGGCGCCAGGACCCAGCTATCGACTCAGCTCCTCACTCCTTCAGATCCAAAACAATTACATTATTTGAGCATCTCCGACAACATCCAGCTAACAAGATAATCCTCAGCCTTTGTAGTTCCCGTCTCTGCGAAGGGATTTTGATCCTATTCCATCTATTTTTGTTCCAAGCAATTAAGCTGGCCGTGCAACAGGGTTCCATTCGGAAATAACAGTACCAGCGAACTCACAAAAAGACTCTATTGTTCAAGATTTGGTCTCTATTAAGTAAACTATCGACGACGAAAGGCAGAAAATTCATAGAATATTTCAGTGTAATAATCGATTTTAATTTTTTCTTAAGAATTTTCGAAATATGTCACACCTCGGTCCTTACACCACACTTCCTTCTGTAGATCTCGAGCTGTCATATTGTAAGACTTATTTGGGTTTAAATAATTTTTATTTAACGAAAATAATAATTTACAATGCCACAAAAACAATAAAAACTCGAATAATTAACAGTGTTACTTAAAGTATCAACTTGAAATTACACAGTAACACAAATGACTAGATCTTCGGCCCAAGACTAACTCTTCAGTCCGTCGCTTCTTAGATTTGGTCTGAATCAGAACATTCTAGAACGTTCCAAACAAGTGTAGAAGGTACTTGAACAGTCACGAACATGTACTAGAACACTTTTTACAAAAACAATTTATCCTTTCTTCGAGGTCTTCAACACTTATCAGAACATTATTTTGGTATTCGAACTAGCATAACTGCATATCTTTAATTGTGCCTGGTTTTCGGTTCAAATCAGTACTTATTATATCCCTGTCATCCCACTGAATAAGAGGTTAAGTTGATTTTAGCCCCTAATAGGTTGAGTGGCTGGAAAGAAGCATGGAGGAGGTTCTTCTCGGTGAATAACCGCATTAGTCAGGCGTTCACTTAAAATGTAGTTAGTATTTTGTGTTAAATTTGTTGTAATCTGTCGGTCAACAATTAGTCAAATCTAATATCTCTTTGGAGAGAAGTTGGTTTACTGGCCGTGATCAGCACCCGCTATTTTAGTATTTCGAAGTGATTCCCATGTTTGATAATGAAAACTTGATTTTATACGTTTGAGTACTTTTCAAAATTTATTAGTCTTGCCCTGACAAATAGGGAATTGGACTAGTGCCTCAAAATAGTGTCTCTTCCCTGGGATAGAACGTTCGATAATAAAAACGAACAACATTCGACAATAAAAATTTGATTTCATACGAATGCAGTTCAAGCTTGGTATTATTGGACGTATTAACGTATTGGACTCGTTGAGATGACAGATTTGTGTCTTACTCCTTACTATTTGTCGGAATGGGCTAGATATGTGAAAAGCGCGACAAGCCATTGCACGATGAATATTTCAGTCAAATGACCCATATATTCGTTCAGCATAACCGTACCAAGAACTGCTGTGCAAGATGACCGTTCTGCATGCAGGATAAGCCATCAGTTTTTCTCCCAACCCATTGAACTTATTACTTAGTCCAATTAAATTCGATGCACCTTTTGCCTTTTTAAATATTTATTTATTTGTATTTGGCTATATGTTTTTATACATATTATGTTAATTACTGAATAATTAATACATGAACCAATCAGCTTCTTTTGATTTCCCTTAGTTATGAACATAGTTTGGAATATCATAACAAAAAAATTAATAAGAAAAGATGAACTTATTGTTTCGGTTTTGATGCTATAATTTATTAGAAAAAATACTACGAACAAATTTTGATTGATTTATTGGCATGATACTTCGCATGCCTACACTAATTGTTAGGTAATAAATAATAGATTCTTAAAATTGGAATGTAGCATTGAATTATAATTTATTTAAAAATCGATTGACTTGAAGCATTAAATCTCGTTTGAGCTAAAAAAATTGATGAAATATGGGTATCGAGACATTATAAAGAAAAACCTAGAAAGCTTGAATTTGATTTTACTTTTTAGGAACTACCTTTCAAACCTTATTTATAGATTCTGTAATATTTATTGTTAGGTGTGAATGAGTTCTGAAGTGTTGGATTGCATTGATTAACAACATTCGCAAGGTTACAAGAAGCTGATTCACTTCTTATTGTGCATCGGCAAAGGTTATTATGTCATTGCCTTATGCAACTGAATAAGTGGTGATTAAGAACTAAATACGAGTGTTACTGAAGCCTTCAGAATGCTTCCCAAACAATATCGTTCAGAATAATTTTTGGAAATGCTGCAAAAAAAACTACAGTTGAATTCTGTTCGAATTCAACTGTAGTAGATTCATATTTTGTTTTTTAATATGAAAATTAATAATTATTTTAGAAACGTTTGGATTTTTCAGTTCCTTAATTTTACAGTTCTTTTACCTTCCTAATAAAAAAAAGACTACCTTGTGAATAGCTGTCACACAAGTAATTTTATATCAGTGCCTTGCCAAACTTAAAAAAATTCTATAGTCTATGATTAGTTTTCATTACTAAGCTCTTTGAAATACGTATGATTATTGTATGGAAAGTACTCCGTATATTTCAGTTGAAACCATACCGCAAAACACTGATGTTTAGCGAAACATTAAGAGGCTTTCTCTAAGCGCCAATTACAGTTAAGAGACTTCAATCACTCGTTTTTAAGATTTTTTGATTCGTTTTAATTTGTTTGTATGAGTATATTGTTATTAGTTCTGTAAAATTAATTTTTTTTCAGTTAAATTTCTACGAGGGCGATCACACAACCTGTTATTAGCAGGAATTGTTATTTTTATTAATAAATAAAAATATCTCACAGTATTTTGAATTGATTCTCCCCAATTCAACCAAGCAGTATTTTAGTCGTACCCAGCGCTTTAGTACCTACCTTTTTTGGTTTTAAATAGAAAAAGTTAAACCTTCGATATAACTATTGTACTTATTTTTGGCCTATTTGATACCAGCTGTTGTTAATAGCTCAACAGATGGTAGGATCAGGGGGGAAAATAACATCAGAATGCTAAGGAAACTTCAATCCGACAACACGGAATATTAAAAATGACGATTTTAAAAATTACTGTAAAACCCTTGCAAAAATGTGATATCATTTTTTTTTTTTTTTTTTTTTTTTGTCTTTCAAACATTTATTCGCACCTGTCAGCCGTCTGCGACAATCAGCGAATCCGATGACTGCAGCATCGCAATACTATTGAAGGCATGTATGGCTTGAAGGAAGGAAAGTGCCCAGCAGCACCTCTTTCCGGGCTTGACAATAAATTCAGGAGAGGAGGTCTCTCATCCAGCTTCTTTTCAGCCGCCTTCGAACGGGCAAGTCAACCGTGGCCATGTCGTGAATTAATCTATTGTTATGTCCATCCAATTTTACAAAGAAGCGTGAGTAAAGCGTTCGTATATGTTGTTGGATAGTCGGTTGTTGTAAATCTGTATGTAGAGTTTGGTTACTTACGTACCTGGGAGCGTCCGTAATTAGTCTTAAAATTTTGGATTGAAAAGTTTGTAATTTTTGTAAGTGTGTCTTTTTAGCTGAGCCGAAAATCTGTGAGGCGTATGTCCAAATGGGTTTAAGTAAGTAGGTGTATGTATTCAGTTTTTGTCTAATATTCAATTTAGAAGATTTGGCAAAAAGGGAGTAAAGAATTTTTAAGCGTATGTTTAAGGTCTTCTTTTTCATTTTGACATGTGGGCCCCAAGTCATCCTTCTGTCGAACAGAAGTCCGAGGTAGCGTACAGTTTCTGTCTGTGGAATTTGGTTGTCGCCGATATAAACTGGTGGGCATGTATCTCGTCTGAGTGTGAAAGTTATGTGTTGTGATTTGTCATGATTTAATTTCATTTTCCATAGTGTGTACCATTTTTTTAATTGAAGTAAGTGATTCTGTAAATTCAATGAGACATGACTGGGGTCATGGTGTATTGTTAAAATTGCGGTATCGTCAGCGTAAGTTGCAGTGAGAATTTTAGAGTTGGTAGGTATGTCGTGAGTGTATATGATGTAAAGTAACGGAGCCAGTATTGAACCCTGCGGAACTCCTGCTAAGATTGGTCGGATTGAAGAAATCTCTGAGCCCTGTCGGATAGAGAAGAATCTGTCAGAGAGGTAGGATTGGAGTAGAAGATAGTATGTGTGGGGTAGTACGGTTTTGAGTTTGAAGAGAAGCCCCTGGTGCCAGACTTTATCAAATGCTTGGGCAACGTCCAGAAATACACCAGTTGCGTATTGTTTTTGCTCTAGTGCTCCAGCAATGTAATCCGTTACTCTGTGTAGTTGTTGTGTCGTTGAATGGGAAGTACGAAAACCGAATTGATGGTCAGGTATTATATTGTTTTTGGTTAGTATGTCAACTAACCACGGAGCACATTTAATAACGGAGCACCCCTGAGTCATGAGAAACCCCTATTGACTTTCTAAAAAAACTCCATCAACTCTCACAATACTGATATCATTTTAAATTGTGCTTAAAAAATCATTAGGATAATAGATTACTTCTTCTGATTGTTGCCAAAGAAATAGCCAACTGAAAAAATAGAAATGATTTTTAAATTATAAGAAATTTTAAAAATTCTCTCAATACACAATTAGAGCCTATTTCTTGCCCAATGGTAAGACTAAAAGGTAAGAAAGTATGCATTCCTTTCAATCGTCAAATTTATTCTCAAACTCATTGAACGGGTAAATACCTGCTTTATGTAGGTGGCGTACGCAGGAAGGAATTTCGACCAAAGATTCGATTCACGGATCATTGACAAACATTAGGTATTTGAATCGATTCCATTTTTATTTTTTTAGATTACATTCTACTTAAGTGTTCCGTACATTAAACATTTTTTGTTTATTCAATCGAAAACTTAATTTTGTTGATTGACCTCTTTTTACGACTTGAAACTTTGTTTAGGTGGTGAATGTGGTTATAATAGTTGTATTGAGAACGAATTTAAGATTCGATTTAAAAAATAATTTAGCGTCATTTAGTGTAGCTATATAAGGGCTTGGCTCTTGAAGATGGGGGCCATTAAGGACAGAGGAAATTGTCCGCTTAGATTGGCTGCTTGACCCCGGGGTCTGCTGCCGCCTTCAAGGTCTGCCCGAAACGTTCCTTTGTCGGCTCCCTTATCTGGGCATTGGTATACCTTAGGCGTTTATCTGGAGGTAAGGTCCACTCATGCATACCGGAGGAGGTAGGCTGCTGAAATATTTCGGTTATAAAGGTGTCACGTTGAGCATCTTTTGGGGGTATGCAGAGTCCCAACAGCGTTCCCTTGTTATAACAAAACTGAAAAACAAAACAGTAAATGTTGCTTTCATAGAATTCATTTTTCTTTCGAATTTACCTAAAAATGTTTCATGCTATATTTTTATAATGTTACATGTAAATATTCCTATAATACTTTTTGTGAAAATAGCCACTTAAAGCTCATTACGATGTATCGTAAATTATTTGATATTTATTAGTTATAAGCACATCATCGACCAAAAAAGTCGATAAATGTGCTAGCCGAAATATAATAAAATAGCGAATGTCTGGTAGCAATAATTCTAGGGTAGGTTCATAGTTTATTAATGAAATTCGTAGTAGTAAAGGAGGAAGAACAAGAAAATGTGATTCTTATAGAAAAAAAACGATAAAAAAAAGATAATTGTTGTCAGTAATTAGTTGAAATACAAAATGTAAAGTGAAACTAATTTTAAATTAACTAAAATAATAATAAGATAAATAGGAATTATAAAAATAGGAATAGGAATTTAAAAAATGTATGGGTATTGATTTTTTGATTTTTTCGACAGTTAACAGTATTTGCTTCCTAAGGATATTTATTTATAATCTTTCTTGTATATAATCCTGTTATTCCCATCTTTCATGGTATTCATACGCTATCATGATTAAAACAACACCTGAATTCACCTTGTTCAGTTAACAGGACAGGTTATACCTGATTTCGATTTTATACACTAATTTCTAATAATGTGTATTAAAATTTCTCAAAAAATAATGATAGTTTTCAAATAAAGTTGCATGTAATCTTTAAGAATTTTATTTTATAGTTGTGTTTTTGAGAGCTTTGTTCATATTAATTGCTATATAATTCATCGTGATTAATTATTTTCCTGACAACAAACACCATTAAGGTTGCGAAATCGTGTCTGAACAGTAACAAAAAAAAGTAAATCTGAAAATCATTCGATGCGTGATTTGGAGCCAAAGAAGCAGAGCTAATTCGTTCAGGTGAAGGGGGAAGAACCATTTATCTTCATTTCTGACAGCCAAGTTGAAACCAGAGGGAAAAGGTTTTGCACAGCGTTAAAAGATCAGGCAGATATAATGCCTGGTTTATTTAATGACTTAATGATTAGTGATTTGATGCTCATTTTCAAACGATCATGATCCATTTATGTCTTCATTATGTCGATTTTAAAATATGATGCTTAGGGAGGATATCAAGCTAATTAATTCTTTGTAAATTGAATATCTTGCTTGCTATGATAGTATTGCTAAGTGGTCACTAAATTGTTTTATTTTTATAATGACTTTACACATTGATAAAAATGATTAAATTTTTTAAAGTTTCCACAAGCCGCTTCAATGCTTAAGAAATCTATATAAACATGTGACAACTAATTATTCATTGTGACTTTTCTAATTCAGCAAACTCAGAGAACATTAGATAATGCCTAAATAATAGCTGATGTCCCATAATTAGAAAAATGATTTTATATCATGCTATTATTCATAATTATATTCTAACTTTTCAAAACATTCTGAGTTAAATCATTTCCTTGACATCTATCCTATTTTTTTAAGTAATTATTATTAAAAATTTCACCAGGTTTTCTCCTATTTAACACGTTCACTTTGTAATTCATGCTCCTCGCCCATTGGCGGCTTTCCTTAATGATTTTCGCTCTATCAGATGGAAGTTAATCAAGGGCATTATGCAGTTTTGACAACCCAACATTAATAAAATAAACAATACAGTCCTACCTCGTTATACATCGTCGTGGAAAGTTTTGTGATTGACTAAAGTGCCCGATGCTATTTTCTAGTATCACCCATTTTCACACGGGTGTATAGCGTTTTAAGTTTTTAGTACTTACTTTTTACTAACCAAGTTATTGATGTGTTCTGATTTGTAAGAAAATACTTAAGATTAAATTTTGAAACACAATAAATACATAAAATGAATCGGTACTAATTTGTGATTAAGCATTACATTCAATAGAAAACATCGAATTGGTATTCATACTTTTTTTTTCTTTTGACCTTCTTTACCTTTTCTCCTCTTTGCCATGGTAATAGAGGAGAATATTTTCCTGAACACAATAATATTTTTATTACTTTTATATTCGTATATTGATGTTATCCTTCTTTTTTGGTTATTTTTTTTCTGATTACTGGCCGTGCAGTCTATTATTACTATATCATATTAGAATATTGTATTATAACAATTATCGAATTCAGTTCTAAATACCATTTGCGACTTTAGGATACATGTAACAGAAACTATACTCAGTGAGTATTGACATAATTACCATTTAGGCAAATGCAATTTGTGGGAAATACAAATTAATATATTCGGAGCTGTAATCAATTATGCGATAGAATGAATCCCTTTGTATTTAACCCAGTTTTAAATCCATCATAAGTAGATCGTAAAAAAGATAGCTTTAAACGCTAATAATCTCTCCTCAATATAAAACATATAACTATATAATCATCAGTTTCATTGTTTTTTTCTTTGTTTTTTTATCTAGCTACATTTGTTGCACTGACTTGAAATAACTTGCCTTGTTCACTTAAAAAAAAAAAAAAATAATAATAGACCAAAACTCTTTTTATGTATTTCCATAGCTACAGAAAACTGATCTTTTTTTTTCAATAGACATTGAGTAATTTATTGATCCCTTTGTGAAATTGCGACTTGGTAATGTCAGTGACACTATTCATTCTCAGCAAATTATTCCCCCATTAGTCTTTCTGTTGCTCAGTTGTTTTAGTCTCTTTACATGACTGTAAGATCTCAGTTTGTTTTGTTGAATTTTTCGTATTAGGGTCAATCCATTTGAAGTGGTCCAATCGAGTTGCTTCAACATTTTTATTTTTTTTTATATTTTTACCATTGAAAGAACAATGCATCAGGAGTACAAAAATGCAATCGGTTTATTTTTTGAATTTTTATTTTTCCAATGGAGGCCATATTATTTTCGAAAAACCGCGTATTTTTAGCTATTTCAGTGCTCTGCTTCAAATCAAATATCTCCTCCTTTACTCATCCTAGAATATTCAAATAAAGACCAATCTCTTAAGAAAGGTCTGACCTTTAATAAATGTCATTACAACTATGTACTTAAAACTAAGAATTACGGTCCATGTACCCCTTCAAAGTTTCAAGCGGTAATTTAAAAAAACCGGATTTTCAAAAAAATTTTTTTACAAGAAGGCAAATGATTAAGTGTTTGTTATTTTTTTATTTGACAGATAAAGGTAGGCACTATAAATTCACAAAGTTTCAAGCTGTGGACTTGCACAGTTTTTTTAATACAAATTTTTGAAATCTTGAAATTTCCAAAATTTTAAAAGTTAAAAGCTTTATATCTCTGTTGGGCAAGAAAATAAAATTTTGAAATTCAGTCCAGATTTAGTTCCTGAATAGAGGATTAAACTGTCAAAATTTCATTTTGTGGACTCAACTAATTGCAAGGATATAAGACATTGAAAAGTACTAAAATAAGTATTAAATTCAAAGCACTAAACAGCCTGTATTATTTTCTGTCCGTGTCCAGGAAATGAAATTTTGACAGTTTAATCCACTATCCCAGACCTAAATCTGGGCCAAATTTCAAAGTTTTATTTTTACGCCTAACAGAGAAATTAATTCTTTAAACTTTTGACATTTTGGAAATTTCAAGAATTTAAAAATAAAAAACCGTGCAAGTCCACATCTCGAAACCTTGTGAATTCGGAGAACCCACCTTTATTTATCAAATAAAAAAATTGCAAACCCTTAGTCATCTGCCTTCTGGTAAATAGATTTTTTGAAAACTCGTTTTTTTTTTTAATTACCGCTTGGAAATTTGTAGGGGTACATGAATGGTTATACTTATTTTTACGTTCATACTTGTTATGTCATTTATTAAACTACAGATCTTACTAAAGAGATTGTTCTTTATAAAAATGTTCTAGGATGAGTTAAAGAAGGGCTATTCGATTTGAAGCAGAGCACTGAAAAAGCTAAAAATACGGTCGACAAGAAAACTGATGAAAAAATTCATATCAATAGAGCAGAAATGATGAAGCCTTGGTTCCATTGAGTAATGCACTGAAGACCAGTACTTCACCATCGGAAATAGTGGTTGAACAGGGGCGAACTAAAACAATAGGCAAGCATTGTGTGATAAGATTTCACAGATTCTTTATGCTAACAAGACAAAAATTAAGGTAAATTTATGTAAAGTGGCTTTAATAATCTGTACTAGATTAATTTTAATATATTAAAGGTGAAGAAAACGGAAAGGAAATAATATGTGCTGTTTTAGCACTTTGGATATTATACATATTTTAGTACCTTTCAATGAATTTTTCGGTCAGTTTTCTTGTCGACCAAACTCGTATTTTTAGCTTTTTAAGTGCTCTGCTTCAAATCGAATATCCCCTCTTTAACTCATCCTAGAACATTTTTATAAAGAACAATCTCTTTAGTAAGATCTGTTGTTTAATAAAGGTCATGACAAGTATGAGCTTAAAAATAAGTATAACCGTCCATATAACCCTACAAATTTCTAAGCGGTAATTTAAAAAAAAACGAGTTTTCAAAATATCTATTTACCAGAAGGCAGATGACTAAAGGTTTGCAATTTTTACTTTCACTTACCTATATATGAAATATATAGTAAGTGGAAGTATTGCGATCGTGAAAAATTTCGACTTCCGGTTTTCAACGGAAATACACGTTTTGGGGTCCCCTGAGTCGAAATGACCAAGTCCCGCGAAATGGTCTGTGTGTGTGTGTGTGTGTGTGTGTGTGTGTCTGTGTGTGTGTGTGTGAACAGACTAGCTCAAAAACTATAAACCGTGCGATCCAGAAATTGGGTATTTAGTGTAGGTATATGCCCGCGATGTGACAGCATAAATTTCATCAAAATTACTTAAAGGGAGGGGGTACTTTACTTAATAACTTTTTAGGTTTTTTTCGATTTTCTCAAAAACGGCTCTAACGATTTTGATTAAACTGAGTATTTCATCTATTTATATGCCTGAGATATGACTGTAAAAATTTCATTAAAATTGATTAACCGGAGGGGGGACTTTACTTAATAAATTTTGTAACATTTTCACGTGTTTTTTTTATTTACTCTAAATTGGCTTTAACGATTTTGATCAAACTGGGTATTTGATCTATTTATATGCCCGAGATATGTCTGTAAAAATTTCATCAAAATTGATCAACCGCAGGTGGCACTTTACTTAATAAATTTTGTATCATTTTTACGTGTTTTTTTTATTTACTCAAAAACGGCTTTACGATTGTGACCAAACTGGGTATTTGATGTATGTATATGCCAAATATGTGATAGCCAACATTTCATCAAAATTGATCAACCGAAGGGGGGACTTTACTTAATAAATTTTGTATCATTTTCACGGGGTTTTTTATTTACTCAAAAACGGCTTTAACGATTAATAAAAATAAGATATGAATGTAGAAATATGTTTGACTTTGGGAAATGATATTTAACAAAACACGTCAATTTCTTATCTAAGTAAGTTGGTAAGTGGAAGTTGTGTGTTGCGCGCACGCACCAGATTTTTTTATTTTATAGATAAAGGTGGGTTCTCCGAATTCACAAGGTTTCGAGATGTGGACTTGCAAGGTTTTTTATTTTTAAATTCTTGAAATTTCCAAAATGTCAAAAGTTTAAAGAATTAATTTCTCTGTTAGGCGTAAAAATAAAACTTTGAAATTTGGCCCAGATTTAGGTCTGGGATAGTGGATTAAACTGTCAAAATTTCATTTCCTGGACACGGACAGAAAATAATACAGGCTGTTTAGTGCTTTGAATTTAATACTTATTTTAGTACTTTTCAATGTCTTATATCCTTGCAATTAGTTGAGTCCACAAAATGAAATTTTGACAGTTTAATCCTCTATTCAGGAACTAAATCTGGCCTGAATTTCAAAATTTTATTTTCTTGCCCAACAGAGATATAAAGCTTTAAACTTTTAAAATTTTGGAAATTTCAAGATTTCAAAAATTTGTATTAAAAAAACTGTGCAAGTCCACAGCTTGAAACTTTGTGAATTTATAGTGCCTACCTTTATCTGTCAAATAAAAAAATAACAAACACTTAATCATTTGCCTTCTTGTAAAAAATAATTTTTGAAAATCCGGTTTTTTTAAATTACCGCTTGAAACTTTGAAGGGGTACATGGACCGTAATTCTTAGTTTTAAGTACATAGTTGTAATGACATTTATTAAAGGTCAGACCTTTCTTAAGAGATTGGTCTTTATTTGAATATTCTAGGATGAGTAAAGGAGGAGATATTTGATTTGAAGCAGAGCACTGAAATAGCTAAAAATACGCGGTTTTTCGAAAATAATATGGCCTCCATTGGAAAAATAAAAATTCAAAAAATAAACCAATTGCACTTTTTTACTCCTGATGCATTGTGCTTTCAATGGTAAAAATATAAAAAAAAATAAAAATGTTGAAGCAACTCGATTGGACCACTTCAAATGGATTGACCCATTAGGTATAAAGCAAGAACCACACCCCAAAAGTGGTAGCTCATCATTCTTTTTTTTTATTGTTCGGTAGCCGATTGAATATCTTGTCGGCAGGTCAGAAGAAAGATTATTAATTATATGCCAAGTGAGTCTGTCAGATTTTTAAGATAAACCCGAAATCTTCTACAGGTAGCAGCTAAACCACATTTCTTCGCATACCTTATTAATCTCGTAATATGGCATTCGAGACACCAATTCATTTCGTTTTCAGAAATGTTTATAATTATGTTGTCGAAATATTTACACTGGATTATATATTTAAAAAACTCAAATTTACATTGTCAGCCGGCTGGAAATAAAGATTTTTTTTTATTTATTTATTTTTTTAACAAAATATTGACAGTTCTGCTGTCCGTTCAAAATGTAAATTCAGTAGAAATTGTTATTTAGTTAGCCGTCACAATAGAAATTCTCTTCGGCAGGCCAAGTGCAAAGCGGGTACCGTTTTGTGTTCAGTCACGTGACTACTGAAAACAGGAAACCGTCACTTAAATTGGGTGACTCACCTAAATCGAAACTTTGTCCACCGAACATTTCTCGGCCAATTAAACACGTCGAGTTTACCTTTTTTCTTTCTTTCTTCTTGGTAAGTAAATAACGATTATTGTTTTTCAACCAGAAAGGTTTATTTTATGAATAGGACGAGGCAAAATCACGTATTGGTGTCTCCTGTATTATGTTGTAGGAATTTATTTTTATGTGAGTTATTAGTTACATCCGCTCAGCGAAAGCTTTATTTAACCTCTGTAATTCTTTTTATTAACCGTGATGAAGCCTTATTACTATATAAATGTTTTTTTTTTTTTTTTTTGTTTTTTTGGAATATCCAAAAAATATACATATTCTAACATGAAACAAAATCATATGATTTTGTCTGTTGCATTGTAAAGAGCTCTAGACTTTTTGTTGGAATAGTTACATAACTGTTCTAGTACATGTTCTAGATATATCGAGAATATTCTACGCCCTTCTAGAAGTTTCGATTTTGGACTAAATATAAGAAGCAATGGACCAGAGTCTCAGTCTTGCTCTGTACATCGAATCATATGATTACTTTTCTGTTTCAGTATTGTCACTAGTAGTTATTTTTTGTAACGTTGTTAATAATTTGAGTTTTTATTCTTTGTCTGACATAGTAAATCATTATCTTCTTCTTATAAAAAAAATATTTAAACCCGAATTAAAGTTAAAATATTATACAGTTATTTTACGGTCTTTAATTAAGTCATGAGTAGCCAATTCCAACAATTATTCAGAATATGTTCATACCCTGATGATCTTAGCTGGATAAAATATTTTTTTAATATATTGACGGAAACACGAAAATATGTCTTGAAGAGATATTCTTAAGTTTCGGATACAAGAAAATTATGTTTTTTTGTTTATAGAAAACTTCGAATTAAGTATGATTTGAGATAACTATAATTTAATTTAGGCCTATTTATCCAAATTAAGTATTGTTTTTACTTTATTAAATATAAAAAGCTTTATACCGAGCATTTTGGCTATGGGAAGTGAATTATTTTTTCAACAAATCCATAAAATTAGAAATTATTAGATTTTTTTTATTGTAATAAGAAAATGATTTTTTTGTTCTGTCGAAGTGGAAGGTTTATTTTACGAATCGTTGGTGTTTTATCTCGGAAATTACGGCATAACTTATGGATTTATGTTCTTATAATTAAATAAACTATTTATTTCAACATAATTTCCGTTAGGATTGTCGCCCAAATTTATGATTTGATGTGAATAAAATTGCTGTCCCTAGATGGTTCTCCGTGTTTAACTAATTTAAGTGGCTTACTGTGGCCACTTACACTAATTCACCCTTTCTGAACGAAATGGAACGAACGCCTAGCGTGACGGACTGAGATATTTCAGACAACTTGGCTTCTATTTTTAATTAGGAGCCTATCCCGTTTCCTGATTAATTTTGAACAGTAATCCTTAATTTTTCGAAAGAAGGGTTATTCTCCAGATGGTGTGGTGATTTCCTCTTAAAATAGGCGTTAAGCATTATTGAAAACAATTATTTTGATTGTATGTCTTCTATTCTTTTACTTTATCTTACTAAAAAGAAAAATGCTTTGTACCTACACCATTTAATGAGAATATCGAAATAATCCAATTAATTTATTTTAAATATAAATGGGGCACTTTAAATTTTGAAAACCAGTTCTCATTACATATGATTCAAACATACTCAAAACCAAAGTAAAATGTTGTTAAAAAATCTGGAAAAAACATTATGTAGTTTTATTTGATTTTCAGTCTCTATTTTCTTCTATATTTTATGTTCCAATGACAACAATAATATACCATAAGTTACTTTTATTTTTTCCTTTTACTATAAAAACATCGCTTTAAATTTCAAATATTTTTTCAGGTCATATCTTCCTTTTGAAATCTCTTAAAGCTTTTTCCCATTTAAGATAATTCTTGCCTATTGAAAATAGTAAGCAATGGTCCAATCCAAAACCCCACTTTACTAAATTTTGCATTTTTCCTGGATTTTTCCCTTTCCTGAATGCTAATTAATTTTTAAAAATTCGTTAAAATTAAAATCATAAATCTTTTTAATGAACACGCCATAAGTAAGCCACGCATAACGCCTTCAACCCCTCTCACATTGAATTTCTTTCTCTGAAGTTAAATTCTCGTAAATCTTTTCCGTATGACTGTTTTACTCAATAGATCTTTCTTTAGCTTCCATCTAATGTTCATCTCTCTTACCGATATATCTACGGTTTCATTATATGTACAATCCCCTTTTCTTTCTCAAAAAAAAAATTTGTTATTAATACATCTTCCTTTTTATTTCTATGTATTACATTTATCTTTACATAAACGTTATAGTATACTCTTCGAATAGTTTACTCTTCGAACTTCTATCCATTAGAACTGAATGAATTCGTTTAATGAACAACATTACTTTCCAAACGGTCAAGATATTACTTTAAACGTATCGTTTTATGCACCTAGTTCCGAATCAGTATGTAAAACATTCTTTGTCACCTAACATGTTTACGAAAAATTCTGAGATTATCTTATATCATAACATAAAAAAATATTATTATGATAGATAATTCCTTATCAATTACATTACATGCTATTAAGTTTAAGAATATTGATTTTCTGGGTAAAATTACAATAACATCTCATTTAAATTAGTGTTAACCTACGCCTATTAATTCTTTCATCGTTAGTCTATAAGCGTTAGTCTACAAGTTTTTCAATTTGCTTGATGTTATCCCCTGTATTGAATGAGCAGTTGCTTCATATTATGTAAAAAAATAATAATGCCAGTATTATGAAGCCTGTATCATTAATCTGAATAATGGCCGCTGATTCATGTGGTTATCATCTTGACTGACCGTTGTCTTAACGATGAAATAATTGGAACTGATGGACGTGCTCGGCCAATTGTTTGTTCGATCGGAATTAGTCTTTATTAAAAATCTATAGTAAATATAGAAGTTCATCATAATTGTAACGGTCCAAAAGGGGGAAGTTCGATTTGTGAGATCTAACCGTTGCTGATAGATCTTTTAATCAATAATTCACATAATCACCCTTGTACTTCATCAAGCCTTCGATAAACTACATATAAAAAAAGCTATGCTTCATAAATTTATGATAATTTCAGCTCGTACATTTTGAAACAGGTGGATTTTGATTATTACTGGCATTTAATTTGTCAAATGTTAATTAAAATGTAAATATAATTATTTATAATATAGAATTTTCGATAGTAATAGGTATTCTATTTCTAATATTACATCAGCCTTTTCGTTTGTCAAATGCCTGATTCCAAGTTAAACATTGTTCAGGAAATCACTTTTAATAATATTTCTTTTTGGAAAATTCGTCCCTTTTGATTTTGTTTGAATATTTTTAAATTATATATTTCTGCATACTTTTACAAGAATATTGTTAAGTTGCGTATTTTCCTAATAGAAATATTTTCAAAAGTGCTTACCTGATTTTATTTCTTTAAATTGACGTTAGTTATCCTGTTAAATGAAAGGCTCATATCGCACTAGTATTTCTAAAGTGACACAACTCAAAATTTGTTGTTCTTGAGTTATGACTATGAAAGACATTGGTAAATATCTCTTTCTCAATCATCACAACTGTATCAACCTACCTTCAGAGCATGTCCGCCAGAAGGCACTTGCGTCACTCTTGCTGCCTTAATGCTATTGCCCCTACATAGGCAAGAGTGAAAAATTTTCAGTTGTGTTAAATTTTGAGTTGTGTCACTTTAGAAATACTTGTGCAATATAAAAATATAAATAACACCTCTAATCAATAATTCCATATGGTCAATTATACGATAGTAACATATGACTTGCCTAGTAATTATGAGTTGCTCAAATTATATGCCTTTAATATTCAAAATCTATTTATTTTACAATGTACGAGCTAAAATTATCTTAAATTTATTTAATGTATTATGTATAGTATATAGTAGTTTATCTCTGAGGCTTGATCCGGTTATATGTTAAAGTACAAGATAATTTTATGGATTATTAATAAAAAGTTTATTGATGAAATTGAAGTTGGTTATTATTTCAAATGAAAGGCTCGTAAAATATTTGGCAATATATCCCTTCAAAATACTTCTTGCCTAATTCGGGTTTTCTTGTTTGGGTAATTCTTAGGCAATGGCTGATTATTTGACAATAGTTCATTATAACTATTAGTTATAAGTTAAGTATAACTAGGCGATATTACTTTATTCCCGTACGTGCTGTCCCTGACACCCTAATTTTTATCTGAATGATTTTGGATTTGTGCTTCCTTGATTTGCATTCATGCCCGGGTCATTTAGAAATTATTTCTCACATCGATGGGCATTGCTTCCAAAATCTCCACCATTCCAATTCAGTGCTTGCGGACAACGGTGACCATTCTAGCTAGAATGTGTTATTCATGAAAATACCATCTTAAATTCTCTCTGTATTTATCATTCAGCTGGAATGGGCTTTATTAAGTTATTCTTCTGACTCACTTCACATCTGTCGGCACGCGTTCCTGGAATTCGGAATCTCTGAAGCTGCTTCCACCCTATTTGTTGTTATCAGACATCATATTTTAATTTGACCATATATAACCTTCATTAATCAAAAGAGATTTATAAATAAGAATAATCTGTGGATAGTTTTCATAATTTGAAAAAAAAAATGTATGTCATATAAAACTTTATATAAGAAATATATTTCAAATATCTTAAATATATAATTATATTGATTTAGAATAAATCATCTGAGACTTGACTTTAAGTCACGTCCGCCATAAGTTTTTGCATTCAAGAATTGCTGATATTAATCCTTGAATATTAAACTCATAACCCGATATCCATATTAGCATTTAGTATGCTTGAGCAATTATGAAAAAAAAAATTATAAATAATTCATAGGGGGTTATGTTAAAAATGCCTTTTTGTTCTTACTTCGTCGCATCATAACTATATACGATTCGATTTATAAATAAATTACAACATAAACGGAAAGCAAATTATTGGATGGAAAATAATAAGCCTATTCAATTGTTTTTAGTTTGTTACTTATTAATAAGACATCCATTAAGTATGAACGAAATATATTTATATAAGACTTAAAAGGTTGTAAACTTCGTTAAGTTTACCTACTCTTAAAATGGTGTTTAAAAAATATTTATTATTAGTGTTGTTTTGTTATTTTTGGAAGAAGCTTCAAGTTTTTATTTAAATTAATTTGAACATCATATCTACATTAAAACAATCGTTTTTTGTTTCTTCTTTTCGTCATGTTTATAAGTATTTTATGTACGTAAGTCTGTTCGTAAGTTCAGATCTTACTGCATTTAAGGGTAGTGAATCGTCCTGGGTCGTTAATTTTTTTTTATTAAAGTGTTCATGTTGTATCTAATCAAAATACTACCTAGCACAATTTTTTTAAGTAATGTTTTTATAGTTTGTGTATTTATATATAATGTGTATTTGGTCATTCCATATCAAGTGGTCCAAAGTGGTTGCTCGATCATTTTAGAAAAAAATTATAATTTTACCACCAATTACGTATGGAATCAGTAGTTCAAATCAATTTTTTAAAAAATTTTAGGATCAACCGTTTCAAAATGGTAGTCATTTTGGTTTCACCTTTCAGGCCGATTTTTGAGTTTTTAAGCTCTCACAGAAAACTCATTTTCTCAAGACTGGTAAGTCATAGACTAATAATTCAAACACAATTGTTTTCCTTTAATTCTGTTCTATATTTCGTGTTCTCTTTATTATTTGAATATTTTGAAGTGCAATACTTGAAAAGTACTATTGAAAACAACTGCTTTAATTTCTCAAAACACCGTTTTTGAGGGTAAGTTTTGGGTATAATGGGATGTGAATCAAAGCTAATTTTTGGCATGATAATAAACCTAACTAAGTAGCTTTCATTAAAAGTACTCTTAACCCTGATATTCGTTATCTTATTTATTTATGAATTTTTAAACTTCCCTTTTTTTAATTTTTCGTTAACTTTAGGATCTAATATCTCTGGTGGGCCAATTGATAAAAATCTCATTTTTTTTATGTTATGCTTAAATGTAACATGAACCAATTGCAAAAAAATTCAATCTGTATATTTGAGTACTTTGGTAGCTACGATTTTTTGAAAATAGTCATTTTCGTGTTTATTTAACAATGAAGAAAAACTCATTTTCCCAAGAATGGTAAGTCATAGACTAATAATTTAAACACAACTGTTTTCCTTAAATTCTGTTCTATATTTCGAGTTATCTTTATTATTTGAATATTTTGAATTCTAATACTTGAAAAGTGCTATTAAAAAAACTGCTTTAAATTCTCAAAATTCCTTTTTTTTGAGGGTAACTTTTGGTTATAAGGGGATGTACATCAAAGCTGATTTTTGGCATGATAATAAACCTAACTAAGTAGCTTTCATTAAAAGTACTTTTAACCCGTATATTCTTTACCATATTTTTTAACTTTAGGCTCCAATATCTCTGGTGGGCTAGTTGATAAAAATCTCATTTTTTTACATGTTATGCTTACATGCAACATAAATCAACTGCAAGAAATTTCAACCTGTATATTTGAGTACATTAGTAGCTACGAATTTTTGAAAATGGTCATTTTCATATTCATTTAACAATGCGTGAACTTCATCAGACTTCATTAAAATTTTACTGTTTGTGATTTTTTTACTTTTAATACCCCTTATTAATTGTTTTGTTTTTTAATTTTATCTTTGTCCAACGGAAAATATTTTTAATCACTTTTTCATTAAAAAACATAATAAAAATTTAATAGAGTAGATTTTAATTATAATTAAAGCCATTTTTTTGCCTTGAACATAGATAAAATTAAAAACAAAACAATTAATAAGGGATATTAAAAGTAAAAAAAATCACAAATAGTAAAATACTAATTAAGTATAATCAAGTTTACGCATTGTTAAATAAGCACGAAAATGACCATTTTCAAAAATTCGTAGCTACCAAATAACTCAAATATACAGGTTGAAAATTCATACAGTTGGTTTATGTTGCATGTAAGCATAACATGTAAAAAAAAGAGACTTTTATCAACTAGCTCACCAGAGATATTAGAGCCTAAAGTTAACAAAACATTAAAAAATGTGAAGTTTAAAAAATTCATAAATAAATAAGGTAACGAATATCAGGGTTAAGAGTACTTTTAGTGAAAGCTTCTTAGTTAGGTTTATTATCATGCCAAAAATCAGCTTTGATGTACATGCCCTTATACCCAAAAGTTACCCCCAAAAAACGGTGTTTTGAGAATTTAAAGCAGTTTTTTTAATAGCACTTTTCAAGTATTGGACTTCAAAATATTCAAATAATAAAGAGAGCACGAAATATAGGACAGACTTTAAGGAAAACAATAGTATTTGAATTATTAGTCTATGACTTACCAGTCTTGAGAAAATGAGTTTTCTGTGAGAGCTTAAAAACTCAAAAATCGGCCTGAAAGGTGAAACAAAAATGACTGCCATTTTGAAACGGCTGATCCTAAAATTTTTTAAACAATTGATTTGAACTACTGATCCCATACTTAATTGGTGGTAAAATTATAATTTTTTTCTAAAATGATCGAGCAACCACTTTGGACCACTTGATATGGAATGACCCTATTCCAAAACTAACCACGTCCATTTTTAATTTATTGTCTTTTTCTAGATCATTATTTATCGTTTACTGATTTTGAAAGAAGTACGTTGAACTAAAGATAATGCATTTTTTTATTTATTTTTTTTGGCAAGATAATTGCCAAACTGCTTTTGGAATGTAATACCCCATTGCTGTAATCATATTTAATATATATATATTTTTTTTTTTTCGTTCCAGGTATGTAATGGCTTAGTTCAAATCTTTAATTTAATTTGGATGAAACTTCTTCAACGGTGGCCACTATTTTCCGCTATTCGGAGTAAGCCTTAGACCTTTTATATCTACTTTTAGAATTTCTATAGGAATAGATTTCTTCTTACTAGTGCCTATGATAGTTTCTAATTCCAATCAGAATGTATTAGGCTTATTTATCCCTAGTTTGGAGAAACCGAGTAGGTGTTCCGGTTTTGTTCTTTTCTTCTTTTATGGTACTGGCCAGGTTGGTCTCTCAAGTTTCACTTTAATTTACTAACGATCCCAAGTGGATATCCTCGACAAGACTATCTGCTAGATACAGACAGGAACAATCCCGATGCTTTTTATGCTCACCAATCAAACTGCACCAACCATGACAAGTATTATTGTGATCTGGCATGACGAAAGGCCTTCCTTCCTTTGCTAGGTATTGTCCTGCAATTCAATTCCGATAAAGCCTAGCTTCAATTGAACCTGTAAAATAAACAAAGAAGTTGAATAACAACATCCAGGTCAATGCTTGGAACTTGTTTGAAAAATGACGAACTATGTTTATGAAAAATGAAGATCTATTCTGAAAAAATGTAAATACATAAATACATTCTTATACAAGTTCGTAAAACCAAATAAATTTACCTTCTAAAATTTTTATTTTATTTAATGAATGTTACATATCGTATTTTAGATTAAAGTAAATAAGATTGTTTAAATATATATGTACCTCGAATAGTCGTTGAGATCATGCTAAATTTAATGAAGAAGGACCTTTTATATTTTAATTGTTATAACTTTTAGAATATTTAAATTATAATACTCCAATGTTTAAGGGGGGCGGGATGGCCGAGTGGACAAGGGCGCTTGCAATAGATAATCAAAGTTAAGCAACGTCCATTGTGGTCAGTACTTGGATGGGTGACCGCTCCATTCCAAAAGCCACGCAGTCCAAGTCTACCCCCACCCCCGGGTATGTGAGGCCCGTCAGCCTACTGGAGGCGACTCACACCGACCGGGCGTAGGAGTGATGAACCTTCCCCGTGTATCTCATCGAGAATCGTGGTGTGGTTTTCCAGGATGTCAGTAACCGCCCGGAGGTTTGGTTCAGGGACCGTTTGCTTCAGGGAAAGAAATATAGGTCCTCGGGGCCTGCTGACTCTGAGCTACCATAATCCTTGGACCTAGACCAGTTTGTCACTGTCCTTGAACCCGAGAGAGCTGACGCCATCGGTGGGAAGGACACTGCCAAATTGGCCCCAATGGGATTGGTTATGGAGCTATGGGCAGTCTGCCGCTGTGCCATGGTGACCATGGCTTGCAGCAACGTGAGGTTTGGGCTACCCCCTCCAGGCTGTCTGTACTCCCGCAAGCAAAACAAATGTCTGTAAGAAGAACACACTGCGCGGCCAAAGGTCTCATTAGGCCTAATGCGCCAACCGAAAAAAAAAAAAAAAAAAAAAAAAAAAAAAAAAAAAAAAAAAAAAAAAAAAAAAAAAAAAAAAAACTCCAATGTTTAGCCAAAAGAATTCGAATTGAAACGATATTTATAGTATGATTTATTGTTATGGTTTAGCGGTGCTTTGATAAATGAAGTATTCGGCAATTGGTATGCTCTGAGGAGATAAGCCATTGAGCGGAAGATACAAGTGGCCTCGATCGTGACCCGAGGAAGGCTCCAGAAGCCGAAATGCCTTTGTGATTAAATGTATTTTTGAACCACATGCCTTATCAAGAAGGCTTTGTAATCAGCCAACGGCCGTAAAGATCTACTGTTGGCAACCTCTCCTCTGTCTTTGCCCTCACTATATTTACCAGCCACGCCCATAACCCTTTATAGTTCCAAGGTATTCCAAAAACAATATTAACATAAATGAATATTATGTTACTGTCTGTTTTTAAAGTTTTAACATTTATGAACAACCTAATATATACTATTCCCAAAAATAATAATATTAGGTACCAGTCAATGTGGAGAGATGTAGAAAAATGAAAGACAATTAATGCTTACTCAAATATGATTTTACTCTGATCATTCGTTTAAATGTTTATTCCTAGCATTTGAATGGTTAAATTATATGACTAATTCCGTTTCTAACAGATTCATAGATAACCTATTTACTGGGTGTTCCAGATGAGTATTAAAACAAAATGCAAGATGAACTCCTTAGCTACTTAATAAAATTCCATAAATCACCATAGTTTCTGATCGGCAACTTTCAAGTTCTTTCAACTTTCAACCTTCTATATCTTCTGAATTTTTATTCTGATCGTGTTTTCTTAGTAAAAAGACGTAGTGCTAAAGATTACATCTTGATCAAAACGATCAAAACAGTTTATTATGATTCTTTGAAGCATATTTTTCTAGTTTATAAATTTCATTTAGTCAACCATTTTCATTTATTTATTTTATCAGATTTTTCCCCTGGCGTTGTTTAATTTGGATATTAGGAACTCTCGTTTTAGCGAACGTTGATAGTAGCGATTAATTAAAAATTAAAATCACCAGGTTTAAAATTAAAATAGCAAAACAGATTAATAAAGAGTAATTTTTTTTAACCGGATCACTCTACAAAACTTTAAAGAATGAGCAGAGCATTTTTTTGATTTCTCAATGCTTCCAAGTAATGAAACAAATTTGTCGATAGAACGAGTTAGAAACAGCTTTTTAGCGATAAACTGATGACCATATAAGTATGCGGAATAATGTCAAAAGATGTATTAAATAAATAGTTTTAGTTATAACGGCGAGACTGTAAATTTAATTCTAAGTTATTCTACTAATAATTCATTATCCTGTTTAAGCAACTGGGTTTCCAGTTTTTTATATATAAATCCCAGATGCGGTATAATTAAGATGCTTTTTATTTTATCAAATCAGTTTTCGAAAGCTGAAATATATCTCTGATATAATTTATACCATTGCGATATCCTGTAGTTTAGTATAGGCGTAGAAATATAAAACCTGCTGTCATTTCTTAATAACTATGTTCAGTATTCTCAATATTTCTAAATATATGCATACATACTTATTTTCAATTGATAATTTGATTGGATGTGATTTCAACAATTCTTTGTGAATGAGAAATTCTTCTACTCTATGAAAAATAAATAAATAAAATTAAATGAATAAACATTAGAAAACCAAGTTCAGATGTTTTGAAGTAGCTTGCTTTAGTTACAAGAACTTAAATGATTTGGAAGGGCAACATTTTGCGTACAACCATCTTTTAAAACCAATCTAAACTGTGAACATAGAGAAGGCAACGCTTAAATATATCTAAGTCTCAAAAGTTAGAACATTGACATTTATCGCGATATTTGCCCAGAGAGACAGTTCCTTTTGGACTAATTGAAGAAATAAGCTCATTAATTAACTGAATCCAACACTAGTATAGGCAAAGGTCAGTTCCGCAGGACTATGTTCTGGCATATGCCCACAACTCAAATGCCAAAGATAGTGCAATAGTTTGGCTTGCGAATAGGCGCCTCTGGTACATATTTTTAATTTCGTTAAATCAGTGGGATGTAAATTTATGATGTTTGTATGTATCAGAGTTGGGCATATTTAAATAAAAATCTATTCATGATTATGACTAATAATCAAAAATGTGAATAGTTATTGTAATCATCATTCACAAATCATTCTTTAGCGCAGAATCATTGTTCATGAATTGTATTAATCATTGGTTGTGGATTATTCATGAATATAATGTATTCAACAATCATGAATGACCATTATTCATTATTAAATGTTAGTCAGTAATTATGATTAAGAAGAATTCATTATTCATGATTACTCATTACTCATTAGTCATGACTAATGGGAATTCACTACTCATGATTACAGATCAGTCATTAATCATGAATAATATAAATTCATTAATCATGATTACAAAAACATCACAATTCTGAGTCTTACTGGTCATGAATGATGATTGAAAATTTGTTTGCTCTTTCTATTCTTGTCAATAGACCTTTACTAATACCCATTGGAATTAGGGTCTACTTCTTTACTTGTGACTTCAAATGCTGTTCAGTTGACTACACCCACACTTAGGACTTGTCCTTGCTCATTAGGACAACTTTTAATTCAGAAATGCATCCTCGTCTTTTAAATTTTAATGAATAATGATTATGAATATTATATTAATCCTAGCTCATGAATATATATTATTCATGAATAATGACTAACTGAATTTATCAGTATTCATTAATCATGAATAGCTGAATACCAGTTATTCATTATTCATTTCAAATGAATACCATAAACACTCAATAATCATTAAAATAATGATTACAATTATTCATATTCATTAATGATTTTTCAGATTACAATTTGCCCAACTCTGGTATGTATGATCCCATTTTTATAGCCTGTTGCTTCGTATAAACATGGTGAACGATAATAAGATAAAAATAACTAATAGTGACATTGGTAGGAAATGCTAAAAGAACTAATAACTAAAGAATGTTTTAGCTTATACTTTTTATACTGATATTTCTGAACATCAATGAGATATAAGACAAAGCTTTATGACCAAAAATATAAATCTTCTTCTCAGGATATTAATTTAATTCCAGTAAACGTGAAAAGGTGGAAGGTAAAAAAGTGTGAAAAGGTATTAATATGCTGGCTTCAAAATAGAAATATAGAAACGTTAATTTCAACATTTGATAAACGTGTAACGATGAATTTCGAAGAAAATATCACTAACAATACAAAAGAGAAACATTTGAAAAAAAAAATACTGATTATCAGTCTAAGGGTTGCTAGAAACTCACAGAAAAATGCTATTCTTTCGAGATTTATCTTTTATATTTTTCTTTATTTTATTTATTTCACCTGTCACTTTATTACTAATGCTTCTAATTACCGTTATTAGAAGATAGATAATTAATCCTATCCCCATTACTAAAACTTGTAATCCACGAGACAATAACTTATGAGGATTTCTTATAATTTAGTTGTTATGGTCAAATAACAGTCTTATAATGCACTAAATGGTTTCATATAGACATGCAAAGATTTGGTGGAGTATTTCATCATATTTCATATTGAAATATTTTACTAAAACCCATGAAATGCTCTATTTTGATAACTAATGAAATTAATATAATAATAAATAGAATTTGGATTCTTTTTGTTTTTAATTATTTTTGTCTTGTTATCCTTATTTACCTACATCCCATTACATTTCGAAATATATACTTTTACGAAACACATTTCTTCGATATTACTTTTATGCCAGACGTATAGGTTTAGTTACCTTTCAATGTCAGATTATTTTTTGAAATATTATTTTTCCGATAACTTATTGAGTCGTCTTTGCATTCTCAACGAAGACAATAATTTTTACTTTCACCATGGAATTTAAGTACTGTTATGAATCAATGTCTTCGGTTAGCATCAATTCCGCTAAAGGAATTTCAAGGCTGTTCAAGTGGAAAATAACGAGATGAGTCTCTTAGAGAACGAAATTGCAAGAGGAGTTTGGAATGCTACGGTGAAGGATAATAAGGAGGCGCTCTTGCTTACTATTGATGTTTATAAATATTAAACATTATCCAAGTATATTTTTTTATTAATAAAAATATTTTATTCAATATTAGTAATATTATTGGAGAATAAGCACACGATTAGACATACGTAAATGGATTGAGATTTCTATTAGGGAAAAAACAAAACCTATTATAGCCATGATATCTATTGCTAAATAATTTAAAAAGAAATAAAAAATGCTAATATTTAGGTTAATATGTACTAGTTTAAAAATATGACTTGACTTATTTCCTGTTGCCACCACTGCAGGGGCATAGGGCCGAAGTAAAGTCTAAAAATATGGAGTGAAATATTGACTAATTTATAATGATAATAGATTAATAAAAGCTACTTGTACGATGCCTGATAACGAGCTAATGGACGGCGCTATTTGAGGTAAATATCCTTAATTATTGATTACTGGTTTAGCCGACAAAAATTCTTTTCCAACTGTGGCAAAAAAAAAAAAAATTACCTTATCCTTCTCTTTATTTTTTTTCACTTCAATATCAAGTTAAAGATATCAAGGTGGCAGCAACAGAGGGAAAAACAATATATTGTTGCGAAAAAGATATAATGGAGAACAAGAAACTGTAATGTGAAACAAAATCATATGAATTTGTC
Source organism: Aelia acuminata (assembly GCA_911387785.2). Taxonomy (NCBI): domain Eukaryota; kingdom Metazoa; phylum Arthropoda; class Insecta; order Hemiptera; family Pentatomidae; genus Aelia; species Aelia acuminata. The sequence continues at coordinate 129,210,239 of OU426978.1, read as the reverse complement.
TGTTACATTGGAAAGAGTTCTAGACTTTTTATTACAATAGTTAAATACCTGTATTAGTACGTGACCGCATGTTCTAGATATTTTCGAATGATCTAGACATTTCTGGATTGTTCTATTTCGGACAAAATATTAGAAGCAATGGATTATGGACTCTGTACACCAAAGCATATGATTACTTTTTCGTCACTGGTAGTTACTTTTTGTAACGCTTTTAATAATTTGAGCTTTCTTTGTTTGTCTGACGTTGTAAATCGTAATTTTAGGTCAATAAAAATTATTTCAAACCCATATTAGTGTTAAAATACATTAATATTTATTCAAATAAAATCTCATAAATATATAATCAATAACCTTTCATCTCTGTAGTCCACTAAAATTTATTTACATGATTACTTCTATGAGGCGTGAAATTTCCTGATATGTATAATGACTTATATTACACTTGATAGGTATTCGAGATGGGCGACTCCACAGATACGTAATTAAAATTTAGATTAAACTCGTTAAAAATATAATAAAATTAATCCTAGAAGCCATATTTTAAAACGTAGTTAAAAGGTTTTGCTGGCCTGTTCGTACTTTTTCATGATCCCTGTTTACAAATTAACTTTGAATTCGACGATGACCTGATAAACGTAATAACTAAAAGTGCAAATAAATAGACGCTAGAAGAAATGAAGATTCGGCTAATTAGGAAGAAGGAATCATTAGGGAAGATCGTTAGGCCGCCGCTAAGAGATCGGGGTTTCCTCTTATCGACAGAACCGCAGCTGACAGATGTTGGACTGCCGGTGGAAGTGATGAGGACAAATGGAGTTTGTAATGAATGGTCTCTCTACCAAATTAGCAACGGGATGATCCAATTCCACCGGAATCGATCATATTATCTGTTCCTCAATAGGATTAGTATAAAACCCCTTTCCAGCGGAACTATCATTGCAAAGGAGGAGGATTTATTGAAACGATGTATATCTATGGGTGGGGTTTACGTTTATGGAACATATAGCTGTATGTTGGTATGACACATTAAATACTTGACTTAATACTTATAGTTGTTTCCCTCGTATATTAGTTTTGGTTCAAATCCTTCAGCCATTCTCATTTTCCTAATAAAAAAAGTGTTTTTGCTGTTTTTATCACCTGTTCTTCTGGAGCTTTCCATTACTATTTTATACTCTTGACACATAGCTTTCAAGGTTTAATGATTGGATCACTGGTTGTTGTGTAACCTGACACATTGACATCAATATCAACTACCTCTCGTGTCTAATACTAATTAATGAGTTACTGAGCAGGTATTCTTTGGCAGAGGCCCTCACTCTTACAAGTTAACTTGATGTGTCTATTTTTTACAATAACTTGTTAATGAGGAGTATTTTGGCACCTTGGAAGGCTTCAAGTTGGTTCCGATCACCATTTATCGAATGGTAGACGTTTAAACCCATAATTATACTCTATATTCGTTATGTAAAGTGTTTGCGGGTGTGTATCTGAACCCTGGTTTACTAATGCCAAATAATTAAAATCAAATAAATAAATAGATAATAGATTTCCCAGGATATTTTGTATAACAGTGATATATCATTTGACATACTTCGTTGACATAACTAACAATATAACTTACTTGATATTTTTAATTAAGTGCTCGATTGGTGTTAATTCAGTTGTACAATCAAAAACCCGAAGTCGAAATTAGTACGATGTCTGAGGATCTCATAAGTATAGAACAAATTAACGTTTCCATCAAGGGTTAACAGATTGTCATTATACTTAATTTTTAAAGACATTAGAGAACATAAACACTATAACAGTAATTTTCTTGGTTATTGCTTAGTCTTCCCCTTTCTTACAGTCGAAACTTCTCTTATAGTGCGGGTTATACGGGTAGTTTGTAGTTTTAGTTAACTACTTCTGCTTCTTTCGTTGATGGAAGAGCATTGTTAGCAACGATAAAAGGATCAAAATAGTTAATATTTGCTCAGACTGTTAGTGGTCACAGATTCAGTTTTTGATATACAACTACATAGGGAGTACCTACACTTGTAACTTTTAATTATATTTTTATTTTTTATGAATGTATTGTTACCAATTGATAGCTTCCCATTAACTTTCTTATTATTATTCCGAGTCATGAACGCTCATTAAGAGAATTAGCATTAATTTATTTGTGAGTAGTTGAATGGTGGTAGTGCTCAGCCGTCTAGAACGTAAACTATTGTGGGAATGTTTATGACCTAAAAGTGACGGGATGAACTGAAGGAGTACAAAGAGTTCGTGACTCCTCCCTTATTACGGGATCGCTGATTGGCCAGAATATGGGGGCTATGAAACCTCTATTGCTCCATGAATTGAAATAGACGGTTCTAATTAGAAAGGCTCAAACAGTCCCTTAACGTTTTAGGGCTTCCTCGATGTGTAGGGCTCGTTAACATCCCCAAGGCTTAGTCAGACATGAATAGATACAACAGTTTATTATGCCCAAACAGTATATATTGTTTGGAATTATTTACATAGTTCATAGTCGGTCGTTGGCGGAGGAGGCAGAAGAGCGAGAGAGAGGAATGAACCGATAATAATAATTTATCGAAATATAAGATGATTTATGTTCCTAACATATATCCTACCAAAGACATTCTTCTGTGTAATGATAAATAACTAACCAAGATCATATTTTTGTCATGCCATTCACGCACACTACATTCGCTATACTTTTCAAAGATTCGTTCCTCCCCCCCCCCCCCCATAGTCGGTCATCTTGTAATAAATTCAAGTAGCGCCACGGAATCGTTTTCTTTCTACTCGGTTGTCTGTTAGATGTTACCAAGTTGGCGAATTGAAGCAACTTCATCAAGTTTGGAATGACTTGAATCCCGTTTACCTTCCCATTCCATCCTAAGTTTTTGTGAATTCTCATTTCAATTCTTTTCTTTTATTGTATTCTTTTCTTTCTTTTATCATTTTCATTCCCTTTTTTTTTTGTTACTCCTGGATATTATAGTATCTAACCCTCATATGTATTTGTTAATCATTGTTCAATAACAATGAAATTATTACTGAACCAAATCAGTCCGGATGCGTTGTGTTGTGTGTTCAAGGCCCGTAAGTTTTGGAATCTTCATCAAGACACCTTCGAATAAACACAAATTCTCAAAGGAACATAAGAATATACTTTTATGTTAAACCAATATAAATATTAAATAACATTAAAGATTGTTTGTTTTTCCGCGAATAAATTAAAAAAAAAAAAAAATAATTCCTTTGAGAATTTGTCTTGATGAGGATTCCAAAACTTACAATCAATGAACGGGCCTTGAAAACACAACACAACGCATCCAGACTGATTAGGTTCAGTAATAATTTCATTGTTATTGAACAATGATGAACAAAACAATGACAACAAACAACAAATGCAAAGAATCATTGTTTCTGTTCCATTATTATCATTCTCACACTCTCACTCACATATAAACACAATCTTTGTGACTCTTTTTATTCTCCCCAGTGATGGGAGGCGTTATTTTTTCACGTTACGTTTTATTCCAGACAACATTTTTGTTAATTTCAATGACAAATTTTGAACAGTCTTTTGATTATAATCTGATAATTTAGTTTCTTAAGCACCATAAATAAAATTTTGTTTTGTCCTATTTCAGGTTGGGTATTTTCTAGCAATTTATAGCTTTCATTAGTCACAAAGCAATATAAATAATATTTTTATGCTATAATTTAATCAGAATTCTATTTTAAAAATTAAATAAATTCTAGGATTAATATTTTTTCATTAATACTAATCAGTGAGTGTAACATAGAATGTGATAGATTCCTTACATAACGAACGTTTCCGGAATAGTTAGACTGGATTTAATTATAAAAATTGTATTGTATATTGTAACACTAATGTGGGTTCAAATGATTTCATTTACGTAAGCAAAATGTTAAACAAATAATCAGAACTCAAATTAGTTACAACGTTACAAAACAGTAACTAAACGTGACTCAAAAGTAACGATATGCTTCGATGTTCAAGGCAAGACTAAGACCCTAGCTACCTGTCGGTTCTTATATTTAGTCCTAAATGGAACAACCCAGAAAGATCTAGACCATTCCAACATGTGATTACGTAGTAATACATGAATATAACGGTTCCAGGAAATCCTAGAACTCTTTTCAATGGAACAGAAATAATCACGATATTTTTCATGTTTGAGCAAAAGGGCTTAAGTTATAAAAAAAAAAAAAATTGTTTCGTCTTCTTAAAATTCATAATTGACTATAATTGATTGGTTATAGTTTATATTGGGTATAGTTTCATTTATTATTCTGGAATAAAGAAATAAAATAAGGAAGAATTCATAATGATTTTCAATAGCTTGGTAAATCGTTGTTTAAACTTTACATTCGACGACTTGATTTATTATTCGTTACCGAAGTAAACCGTGTTATGTTACATTCTTAGGCGTTATTAATCGGGCAGTAACTACATTTAGTTTTTTTTAAAATATATTATTAAAATGAAAAGTGTACTATTGTCATACTATACTCCATTAAAAATTCGTTAGACCGATTATGTTATATTCCCTTTGTGAAAATAGATTTCAATTATCTACTAAAACTATGGTCACAACCAGGAGTAGAGTAGGAGTTTTATGTCACTATTAAAAGGACAAAACTAGTTAGGACATTGGAGAGGAGGCAGTAAAGTCACTTTACCTTGGCTTTGGGTAAATTCTAATAAAGTTTTATTGTTTCTAATAATAGTGGTGACCCCTTAGGGCCTTATCGAGGGTTGAGTCAGCGTCGGCCATCCAGAATGTCCCTCTCTTGTTCCGGGGTGTATGCAGTCAATAGATTATCCCTTCCTTTGCATAAACTGAACGGCCTTTTTTCTTCTCACGTTATTTTTCTTTTTCCACTTCAATAAAATGGTGGGAGAATGAAGAAAAATGTGAATTTCTTATGCATCTATAAAATAGACTGCTTGGAGAGAAAGAGAGTGTGAGTGAGAAAAAAAAACTTCCGTCAACTAAATTCATGCTGCGACATGATGAAGTGCTGTAGACTGTAATTTTTTTTTTCAAGTTAACCTAACCTTTTAGTATTAATTTATTCTCAGACGATCTTCTAAATTTAGAATTAAAAGCTAGGCATTGAAACTCATGATCGATAGAAAATTGGTTTTATGTTAAAAAAAAATAAAAATAATTTCTCTTGGTGTCACTTAGAAGATATCTATTTAAATTTGAAGTTATAACTTAATGTACAAATTTGGCAATTTCTTTTTTACTCTGTCTCCTTCAATCAAATTACCACTAAGTTATGTAAAGAAAGGAGGACGAATTTCATACCTTTCATTAATGGAAAAAGTAGTATGTAGTACATTAAATTTTTAAATCGTTATAAAAAACTAAATTTTTGAAAAACCACAAGCTGAACAGGCGCGGTCCCGGAAAAAAAAATGCGGGGGCATTATTTATTTATTAAAAGAATATGAACTTCTGCAAGAATATGACAAATTAAAAAAATGGAAATTTCACTTTCTTTAATAAATTTGATTTAAAAATAAAGTAGACTTTTTTTTACCCAACCAAGATTCAGAAAATTAATATTTATTTTTCATTTTGAACCTACAGTAACTGGAATAATTAAAATAATAAAATATTTTAGAAAACATGATCATAAATACTTAAACGATTAATTTAATTATAATTACTTATATATTTGTTTATTTTGTTTTTATAATGTATATTATACAATATAAGTTGTTATAATATATCTGGATTGGATTATATAAGTTATCAGGAAGCATGGACGTAATGAGTACCAAATTATTAATTTGTCTATTTTATTTTAAAATTCCATGGCTAGGTTATCCTATGAACATCTCGTTTACGATGCAATATATACAATACATATGCGAGAAGGCGTTTGTTAACTTTATTAATAAATGTTAATAATATTTTATTCATTTATCAATATTAAAGTTAAAATATGGAAATCTTCACTCTAAAGAAATGTTCACCTTTGCTTTGTTTGTTGTAATTGAAAAAAATTACTTTTGGTTCTCTGATTACATAACTATTTTATTGTTGGTCGCATGGGCGGATCCAGCCGATTGTAAAGGGGAGGGAGCTGCAGCCCCACAGACATTCATTTGGATCTGCCAATCAGCTCTTTTACCTTTATGTTCCTTTCCCATAACTAGAATTCTACTTGTTCTGCACATTATTTGTTCTTTAACTTGCTTCCTTGCTTCTAGGAAAGTCAAATTCTATCTTTAAATGACAAAAACATTTCCAAAAAGAGGGGCTGCAGCCCCCACAGCCCCTCCCCCCCTCTGGATCCGCCAATGGTTGGTAGAGAGAAATAAAATAGAAAAACAATAAAAATTCAAGGCATGGTAAAGCATTTAGAATTTCAAGAAGGCAACAAAATACTGAACGTATATTTTGTTAAGCACGTACACAAATTTCTCTAATCCAAGCTGAGTCAATCAGTGAAATAAACCGCGGCTCTGGTTGCTTTGCCCTTCACGGCCACATGTGCTCTCCGTTTTTGTCACTCCCATACTCCTCATGGCGGTTTCTACTCTTTTTTTTTTCCTTTTCATCTTCATCTTTTTTCATTCCATCTTCGCAGTATATCAACCGCCTCTCCTCCTTCGACTATCTATCAGTCCAGCTTAGCCGAAAAGATCTTTCTACAACCATGATTAAGTGTTTCAGCGTGCTTTTGAAGGGCTTGGTATACCTACTTTTTGATGAAAAAAAATATTTATGGAGGTCTATTCCCCCGAAAAAGAAAGAACGAACATGACAACTCTGCTGTGGGTCTTCAAAATATAATCAGAAATTTTACATTGACTAAGATTATCTTATAGTCTTTTTACTAAATTTTTATTAATATTTATAATGATATAATTAGTTTTAAAAACTAAATATGCCATATAATCTTATCAGGTAAAATATTAATTTATTGTTATTGAAAAATGTGTGAAGATTTCCCTTTGTATAATTTACATAGGTGTGTAGTTGAATATTTAGAAGCAATAGGAAATTAAATTCCTTGTTTTTCAATAACAATAATTAAACCAAACCAAGCACTATGAAGTAATTCAATATTAAAACCATAAAATATTTTCTTTATATGATATACCGAATAGTTGGGTGCCAAGAGGTGGTGTGTGTTAGGGTTAAGATTAACAACCCAAAAAAAAAAAGGGTCTTTTATTGATTACAAGGGGATAATAAAGATGGGAAAATGGATAAAACTCCATGGAATACGAATGGTAGAGAGAGGGAGAGAGATGGTTAATATAAAGCATTTCGGTATTTTGTTTGTATTTTTTATATAAATATCATTATTATATCATATCGCTCTTCCAAGGAAAGAATCGTTCCAACTCAAGATCGTATTACGAATTATCTCCGAATTTGTCTCTGCTGTCTCTGTGCAAGACTCTACTGTCTCTACGGACCGCGATGGTCTTGCGAAATTCTAAACACTTTGAATTTCCGTTTTGGGTTGGTCATACACTTTTATGGACTAGAAGGAAATATTTCCGATAGTTGAAAAGTGTTGCGTTATTTTAAAAATATCAGTGACACATAGGTAAAACGCTCTCAGAGAATGTAGGAAAAGGTATACCAAGGTGAAATTCCTCCGATGACATGTCAGGAAGTAATACTTGAACTTGCTCACTACCCGGTGTACCTTGAAGCCCCCTTGTGGAAAGTAGCACTGGAAGTACGAGATGAATAGTGGGTTCGATAGATAAGCCTACCTTGTTATCACGAGCCGGCTATGAGCGTTAGGTAGCTGCTAGCCTCTTTTACTTTGGCCCATGATTCGTCTCAATTATCTTCGATTGATCGACAGACACCTTGTCTATCCTCGGCTCCCGCTTTTTCTTAATCCTTATCCTGTTCTTCATCTCTTCCTCTTAATAATATAATAGTTCATTCAATCGTGCCCCAGTTTCTTATCCTGCTGTATTTCTTCTTCCTCTATTTTATTTCTTTCTTGACAAAGTGTATCTGAGTCACATTCATTTTAAAGTTACACCCTCTTTATCACCAACAGGAGGTGCTATTGAAATATATTGATCAGTCCTCCATCTGTATGTGCTTGCTTTGTCACCTATAAAACTGTTAAAATTATTAATTTTTTTTTTTTTTTATATTCGCTCATACGATTTATAAACCAGTGTTGGCAATGAACATTAGGAACAATCACATTGAGGGAATAACGGAAACGCCTTTGGACTGTGCAGTTAGCATATTAAAAAAAATAAAATAAAATATAGTAATTAATGTTCACAACATTGGGAGAAATACTGATCTTGGAGTTTGTTTAATTATCCCTTTTCTTTTTTTTTAAATACAAAACTTCTATCTATAACTAGGTGTTTGGGTAATCGAACGTTTCGACTATTAAAAATATTTTATTTTATGTTTCATCCACTTAATTACATTTCGGAATTACGCATTCTATTTTCACACCAATTTTTATTAATCGCATACTGGCATTTTGACGAATTAGAATATTTCATATATACTTACTGGGACATTATAAGTATTAAAAATTTTAACAAAAATAAATACATAAATAAGCTTTGGTACGTAGTTTTTCTCTAATCGCCTTTTTCTTTTTTATACAGGTAAAATGTGACTTAATTATTTTATTAATAGGTACTTTCTTTCTCATGTATTCAATTCGAATATTTTTTTATTTTATTACATTGGGACGCCCTGGACGATCCTTCTTTAACAGCAAATAAATTCACTTTCGTAATTAGAACCTTTTAGTGCTTTTGGAGGTAACTACAGACAGGTGCTAAACCTTAAAAGAATATAAAGAAATGTTAGATAAAAAATTAAAAATGAAAAGTTCAAAAACTAAAATATTTAGGTGTTTGATATAACAAACACCTTTAAAACCCTCATGCTCGTGTTCATGGGATTCTGAAACGGTTATAAAATGTACCCCTATCCCATTCTCCAGACCTTTGATACAATGTCTCGTTCTTACGAGGAATAGGACATTATAAACTAGACAGATATACCCCTATGCACTCCAAAATAAATGAAAATTCTGTAATTAATGTAAATAGATAATTTTAAAATCAGAAGATCTAGATAGGTAGCGCATATCTATGAAGGAAGGATTAATACAAAGTAACCTTCTTGTTTTTTTTAAATACTTAAGCGCTAAGTATCCTCTCATCAGAATCCCTTTCTTCAATAAACACAACGAAGCCTCGCTCCCTCTAAGTGTCAGTTATGTTAGTGTTAAACCGAAGTATTTGTTACAGAAACTTCCTGGCTCGAGTTTATTTATCTTTTTTTTTCTCCTATAGTTCCCCTCGGGACACACACCCTGCCTTATGATTCATCCTGATCTTCCGCCACCCTCCCTCACGCCCGGTCGCCCTTATCAAACGGATCTGCAAATCGCTTTGGAGATTGCGTGGCCATTATTTAACGAGGCGTTAGACCGTCTAATGACTTCTATATGGGAGGGCACGCCTACAATGGGCCTAACACGAATTGGAAGCGCTTCTGTAGTCGTTATGTTTGACGTACAATCATCTTTGAATAGTTTGGTCCCATTTATCAATAGTTGAGTGGCTTTAGCATAAAACCGTAATAATTAAACTTAGCCTCAACTTTTACAACCGTTGATTTAACGGTGGTATAATGAACTCCTATTTGACAAAAAAAATACTACATTTAATTGGTTACAAAGCCTCATTCCTTATTTATCAGTAAATAAAATTTTAATTATATCTTTTAAATATGGTATATTATATCTACATCTATAGCTGTTCAAATTCTCGGCTGTCAAAATTATTTGATCAAAGTAGCTCTATAAGCTCTTTATTAACCCTAATCCATCAACCGATATACCAATTTTTAATACTTTTATTTAATTGTTAATATTACAATCTGTTCATTTTTTAGCAACAGTGTCTTAGCCATCGTAGTTTTTATTCAGTTTTATTACTTGCACAGGAATTAAACGTAAGATTTACCTGAGTACGTAAAAAACAAAATTAATATATCTCCCAATTTATTTACACTGGTGCCGTTAAATGATTATTCTCACGTTATTTTAATGTGGGGCTGGCCAAATTGATATTCCATTTCTAAAATAAAACATCATTAGCAGCATTATCGGACTCTGATTATAACCTAGCTGTGAAGCCAACTTAAATAGGTTGTTCCGTTCAGTATTTCAGTCTCGTGTCATCACACTTGCTCTTGGCGCCCAATCATATGGTCTACATCTGTTGCCGTGTATATTTAGCGATAACATTATACTTCTACTATCGATGTTTTTTTTCTGCAGGATGTTGCTGCCAAATTCTTTCCCACTTGCTGCGGCAGCTCTTGAATCCTATGAACACACATCGTATGATTAAAAGCCTACTTTCGGATGACAACACCCCCAATCCCACGAGGAGGATAATGGTACAGATGCTGCAGTTGATGGATGTAGGTTTAACCATTAATTACTCAGTCGGTCATTAGAGGGACAAAGGGTTCTGATGGTATCGGTTTCCGGCGCCCCATCCAACCTAAACATCGTTAACACTGCTTTCTTGGACTACTCTGTGTTGATTTTGTCTGCTCCTTATAGCAGGAGTATTTGTGTCAGGGTGAGTAACTGTCGTTTTCTTTTAATGTTTTTGGTTCCAAGTATTGTTATGGGGATCTTTATTTATTGACGTTTAAAATTTAAATATAGTGCAACGTTACTATGCGGTTTACGTTTTTATTTTTAAGTTTTTTGAAAGAAAGACTCATGTGAATAGTGTGATCGAGTTTTCCTGTAATTAAATCTATTCATTGAATATGTATAATTTTAATATCGGTGAGTTTTACCAAATCAATACTACCGACTCAAGCAAGGGAATCCAGATAAGGGTTGAGATATATGCGTTGCAGCACACCAACTTTTGTATGAACGCATTTTTACTAGCTTACTAATATTTTCTAGAACCCCTTTATTATGGAGCATAACAGTTCTTGTGAGTAAGAGAACAAGGTAAAACATGTAACAGACCACAGAATGAGTATTTTCACAACAATATTGTTTCTTTTACTTGCATTGGCTAATTCTAAGATGAGAGCAGCGGAGCCAGTTCAAGCCCTTTAGAATGGAAATTTCGTGACTCTAATATTCACTTTTTGGGATATTCCAGGCAGAATCATGCAGATTAGTTTATTACTAACTTGGAAGACAAAGGATCTTAGTGACATTTTTCCTCTTTTGATGAAAATTAAACTATGAAAACATATTTTTATTTGGATTTGAAACAAAATTTTATTATTCTTGAAACCTCTTCAGGTTTTTAATTCTAATATCAGTTCTATTTTATTTTTAGTATTTGGCATTCTTTAATCTATTTCGTATATAAAACAAAATCGGCTTAGTACCCCATTTAATCAAGAACGGTTAAATTAAGTTTTATGATCTTTGATTGTTGAATATTTCCCGCCTCGAATAGCAGAACAAGTATTAAGTATCGGAAAGGAGGGGGGTAATTAAAAGCTTGTTACCATATTATTCGATTTCGACCAAATTTAACAAAACATTTCTTTCTCGGATATGAGTTTTTTTCTGGTGGTAGGAGGAAGGAGAATTAATCTTTTTCTAGCGGACTATCCGATTTCAACGAATTTCGACAGCCTGGTTTATAAAACACTTACGTATTTTAATTTATCACTGTCATTAAATCCGTTTCGATCACACTACAAATAGAAAGGGTATCATTTTTGCTATTATACTTCGCAACTAACCGGATTTTTTTTAAAACTGTCAGTTAAAACACTTTTCTTCCGAGGTCCACATATTTTGTATAATTAGGAAACTTTTAAAACTCAGGAGAAACATGTTAAGCGTAATTGATGATGATTTTGCGTTCTAATTTTTTAACAGGTGTAACTGAGATTTATCAGTGGCTTTAAACAAAGTTTTTCTTGTTAGGTCTAATTTTATTGCATCCTACACCCTGATGCCGTTTGTTACAGTGGGAAATGAAGATGATTGTTGCTAGGATACACCTCACTGCAGCGGTAATTTGATGATTACAAATTGGTACCGACCGAGATGGTGATTGTGAAAAATGGACGCCTATTATATATGGAGAACGGGGACTTCAATCATCTAGGATAAATCTGATGCAATGTGACGATACGTCATTGTATAAATATTCCATTGTCTCCCGGGCAATTAGCCTGACGTTTGGGTTCGTTCGTCGGATGGTATTGCGCAGGCCACTCCTTCCCTATTATCCGGCCTTGCCCTACCTGAAGGCCCGGCGTCTTGATCACGAATCCTCCGTGTAAGAACAGTCTGCCGTTGTACCGTTAATAAGGAGTTTCACATTGTCACGCAAAGCTGTTATTTATTGCAACGTCATCTAGTCAGCTCGCAAAATATAGCCCCATGCAACGACGGGGGATAACGATGACAGCTTTAGTTCCTAAAGGGTGTAGCCCATTCCTTCTTTCCATGTTTGAATCAAGTTATAGCGTTACTTAAAGATCGACTTTATAGATGGCAATTTTTATTTCTTGATTGTATATAAGCTTTTAGTTGTCATAAAACACCGATGTGGTATCATTAAAAAACAAATTGAATTATTTTGGTTGATTCAAAAAGGCACTTCACATAATCGAAAGCACATTTCAATCGTTAAGTTGTAAATTTAAAAATAGATATATTTTTATATATCGACTATAAACCTATCTCCATTCTCTCTAACCTTTCCAAACCGCCCGAAAGAATTGTCCACTTAATGATTTCCTTGAGCGGAATGCTCTCCTCAATCCTCTTCAGCCCCATCTTTCCGGACCTTCAATCGTCCATGACAAAAATAAAATTATCATCCTTATTTTCTTCGATTTTTCAAAAGCGTTCGATACCTGCAATCAGTGATCCCTCTTTCTAAACTCCAAAACCTTTCCATGTCAAATAGCCTCTAACATCTTCTGGATAAATTTGAAAGTATTAATTAGAGGTTTCATGCCACACGGAATCTTCTTTTAAATTATCGAGAACGGTTTATTAAGTATTACTCAAAATGCTACTGCAGTTATAACGTTTTACTAGTAACTGCTACATATATATTTTTTTTTCTGAGAAGCATGGAAGTGATTGTATCCATTAATCTCTCGGATAACTCCTTACATTATCTTTCCTTATCAGGGTTGTCATTATTTATTATGGTGGAAGATAGTTGACCGTAGATAAAATGAAGAGTAAAGGGTAGCGGTGCGGTCAAAATAAATAGCACTAATATATAAGATTCACATATTTTATTTTTGCCTACATTTCGACCAAAATTTGAGGTTCTCATCAGGGTTCTTTGGCTGATGATGTTAGTCACTTTGACACCATAAGCCAGAGATGAGGACCTGAAATTTGGGTCGAAACATTGTTAAAAATAAAATATGTGATTTTTACATATTAGTGCTATTTATTTTAACGGCAGCCCCAACCTTTCCTTTTCCTTACAATGTATTAATGAGCAACTCCTTGTATTCGCGATTGTGCATTATTTTATTTCAAGTGCATCGATTTAGTTGACTTTATTTTAGTTTGTTATCGGCTTCTTCCATGTTTTCGGCTATTGGTATCGTTAATAAATTGTTGTTATCAAGCCGATGTTTACTAACGAGTTTAAAATAAATATATGCTTTAAGTGAAAATTACTCTAAAAACAAATATTCTTTTTTGTTTTAAGAAATTTCGATGTAATCATGTTATTATCCAATAAATAATATTATTTCTCCTTTCAAAAAGGCTCTTTAGCTGTTCTTTCCCTCGACCAACTAAGATACACTGTTTCTATTCCCTATACAATTAGAATGATTATTGAAAAATACATGCACTAAATATTTATATTATATTTAACCTTTTAAATCAAAATTTCCAAATCAAGACTATTAAAATAGAAGCAAAGTTTTTCATTAAACTTTCCTTGTATATTTTCATTTCAAACAGCTTTGGTTGTCCAGCCAATTGAAAATACAGTGGACCCTGAACTGGAATGCCCCCGAGCACTATTTATCACAGGACTAAAGGAAAGCCAGATTTATCCCATCTGTTTACAGGTCGTCCCCTAGGTCAAACCTTTAACTTCTATTCTTAGTCGACGGTCATCGTACTTGTCTGGCTGCTACAATAATACATTTTAAAAAAATTCTTCGTGATAAAAGAAATAAAGGATTAATTTTTTCGAAATATCATTCAAGTTTGTCACATACAGACAAGCACAGTTTGGTATTAACATTGATTAATTTTTTAAGAAAAAAATGATAAGCTATAATTAAAACCAATCCCTTCTGAGGCGGTTTCTGAGGACAAAAAGAAAATTATAGTAATCTACAAAGAGAAATAATATTCATTTAAGTATTTTATAATGGATAGGTACTTTTGTTAATATGTAAAACATTTTTTATTATGGATTCAATAAAAAAGCCTATATCTAAATCTTAATTAGTGATTACGGGCGGTATAATCCAAGCTAAAAAGGCCATAATGTATTGTAACAGAGCGTATTGAAGTTATGTTCGTTTACGCTTTAGGATCTTACTACGATTAGATGCATTCTGACAGTATTGTGAAAGCGTAAAATCATGTTATTCCATCCCAATGATCTTTAAAGGGTTTCAAACCAGATTAGAAGCTTCCAGTGATCCGTTGTAGCGGGCATAGTGTTCATTTAAATAGTCAAATGACACTGTAATCGATTATTGAACTATCTGGATTCTATAACCAAACAAGAAAGTCTTATTAATTTAAAATTCTCAACAAAAAGAAGGAATTAGTTTCGTATTTTACTCACTGAAAACTATTTCCACGGCTCAGTCTTGTGATTCATGGTGCTCTTCCTTTTAGATTTGATTATTATTACGTCTGTCCGACAAAACTTTTATACCTTTTTTTATAGCTTTTTATACCAAAAATCCACGTTGAAGGCATTCAATTTAAATTTCGGACCTGCGTATTGGTTTTTCTGCGGGTTATCTATTTTAGTAAGCTCTCAAATCTCTATGTTTTGTAATCAATTATTTGGGAAGAGTAGCTCTTCATCTACATCTGCGAATATCGAATTTCGGAAATATGAAAAAAAAATTAAGCTGATAACAACAACACCAATATGGAACGATACATCCATGCATTGAGATTCCATTTTGATAGTGAAAACCATATGAGGACTTAAAAAAATGACTAAATATAGCACATTTCATATAAGAATAGTAAAAGAGCATCAATTCCCTCACCTATCAGGGAGGGAGCTCGTTCCCGTATCCCTCCGAAGTTGGATGTGTTGCAAAACCCTGATTGAAATAGTTATTGGCGAAAATTTATTAAAGAAATCTAAACAAAACTGCAAGTAGACAATACTAAATTTCAAACAAATAATCTTAGGAATCTATAGTTTTTAAATCATATACTTTAATGCTGGAACCCACTGAATTATTTTTAGAGGCACCAAATTTACATTCATTAATTTACGTAAATACATTTCTGAAATTTCATTCCGTGATTACTATGATATACATTGCCTATAAATTTTATGTTTGAGTGGGCAGCATGCGGCAATAGGTGTAGGCTGCTGACCTCCAAAATGTTTCTAAAAGCCTCTTAAAGCCTAGTGAAATCATAATTTCATCATATTGATTAATATTAATAATCTGTCGACCCTGTAAAGATTCATCAGACGATAATGACTCGGCTAAATAATTACCAGTCAGAAAAATATTTTCGGTCACGACCTTTGACTGGTGGGTTATTCATGTTTGCGCATGCAGAATCATACACCTCAATAGAAATAAGGAAAGTAAAATAACCTTAAATAATATTCGATCCTATGATTTGCAACAGCACACCTATATCAAGGTTTAAATTCTGCTTAGGTATTGCACCAAGGACGATAATTTATAATATTACGGTACAATATAGACTGCGTTTTAGCCCATAGAACCCTAGAACATTGTTAATTAGTTAAATAAAAACCGCTTGGGTTTTATTCTAGCTCATGTCCAGAAATGTATTTCAGCATTTAGTAGTAGTGTTCTCGATGGGATTGGCATAAATATTATTTCAAAGTCCATAATAATGGATAATTTACTCCTATTCTTCCGTTGGTGGTACATCGATACCCAAAAAATGAACCCAAAATGCTTAAGCAGACCCTCAGTGACACCTCCAGGGGTGCGTCTGAGGCGAGCAAGATGTTAATTAGAGATTGGCGAGCGAGGATATGACCGTAACGCGTAGATTCTATCTGACAGCTGTTCGCAACAACTCAGCTGTTAAATCTAAAACACTCTTTAGCCCTTATCTACACTTAGTCATAATTGCTGCTAATAACCCCTTTACATCAGAGCCAGTGTGGTATTACATGCGCTGATATCAACAATCTGTCGCAACTATCTGCACATTAATTGTCCTTCACGAATAAACAAGAATAATTGCCGAGTTATATGGTATAATATAATATACGGGATAAGGATTTTGTGAATGATAGTGATAATGGAAAATATTTTTATTATTTGGATTCCGCAGTTTTGTTACCACGACTACCTATATTTCCTAATGTTTATAAGCGGTTTTGTTTTCTTAACCTTAAAACATCAATTAATCATCAGCAATTTAATTTTTAATGATTTACATACAGCATTATTTACCTTGAGCAAAATAAAATTTATAAACAAAATTTGTTTTTTAAATTATTATTTATAATAATTTACTGTTAATAAATTCCCAACTTATCCATGTTTGTTATTTTTTTTTTTTTTTTTTTTTAAGTATTCTGAATAACTAATCAATCATTTTTTTGTTTTAGGTAATGGATGTTAAATGTTGCAAAAGTACCAAATTCGAAACGTGAGTAGGAAACGTCTTTATGCGGGGATAAGAATATTAACCATAATTTCAGTTCGTCGGTAATTCTTACAAGTCCATGCTTTACTCACACTGTTTATTTCAAATTTCAGTCACTCTGATGAAGGTGAAAATGTTCATATGTTACCTGACATTAAAAATATGCTAACTTTACCTGACATATGCATTTACAATAGTATTTTTTTTTAAGGTCAATAGAATACTTTGTTACATAAATAAGGGAGAGCGGGGTTGGTTGGCAACAGTTTTCACTTTTTTGATTATTGAGTCGTTCCTGTTAATATAATCCCAATAGGGTTGATACCACTGTAAACTCCAAGTGTTAGAGTACTTCAAGTATTTTTTTCACCACATAATATTTAATACTAAGATCATAGAAAATTGAAGAATTCGTCAATCCAGAGTATGCCAATAGAATAGAAGGTGGGGTTGTTTAGCCATCTCATTCAAGTACTGCCTGACAGATATTATTGTTATTAAAAGCTGCACTATAATGGTATAATAATTATGAATCGTTTTTTAACAGCTTTTAAGGGAAAAAAAGAATGAAAATAAAAGAAGATAGAAGTTTAGACTGTCGTAACGTTCTGCATAAGAAAAATTGCTCTCATCCTCCTTGCTGGAACTAAAGACAATTGGCAGTTTCATCTTTGATTATGTGTGCTTTTGTGAATTGCTACTGTGCAAACCAATCCCAGTTGAAGAGAGCCAACTAACCCCACAGGAGAGATCATATGAAAGATGGCTGCTGGGACAGGGGAGAACAATCAAACAAGAAACTGGTTAGTCGAAAGGTTAGGTTTTCCAAAGGAGTTTGGGGCTATGGGAACCGAATCGGGGTCAAATATTTTGCCATGCCTTTTTATCAAATTTACTGAAAATATAAAAATTTACTTACATGTTGTAAAATCAATCAATGAAGCACACTCTTCTCTACACTGTTAGCATCGGATCGAAAACTCAGGAAAAGACTCCCGAGGTCGAGCGGGTCACATGGTACAATGGTGGGGCCTTCACAATAGGTGTGACGGAAACTCTAAGCCAATGGCCAACCTACCCCATATGCCAACCAACCCCGCTCTCCCTACTAAATTCCCTAGTCCTTTTCCTATTTTCATGAAATATGGTGTGGTTTATGTAAATTTCAAAATTGACCACTTGATGGGGTCTTTAGCTTGTATGCATTATTATTCCCTTAGTTTTTTATGAGCGACACGGTTAACGAGCCCTACATCAAGTTAATCCTTGGAAGGTCCTCTATTGCGGCCTAACAAGGGGGAAATAAATCCTTAAAAATAACTATCGTCAACAGGAACAAAGATCCAAACAATGGTGCCATTGTTGTGACAACTGGCGCAGTTGTACAGAACATTTAACAAACAGCCTGCAACTGGGGTCTCCTGCTTCCACCCCTTCTCTAGTAGATTTGTTCCTTCCAGTATTGAGTGCTCTGGAATATTTCTCAATTGGAAAAGTATTGCTAAAATAATAATCGTTTCCCTTCTTCATACTTTCGGATTAACTATCATATAGTTGAAACTGAAGTCCAGTTATATTAAATATAACTCCGTTTGATTTTAAAACTACAGTTTATATGTCGGGCTTATCAATGACTCACTATACCGGTAACCAGTCTTTTATTTTTCAACTTATAAGTTATTGTAAAAGTATTAAAATGTACACATTCATACATCTTTACATATATGCTCATACATACACCTATTTGAAACATGTAGAATGGTTTCAGTTATTTATTATGTGGAATAACCTAAAATATTTTTTTTTTAAAGTGGGGTTCGGAATCTACTGTAATTCTTAATCTATACCTAAAAGTTAAAATTGAATACTATTCCAAATTAATAGAAGCAATAAAGCATGATATTGAAGTAATTATGATTAAAGTAATTGATACCTATTTCAATAACAGTGACTGTTAATATAGTATATGGCAAATCATTAGGAGCGATATTTAATTTGAAAAGGACATATCGAGAAAAAAAAAATAATAAAACCTATTTTAATAATTTTTCTATTTTTTCTTTTCCCATGAAAATTTTAGTTTTGGGGAACATGAAATTGGCCCGTGATTGTCATTGATAATTTTTATGTACATAGGAGGGGCGAACAATACCGAAGACCCCTGACTGGTTTCTATTAATCATAGACAATTATCTTCCCACTAGACTCATTAACACATAATGTATGGTCCAACACTGGGAAACATCCGACTGTGACTAACATGACCTTGATCATCCACACTCTAGCCTATGGTTCTTAGAGGTGTTAATTTTATGCCGTACTGTTCTTGTTTTTATCATAAATCCAGTAATTTAAAAATAAAATAAATATGTAAAAGGTCTCCTTGTTTGATAATTTAATTTCGGAGCTAATACCTGATTTTTCAGTTTAACATTCAGCCAGTTTGCTCTAAGCACATTGGTTTTGCGTACTGTTCGGATGTTTCTCGATTAGAATAAATGGGTAACCAATAAAAGAAAGTTATCATGGTTGCTTGAAGGTTTCTAAAGGTTAATAAATATAGCTATAGTAGTAAATATAGTATTATTTACTGGATGCCGTAGGATTAGTAGTGGGAGGAGTCAATTTTATAGCCCCTGTTTTTAAAAGTCATGATTATATGATAATATTTTTAGTATTATGTTTTGAATTTTATAAACGATAGAACATTTTACTTTCTTAATTGTGGTCAAAAAAACGAAAAGTTTTTTATCTCTTAAGAATTATGAATTATCCTGAAATTATAAACGCATAAAAAAAAATTTAATATCAAGTATAAATATTAATTCTTAGCTCATCTATTTTCATTAAAATGGAATCAGCCATTTTACTATTCACGCATCCATATTTGTATAACTATTTATTAATTTTTTGTACATCATTAGAAATTTCTTAGGCAGGTTTAATTCCACCAATTTAAACTCTTTCAATTTTATTTTAAAAGTTTTATTTTTTGTTGGTAGTATAATTACTCCACCTAATTGAAAGCTTTTACTCATTTTTCCATGTAAATATAATTCAACTTATTTTTATTAGTGCCACTTCAATTTCATTTTTTAACAAATAATTATTGCGATGATAATTGTTTTTTTTTTGTTTTTTTGCGCGGACGTCTTGGTTGATTATGGTTAAAGGAAGATTAATAAGTCCCAGATACTTTCTTTAACAACGGATGCGTATATTTATATAAATACGCATATAACTATATGCATATATTTCAGCGAACCATCTTCAGTGCTAAAAAAATCTTGCTGCATATCAACTTAATTAAAATATCTTTCAGCTGCTGCATTCCTTGCTGACAGGATCAATAATTACAAATATAATTGGGTTTGGGACTTTTTAGTTAATGATGGTAAAAGGAAGTTGATCTACCTTAATAATTAAGAATTGTTGGAAAGAAACAATATACCTACTTATTTAAAATAGAATATATTAAATCAATTTTAATTTATTTCCCTTTAAGTTATAATACCAAATTCTTCTAAAATAATACACGGAAAAGATTTTTATTTCTCAAGCAAACAACTGAAAAACAGAAGCTTAAAAAAAGAAAAAAAATTACCCATGAAAAGAAGATATTGCCTTTGAGAGATATTTATTAGTGTAAAATAAGACAGAGTGGTTGTATCCATTAAGGGCCAATAAAAGGCGATTAAATGTAATTGAAGAAAAGGCTTGATATAGGGGACCGGGGGAAACATTGACAGACAGCTGACTTATGGCTCCGAGTTTCAGCCAGTTGGTGCTTCGGCCCACACGGCATTATTCTGTCTAATTCTATAATGCCTACTTACTATTCCGTCTAATACTGATCCATCTGATAACATACACTCTATTATCAATTGTATCTTATTCCTTTATTATTTTTTATTTTATATATATTTTAGTAACCTTTTATGATTTAATATTCCTGCCATACTATTAAAAAATCTGGTGCGTGCGCGCAACACACAACTTTCACTTACCAACTTACTTAGATTAGAAATTGACGTGTTTTGCTAAATATCATTTCCCAAAGTCACACATTTTTCTACATTCATATCTTATTTTTGTTAATTGTTAAAGCCGTTTTTGAGTAAATAAAAAAACCCGTGAAAATGATACAAAATTTATTAAGTAAAGTCCCCCCTTCGGTTGATCAATTTTAATGAAATGTTGGCTATCACATATTTGGCATATACCTACATCAAATACCCAGTTTGATCAAAATCATTAAAGCCGTTTTTGAGTAAATAAAAAAAACACGTGAAAATGATACAAAATTTATTAAGTAAAGTCCCCCCTCCGGTTAATCAATTTTGATGAAATTTTTACAGTCATATCTCGGTAATATACATACATCAAATACCCAATTTGATCAAAATCGTTAAAGCCGATTTAGAGTAAATAAAAAAACACGTGAAAATGATACAAAATTTATTAAGTAAAGTCACGATCGCAATACTTCCACTTACTATATATTTCATATATACGTAAGTGAAATTAAAAATCTGGTGTTGTGCTCCTATCACACAACTTCCACTTACCACCCTTTTTTGACTAAAAATAGACAATTTTTTTTTTAAATGTCATACATAAGTGCTAATGTATTGAAACCACTAAGCTTTCTTTCGCAATGAAAATTGTTTTCTTTATTACTCTAAACTAGGGTCAGTAATTCATACAGTGATGTACCAAGAATGAAGTTGGTCCCATTTACTCTAGAACTAACTACTTTTCTGGGATTCGTTTGATTTTTTTTTTTTTTCAAGTAACACTCATTAATGCTTTATTTGAATCAATATTTGAATCAATATGTTACGTATGTTCCATGAAGCTCTTAAAAACGTTGTCTACTCTTTTGCATGCTAACATAAGTACGCCTTTTCATGTTAACAATGGGCAGTTAGTAAAATTATCCTGCGCATAGGAAAGTTGCCATCGTTTTTTAAGTGTTTGTTGGAACATACCTTTGATTCATTAAGAATCGCTATATATTATAAATATATATATATATATATATATATATATATATATATATATATATATATTTTTTTTTTTATCTATAACATTTTGAACAACACGCTATTCGCCTTCTCTCACAATGTTCTCTCGTTTCTTTCTAAACAGTTCTATTATAAAAAATGTTTGTAATTCTTTAACTTTTGGTTTAGTTTTAAGCAGTTGCGGTTAATTCTATGAAAATTAATAGTTTCTGTTAAATAATCTTAAAGTAGAAATTATTATTTTCTTGATACTCTAACATTTCGTTTTAGCGACCTTCCTCATATTATAAAATTAATATTATTATTTCTTAAATTCTGAACTTATAACGATATATTATACAAATATATATTACTACTATTATATATTGGAAATTGAAATTTTTGTTTTGGGAATTCATATAGTTTATTTCTCTTTTATTTGATTATTAAATTCTTTCTTATTTTATATTCAGCCATTTCTTGTAACTAGGGATGAAAAGGGGAAGTTATTTATCGAAATAAACAAAATTTAAGATACTTTATGGGAAGATGTTTTCCTTAGCTATTTAAGAACTATTAGACGTATTCGATGACGATAAAACCTTCTTCATATTAAAAAATGTTTCATTAGGATTAAACATGAAAAGTTTAAGTGCTCCCTTTGTTTACTCGATTTATACGAAGTCTTTGCTGTCACATTGCGGGCACCTACATACCTCAAATAACTAACTTTATTTTCGTACGACAAATAGTTTCTGAACTAGTCTGTTCACACACACACACGCACACACACACAAACACACATACACATACACAGACCAGTTTGCGGGACTTGGTTATTTCGACTCAAGAGACTCCAGGTGTATTCCAACCAGAAGTCGAAATTTTTCACGATCGCAATACTTTTCCTTTCTATGTATTTTATATATAGGTAAGTGAAAGTAAAATAAAATGACACGAATTTTCCAAAAAGAAGCATTATTAAAAGAGCTTTCCAGAAAAAAGTAGAAATTAGAGTTAGTCATTTTGTCAACTGAAAGGCTCATCTAAATGTGTACACGCTATACTGTAGTATTAATTCTTTTTGTAAAAATACGAGCTGAGGGGGCAATATACTTATTTCTCCCGTTCGTAACGTATCGACTTACTCCAAAGAAAGAGGGAATAAATCTCTTCCCCTCGATGGGTTGGTCTTGCCCTGCCCGCATCTGAGAGAAGAGCAGTGTTCTGCCTGCTTGGGACTGGATTCAATGGCTTGTAAATATTTAATATCCTAAATAATTCATTTCAATAATACTGCCTTCCATTATGGCCTTGTAGGTTTCAGTAAACAAGGAATCGACTTAGTGCGTTACTATAATCTGTAATATAATACTACAATCTGTTCCTTTTAGATCTGTTCCCATTAGAAACTTTTTGCTTTATTTGAATCAGCGTTTTCATTAACACTTTAACGGTGATTTCAGTCATAGGCATTAATATGAAGTCTCATGTTTCATTTAAAAAAGTTGCTGAAACGTCAACGACTTTAAATTATTTGTTATTATTACGCTATTATAAAGAAATGTATTTTATTTTGGCTGTATTGCAATGTAAAAAGTAGAAATCTAATGAAATACATAAATATATCAATTCTTTTTCTTGTCATGATGACATTAAAATTCTTAATATAGTTTTTAAATGTTTTTTATAAGAAGAGATAATGGCCTTAACCGGGATTTGAACCCGAATTTCCTTATCACTATTGAAGCACTCTTGTTACTTGAGCCATCAGGCACATATTCCCGATCAATTCAATCCCTTTTCACTGAACTCCCCCCCCCCCTCCGTTTAATTCGCAAAATTAAATCGAAATTGTGAGATCGGTGGAAAAGAGGTCAGTGAAGAGAAGGACTCTGGCTAGACCGGGATATGTACCTGGTAGCTCAAATGGCAAGAGCACCTTACTAGAGATAAGGAAACCCGGGTTCAAATCCATGCTCCAAGGCCAATCTTTTCTCTTCTTATAAAAATTATATAAAATATAATCTTTATAATTATAAATGGTTTATAATATATACAACTTTCTTTTAGGACAGTCTACCATACATAACCTAGTCAATCATGAGCTTTTTTTTCTCTCAGTCATTTACCGTTAACTTTCAAGATGTGAGTCTTAGCAAAATTATGAAAATTCATCTTTAAAGGATATTCTCCCAAAATCTTTGTGTTTTCTTATTCTTATAGTTTATTATTGAATTTAGTAAATCATAGTGGTTTGTGAAGTTTGTGAAAAAAGTGACCTGCTATGGAGTCTAACCATAGAATTAACGGGAAAAAAAATCAGGGAAAGAGTATTGATCATACCTTATCGATAGTTTTCAATTGCATCGAAGTATTTATTTGTTAATAATCATAAAATGATGTTATTTCTGTTTGAAACTTAAATGAGGGTAATATACATATTTATGTATACCATACTAAATATTATTTGTGAAAACAGTGGGGATATGAACTTATAACAGAACTGTCAATAGAAAATATCGATTTTTCTGATCTTAGTTTAAAATTTATTATGAGTAATACATTTTTATTAACAACGATTAAATATTTTCTTGTCGCTAAAACATAATCAATAATTTTTTTTCATTTAAATAACGAGGTAAAATTGATATAGTTGTTAGTAAAAGGAATTAATAGAATTTATTATCGGAGAAGGATAGTTAGAAAATCCTGGCTGAAACTGTTTGATTGGTTTATAGACATCCTTTCCAGTGTATAACCAATCAGAAAAGGAATAGAAATAGAAAAATTAAAAATAAACTATTAGTTCTCTGGAACTACCTATGTTCAAATTTATAATATAAATTTAAATAAATTATTATGTTGTTTTCACGATTCCATGTACATATATTTTTTTCTATCTTTTTTCTTAATAAAGTGTAGAAAGTTTGCTCAAAAGTCCTTAGCCTACTCGTCGTCTTTCTATAATTAGTGTTTTTCTCTGGTCCGCCTCTAGCTCTTTTCCATCCTACAAGTTCCTTACGAACTCATTTGTTGCTATTCAACGCTTGCTTTCCTTTTTCGTTGGTAAAGGTTAGACTGAATTATACCATTTTTTATTCGATATTTTTTATTAATATATTAAACTGCATTTAAGTTTACGATATATTCTACTTCCGATGTTAGTAAATGAATGATATGTTTGTAGGAAATTGTATTCTTTGTGGTATATATTACAATGATGAAGACATTAATTATGACAGATAGCGCCTAGATGAACAATGATGTTGACATCTGGTATTGTAACATCGCCTTGCTCAACCAACATCACTTAATTACCAAGCACGGTCATCGTAGATGACTTCATAGAAGCCAACGAGTCTACTGTTCGAAAAGGCAACTAGTCTGGCTAGGTTGAAAGTATTATAAACTATTGCCGACGAATAATGAGAATTCATGTAATTTATAGCAGAATTATTAATGATTATATTAAAGTTTAAAATTAAATAAAAATCAGAAAGAATTATAAAGGAATACTTTAAAGGCAATGAGGAATTATGGTTGAATATAATTTTCGATTATAAATTAGATTGGTCATTGATGAGGAATTGTGATATTTTGGGTGCCCATACCCACTGGAGTGTATATCTCTTACATATTATCTAAATCTTTTATTCCAAGGAAATTAAAACGCATGGAAGTGGGAATAGAATTATTTAAAACTTACGATTACAATTTAAGCTATCGATTAAATTACGATTTTACCCCTAAAAAAATTATATAAAAATTAATAACGAATCAAAAATGAATGAAGATTTTCAAGTTTTTCTATAATTATAATACTCTATACCTCATGGAAAAAAAGTACATAAATGTATTTTTTGTAGTCTAACGCTATTTTCTGTAAATGTTCTAAATTGTGTTTACACAATAATCAAAACACGTCGGTCTCCACCCCAATTAGGTTTTGTAAAAGTTGTGTGTTGCCTGAATGGCACCAAATTTTTTTTTTTTTACAATAACTAGAGACGCACTTTGTATTTTATTTTGTTTGAATGTGTGCTTCAACGATTGTCAGGTTTTGTTAACTCCGAAGAGGAAATATTTTGCCTAAATGAATAGAAAATAGCACGGAAGACCGAAAGAATATTCAAGGCTGTCCTAGTTCATTAAGTGACGAATTGTTAATGAGTGGAGTATTGTCCGTGAGCATAAATTAGAAAAGATAGGCACACACATGGAGCCAGCCGACAAGGATATAAATGAATGGAAGGGAGGTTGCTTTAGGGACAGACAACATTAATTTCCCGTCGAAGACAAATGCCGGAATAGGGGAATAGCTGATGACGTCAGGAGGGGGTTTTTGCTCCAACGGTTATCTCAGTTCTAGGTTCAGGCAGGTCCTTCCGTCTGCAGCCTGTCTATCGAGAGGGCATGTATGCCCTACACGAGGGCCTCCTCACCTCCTAACCCTAATCTTCCAACATCAATAAATTATTATTTTATTCCGTATTTAAGTTTGGATTTGATGGAACCCTTGGAATGATACTCCTTTACATATCAATGCCAAGATTTCAGCCTGCATTTGAAGTCATCAGGGTGTATGTTAATATAAAAATCAATAAGCAATATGAAAATACAGAAATCATATGCATACGTAGTAAATTCATAAAAATGAACGTCATGTTTTACAAAAGTGGACGAATTCCCAAAATATGCAAAAATGGTTTTTTAATGGTATCAGGACTAGATAAGACACTAATTTTAACTGAAAAGAACCATATCTTAAAATATTGATGAAAAATATCCGACCGCAAAAAAGTTAATTTCCAATGCAAAACTTTGATGAAGCATAATTATGGGATGGATAAAGCGTAGAGTAAAATTAGATTCATGAAAATAACGAAAAGATAATCTTTTTATAAGGTTCCTTACATTCTCATATTGTTTAATATTTCTTGAGTTTCACACAAAACATGTGTGATGTAGATTGATGCCCTCCCTTTTGACTAAATGCCATACAAATATACCTATATTAAAAAAATAAAGCAGAAGAAAACAGGATAACTTTTAGATAGATTTCTGTCCAATATATTTTATATTTATGTATAATAGGTACCTATCTATTATATTACATTTATAAAAAATGATAATTTCAAATATTTGTATTGTTAAAATGCAACTGATTATAATGGTGTTATTGAAAAATGTTCATTTTATAGTTTACATTATATTTGTGTATATATATATTGCTTATGATTTGCTTTATAAATAAGCTTAATGAGAAATAGTTTTACTTTGAGGACAGATGTTACTATGAAGTGAAATTTCCGATATTATTTGGAAATGGCATTTAATTCTAACCATTTTTGTATACATTAAATTGATTTTTTTGATCGGGTAACGGTAAAGAATAGGGAGAGTGGTTTAGATTATGTTGAGGAGAGAGCCGTGATGACAGCTGCTAAGTGTTTGGAAAGATACAAACAGCTTTACTCAGTTTATGCATTAGATACGTTGACCCCAAGGTTCTCACATGTCACTTGTGAGATCCGAGGACTGTGTATCTTCATTCATATCAATATGTACATACCGCATTTTCTAATTCAAAGTCATATATCCAATATCCGAGTTATTACTATTTTTATCCTGAGTAGTCCTATAAGTATTATCTATCTGAATATTTAATTACAAACTGACCTCAACCGGCCATGCTGTGCTGTGGCGTACTATAATACTAACTTGTATGGAAATATTGAAGTAATTCTGGTAAAATATACTCTAAAACATCATTACATATAATAGCATCCTTTAAAGTACTGTGGAATAGAAAATTATTATACATGTTTCGAGTTTTAAGGTAACAAACATATGGTCCTTGCATTTTGCCTTAATTCCTTTATTAATTGTACTATTTCCGTGATTACACCTTCATTCTGTATCGAAGAAAGAAAACTATCATTTTGCACAAACATAATGGACAAAAACGTCTTTATACTTACTATTATTTTGAGCAGACTTGAATAATAAAATAATAGACCTTTGTATTATAATCATCTTACTTTTCGGATTCTCATAAAAGTATCATAAGGATTCTCATAAGGACGATCATAAAATTAAATTGTTTCCAATTTACTCGTGGAAATCAAAAATGTTTGAAAGCATTTAAAGCTTTCAGACAATTGCAGCTGTTGCAATTCCGGTAAAATGGTCAATTCAGTTTTGACATCAACTTCTTCTCGCGGAAGAGAAGAGATCAATACAAAACTGGAAGGTCTAAAATATAAAATCTTAATTGCAGTATTTTTTAATACTTGAATTCTTTTTTAATATAAGTGTTTTTATCATAATATCAGTTGAATTTATCTACCAACCACATAAACATTTTTAGAAAAAATTAACAGATTTATTCCAAGCATTTTTTTTTATAAGACTTTTTGTCCTCCTATATTTTTGTGAGGCTATTTGTTTGTCACCTGATTTATTCCATACTAATGCCCAGACTGCAAATCAATGTTTAAATTACATTCAGATCTATCAAACCAACGCTCAAATCCGAACGAAAGTCATAAATTTTTCTTCATGTTAACATAGAAATAAAATTTAGGTGAAGCTATAATGTGAGCAATCTTTTAACGCTGATAAATCACCGCTTTGTCGACATGAGGCAAGTATCCCTACAACGCTGTTGACTGTTCGTTAACATTCCCGTTACACGGTAACTCTTACTAATGAATTGGTTTCGTGTGAGATCCTTACAAAAAGGAGAAATTAGAAAGAAAACCGCCTCTTAGAGTAACAAAGAATGGAATTCCTAAGAGTTCGCTTGAAGAGGAGAACCAAACAAAGATCCCCTTTTCCTCTCTAAATTAGCGATTTACATAACAAGCCGCGCTGTCACCGACCAATGTTCACCCAATCCTTCCTTAGCTTTTAATTTTATTTTCCAGGCGTTTCCTAATTGTTTCTTATTATTTTATTGAAAGTATTAGATTTCTTTAGTTTTATATTTATATTAACTATGTGATACTTGACGTAATGCCTCCAAGCCAAATATAATAATACAAACATTAGAGCGATCCATTTTAACGTTAGGTAACTAAGGATCACTTGTGTTTGATGCAATGTTCTTTGGTGGCTGCATTAACTACTGAATTTTTATGCGTTCTTTTAAGAACTTCTCAGTTTTAAAGTAAGGTTTTACGAAAGGGAAGGACTAAAACTCGTTAAACCATCTTATACAATTTATCAGGTAAGCTGAACTGACCTCTTTCGTTTTTCTGAACCAAACAATATTATTTTTATTTTATTTTGATATTAAGGGCTTTTTGGACGCTTCTGCATGTTTCCTTGAGAGAATATTCTTATCAGGAATGTTTCATATTCATTTTGAATACTTTCATATAATGTTTACCAATTTTTTAAATGTTTATGTGGATTTTCTTGTCACTGGATGGATTAAAAAAACAAAAAAAAAAAAAAAATAATAAAATAAAATCGCTCAAGACATGTTTTTTTTTTTTAATGTACTTGTTTCATAGAAAGAAGAATAACAATGATTTGATGAATAGATTCCCTGAAAAGGTTTAAGGTTGGCTTCGCTCCAGGAGCATTTTAGTTTTATCAAGTTAATGTAGTTTGATCTAGTTAAGTATATCAAAATACTTGAAATTATTTCACACCCTCGAACAGAAAAAAGTAGTACTCGTAAAAACCATATTGGTCTTTCATAATTTTACATTCTTTATTCATAATGTTTGTTTATTATTACTTGTTAATATTTAAATCAATATTAATAACTAATAATGTTTTATTGTATTTGTGTTTTTCTGAATTTTACGTAGCATAACTCTATCACATTTCTTTTTGCTGATCACAGGTATTTTTTAAAGTTTTTTCTAAACTTAGTTAATTTCATGTTATCCATATTGTGTGGCAGTCGACCAGAGATTTGGCTCATATCTTCCTCGATTTTATATTTATTGATGAAAATAATGTAAAAATAGGATAGCACACAATAAAAAAGATTATAAAACCATAGATAAGTGCCAAGAAGGGAGGTATTAGAGATCGTAATTTAATTATTTTGGAATTAATTAAAAAGGTTGACTAAAATTAAAAAACAAAATAACTTTAACACATAAATACAAAATTTGACATGAATGGCAAGCATGAATTTGGCATTATTTACAAATTTAAGATTTCGGAAATTTTCCCCCTTAAAGGGTCCCCGGTAACCTTAATCAACTGTGTATATTCCTAATTTATTACCTACATATTTTTATGAAGATACAATTAAGCAATTTATTTTGGTTAAAAAAGAAATTTAAAAAAATAAAAATAAGCTGCTTATTGCAATGCTACTGATACACTTACAGATATTATCATATCTACTGATTAAGGAAAATGTCTAATTTTAAGGGTAGTAACAACTTATCATAAACAGCTAAGGTCACAAATATGTTAATTTTTTTAAAGCCACAAAGAAATAATTTCTCTGGGTGATTGCCAATGTGTTTGATTTTACTCCATTTTATCGAATTCTAAGAAAGCGAATGAATGCTCTAGAATCCCTTCTGCATAACATGTTATAAATAGTTTTTCGCAACGATTGTACATTTCTTTGAACTCTCCTCTGCCAGATAACAGCTCCTACGAATATTTTTAGGGGTGTGTAATAGCCTAGAAACCCAGTTATGCTTGGACATCCCTCCTTGTCGGTCATGCCGGTGACTGGAGAGTCAGACGTATTTATAGAATTCCTTTGGATCGGGGAGTGGCTCTTGAGGTCCGAGAATAGATATGATAGAGCCGTGGGCCGGAATAGGGATGACCCCACGCTGAAGAGCACTTATGGAATGGTTTAGACCGTCCTCTTCATCATCTTCCGATATTCCGTTTTAGTTTAGGTACGGTACGATTCCTGAAAAATAAAAAGATATTAATATTTATTTAAATATGGAATACTATCAATGAATGAAATTATATTCATAGCTCCTAATACTTGTTGATAAATTAATTGTTTTCACGAGATCCAATGGACCTCGTTCCTGACCCTTGGGAAAGAGAGAATCTGATCCTGCTGAACTTGGAATGACAGTCAGAAACATTGAACTCTACAAGAAGAATAAGTTTCTTCGCAAGTAAAAATAAAACATTTCGGCTGTTTATTTTTTATTAATTAAATAATATATTTGATTGACTTCGCTTTACTGTGAAAAAAAAAAATTAAAAACATGATCAATTGTATACTTGGGAACATTTTTGAACTAATTAAAAATTTATACAACTTACTGTTATGAGATAAAATGAAAAAGGGATGTGAGATGTATGTGCTGCAGTTTAATTTTATTCCAATAGCAGTTTAAAAAAACAACAGAAAATTTCAAGACTCAGTTTAATTCTCTTATTGAAGAATAGTTTTTCTTAAAATTTAAAATTTCATAAGGACTGTTGTTTGAAAACGTCAAACATAATAAAATGGATATTTAATCTAGTTTTATAAAATGTTCGTTTTTTTTGTCAACAAGTGTAATATATTATTGATGTGTCAAGTAAAGTAAAGAAAATGGTTACTTTATATTACTAAATTATTAAATTTTTCATATGATATACCCCTATTGTATTGGAAGGCTAACTTATTAAACATGTAATAATACCTGATTCCTCATGGTTATTGTAGCTTTCATCATAGCTCGAAGGGTTGATGCACATTATTAGCCATAAAAATATGAAAATCCAAAAATAGAGGGGTAGGTTCTAGTAGAATTTTTTTCTAAAAATTTTTCATAGTCAATCTTGGTCTCTTTACTGTCTATTCTCCGTGGTTTTAGGCGGCAGAGTTTGATAAGATTAAGCACCGTTTGTCATTTCAATACTTATTACTTTTTTTTTTTAAATATTCTTGCGATATATTCTCTGTGCCTTTAGTTAGATGAATATGAATACATCGGACGAATTATAGAAATGAAAAAGTAAAGAAATTTAATAAGGTAGGTTAGAGAAAATGTCAAATTAATAACTATCAAATAAATAACAAATATTTTATTATTTGGCCTAACAAGGAAAATGAAAAGATTACTAAAACAACATAAATAATTATAATTATGTTAAAAGGGATTTAGTAAGAATTTTTAAAATACCAGTCTCATTTAAGTTGGCTGTGATATTAAGTACAAATTAATTATTTTCGGGAAATTTATGACTAGGAGTGAAGCGTTGGCATCGTATTTCTATTCTACTTGAATTTTCCTAAATGTAGTTTTAATGGTTCCCCTTCCTATTGGCCTGCTCCAACCCCGTGTGTTTTCTGGTCGATTAGCTTCGAACAAGCGACAGTTCCGAGGGCGACTGTGCAAAAAAACGATTGCGGTCGAGAGGAGTTGAAAAAGAACGAGAGAGTCAGCGGCCCATAGGCAGGTTCCTCCACGCCCGCAAACTCGCTCAATAACATAATTCAATTCCCTATTGAATAATTGTCTACAATAAACTTCCTATCATTTATCTTCCCTAGTTTATATGCGACAGCCGGCCACGCTCGCCTCTAATGGTTCAGAGTCCTTTGTGGCCCTTTCAACAAACCCTTTAAATTGAATTTCTCCGAGTTTGTATCAAGTTATTGTAGCAGCTGGATAGTTGAAACGCTTTCAACGCCGCTATTCAAGTGGAATATTTGTAAAGGATCGTTTAATGAGTGCTATATTTCATTTAAAAATATGGCCCGTGGCTAGAATAATTATTTTCTAACCCATGGCGAATGGCTGTGGTAGTAATGGTGATTATCAATCTGCAAAGCTTGAATACTGCTATATGTTTGATTCTCTCTCCCTCCCTCTGCTTTTTTTATTATTAAAAAAATCAACTGCCGCGATGGCCGAGTGTGTTGAGGCAGCATCACAGCATTCCGAGTCAGAATAACACGTTTTGGAATTTTAATTGCGTTCTTACTCGCCACAGGAAGGGTAATGTATTTAGCTTGACCGTTGAGAGGTATGTAACTATTTTCTGGGCACACGGCTCGACCAATTTTTACGGTAGATAGCTCAAATGATTAAGTGAGAAGTCATCAGTGCATTTAAATTGCCTTCGGAATAATCAGGATTTTCAATCAAAACTTTTTTCCTTATTTGAAGAGCCTAGGTTTCGATCCAAATATGTGGATCTTCGTCAGGGCTAAAATGAAGACAAATATATGAGCAACATATTGATTATGCTAGAAAGATAAGATTAATGTTACGAATATTAACAAGGAGAAGTAACAAAATAATGGAAACAAAATCCAACTGACGGCTTTTTTTTACATGAGATGGGTACTTATGAAATCTAATAATTATACATGAATACTTGAATAAGTAGCTGATAGAAATGACAAAATCAAATCTGATATTTACCTTGTTGAGCCGAGAGTAATACAGAGACTGAAGAAAAAATTATCAAGTAAGAGGTAGTTTGCCGATAGCAAAGCATCAGTTGGCACGTTATCATTTGATAATGAAAACTACCCTTACTAGGGTAGATACGATAACTACGGTAAATTCAAAAATCTACAATTCTCTTATTTTCTTAATCTTATCCATTTAATTAGACGCTGAAGAGGCAATAAGGATTCTAAATGGTGTTGTCCTCTATGAATATCAAAAATTTACTATAAACGTTGGCTGTCTTTCACTGCAAGTTTAAGTTTGCATGTACATTTCCTCATATGCAACTGTAATTTAAACAAAAAGAATTTTTTTTTCCAGGGTATTCAGTTTTTTTGAGGGTGGAAGGGAACAAACTTCACCATCATGTTGCAATATTTGATTATGGCTACTTTGTGAGATGTTATCCATAAAAATATACTCGTATAAGGTTGTATGATAAGCTATTTCCCTGCTCATTTCTGCTAATAGAAAATGTTCAATCTTAGCTGTATCAGCTGGTTCATATTCTTGCACACATAATTGTCTTGGTGATGAATGAATCTAGAAAATATAGTTTGGTTGTGTATAATTTAGAGAAGGAAGACTTTGTCCTAGTATTTTTCTAGATTATCCTTTAGTATTGTATTAATTTAAAGTTCTCATTATCGAATCTGTCAGTCTAGGTGAGATAGCCTCGGGGATATATTTGGATATGGTGGACCCTCGATCAATTATCAGCCATTATCGCCGTATAACATACGTAATGTTCCGAAACATTGATAAAGCCGAGGGCGCTGAATGTCAAGACTAAGGAGGCATTCACCCCGGGCTCCCGTGGCAAGCTGGACCACGCGGGACTTCTTATTCTCATTTTTTGTCTACTGCTTTTTGTCGAGCTGATTGCATTTCTAGCAGCCGCTATCCTTTGTAGTCTGTTGTTATAGATTGTTATCTGCTATAATTGTAGGTTACTGCATCTATTGTACCCACACCGTATCTCTCTGACCTTAGATGTATATTATCTTGCTTAGGATGCATGAGTCACGGTGCATTGGAAATTACTCTCCTGTTTTTATTCAGTCTTATTATCCTTTCTAATTTGATAAATAATTGCTAATCACAGTGTTTGGCAATAATTTTACGAGACGCAATGGAAAAATACTAGAGATTGATTTGTAGCTCCGTTTGATAATTAGTATCTACTGTTTATTTTTAAACCATCTTATCTTTTATAAAAGAACAACTATTTAGGTAAATGATCTAATTTTACTGATTATATGATACAAATACAATTTTTTTCACACTTGCATTGGATTAGCCTCCCCTATATTAAACCAAATGAATGGTTGAGTACCATTTTTATAGGGGCTGGTATGTTCCCATAAGTTTTGTATTGGTCCCATGACTAATACGTTAAAATGAAGATTGAAAAATATACACTTATATCAATCATTATTTTTTTAAAGGATTGATGGACATTTTTTAAAATTCTTAATTTTATTGCTTTTAGTGGTCGTTAACCTTTCTACATATGGAAACGGCAATTCTGGAAAGTTTTTATTAGTTTTCAATAAATTTGATTTTGTGCAGTGACACTGTTTCAAACTAAAAAAAAAAAAAAAAGATTTATTTAAAAAAAAAATAGTGCAAAGGACATCAAATTACTCTGTTAATAGCCCTTGAGGTCGAGAAAACATCAATAAATAAATTCATGATTCATGATCTTTTCATCGTTTTAATCCTGGCATAATTAATTTACTGGCTTACTTATTTTGCCTTATTTATTAAAATATTTTGTAGCCAACTAACGGGAAAACGATGGCTTGTATATTTTAGTTTGGTTTCTTCTAAATATTCACAAATATACACTTTCCTGTTTTCCTCTTCGTTTCTTCTGAAATGTTTGGTTCTTGTAATCGGGCCCAGGACATATTATCCACACTTTTTATTTTTAATTTTACGCTGACCTCTTTCTATTACTAATCATCTGAATATTTTCTTCAGTTTTCTAATTAAACAACTGACTTTTTTTACTTTCACTTACCTATATATGAAATATATAGTAAGTGGAAGTATTGCGATCGTGAAAAATTTCGACTTCCGGTTTTCAACGGAAATACACGTTTTGGGGTCCCCTGAGTCGAAATGACCAAGTCCCGCGAAATGGTCTGTGTGTGTGTGTGTGTGTGTGTCCTGTGTGTGTGTGTGTGTGTGTGTGTGTGTGTGTGTGTGTGTGTGTGTGAACAGACTAGCTCAAAAACTATAAACCGTGCAATCCTGAAATTGGGTATTTAGTATAGGTATATGCCCGCGATGTGACAGCATAAATTTCATCAAAATTACTTAAAGGGAGGGGGTACTTTACTTAATAACTTTTTAGTTTTTTTTCGATTTTCTCAAAAACGGCTCTAACGATTTCGATTAAACTGAGTATTTGATGTATTAATATGCCCGAGATTTGACGGTAAAAATTTCATCAAAATTGATTAACCGGAGGGGGGACTCTACTTAATAAATTTTGTAACATTTTCACGTGTTTTTTTTATTTACTCTAAATCGGCTTTAACGATTTTAATCAAACTGGGTATTTGATGCATGTATATGCTCGAGATATGACTGTTAAAATTTCATCAAAATTGATTAACCGGAGGGGGCACTTTACTTAGTAAATTTTGTCTTATTTTCACGCGTGTTTTTTATTTACTCATAAATGGCTTTAACGATTTTGATCAAACTGGGTATTTGATGCATGTATATGCCAAATATATGACAGCCAACATTTCATCAAAATTGATCAACCGAAGGGGGGACTTTAGTTGATAAATTTTGTATCATTTTCACGGGTTTTTTTTATTTACTCAAAAACGGCTTTAACGATTAACAAAAATAAGATATGAATGTAGAAAAACGTGTGACTTTGGGAAATGATATTTAGCAAAACACGACAATTTCTAATTTAAGTAAGTTGGTAAGTGAAAGTTGTGTGTTGCGCGCACGCACCAGATTTTTTTTTTTATAGTTAGATAAACAATAGGAATAAAGGAGTATGGACTTTGTCTGTTCATGCTAGTATTCATTTAGTGCATATTATTTTCCCCAGTTATATGGTAGTCCCGGGTCCTGTAAGCTTGTCAAGCATTGGCCTCTGTACACAGTTAAGCTATCTTCTTCAAACATTGGT
The DNA here is from genome assembly GCA_911387785.2 of Aelia acuminata. Classification (NCBI taxonomy): domain Eukaryota; kingdom Metazoa; phylum Arthropoda; class Insecta; order Hemiptera; family Pentatomidae; genus Aelia; species Aelia acuminata. Next base: position 129,173,769 of record OU426978.1, on the reverse strand, counting down.
CAGAGATAAACTTGGTGTCTAGTTGCTCATGGATGCCAGTATTTAGCTTGGAGCCATGTATTTCTTATTATTTAATCCCTTTTTAACACTTATTATTTATGTTTAAAACTTACATATCATTAAATTTACTAAAACCATAAATTAGATTAATCTTTTTTCAGTATCCTATTTCGAATATTTATACATAATTATAATCCGTGACGGCTTTAGGTTGGATAAAATAAAAAAAAAGGATTTATTGAAAAAACAACGGATTCTAGCCCATATCAGAGGCTTGATTATAATTATAAATCATAATTAACCCCAAACATACCGAAATAATGTACTAATAGTTGAATTCAAATGTTTTTCGAGTCTTTACTTCTTTACTAATTCTTCTTTACTTTACCGAGGTTTACTTCGGGTTTAATTTATTTATTTTAATCTAGTATAGAATTTTTGTCTCTAAATATGTTCTTCCATTCTTTACGATAGCAAATGATTATTAAATTTTGCCTTCACGCTATTTTCCAAAAATAAATATCCTGTCAATTTCACGCTGGATCAATTAATCCTGCGCGAACACCATCAAATATATTCATGAAACTCTTTGCCACATCAAGAATTCAGACGAGAGTGGTAAACAAAATCTAATCGTGTGAGAATATATCATGTAAAATCTAAAAAACCTTCCATCTGCTATTTTTGTAAAAGTAATTGTTATTCGTATAGGATAACTAATCATAACTAGTTTTCAATTAGTTTCAAAGTGGAAATTAGTTTCAAAAGTTCAAAACTTTTGGTTTTACTCGCATTTTAAGAGATTGAACTCCCCTCCTCTCTTACAACATCTTTAATTCATTTTTTTTTAATTTAAAATATTCAGTTGCTCTTACCAGTGCGCTCTACATTCGCCAATTTTTGACGCGATTGGGTACAGGATGTTTCATAAATAGAATGTTGTATAAGATAATTTAACAGATTATATTCTTTCTTATAGAGAATACTACATTTTTTTTTGTTCATGATCAAAAATGTAAAAAGTCTGTTGAAATATAGCTCATAGTTAGTTCTATCATTAGGTAGGAGCATACCGCATAACGGGCTGCGGTTGTGATCAGGGACAAGAAGCCGTGGTTTTTGGTTTACTATTGGCATTGCTTCGTCAAAATTACATTATGAGAGAATTTAGCAGCATAATTATTTCAGAGAATATTGTTTTGTTTTAAAGAACATTTAAATCATGAAAAATTTGAATTACATAATTATGTTATAATGATGTATTTATTTATGGTCTTTTGGTTAAATATTTAATTTATAATTTTAAATTATCTTCTAATAAAATAATTTATGTTATAATTCACATTATGTATCTATAGCATAATTTGGTACATTGTATATTTATATTTTATATATAAATAATTTATTTTTTGAAGAGAAAAAATTTGGCTCCGCCGGGAGTCGAACCCGGGTCTCCTGCGTTACATGCGAGGATGCTAACCGCTACACCACAGAGCTCGGCTCAAGGCAGAGCAAATCCTTCCTCTTCACTGATAGCCACAATTTAAGATTGGATTAATTAAAATATATTTTATATACATTACAGATTATATTTTTCAAATTAATTTAGTAAGATAGACTGATGTTTGCTGGTGGTTTTTGCCTCTATTGTATGTTTCTTCAACTAAAGGATATTAACGATCATAGTATCTACGAAACCAAGTCTTAAAATAACTTACTAGTTGTTACATTTTGATCTCTAAATCGAAATAAATACATCAAATGCGCACATGGACATGAATTATAGCCTTTTGTAACCAACCAACAAAGTGGAAATTGAAAATGCTTTTAGATATAAGCATATTCCGGACTTTCGAGTATTCATTAAACCCTACTGTCATATAATCAGTATGCCATTTCGTAATGTTAATTTCATTTTATTTAATATCTGTTATAAATATAGCTGCTGATTTATTTTAAGATAGGTCTCTGCCCGTTTTACAACTTATTTCTCAGGAAAATCAGATTGGTCCATTTAGAGTTCTGGTAACCATTAAAAAGCACTGTCGTATTATTGATCTATTATTAGTGATGAACAAGATGGAAATTTATTGTCATGATATAAATTTGTTTTTCTAGAGAGTTAAGAAAAAAAAAATGATGCAAGAAAAGAAGTGGGGCCAATCGTTCATCATTTCTAAATTTATCTGACGTGCGTTATTTTTGTATTAATTTCAACCATCCAGTTCCATCCGTCCATCTCCCCCACCCGCTCTTGTGAAGCCAGGCTGTTAGTTATTTCATTCTCCCATTGCAAATATTATTGTTACGATAAAAGCCACGGCTCACATTTCCGCGAGTTGGGAACGAGCTATTATAGACTGTGATGTAGTTGAAATCACGCTGTGTGAGTATTTCTGTGCATTACCCAATTGGAACATTACCAAGTATTTTTGGATGCCAACTTCGAAGTATCGCTAAATCTACCTTCCTGCTAAGCTCTCCTTATGATGACCTCAGGATACTTTAACTACCCGCATTAACCGCGTTTGCGTTCGAACTATAGTTCTACAAATTATTCATATGCATTTTTAAATAATATTATTCCAACAAATCTTACTGAAATCACGACATTTAAAACCATTTCATAATAAAGTCGATTCGAACGTAAGTGAGTTCGAAAGTAATAACTGTACTTTATTTTGTATACTAAAGAATAGGCGATACTAAGTAATATTGGTGCGAAATAAATTATAATTATTTCTTTTTATGATTGAGCTGAAAATCTATTGTTATTGCTAAACTGTTTTTAATTGTTTATACACAAAAATGTTGATGTTCTAAAATGTAAACAAGGACGGATTATGTCGCCTATCGGAGTGGAGGACATCAATCACATGCACTCAAACGGTTGATGCTGGATAAGGGCAGAGTATAGTTGGAATACATTAGGATCCCCCTTACATCCAATAATGTTTCCTCTGCCCTGAAACCCTTTTCTTGTTCTCCACTTTCTTTTTCCTCTTTAGCTCTCCCATGAGGCTGAAGTGCTGTGGTTGAGTCACCCTCTAGAGGAAGTGATTCAGATTCGCTATTGGGCCTCCTATCTAAGGCTGGAGTCCGTTACAATCTGTGTCTCCACTAATAGCTGCAGACTTCTTGGTTCGTTTGATTTTACAAGACTACTTTTTGTTCCTTCCGTTGATCATATCCAAATAGGTAGTTCTGTGTCTGGAATGAATTTTCTGGGAGATTTTGATCTATTGATGCTAATAAAATATAATAATGATCAATTCTATGTATCTACGGCTGCCGATCGAATATAAAACAACTGTGCCCAATTCATTACTGTTAGTAGTTTATGATTTTAATATCTTATCAACGAAATTACAGCTAAGCAAGCACTTCTGGACTAAGACATATCTTGTACCATAAACGTTATTAGTCGTTTTGACCCCAACTAACATGATCACAAAGGAAATGATGTTACATTTTTATCTCGCAAGATGCTCAAAGAAAGATTCATTCATCATCAGAAATATGCAATAGACAATAACATGAAGCTAATTCATATCTGCTAAGACTGTGGACGTTTTCTTGTTGTGTATCTTTTTTCTTTAACGTTTTCGATCTTTGGACCTTCACCCAACTCAGTTTCATTCTATTATTATTTTCCACGTACTTAATCGACCAGATTCTGAAACATCGGGCTTCAATGTTCAATTAAAAAAAAATATATTTTTATAAGCATTTGTTCTTCAGAGTTTGACCATGAAATTATCAAGCTTTCATCAATCTTGCTGTGGGCTTCTTCAGGGCCAATACAAGAATGATTTCTTAATATTGATTTCTTGTATTGGCCCTGAAGAAGCCCTCAGCAATATGGGTGAAAACTTGGCTGTTGAAAAACCTTGAAGAAGAAATGCATGTAATGGATTCAGACCAAGGAAGCGTAAAGCAACAAAATTATTTTTTTTTAGGTGGGTAGCTGGACAAATCCTTTGTAAATAATAATTTAAGTTTAATTTTATTAAATTTGCGAAATTCTGAAGATTTACATTTATCGCTATCCCTCTGATTATTATTGGGTCAAGTAGCCTAAATGTTACAAGCCAATTTATGTCTTAAACATTACAGCCTCGTTTAAAATACTTTCTGAATCATCACTTGATCTCCTACACTAAGGAGGAGATTCGACCCCTAAGCTTACTTTAATATTTATTGACTTTCTTCAACAATATTCCTTTTCTTGGTGATGATCATTCCATAATCCCTTTGAGGTCCCTGAACGTATTTATCACCTTTTCACTCTTCCAACGTTGCCTTGCACAGAGCTGGCAGGAAACTCTGGGTGTACCAAGATAAGAGCTACCTGGACCGCGAGGGCTGGCCTAGATTCTGTAACGAGGACCTCTCCTCCTACCTGTACAACAATGGGAGCCACACAGGTATAGCCGGCATGGAGGTAGTTAGTGTTCAGGACACCTCACGCTTTTATTCTCCTTGTGGCCTCTGGCTTTGCTCAGTGCCAGCTCCAAAATCCCTTTGTGCGTGCCTTCATAGAAATTTACCGGTACAATAGGCCGCATTGAACAACAGTACTTTTTTCAAACGTTCAATTTTCAAAAAATCTTGAACTATAAATATAAGATTTCTTAGAATACGAAGTGGTTTGCTATAAGACAGAAAGATTGATTGCCAGCTTGGCAAAATACGATAGACCTACTTAATCGTCTTAAATTATACCTTACGTAATCTTTCCCTAAAACATAACAAATATAAAAATGAGTGCATACAAAATTCAATAGTTATGAAGAGATAGTGAAAAAGAGATAGATTTTTTGTCCTAATGGGTGAATTATGAGTTATCTACACAATGTTTCTAAGAGCTTATATGGATTTTTTATTTTTGCAAAACATTGAAACATGATTGCTGGTCATATTGAACGTAACTGAAATATTTCCTATTGTACATTTCTCGTATGAGGATCTTTCAAAATAAAATACAAAGTTGTTGTATTTAAAATTGTTTAAGCTACTTAAGTTTTGACCAAGTTATTAAACTTTCCTCAGGGCTAAAAATAAACTAAGGAAAAGTAAGTTTACTTTACGTGATAAGAATACGCGAAAATTACATACGTTCTCTGGAAAAATGTAAATTATTTAAATAAATTACATTTATATAAACATTAGAAAATTAGGTCTTATTTTTCGGATCTTAACAGGTTCCAATTTCATTCTTTAACACTTTTAAAGTTCGAGTTTTTGTAACTCTCTCTCTCTGCCCCCATGTCCGTTTTACAGATAACAGCCAGATGTTCACTGTTATACCTATTTCTATCCTAATTCGGATGCTGATCCTCAGAGTTTTGCCTTTTGCAGATACCAAAAATGGAATATCAGCCGTGTAAGTACAACTTCTAAAGATCTCAACTTCTTTACGATGCATGTTCTAAACTGAGTGGTCCCATATGGTGTGCTACATCTGTGGCATGTCTTACGAGAGCATTTGTTTACTTTTACTTCCTTACTTATAAAACTGTCTAAAGAACCCCCCCCCCCAATAAAAAAAGAAAAAGAAAAAAAATTAATAGTGATAACAAAATTATAAAAATTAATTTCATGTATCCATGTAGCCCAAAAGAGAAATTTGGGCATCTTTCGGACCTTAAACTCGACGATTCAGGTACGATTTGACGGATTATTAATTGGCCCGAGAATTTATTTATTAGCATAATATTCTCAAGACTGTAACAAGATACCTGACTATATCTCAAGGATTATATTAGCATTTAATAACGAAATGGTTTTCTGTATATAGGGAGAAAGTGTTATCGCCTCGTAAAGGAGGACTTTTTGTCAGATTTATGGCCACTAAGGTATGTATTAGGCAGTTTGAAAGTATTTTAATGATCCATACCGAATTCGGCTTTTAAAAAGCGTATATAATAAAACATTCATCCATAAAAAAAACGTTGTTTAGGGAGATGTTTTACACAGGTGTGGTGCAGTAAAGGAATCTCGAAACGACCTAAGTATTGCGTTTTATTTGAATCGTAATGCATAGCTATAATTAAATGGACCCCTAGTGTTTTAAAAGGCAAATTAAAACTTTTTATTTGAAACTTTCTTTTTAAGAATTGATAAATATATTAAAATCAAAACTTAGTAAATTGATTTGAAATTAATAATTATGTTTCCGATGATTTATAATATCACAATATATTTTTTGCCCAATTCATAAATTATTATTACTGGATTGTGATAAATTTCAAGATATTAGAAAAACCAGTTAGTGAAATTTTATCTGCTTTTTTTCTTATACCGCATTGTTATGCATACCAGGGGAATTCATTTTTTATTTAATTTGTACAAACAATTGTAACACTGCAATATAGTGTAAATGTAATTAACAGCTTATATTTTCTGTATAAAAGTAAGTTAGTAAGTTACTAGTAAGTGTAATAGTAAGTTTAAATTTACTTTAATTTGCCCATTGTTGCATGTGATTGCTTGTGCCATCGCTCTTGAAAAGGTGATATAAATGAAATAAATGGAGTCAAAATATTATTTTGGGGGTCCATTGTGAAATTATTTATTTTTATATGCGTTTTATGGGATAATTCATGAACCATTACAGTACTTTTTTGTAAATATTAAGTTTATTACAACTTATAATATTTGTATGTTAATATTTACGCTTAGGATTTGAGAATTAGGGGATATATCCATGGAGAATTGCATTACATTTTTGCCATAGATTTCTTTTACATTTGAGATCTTAAGTTTTAAATGTTGTTGTAATTGCAATAAATTTGAAATTCTGGTTTCTAAAATATTTTTATTCTTTTAAACTATTTATTAAAATGCCCTTGTTGCGAGTATCCTCAGCACTGTAGTTAATTTTAATTTAAATTTCAGCTGTCACAATCAGCAAATGAGATAAACTGCTGTTTTGTTGGCATTTTAGGCATGAGGGAAGATAGTGCCCAGCAGCACATCATCCCGGTCCTATTTCAGGAGAGGAGGTCTCTCATCCAACTCCTTTTCAGTCACCACATAAAAGGCATCTCAGTCGTGGCCATGCCATTAATAAGTGTATTGTTATATCCCTTTAATTTGATATGGAAGCCAGAATAGAGAGTCCTTATTTGTTCGTCGATAGTTGATAGTTATAATCGAATATAGTCGATGATTGATAGTTGTAAGTCGGTAGGTAGTGTTTTGTAACTAACGTTCAAAGGTGCGTTCGTTACTAGTCGTAATAGTTTGGATTGGAAGGTTTGCAGTTTTTGTAATTGTGTCTTTTTTCGTGATCCATAAATTTGTGAGGCATGTCCAAATGGGTTTCAGTAAATATGTGTATGTATTGAGTTTCTGTCTGATTTTCAATTTTGATGATTTGGAAAATAGTAAGTACCGTCTTTTCATTCGCTTGTTTAATGTCTGTCTTTTCATTTTGACATGAGGGCCCCAAGTCATCCTTACGTCAAATATTAGTCCAAGGTAACATACTTTGTCTTCGAGGAATTTGGTGGTCGCCGATATAAACTGGAGGGCGTGTATCTTGTCGGAGTGTGAATGTTATGTTTGTTTGTTTGTTTTAATGTCACTTTATGCCACTAAGGCTAATCGGACGATGTTGTGAATATTATTTGTTGTGATTTGTCATGGTTGAATTTCATTTTCCAAAGTGAGTAATGTTTTTTCAAAAGTATTAAGTGGTTTTGTAAGTTTAATGAAGCCAGTCTAGGGTCATGGTGTTTTGTTAAAATTGTTTTATTGTCTGCGTATGTTGCAGTTTATGTTTCGGGGTTTGTATGAATGTCATGTGTGTATATAATGTATAGTAAGGGAGAAGTTAATACAAATATGTATTATTCCAAATGTAAATTTGGTACTTTGTTATGTTAATATTTGAACGTTGTTCCAATTATAAGTTTTGTTTGATTCCATTTAAATGAGCTTTCTTTATATTTCATTTCGCCTCTGCTGAAATATCTCAACAATGTTTCTTGCTGATTAAAAATAGTTTATACCAAAAACATTAAGATTAAATCTAATGTTTTATTAAAAGAATATAAAATGTTTAGAGACCAAAGGCCTACAAATTTATTATAATTCCAATGAAAATTAGTAATTTTTTATAACCATTATGTTATAAATGTTAATGCATATTGTCCATATTTAGGTTTGGTATTCCTTCCTAAACCTCAAAAATCTCCTGAGTACCCATCTTCCTATCGTCCTATCTCATTATTACCAATAATGGGGAAAATCCTGGAAAAACTACTCCTAAAACGTCTCTACCCGATCCTAAATCCTGTGATTCCTGACCATCAGTTTGGATTTCGGAAATCCCACTCCACTATTCAACAGTGCCATCGTGTGGTAGATGTCATATCCTCCACATTGGAGCGCGGTATGTATTGCACGGGAGTCTTTCTCGATGTGGAGCAGGCCTTCGATCGAGTCTGGCACCCGGGATTGCTTTACAAACTCCGTCAAATCCTCCCTTCTACGTACTTCCTTTTAATCCGTTCTTACCTCACCGATAGAACCTTCAAAGTAAACCACAATTTTGCCTATTCCTCTCTCTTTCTTCAATCAGCCGGTGTCCCTCAAGGCAGTATCCTAGGTCCCATCCTTTACAAGGTATATACAGCTGATATCCCAACCCATCCTAGAACCATCCTCACCACTTATGCTGATGACACATGCGTGTTATCTGTGAATAATGACCCATCTGCTGCATCCCAGGCTTTACAATTACACCTCACATCCCTTGAAGAATGGTGTCAAAATTGGAGAATAAAGATAAATCCCAACAAATCCCATCAAATTACCTTTACCCTACGTCGTAAACCCACTACATCATGTCCTACAGTATCCTTCAATAATATCCAACTTACACCCGTCGAACAGATCCGATACCTAGGACTCCACATAGACAAACGTCTCACGTGGAATCCTCACACAAGACTGAAAAGACAAGAAACTGCCCGCAGATTCCGACTACTACAACATTTACTAGACAAACGCTCCAAACTTCCAATTTACGACAAAAGACTAATCTACATGACAATAATAAGACCTATCTGGACTTATGGTGTCGAACTTTGGGGTTCCACCAAACCATCCAATTCCTTTCGCATTCAATCCCTACAATCCAAAATCCTTCGTAAAATCCTGAATGCTCCTTACTTCGTCCCGAATAAAATTATCCATGAAGACCTTAATATTCCTTATGTCACCGATTTGGCCCGATCCAGATACCAGACCTTTCACAATAAACTCCCGGCTCAACCTAACCCTCTTGTCTCCAACCTTGCTTCCTCCCCTATCCCGGACAATCCTCCGAGGCGTCTGAAAAGAAGATGGCCTAGAGATCTTCTAAATTAAAACAATATTCGAGTGCTACCGCTGGGTAGTTTCTCCACACACCTTTCCATGCCAATTATGTAGTTATATCAAATTTACTTATTGTATTGTTATAATACAGTTGTAAATTTCAATAAATAAATTATATATATAAAAAAAAAAAAAAAAAGGTTTGGTATTCCAGATTCAGACCCACCTCCTAGCAGTGAGTGCTTCTACTACTATTGATGTTCTGGCCAATGATAATAATACATATATATTATGGATTGTTAACTTGAAATGTGTATCTGATTTAATATCTCCTATATCAATATTATTTCTGATGGAAAAATAATATTTTGTATTTGAGAGCTATTTGGATGTTATCGCACGGCTGGCTACTCATAGCTTCCTCAGATGTCGACATCGGCTCTATATTCCGACAGGGCGGTTATGAGTGATACCTTGGCAGAGCTCCACCGCCTTCGCAGTCCTCTGATGTCCGTCCCGATCGTTGCGATTGACTCATTACCCCTTAGCAGCCTGCCAGGTGGCACTCGTATCCTACGTGTCTAATACTTTACAGTCTGCTCAATCTCAATCTGGAGGATATCCCAATTTATTCATGCCCTTCCCCCTTGCCCGTTTCCGTTCCTGAATTCCTGCCCCCATTACTTTTCCAGATTCAAAATTCCTCTCACATAATATATTAATATACTACTCTCGAGCAGTCACCGTATTTTTAAGCATGCAATATTCAACTGAATCGATTTCCTAAGTTTTGATTTTAATATATTTATCAATTCTTAAAAAGAAAGATTCAAATAAAAAGTTTTGATTTACCTTTTAAAACACTAGGGGTCCATTTAACTTTAGCTATGCATTACGATTCAAATAAAACGCACTACTTAGGCCGTTTCGAGATTCCTTTACACTACACTACACCATACCTGTATAAAACATCATATCCCTAAACAACTTTTTTTTATGGATGAACGTTTTATTATATACGCTTTTAAAAAGAGGAATTTGGTAAAACAAAATTCGGCAAAAATTTTTTTTGATACTACTTCATATTTTATAATAGTTTTTGAAAGAAAGTTACTGTATACTGTCCTTCATGATAATCTAGTACTGAAACTTAATCAATACAAATTTAAAAAATGTTAATAAGGTTGCTTAATTTTTTGATGCAACGTCGATCCATTTTTTTTTTTCAAAATAAAGAATTTTAATTTTAAAAACAAAGTTTAAAATCAACCAGACAAGAAAGTTGTAAAAATATGCTGTGTTATACCAAATATACAACCTCAGTGTCTTCTTTTTCCCCCATTTCATAAAGTAGAAGTTTTGGTAAACCTATCATAGCGGAATAACTTTGCAAATATATCATTGGGAAACTCGATCCTGAACTTAGGATTTAAGAGGAAAGAATTAAGACACCCTTTGTTCATACTCACTCTTCTGAACCATTTCTTTAACCTTCGTTATAAAATCGCCATATTACGTTAGCCATCTAATATTATGACTTGAGAATGATAAAGCGGGAAACGATCGGCCTCTCGGCCCACGTTACATTAATTACCTTCTTTATTTCGTAATATGTACGGTAAAGGAACCAAGTACATCTCTGTTGGATCGTAGCTCCCCGAGTTTAATGCTCCCGTGAAGACCCCATTCCAATTCAAACTCGCCTCGGGTGGAACTCTTCCACCCGTGGCCCATAAATTAAACATAAACTGCCGAAATGTGTTTGTTGTAATGAAAGCCTAATAGCGCAGCCGAACATGCTCCAGGGAATGCCAATTGGTCCTAACGCCCTGGCGGAGCATCGCACCTTCTGGTGTCTTGCCAACAGCTCTCCGTGTACATTCAAAACTCAATGAGTCTTATTACGGTATATTAACTGTACAATAGCTAATCAACTTAATTCCGCATATAACTTATTCTGGAAGAGAATATATCTCGTAAAATGTCATTGCCCTATAAATATCGTACGCACATTAACACTGATGTAGGTTTAAAATATTTTTTGTTTACGAAAAATTATTATTAACTTTAGACAAAAAATAAAATCTAAATATTATTAAAAACGATACAAAAAGTAACTACTAGGGGCAATACAGTGACACAAATGTAATCATATGCTTTGATTTACAGAGCAAGATTAAGCTCCTGGTCTATTGCTTATATTTAGTCCGAAATCGAATATTCCAGAAGGGCGTAGAACATTCTCGTAACATCCAGAACATGTTATTACGTACTAATAAAGTTATTTAACTGTTCCAACAAAAAGTCTAGAACTCTTTTCAATTCAACTGACAAAGTCATATGATTTTGTTTAACGTTACAGTATAAATAACGGAATGAAGTGGCATGAAAACAATTAAAATTTATGATATTTTATTACTTACTGGAAGACTTGGTCTATATTATTCCAATTTTGTAAAACAGTGAAAATTCACATCTTCCATTTTGATATATATATATATATATATATATATATATATATATATATATATATATATTTTTTTTTTTTTTTTTTTTTTCAATCCATTACAACATTCACAACGTTTCGATTTATTGTTTAACTAAAGTATTAACTGAAATAATGTTAATTGGGATTAGAGAGGAGTACCCATGAAGATGAGGCATTAAAACCTCGAAACGTGATTGTTGTAATGTATTGAAATATATATATATATACATAAAAATGGAAGATGTGAATTTTCATTATTTCACAAATTGGGATAATTAAAATTTAGTAAAAATTTTTGTATAGAGTAAATTACAAAATCCTGTATGATAGATTAAAAAAAAAAAAGTTGGTTGTTAAAAAATTAACATTTTGAAACAACAACTTTATTTCGAAGCACTATCTGATTTCTGCTCCCTCGCATTCCTTGTAAAAAAATCCCATCCGTTTTTTGGCAACGCCCTTAGTTCCACTCCTATAGTTTGTTTACACGACTAGTTTACTTGCTTTTAAGTTTAAATCTTTAAAATTCCAAACAATTTGAAGGCTTTTTTGCAAATATAAAAATTTGTTCTATTTTTTATTTGATAAACGAATGTCTCTTTCGAGAGTTTGATCATTTTTCCTTTATTTATTCAATTATCAGTTTAAAGAATTTGACTTTAAGAAATATAAAACATATTAAAAAATAATAGATATATGTTACTGTAGCATATATTGATTGATTGATAATTCCGTCCTATCTCTCACTACTTAAAAACAGCACAGCTCCACTTATTAAAAACGAATTTCATAAACTATAAGACATGTTAGATGACGCTGACTACATTTATACCGACGGCACTAAGAGCTCTATAGGAGAAGAGCCACGGTAATGTGCAAAGACAAACAGCATCTTTATTCGTCATCTTATAGCGGGGATTGTCGCTATCTGTAAACGTTTAAATGTTTTTTAGCCAACAAAGACAACTTTAGTTATTTGTTCATACAGTATACTGCATGAAAACAAACAGACAAACTCTACGACTTTCCAAATTGACGGAATTATATCATATGGTGCAGACCGAAATTTGGATTATGTGGCGATGATGACCCAAGCGGTGGAAGCCTTTAAAAAAAAATCTGGTGCGTGCGCGCAACACACAACTTTCACTTACCAACTTACTTATATTAGAAATTGACGTGTTTTGCTAATTATCATTTCCCAAAGTCACACATTTTTCTGCATTCATATCTTATTTTTGTTAATCGTTAAAGCCGTTTTTGAGTAAATAAAAAAACCCGTGAAAATGATACAAAATTTATTAAGTAAAGTCCCCCCTCCCGTAGATCAATTTTGATGAAATTTTTACAGTCATATCTCGGGCATATAAATACATCAAATACCAAGTTTGATCAAAATCGTTAAAACCGTTTTTGAGTAAATAAAAAAAAACATGTGAAAATGGTACAAAATTTATTAAGTAAAGTCCCCCCTCCGGTTAATCAATTTTGATGAAATTTTTACAGTCATATTTCGGGCATATAAATCGATCAAATACCCAGTTTAATCAAAATCGTTAGAGCCGTTTTTGAGAAAATCGAAAAAAACGTAAAAAGTTATTAAATAAAGTACCCCCTCCCTTTGAGTAATTTTGATGAAATTTTTGCTGTCACATCGCGGGCATATACCTACACTAAATACCCAATTTCAGGTTCCCACGGTTTATAGTTTTTGAGCTAGTCTGTTCACATACACACACACACACACACACACACAGACCATTTCGCGGGACTTGGTTATTTCGACTCAGGGGGTCCCAAAACGTGTATTTCCGTTGAAAACCGGAAGTCGAAAATTTTCACGATCGCAATACTTCCACTTACTATATATTTCATATGTAGGTAAGTGAAAGTAAAAATCCCATTATAATTTACTCCTCTTAGTAATTAGTTTTCAATTACCCTTAAATTATTCATTCGAACGAACCCGGTACTTTTCGTAATAATCGCGATATTTATTAAATCCTATCCTATCCCGGTACTTTTCTTACTCTCCATAAGGGTGCTTCCAGTTTTTCATCCCATCAGTCAATCAGTCTATTCTCAATTCGCCGAATCTTCTGAAGTCTGAGAAAAGGCTTATTATTAAAATTTCCGTTTTTCCTTGGTAGGTTTCAGTCAAACTCATGGATATGGTGGCATGGTAATTCATTTGTCTTTTCATGATTTATGTTTTTTATATTATTGAAAGACATAAGGTAACTGTACCATAAGTTGACAGTGCTCCAATGGTTGACGTTTTGCACAAAAAGTGTGAATAATAAGATTTAGGTTTGATTATTTTGGTTCAAAATTTGGTGGTAATTTGCCAAGTTATACTAGTTAGCTGTGCTGCCATCGACATTAGTGTGATGAAAACTCAAAAGCTTATTTGTGAGAGGTTGTAATGGCGAATTTTCTAGTGACCTGAAAACTTGGTTTCTGCTACCCTGTTTCATTAAGGTGGAAGTCTAGTTAAATAAGCTTTTTAGTTGGTTTATTTGTATTCAATTATTTTTTAACTACTTTCATGATATTCATTAAGTTCATGGGAATCATTTGATATCCTTTTCGATTTATTTATACAATGCTTTAGGGCTTAAATATGGGTGTAAACTATTAGAACAAAAATTAATACTTAATTTCAATAGTTGACATCGATGTCAACTATTGGTGTTTTTTACTCTGATGAAACTGATAGTTTAAAATAATTTGCTTGATTTGAAAAATACCTGGGTTTAATATCGGTGGTGGAATCACTGATCTAGCTCCATCCTAACCAATGTTCGACAGGGTGTCAACTATCCATCGAAACGTGTCAACTAGTGGAATATTCTGTTTGTAAAGTTGACATCGTATGTGTTTATAGTTGACATCCATGCATAGCCTCAGCTTTATTTGACATAATATTGTTTTGTTCATTTTTTAAATTATGTAACAATTGTAACAGTCGGAAATTATAACAATTTTATTTTATTAGGGAATAAAATATATCGTAAAGTTAAATAGTTGAATGGATTGAATAATACAACTTATTATAAACTTATAATAATTTTAGATGTTGTAAATAGAATTCAAAAAGAAACCTAAGAAAAATTCAGTTATTCAGGAGATACCTGAAAATGCTGCAGCACTGGAAGTAGACGAAACCATACCATCCCAACCAGAAATTTGGGTCGAGAAAGAAAATCAGAAAAGCTTAGATTCCCAAGAGCAGGAGCAGAGAATTGATGTTGATCAATGAATATTTCTTCAAGAGGAGGAGCAAGGTAGTTTAAGTGTTGAAGGAAAATTTATAAAAGTTGGGTTCTCAAATACGAGATTTAAGCGTAAAAAATGTCTGGCCCAAGTTACTAAAGTTGCCAGTAAATTAGAGATTCTGGTTTTACTTTTACAACCATGTAATTGGATGATACCAAGTTTTATTAACAACGATACATCTTGCATAGTCTCATCATGTGATATTATATCCGTGATACATATGCCCAAAGTTTTTACCTCTAATGGACAGCAAAGGTACCATCTTAGTTTCCCACTTGAGGTAGATTAATTTAAAATGATGTTGTCATATGTAGGTATCTGTATTATTCTTAATTGGATGATCTCATATTTCAGTTTAATATTTTTTCTTTTGTCTATTAAGTTTTTGTGTATAAAGTTATTAAATTGTGGACATTTTATATGTTTCGTTTCAATTTTGAATAGTTTATAAATAAAAAATGATTAACTTTTATTGCAGTACTTATTACCTAATATTCTCCTTGGGAAATTAAAAAATAATGTAAGTGTCAACTATTGACACAATAAATGTCAACATTCCAAACCTTTCCATTTTGATGTGTCAACTATTGGCACATTTTAGAAGGTTCAAAGAAATCATTTTTTATAAAAATCGTAAATGTAGACCATAGGATATTGTATTCCCACTTTTCTAGAGGGATTGGCCTAACTAAATTCATAACAAAGATTAACCTAACATCAATATTTTAGTAAACAGTGTCAATAATCTAATATTTTTTTCTTAATCTGTCAACTATTGGTACAGTTACCCTAATACATGCTGCAGCACTTAAGAAATTTGGTTTTAGTACTCTTAGGACTTATTCTAATTAAAGCAAAATCAGTAGTGTCATTCAATATTTGAGCTAAGGTTAACGTTTCAAATTTTACGATACTCACGTTTGCTGTACCGTTGGCCCCGAGTCTTCGGTTCCTTTTAAGCGTTTAGCACAGCTATTAGGCCTCCGGCGTCGATAAGATCAAATGTTAAAGTCAAATAATACTTAATTGACGCTTTAGCGTTAGATTTTTCAGAGATATCGACTTTAGCAGATGCTGTATTGGGCCTGTGAAATAACATCGCCTTTCACCTGACTCCCGATTATAGATTCGCGGGTCGGAGAGGATGTGCGTGAATTTCCGTCGACATTAAACGGGGAGATAAGAGTAGGACTGCCATATGGTAAGCAGATCACGTTGCCGAGGCCCAAGGAATGGCTAGCTTAGCCCCGCCCACTTCACGCTGAATAATAAACCCTCTCTCATTATAGTCTTCATTTCAAATCCTCCTCGCTCCTAGTACGAATATTATATTGCCACTTAGCCATTCCCTTTATTGTTATTCTCACCCTGCGCAATCGTTCAATTGAACCATGTGCCTTATAATTGCCCTGGTGCATTCAGCATCTGAAAGTAATTCGTGCCTTTAATTTAAAAATATATCTCATTAGATCAACCTAAGCACTGAGCATTGGCGGATCCTTTCTTTTTTTTTTTTTAGACTTACCGGGTCTCAGCAACAATCTTTCTATGAAGATAATTTTTTAGATTCAATTGAATTTAATAATCAATTCCATGTCTAAAAGGCAATAACAGTTTTGGGATGCAGGACCGGTTAGAAGGAACGCCATAAAAAATCCTACCTATAACGAACAGCTTCTCATTTGACTCAACAACCTTGGATTATTGATTCAGCAAATAAATTACGACAGCTTTTATTTTAATTTTCACAAATCATAGAAAATTAATGTGTCGTTTGTTGAATACTAACCAAAATTTTAATTTTAGTGTGATGCCGATGGAGTTCAAAGTAAATACTTGAATACTTTTTAATTATGCATTGGTATGCAGTAATGATCGGGATAGTATATATTACCTAGTTCATATTTGTATTACAAGTAATCATTAGGTATTCCACATTTATACCCAAGGGCGGACTCAGCATCAACTTTTGGAGGAGGTTCAATACCGGTGGCATTCCAGGAAAGCCGTATTTATTTATGAGATTATTGCTTTAGGAAGGAATGCAATCTAAACAACCGAAAGTTGTGTTAAGATTAGAATATAGTAAGTATGAAGCAGCATATTATTCACCATTTATGATTAATTCCTTTAAACAAAATTAATAGCTAAAACATTTGGGGAGATCACTTCTCTTACTGCCTTCATAAGGTCCAGGGACCCCATTAGGAACAACAAGCGAATGTAACGAACGTTTGTAATATGGTTGTAGTGGCCATAACATGTTTAATGACATCAACAGTTTTAAGGTGTCAGACCTTTGCAAATTTGATTTTGGGACACTTTTGAAACCTCCTGGGAGAATCGAATTTTATTACGTCGTATAAACGAAATCTCGACTTTCCCACTCTGGATAGAATATTTGTGTTATGCTAATAGAATAGAGTGATAGAGAAAATATTACAGAACATGATTGCTTGGTGTTATGATAACATGTGACGGCCTTAACCTTTACTCTGCGATATATTTAGAATTGCCTTTACACATGGTATTCAAAAGCTTTTTACCGAGCTTCATAGAATTTCTTTCATTTTTCTCTAAGAATCTCAATCATGTTCAACATAATATGTTGTATATTCACACATTACATTGACTATTAGTTTTATAATATTATATTTATTACATACATAAAAACACATATTATCTCACTTTATGGAAAATCCAAGCCTTAAAATGTAAACGAACTTTGAGTATCAAATCGGTTGGTTATTACGAATTTCGTAGATCCTTCAAGGATTGCTGTTATACGTGCTAGTAACTGTATAAATAATCCAGCGTGAAATTCCTGTATATTTCACAATGAAGCCTGTACAGTCATCGTAAAAACCTGAGTTCAAACATCTATACTATTCCTTATAAAATTATCAGTCACGGTCATAAAGATGCCATGCCGTACTGAAATAAATCTGTCCTCTACATTCAGATAACTCGACCGTTTCCTGTTGAAGAAGCCTGTGAGTTCATGATTCCATTTGTATGTATATTTGTTTATAACACTAAATTCCCTTAAAAAAAATTCTTATCAGGGTAAATTTAGGTCTTGGTAAATGTGTTGAATCAACCGATCCAAGCTTCTGCATGATACCATGGTTTTAGATTATGTTATTTAATGTCAATAACTTTGGTTTTTATTTTAATTATTTAACTGATATTCAATTATTATAACTCTAAAAAGGAACAAGGAACTTTTTTCAATGACACTGTTTACGATGGTCTTCCATGTCCAATATTGATCAATGAGATTTTAGTTGATCTTTATTTGGTCATTAGCATCAGTACTTATTAGGCAATAGAGTACAGTAGAATGTTAGATCGCTGCTCTTCATGTAGGTCATAGGTTCAAATCCCGGCCCCTATAAAGCACACGTCAGGAGCAAAATTTAAAGTTTCATAAACCTTTATATAAAAATCCTTAATATTCATGGAAATAATAAAATAATTTATTGTTTTTATATGGAATCAGTCAACCCTCAATAAAAGGGTTCTCAAGGCCAGTAGGGTAACAGGGAAGTGGAAAGGGAAGAGACGAATGGATTAGGGTGATTTATGATTGAAGCGTGAAATTTGGTGTATTTGTCGCATAGTACTTGATTTTAATGTTGGGATGGCTGTTATGTATAATGTGTTTTGTGATGTACAATGGTTTGTTGATACAGCAGTCATGGGCGTACCCAGCGTGGGACGCAATAATAACGCAGGCCGGAAGCAATAATATAATAATTTTTTTCAAGCAAATAATTGTAATAACTTAGTTGATAAAGCACTGCTATAATTATACATAATTTTTGTTTCATTCGCCTTTTCCGCGGTAAGATGTTACAACCTGAACGACCATAGCTTGCCCCCTCCCCCAGTTTTGATCCTGGGTACGCCCTTGCCAGCAGTGGCTTCGAAGTATGTTCCTTTTTTACGTGTGCATGTTTTACTGAATCACAAATTTCGCTTTGAATTTCCTAATCAGTATCAGAATAGTTTCATAGATTAATCTTTTCTTTTGAAAGTTAATATAAGGCGTGACAATGGACTCCAATGTAATCTTTATTTCTACCAGATCTATTAAGCAATTAACACATGGAATTAAAAAAGTATGGAAGGTTCCTCGGATTCATACTTAGACGAATGGCCTACAAGAAAATAAATTAGATTAAATAAATTATCAGGTTCAGTTTTAATTACTAAAATTACCTTAAGATTCCTCTTGGAAATCTAGGAATATTTTGCTGAGAGTCACAATGGGAAGAGTAATAAATATTCCTACTATGATTCCCTGCTTTGACCGAGTAATTTGACTGTACCTTTTCAGTTGATGTTTTCTAAATATGGTCATTGGCGGATCCAGGGGAAGGCCTGTGAACGATGTAGCTCCCCCCCCCCCCAATGGAAACTTTTATTTATATGGTAATTTAAAGATAGAATTTAACTTTACTAAAAGTAAGGAATTAAGGTAAAAGAACAAATAATATACAGAACAAGTACAGTTTTAGTTATGGGTAAGGGAACATAAAGGTAAAAAAGCTGATTGGCTGATCCAGGGGGAAGGGCGGTGGGCACCCCTTTACAACCGCCTGGATCCACCAATGATTATGGTTCATCAATTAATTGTTCTTCCAGAAATTAGGTACCATAAGTTGAAACCTTGGACTATTTTATTACTACTCCAGTTGTAATATACCACCAATAGGCCACAAGCGACCACCGGCGAGTCGGAAGGAGCGCTCCTAATCCTCGACCTAAGAGACTGTATCCGTTGGCCTCAGGTTCCCCCGCTCATCGAGATAGGGGTTGTCTTTTTTGTAGGCCTAGAAAATCCTCCCGGAGCTGGCTAGGTCAGGGCCCTCCCTCCCGTTCACATGTAAATCAACTCTCCTTTCTCACCAGGTCGTTCGCTACTGCTCTTCGCATTAGCATAATGTGTCCGACTGTTTGCCTAATAGCCAGCCGGTGTACACCAGGCCAACGTCTTACTCACCAACCTCGAAGGCTGTAAGAAATGATCCTGTTGACGTATCGGGACGTTGTGAACAAAGGACTTCAAGTATCGGAGCATTAGCAGGAATATTGCTCATTTAAACGCTGAATCAAACTTACGACATTGAAGTATGCGTGGCAACATATTAACCATTCCCGATAAAAAAGATAAAGAAAGGTATCGCGTAAAATCATTTATATCGAATAAAAACCCAGAAGAACTAGAATGACCAGGTAGTAAATTCCTGTTTGAAAACATATCAGTTGCTTATGTGCTATTTATATCTTGTTCAGTTTGCAGTTACTGTAAATATTTATCCTTACCGCTCACTTCATTTTTTTATTCAGTACTAAAGAATTCTATTCGAAGTAAATGATATGTATCGTTTAACTTGATGAATTTCTTTCTGATTATGTTCCTTACCCAAATTAGTAGGTTTCTTTCAATTGCATATATTAATATTCTTTATTTATTCGAAGGTTAAAATAATTTTTATTAGAAGGATAATAACTAACAACATCAAAGAAACAATAAAAACTCAAATTATTAACAACGTTACAAATAGTAACTAAATGTAAATAATACAATAACACAAAAGTAATCTTCGTAAAAAATCATATGCTTCTCTGTACCGAGCGAGACTAAGACTCCAGTCCATTGCTTCTTATATTTAGTCTAAAATCGAACATTATAGAAGTATCTCGAAAAGCATAGAAACTTCTCGTTCAATATAGAACATGTACTGGAACAGTTAGGTAACTATTCCAGTAAAACGTCTCTAACTCTTTTCAATGCAAGAAACAAAATAATATGGTTTTGTCCCACGTTAAAATCTCGTATATGTTGACCATTATTTATGTATCTTTCGCTTTATATCATTAATCATTAAATTGAATATTCTAATTTCAAAGACATAGAAGAAATCCTTAAATTTAATTTATATATTATCTATTTTATTATTTTTAAACTAGTGCATAATAGCTTAAAACAATATTTTTTCTTTACTGACAGTACAGTTATTGAGTGAACATATTTGGTTGGTAAATTAAAAATTTAAATTTAGATTTTAAACAAAAAGGAACTTGTTGAATTAATTATTTAATTAAAGCAATTACATTTGCATTAAGAATCGTCTCCCTAGAGAATGTTGCGTGTTTTAACCTTTTTTAATTTTTCCCTTTTTCATTCCAAATGGAACATTTTCCATTCATCCTGATTAAAATTTTATACTGATATTAATTAGCTACAATTATTTAGTTTGAATCCCATTTGATTCACCCTACAACAAATATATCAGTGATATGAATTGCGATAAGTAGATTTTTTTTTCGATTCTGTATTTTCCTTTATAAAATTAAAATGACAGATAAGTAATATTATAAAAATGTTAATAATGTTGTTTATCATTAACCGAAAACCAGAATAAACATTTATATTAATGTTTTCAGATAATGTATATTGAATAATTTAATTCAATTTTAACGTCCTCAAACATTTGAATGGTATATCTGCGGCTTGCAGTAAGGTCTAAAAAAAAGCTGTCGCACTGTTGTGCAGACCATATTGTAATGGATTCCAGTAGCAAGTTGCCCATCTGTTTAATGAAGAGGGAATGCAGATTCAAAGGAACGTTTTGCATATGAAAGGGAGAAGTCTTTTTAAAAGGTGCCCATTCGCTTAAACCTGTCTCCTCAATTTAGTTTAACTCGTTCCTTTTAGAGTCCATTAATTGATATATATTTATAGCGATTGATCTAGACCGTATAAAATATCTTATTGAGAAATGTGGTTGGTTAACATCTGAGTTAAAATTAATTAAACTATTGATTGTGCTAATTTGAGAAATCAACAGCAATTATTTTGGTTGAGATACGACGTTCATTAGAGAAGATTTTAGGCTTTATAAAGGTAGGCTACCTACACTCCTACAGAAAACAGTATTACAGTTTTATTTAATTTTTTTTTAGTTTATGGCGTTATATTTCTGTAGTCAGTAGTTTGCAAAAATATTCGCACAGCGAGAAAAGTAGGTGACTCCCTCTTAGGATTCTGTAAACAATGACCGTTCAAAGTGCCCAGTAATACGTGACCACGTTCGAGGCGTTAGTTATCTTTCCTTTCTTCAAAGTCAGCCAGAAAAATATTCCACTAAATCTGCTGACAGCTATATTAAGGAATGTGTCTGCTCGCCCTTTAGCTTCCACTACATCCTTCGAAAACAACTTACTCATATCTAGATATTTTTAGGTGGTGCGAATTATCGAATAAATAATAGCCTGAATGTAACACGATCCAAATACTACTATAAAAAAATTAACAATGAATGAAAAGTAAGAGGATTTTAAACAAAAGAAAGGCATTTCCATTCCGAAGTTTCAATTTAACCGAAAGACAATGTGAGCTTTGAAGGTTTTTTCATTGCGTATTGTGCCATTGATGTCACCTACTAGGGGGGATAGAGTGTTGGCCAATAAGGTATCTATTTAGAGTATGGACATTCTTTACATAATTATTGGTAAAATAATTATATTTCTGAAAAGAACACAAAAAATGTCAATTTTAGGGTGACATGCTATTCAAATATGAGATACCTAAATGAAAATGATGTTTTACCGTACGGTAATTTCATTTCGGACTAATCGAAAGCTCTATTATCTGAATAATACTGCGGAATTTTCTGAAATACATCACTGATAAAGTGAACATAGTGCTGAAAGATATCATTGCTTACGGAAAATTTAAAAAAAGCAAAAAAAGTATAATAATGATGAAAACACATTTACAAATGGTCTCAGACAATCCCTTTTCGAATTAACTTTTGTGGCGGACCTTGGTAGCCTACTTTTCGAGAACCAGTTCCTCGGTGAGTCCAGATCCTGAATCTTTTCTTATCCTTTCCTACCTGCAAGCCACTTTATATTTGATGGGAATATTACTTAATATACCAACCATATTACTCCAGTTTTCAGAAATTTCATGGTGCTATATATCATGGGCGCCACCAGCACCAAATTATTGGGGGTGGCGGTTCATTATTCTCTTAGATAGGTAAAAATTTGAGAGGATAAAAGTTGAAATAACAAGGCCTAAAAACGCCTCCTCCAACGATGTACTTTAAAGGTATTTATAAAACTTGTTACTTTATGTCACAGTTAGTGTGTTAAGTAGATAGCCTTCCAAAATATTGGGGGGAACGAGTCCCCCTGCCCCCCCCCCCCCGGCGTTGACGCCCATGCTATGTATACCTTTTAATTCTTTTGACCTCGGTTCGACCAAAAATGGTCACCACTGATCCTATAACGAAAACGAGTCTTAACTGAGTAATAACATTTTAGTTTCCACTACGCGTAACAATAGTCATCACTATTGGAAAATGTCAACATGTGAAACTCTGTGGCTTTGGTAAATAAAAGTTGTTTACGTCTCTCTCATATTAAAAGGCTATTCTTTTCGTTGTTATGGGCGTATTTTCGTTACATATGTAAAAAATCTGGTGCGTGCGCGCAACACACAACTTTCACTTAGCAACTTACTTAGATTAGAAATTAATGCGTTTTGTTAATTGCCACTTCTCAAATGAACAGAACGGCTTTAATTATTAACAATGGTCTGTCATTAAAGGCGTACTCCGCATGCGTGGGCTCAACGAGTTTTATGAGTTGACTGAATATTTTTCTTTTTTCCTCCTCTTTATGTTTTCTTTATTTTTATTATATCTCATATTTAGCCATTTCTTATATTTAGGCGTAACGAGAGACAGTTAATTTCTCCATATAAACAAAAACAAAGGTACTTCAAAGGAAACAAACAATCAAAAAAGGCCCCAACCCTCCCAATAAAAAGCCCCCCTCAGAACATTTTAATAATGATAAAGCTTACCTGATATTAAAGAACACCTAATTTTCATTAAACATGACGAATTTGATAAAAATCGTTAAAGCCGTTTTTGAGATCATCGAAAAAAAGGTAAAAATTGGAAAAAAAATTATGAAATAAAGTGCCCGCTCCGTTTGACCAATTTTGATAAATATTGGCTATCACATCTTTGGCATATACATACATCAAATACCCAGTTTGATCAAAATCGTTAAAGCCGTTTTTGAGTAAATAAAAAAAAAAAAAACACGTGAAAATGATACAAAATTTATTAAGTAAAGTCCCCCCTCCGGTTAATCAATTTTGATGAAATTTTTACAGTCGTATCACGGGCATATAAATAGATCAAATACTCAGTTTAATCAAAATCGCTAGAGCCGTTTTTGAGAAAATCGAAAAAAAAAACGTAAAAGGTTATTAAATAAAGTACCCCCTCCCTTTGAGCAATTTTGATGAAATTTTTGCTGTCACATCGCGGGCATATACCTACACTAAATATCCAATTTCAGGTTCCCACGGTTTATAGTTTTTGAGCTAGTCTGTTCACACACACAGAGACCATTTCGCGGGACTTGGTTATTTCGACTCAGGGGGTCCCAAAACGTGTATTTCCGTTGAAAACGAGAAGTCGAAATTTTTCACGATCGCAATACTTCCACTTACAATATATTTCATATATAGGTAAGGGAAAGTAAAACTAATAATAGCCGGCAACTGTATAAAACAAATGAAACTTTGAAAAGGCCCAACTGCTTATTTATTCATATTTTATTTTTAATTGACAACTATTGATAGTTTTCTAGAATTTTATAGCTATTTTACTGAATAATTTTAGTGTATTCCAAGAAAGATATAATTATTTTTGCATAATAAATATCTTGTCGATAAAATTATGGTATTTTATATCACTCAATGCTATGTTAGCAGTATTTACTCGATGAGGTCTATATTTTCCAATTCATAAAATTCTTTAATTTATGCGGATGATTAAATTTTCAAGGAAAATGTTGTAAGAAAGAATAAAAATTACTTAAAGCATAATAAAACATACATTACCTTGTTTTTTTTTTTAAATAAATATTTATTGAAATTCACATCTGTATTTACATGGAATACAATCTTGATTTAAAATCATTTTTTCCAAATCACATTTCTGTACCTCTTTTCAAATATGTCCATCAAATAATAGAATTTTCATGTGATCCACCAAAAGCAAAAGGTTGATGAGAACGATTTAATGAAAATTCAAATATGTATAAGAAATACATCACTTAGTACATTTAGAATAGTTAGCGTACCTTATAGGGTACGAATCTAAGAAAAACAGAGCTAAAAAAAGAGCAGATAACAAAGATTAACTGTGTGGATGTTGTCATTTTTCTAATTTGTCCTGAAACTGGCGGGGCCGTATTCATTAATATCATCACGTCCATCGTTTCGAGCCTAAAAATAAATTACTTGGAAAAGGTCTGATTCTTGGCAGCTTTAGTTATTGGGATCGGATACACACATACCGACCGAAAACAAATTTAATTAAGCGTAAGTAAGTAATGCAATATGTGCAAGTTTATCTCTTATCTGATAAGCGTTTCAACATTGAATTCTGATGTTTAAGTATTTTTGTTTTGAATTAATTGATTAAAAATACATGTATGAATTAATTCATCTTTTTTAATACGATCACTTTATTCATTAGTGGCTAATCGGCCACAGTGGGAGTCCTAAATTTTGCATATCCAGTTTTGTTTAGGATAGGGTGGGAGATGATCTTTCACAATTAGCTGACATCGCGCGGGCTAAGAACCGCCATTTTAGGCCCCCTCGGAAGGACTGCATGACCAACATCTTTTTACTCGCTTATGAAATCCTATAATCATCTGCCGGACTGCGAACCAACAACCGTGGATTTAGGATGTTATAATGCTAACCACTCCAAAACAGGTGACCCCAAATACGATTGAACCAGTCATTTGAGAAATCCGACTCGTCCAAAAAACGTTTTTTTGAAAACATACAATAAAGGTAATTCAATTAACTATATGTTTTAACAAGGAATACGTGTGATTTAAATTTCATTATTGGATTGAGACTGCTTTTTAATTTCAAAGAATAAGATCTCTTATCCCATTTTTATTAAAATTTTAAAATGTTACCTAAATTATGTTGTTCAATTATTTTGCATCCTTCTTTAAATGGTATGTTGTGAACCAGATGGAGTCTGGGTTATTTTTTCATTATTTAATGGTGTTATAACTTTTTGTCACGAATAGCGAAGGTTAAAACAATTGTTTGAATTAGGTAAAAGCTTTATGGTATGTATATTAAATTTTATATCCTTTATATATGGCGTATTTAAAAAAATTAAATCACACCTTGAATTAAAAAAAAAAAATTTAATGAGAATATGAATTGAT
Organism: Aelia acuminata; assembly: GCA_911387785.2. NCBI lineage: Eukaryota > Metazoa > Arthropoda > Insecta > Hemiptera > Pentatomidae > Aelia > Aelia acuminata. The sequence goes on along the minus strand of OU426978.1, from coordinate 129,147,374 downwards.
ATTCTGACAAAAACAGTATTTTTTTTAGGCCCTTCCCTCTTAACAAGCTTTAATGAATATGATTTAATGTATGTTGATAGGACCTTGTTTGCTACAGCAAGTCTGGATAACTTGAGACAGTGTGCAATTTAGTATGACAATCTATGATGTAATTTATTGAGACAAAAAGGCAAAAGTGTAATTCAAATGGGCATACTACTTTACAAGACCATAATTTCATTCTTCATTTGTCGTTAGTAAGTAAACTTTGATCGTATTTCGACACCAGTGTCAGTCCGCTTCATGACTCATATCTGATGTCAGCTCACTAGACCCTCCTGCATAAACATTAATTTCACAATATACTGACGCAATGTTAGGGAATGACTTGTAAAAAAAATAAACAATATTAGACTCAATATACATTTAATTCTTCACTGAGTCCTTACCCACTATTGGTGTAGTTATGAGGCCAGATTTTCGTAAAAGACTCGGCGGTTTGATGTTTATAGTATTTATTATGCAAATATATGTATTTTTATTTTAATGCTGCTATTTGGAAATGATATTCTGCGAAATATTAATTTTGGCTTTTATTTTTTTCAGGTAATGGAATGATTCCTCCTTGGGTACTAATTTTTTCTTCAGATGAGGTATTCGTATATTCGCTATACTTCTTTAACTAGGCAATTCAGAATTGTAACCATTCTGATGATTCCTTTACTCACATAACGATTTCCACTTTAATAATCTTTACGCCTTTTTGGTCCTACAAAATGTTTAATACCTTGCTATTTTTTTTCTTATTTTTCATATTTATTTTATATCTATTTCAGTAATATCATAGTTATCTTTTATAACGGCAGGTGGTAGTGGGTTGCGTGGTGCGGGGGAGAATGGTAAAGATGGATTGAGGAGATAAGATAGGGCAGGCAGGTTTGGTGTAGGCTGTTTACAGAATGGCCATAGCAGGAAATAGAGACAGATATTTCCCCCATTCCAGGGAGATATAAGATTGTACACTAATGGGATGGGAGACAGTTGGCAGACATGGATATGTATCAGGCAAGGCATTACAGATATCGGCGAGGGTTGGCCCCCCCGTTCCTGACTCATTGTAGAGCCAGAACGCCACCACCCATGAACCACTCCAGCGCCCCGGAGATCAATGAAAGGAGCAACGGAGTGCTGTAGCCCCAGCGGGAGTCTGTCGCGGCTTAAATGGCCTCCTATTATTTTCCATATCCATAGTACAATGGGAGAAGTCGAGGGGGGCGTCAAAAGGCCTAGGCCAACTTAAAAGTTATTGAACCTTCATCCAAACAACCCTGCTAATTCGAATTCCCTAATAGATTCTGTTGTGGATTAAGTGGTGCTAGCTAGGCTCTGTAGAACTATTTATATAACTTACCAGGAAAGAGCTCCGTATAAACCAGAAGACCGGTATTATTTACGCACCACCAGGAATGGTCCACACAGTTCTGTGAGAAGGCGATTTGTAAGGTAGCCAAGATCACGTCCAGCTACCTAAAAGCTAAACAAACCAGATGGCCTCTTCAGTTGAGATATTCTCTTAGATCCGGCTGGAACCCTGAGGCGTGTCACGACCACAACCGGTCCACAACTATTGTGACTGAGCAACTAATTTTCCGAACCCGAGCTCTGCAGATGGGTACACCCGGCCTTAGCTTCATCACCAAAGATAGCTTCATCGTTGCTTTTGTAGACTCCTGAATCAATGTAGTAACGAGTTCAATTTGTTCTATAATAAACAAATCCTAACTATATTTTCTTATGTACATATCTTTTCAGTCAATTTTTTTTTTTTTTTTTACTTCCCAATATGATTTCATCGGAAATATCTTTCCTTCCTTTGTTTGGCAACCCTTTCATTCATAAATCAAATTGAGGTCAATATCCAAAAGTTATCTCTAACGGAAGTTGATAGCTAATCAGAACTAAACTGTCCTTCCTGATGGCTAATTTGTACATTCCTGTGATCATCCCGAATTTTTGATTGATTATCGTATCAATGAACTCATATTCATATTTGAATTTTTAATCTCAAAAATTTGAATAAGTTGTGTTGAAGTGAAAATATAATAGATAGGAGAATACAATTATATAAAAAATCATTTATTTTTAGAAGTATGAAAACTAATCACCTCTATATAGTCGCGTGAGCAATTAAGAAGGCTTTACGGGGAAAAAGACCTTAATTAAAGTTTATGAAAGGCACGCTTGTGATATGTTTCACTAATGCATAGCTACTTAACAAACGTGTCTTAAAAGGAGATAATCAGAGAGATATCAGTTTTGTAGTATCAAATTTAAGTTATTGTACCCATTTCCTCCATTATATTATTTCAAAATTATATTTCTAACAATCATGTACACCTTATTGATAAGGTCTATTTTTAAAATTTCCTAAAACCGAACTGATAACTGATATTGTTCAATGAGTCCTAAAAAACAATATTTGTTCCTTATCTTTTTTAAGAGCTATATCCGTTGATTGATAAAATTATTTTCTTGTTTCAATGCTTTGGATAGCCTGAATTCCAACATAATTCCACGATTTAAGATGTGTTTTCCATGATGTGTTTCCAGAACGTTTTCCATGATTCCGAATTAATGTATTAAAAGTTTGTCTCATTGTCGAGAGTGGTTTTATAGTTGAAAAGTTCATCGACACAACTTCGACACAGTAAGAAACCAATCAAGCTACCGAACGAAGCGCGAATCGTCTTAGACGATTTAGTCCGGTTAGGTCAGTTAGCAACTTAGTTACTGTGGTTAAAGGGGAAAGCGTTTCGTGTGGTAACGCTTTTACCGTGGAATCCTTCTTAGCCTATTTTTTCTAGAAAAAGTCAAAATCTGACTCGAATCGAAATATGTCAGGACCAAGGTCGTCTTAAGCTAAATAAATAAAATAAGAACTCAGGTGAAAAAAAATAACTCCTGAAATTATCAAACACTGTGAATTTCAGAATACTATACATTATGTATTACCAAATATCAACAGGGTCATACTAACCGAACCCAAGCACGCTTTGAATCCTGCCTAATCTTATGAACCCGTTGGGGTTCAATTGGAACCTATCTTTGGTATTTCGTTCTCAATAGGCTCTTTCTAATGAATGAATGACCGATTATCAGCCGTTCCAAGGCCAGATAACTCATTCTTAAAATTGGGCTATCATTCATGTTATAAGACATTTTTAATTAAACCATTTCCGCAATAATCTGGGAACATAATCATTTTTCGAATCACTTATTGTAATTCTGTTTTCGTTATGGTTATTTTGGATATTCGAACTAAATATGATACTAATAAAAAATATTTGTTATCATTTATCTTGTAAATGATAAAGCGGGAATCGATAGTTGGTATTTCTTTGGCTTACCTTTCTATAGTAATTTTTATTCATATAAGCCTAGAATTTTATTGAAAAACTTAAATAATTTATGGTTAATATGATAAGGTGAGAGACTTGATGTAATATACATTGGTAATTATCTGTTTTATTTTATTCACCAAGTGTATATTCAATGTTATGAAGCAGCGGCCTTCTTTCTTGTTGCCTAAGAAGAATCAAAGGGAATCGTTAAGAATGTAAGATTATAATCGAGTAGATATGTGTGGATTGGGTTTTTGGAAAGTTCGGTGTGGTAGTGAGTTTATGATGAAGAGAACTGCCTTATCCTTGCGAGGTCGAACTTCAGTTAGCAGTGGATTCATACAGTATTTTTCACATCATTTCAGAATATATGAAACATTTTAAATCAAAACTTGGTATTTTCAATACTTTCTGTTTCAAAACTCAAAACCTTTCATATTTGGCCGTGTTACACAATTACATTGTTATATTAATTGTACTTGTATGTTATATTATACAAGTTCCTTGTTGTTTACAACTAAGCCAGTTTAGGGGACACTATCTACAGAAAAACAAAATCAGTTAGACTTGGAAATAAATTAAAAAAAGTTTTTGTGCTAGACTGCAATTATATGGCCAATTTTTTTTATGTCACTTGAAGCGCGGAAATACAAAAGGGTATAAGTGCCAAAAATATAAAAAAAAAAGTTTTTTTTTTTTTGCCAAATTGTTATATGTGTCAAAGCCAATATTCAGAAATGGGTATAAGTAACGTTTTATTGAGAGGAAGTAAATCATTGAGCATATGAAAGATGGCATGGGTGTAAGTGTCGAACGTAGTTCACTCTAGTGGGTATGTATACTATTTATACCACATATATAAGGCATTTATACCCTTTTCCATTTACATGCTTCAATTGTACTGGTAGCAAAAAAACATGTAACAAATAAAGTTACTGATGATTATTTAATTGGAGTTTTTAAATCGAGGATGGATTATAAGTGTTTAAAGCAATATTTTTAGGTTCTGCTTATGATGGCTTTAGAATTGATATAACTAAAAGGGATTAATTATTATGCATAATAGCTTCGAATAAATTAATTTATACAAACCAAAATTTAACAATAATTGCATTTGTCAAAATAGTATGAAATCGGATGACTAGAGATCTTTACTAGAAATTAAAGCACCGAAAACAGACGAATCCCTTCCGGTTATCTCAGGACCCTCAGCCGGCTGCCATTATTGGCCCATCAATTCTGTTGTTAAATTTAAAACTTCCACTAGTCAGACGTCACTGGAAGCCCAAACACAATACGAGGAAGCTGTTAGTTGGAAACCAATCTTTCACTATTTCAGGAAATGGCTATTTATCAAGGTTCACCACTTTACTTGTGCCTCATTGGAAATTTATTTTTACATTTTGTAATTAACCGTGCATGTTTTGAACAACAAGCTTGCTAAAATCTGATCAAAAACCAAGCACAATGTATATATATCTTCTACTTAATTTATTTTATGATGGGATTTTTTTTTATTTCTATTTGTTCCCTTTAAGTTTAAGTATGTTTGTTTGTTTTAACGTCCCTTTATGCCACTAAGGCTAATCAGACGATGCTACAGTGGGAGTCCTAAATTTTGCCTATCCAGGTAAAATTAGGAGAGTGGTCTTTAACGAGTACCTGATATCGTACAGGCTCGGGACCTCCATTTTACGTCCTATCCGAGGGACGGCATAGACAAGGATTTTTTACTCACATTAAAAAATCCTAGGACCACCTCGGGACGTGAACTCGCGACATTTAGTATTGCAGGTTTCTATGCTAACCACTACACCACAGATGACCCCCGGTTTAGGTATGTTCTTTTAGATCTGTGCATATTGAATTGATATTAGCTGTTTTTAAGTTGAAACAAAAACAGATGGTTATTTAATGCAAAGTTTCGCTCAAAATAACTGAATTTTGAGTTATGCTGCATTTCATAGATTCAATTTATATATAAAAAAACAGTTAAATAGACCTTCAATGCCGCAGATCGATTCGCTGTTCTCCTGTGATCATTAGCTTAAATAGTTTTGCTTCGACCGTAATTTACGTAACATTGATTCACTTTGAAATTAATGAGTTTAAATATATGTACCTATTTTCATTTTATTATTTATTTTAATTAGAAACGATACGAGCAGTCCAACCTAAAACTGGTCCAAAAAAAAGAAAGAATATTTTTTTGTAGGAATCCATTCCGTGACTGCAATAAGTAGAATATGTACCCTATTAGTTTTCGGTGCGGGGGGTTTACACCCTATTTTCATCTTCTTACGCTTACTGCCTCTAGTCCCTTCAGGGCGTCTCATTTGCATATTCTCTTCCTTTCTTGATCACAACTGTTAAAAATACTTAGCAGGTATTATTTTATCGTTTTCCTCATATTAATTTATTCTTTACGATAGGTTAAATGATTATTAGGATTTTCAGTTAAAACTTTTTTATTTTGATAGGTTAAATAATGGTCAGGATTTTCAGTTTACAATGATATTTATTATGGTAAGCCAACGTTTCGATCCAGCTTGTGGATCTTCATCAGGGCTAAAAGAAAACAAATATATGAGTATCTATGCTAGAGGGTGACAATAAATGGATACAATACAGAACTGATAATAATATAAAAGATGGTATACATAAATATTAAAATAAGAGGCTGGTTAACAAGATAAAATAGAATATGATATTTACCTACTGAGTCCAGGTGGATACTAAGACTAAAGGTAAAAATAAGGTAGGGGTAGTGGTAGGGGGTAGGTTTGCCGACTTCAAAGGTTTATGGCGGGGAAATCCAACGCTTTTTTAAAGCGTTTTTAAAGCGTTGGATTTCCCCGCCATAAACCTTTGAAGTCGGCAAACCTACCCCCTACCACTACCCCTACCTTATTTTTACCTTTAGTCTTAGTATCCACCTGGACTCAGTAGGTAAATATCATATTCTATTTTATCTTGTTAACCAGCCTCTTATTTTAATATTTATGTATACCATCTTTTATATTATTATCAGTTCTGTATTGTATCCATTTATTGTCACCCTCTAGCATAGATACTCATATATTTGTTTTCTTTTAGCCCTGATGAAGATCCACAAGCTGGATCGAAACGTTGGCTTACCATAATAAATATCATTGTAAACTGAAAATCCTGACCATTATTTAACCTATCGTAATTGAAGAACAGTTGACCATCTCTCATCTCTACTTTTTTATTTTGGAAAGCCAAAGTTTCGATCCAACTTGTGAATCTTCTTCAGGGCTTCTGAGTCCAGAATGCTACAAGGACTCCACTCTGAGTCTAACATACTTACTAGTAACTAGTATCTCATAAAGATCCACAAGTTGGATCGAAATGTTGGCTTTCCAAATTAAAAAAGTTTTAACTGAAAATCCTTCAACCTATCGTAAAGAATAACAGTTGACTAACTCTCACCTCTATTAATTTATTCTGTCTCAAAACACTTTCTGTATTAAAATTTTCAGAATATTAGTGATAAATAAATTAGTTAACACTTATACTTATTAGTAAATTAGCTATTGCAGTTTTTTTTTAACCTCGCAATGAAGTTTTAATGAACGGTTGTACAAGAACACGTTTAAATGCTATCAATTTATCAATTATTTCATGAACAATAACTTGTGGATTTCATTTATTTTTTTTATGATTTTGATATCTATCATATAATATATCAAAACTCTAAAAAAATTCTTCATTCCTTGCAATGTTTTTATAATTTATTGTTTTAATTGCGTCTGCTTCCCTAGCCATCTTCTCTTTGATTTTTTTTTAACTCTTATTATGATTTATTCGAAGAAATTATCATTTGGTCGCGAGAAATGACCTTAGCGCTAAATAGGGAGAACCTATGTAGGTTTCCATAGAATTCGAATTTGGTTATAAGGACAGGTGTAGAAGGCCAGCATTTTTTGTCCGGTGGGCGAAACATCTGTTGAAACGTGGCTATGATAAGATTAATTCAGCAGTTATAGAAATGCAAATAGATGCCTTTGAATACACTGAAATCTATTGGATGAAGTTTACCAAAAGGGAACATTCACATTGCATTTATTTTATTTTGCTTCCGTACTCTATTCCTTAATTATAAGATTATCATTAAATTAACGGTGTAAAATGGTCCTCTGTATTCTTATCAAATCTTGGAGTCTCTGTGAAACCCCCGACTCACTAAGCCTTGACGATGAACTATAAACTTGGACCAAAACGTGAAGGTAGCTCAATGAAGAAAATTCTCTCTATCCAAACAAACTGTATATTCCCGCATTACGTCTTATATGTTATTTTGAATCTATATCTTAATTTTTTATGAAAAGAACTTGATAATCTTGGCCTTTAATAAAACCCTCTTTGGTTTTAAAAAAACGTAATATGATGACGATTTTCATATATAACAAAAGCTGAAGTTCAACATTCAATGTTTCCCTCAGAATATAAATATACAGTATTTCTGGATTTATTCGTTAGGGCTTACGTATGTGTCGTCTTTATAGGTTATTTACCATTATTATAATACTCCTCTCCATTTTTGTAAAATGATTTCCATCTAAGTAAGTCACGTAGTTTCTGCGTTTTACCCAGAACCGGAAAGAATTCGCTGGAGGCATTTGATGTATACACGATTCGGACCCGGTTTAGTCTATTATTATTTCCTGAATAGCCTGATTGTTAGAAGAAACCGGTTTTTTTCTTAATTCTCAGGCGATTTTTTTTTTTTTTCATCTACGCTTTGGAAGATTAAAAAAAAAGAAGAAACGCTGATGGAAGACTTCCTTATAATATGGGTATTGGTTGAATAGACCATGACACTGGTATCCCCTTTTCCTTAATTTTCGTATTACTATGTGTGATATAAAATCATAATTTGATGACTATTTTAAGCTTGAAATTAAATATAAATATGCTAATCTTTCATATGCAAACATATGTATCAAATCTTGTATTTCAATATTTAATTTCTTAGAGAGTGACATAAATAAAATAAAATAGCTTTGGGGTTAATTAGAAAAAAAAATAGATATTTTCATACCGCTATTTCGCTACGGACTAGTCATGCAGACTATTCAGGAAAGTTTTTTTTTAAAACAACCACAGATAAAGGAAGATAGAGGTTGCCTAATAACCAACTATAGTGGCCGTACTTTTATCACTTCTTCCTCGTGGTCGTGTGTATAGTATCACTCGGTATTATCAGAAAACCATTAGGCCCATAGGATTCCCAGAGGAGATCCTAATGAACACCAATGGGAATTCAAATGAAACTTTAGGAGGATGAGTCGTGTATTTTATGAGGCGGGGAACTTTGTTAATAATTTCTGGGGGAGGTTTATTATATTTTAAGCAGGAACCTTACGACTTGTTAAGGCTCTCTCTTTGAATGCAGATCATGATGAAGCAATCGCTGTTGTTTCTTCTGCGACAAGATACCCTTTTTTAGGTTCTCATCGACAAGTCCCTTTAATCCTTGAGATCTGCCATCAGCAGTGGGATGACGAGCACAGTGTTTATAGTGGGCTTGGTAGGGTCCAAACTTGGACACTTGACAGATCTCTATATTTAGACCGGTCTTCGTTCTGTGTAAACCTTAACCCTGCGCATTATCCCTGGAAGGCCCCGATGTCAGTAAAGCGTACAGTTTATTGCAGGCTAACTACGGTTCTCTTAAATTAGGCTCATTCTCATTCTCAGCAGCAGTCTCACGTATCCTAAATGACTACAGAGCGTCCACTATATTAATATAATCCTTTAATCGTATTTTTAAATAATGGCCAAACTTAATGGGAATGATTCTGGTTTTTTGACAAATTTTATCAAACTCTTCCACCTCTATTATAAATCTAATATTTAATTAACTGAGAGAACTCAATACGGCTATCATTATTGTTTTCTGAAAATTCTCTTCTTTTTTTATTACTGCTTATGTATACCCAAATTTCTCGATATATATTGAAAACAGGCAAGTATTTAATGAATTATTCAGGCAAGTATCAAATAAGTCTTACCAAGTTACAGATAAATCGTAGACTGTTGAGAGCAATTTAAACTTAAATTTGGTTTTCTGAAATATTTATAGTGACGGCAGATTTTAATTTTGAAATAATATTAGGATTGATTGGTGCATTAAGCAGTGTTCGGAACAACATTTTTAAACAATATTTTTGGTTTTTACTCTTGGTGTAATATCATTTTGTTTTTCATCCGACCCCCCAGAGTGACTGACAAAGAAGAAAAGACATAATATTTGATTGATTAGATTAATATTTAATTAATTAATTAAGTTAATAAAAATAAAACTTTCTTCAGTAACCGAGGCCCAGCCCATTTTCCAATTTTTTTTTCCTTGCTTCGAAAGGCAAAAATATGTGACACAATTAATTGCGGTATTTTTTTAATTACTGTACTGTTTTTGTTTTTTTTTGTGGGGAGGGGGTATAGATGCATTGTTGGAAGTGTATACTCAATTAATTAAGGGCTGAAGTATATCCTTTTTTTAGTTTCTGACTTTTTTATCTTTGACGGAATAGACCCGGATAACTAACTAGTTAGTAATGGAAGAGTTGATACCTTCAAAGTATTATGTACCATTTTATTGTTCTGATATCTCTTAACTTTCTTCTTTTAAGAATAGCGTGAGTGGAAGACCTGGTCCATCCTGATTGTGGTAGTCATTAAAAAGTGGATGTTAAAAAAGGGCGCCGGCTTATCGGGATGGCCTGTGACGGCCAAGAAGTCGTGTGTTCCAAGCTATTATATCTCTGTAACAAAATTAATGAGTTTTACCGCAGATCGATTTTAATGACTCCCTTAGCTGGATATACTAACTCCCTAAGGATAACCTCCCATCTATGTTGCAAGAAAACGTCACACAACCCTCTTAGTGGTACATACTTTATACCTCCCAAAAGCTTTAGAAGCTTCCACAACCTCTGCAACTGACGGTTTAATCATATTAACCAGAGGTTAGACATACAACATTTATGAGGTTATGAGGTTATTCAGTAAATAATTCTTCATTTCATTAACTGTTCATCTTTATTTAATAATTTATTTATATAAATGTTAATAACTTATTCCTACCATTTTGTTTGCAGCTTCGTTTTGTATCCGTAAAGAACATTGAGATAGCTTAAGATACTTCAACTATTATTTATTTATTTATTTACAAATGCATCTACTCATGTTGGGTCATTAGTATTTTAAATCATCATATTAAATACATGGTTTTTTACTTTCATTTACCTGTATATGAAATATATAGTAAGTGGAAGTATTGCGATCGTGAAAAATTTCGACTTCCGGTTTTCAACGGAAATACACGTTTTGGGGTCCTCTGAGTCCAAATGACCAAGTCCCGCGAAATGGTCTGTGTGTGTGTGTGTGTGTGTGTGTGTGTGTGTGTGTGTGTGTGTGTGTGTGTGTGAACAGACTAGCTCAAAAACTATAAACCGCACAGACCTGAAATTGGGTATTTAGTGTATGTATATGCCCGCGATGTGACAGCAAAAATTTCATCAAAATTGGTCAAACGGAGGGGGCACTTTACTTAATAAGTGTTGTTCCATTTTCACGATGTATTTGCAAAAAGCAACTCGTAGTAAAAAACAAGCAAGCAGTAAAAAACTCGACTGTTGATGAAATTAGTCCCTTCATATATAAATTAGCAATAATGTATCGAAAAGTGCTGAGAATTATCAAATTTTTCTATACAGATACTCAATAACTTATGGAGATCTACAAACATAAGTATATACTTAAATTTGTGAAGTTGAGGAATGGCGTTTACATATTATCGAAACACGTCGATTTCTAATCCAAGTAAGTTCGTAAGTGAAAGTTGTGTGTTGCGCGCATCGCACCAGATTTGTTTTGTTTACAATTCGAGTATTTTTCACAGTTCAAGTTTTACATATCGAACATTATTGTATTTAAATATTTACGCTCTTTTTGATAAATAATGGAATTTCTCCTTTTTACTTGGTTTCTCTAACGTTATTCGGTCTGATTATTGAACTGAATTCAGAATACATCATTACAAACTCTTGCAATGATGATACTACACCGATATGGTTATGTTGGAATGATACTATTCATATATAGGAATATATTGGAAGGATACTATTCCGTTTTGAGATATCCCGAAGATTGAAGTGAGTAGTATACAATGTGTGAGAGGTGGTGTAGGAGGTATGGTGTACAATGGATACCTGACTCACCTGAGGACTATGATGCAAAGAGGAATACGAAGAGGCTACTTGTGATGCAGCCAACCCCGTTCTGGGCAAGTCGTTTCGCCCCCTGCCAAGCCCAACTCATCGGGTATATTAATAGCGATGAGTTGGAGGAAACCGCTACCCTGTTCTCTCTCTCTCCCTCTGAGTCACTGAGGATAACACCTTTATACTGCCGAGGATGTACCGTGTCGCTCATACCAAATGTAGAGGATGTCACAAGCGACCTTTGGTTTCGAAATCCGAACAGAGAATTGGGAGAGAGACAGTTGGTTCCTTTGTTATTATTGGTTATAGCCATGAGATGGTGGGTAGGTGTCTGTAGAGGTGTTTTTTACCAAAAAGCAATCAGCCGATGAGTTGTTTACAAAAACGAGGGAGGTTTCGATCGAAACATGTGGGTCGTACTCGAGGCAACTATATAAAAGAAAAACAATTGTGGAACGGGCAAGTATATCAGTATATATCAAATATAATAATATTTACATGGAATCCAAATAACAAATAATTGATACTTATGAACTTGGATATCGACTAATAAATAACGAGATATTGCATTACTATTAGTAATGAATAATGAGATTATGAACTTTTTACTTGTTTTGTTGATTATTTTAGTTAGATGTCTATCTAGTAGTGGTGAGGTTCCAACTGTAAAATTAGAAGTTATTTATTATACTATATGATAGTTTTTTGTTTAAAATAAAACTGGAAATTATATAAGATAAAATTCCTGGATTTTGTTTGTAAAATAATGAATAATATATTGATGCCAAGATCATGGATACGTCAGGATGTTTGGACATGAGCCAAGTAGGATATTTTAAACAATTTTAATATAACGGAAATGGTAATTACAACTTTAAATTTTAATGATAGCAATTCAGTTGTTTCATTGCTGGATACAGTATATAGCAACTGTAAAATTCAGATTTAGACATGGAAGTGGCCGTTTCACCGTAAATTATTATTAAAAGAAATGGATGGTGTCCTGGAATATTGCTTCAATTTGATGCAATAAAAAACATTTTAATATAATGTACTAATTGTGTTAAAATTAAAACTCTTAGGAATCGAGATACTGAAAGTATGTTTTCAAAGCCACACAGACTGGAAGAAGGACGATCGAATATAAGTTAAATAATGTATGTAAATACAACCTGTAAAACCAAAAGCGATGAATAGTGGAAACCAATTGTTCTCCTTACTTTTTATACAGTAAAATTTCAATTGCTGCTTTTATATGCTGTAGCTTGGTTTCTACTAATACCTTTTCTACTTACCTTCTTTTCTTACGTAGAGGTGCTGGCTGTATAATTGATTACAAATTATACCTAATAAAATTATGAATATATTTTAATATAAGTATAGTTGACGGAAAAAAATATTTTATATATATTCCTGCCAACAAAACAAATATATACGTAGGAAAATGGCAAGTTGATGGTTAGACGTGAGAAAGATTGAAAAATATCAGAAGCGATAAGAGACTCGGGTACCTGAACCCCTCTCAGGAAGCAGAAGGTAAATACCAATGACAGCCACAGCTTCCTTCGAGATAACTGCCACGATGGCCAAACCTTGGGGTACGCCTCAGTTATTACTTATCTGTAACTGTGCTTGCTTTCTCCTCCTATGGATGTCAAACATTGTATTTTCCTTGAAGATGTACCGCGAATCAGTTTTGCTTGAAACTGTTGAGCCTATCGTATAACTAATTTTAACTGTGTATTAGATAAAAAGGCTTAAGTTACATTCGAATTCCATTTTTCTTCGTGTTCCCTGTAAAAGTTTAACATCCGTTCAGTTATTCATATTATTAATCAACGTAGTAAAATTTATTTTAGATTCGGAAAAAAAACTTATTTACAATAAGTTAGCCTTGAATATGCCACCCAATATCTCACCTTCCTCCGCTCCATATGAAAATCAAGGACTTGTAATAATATATAAGCAAATGTATGTTTAAAAATACCTAATAATATTAAATCATTTTATTGATTGAATTGAGTAACAAAAGGTAAATTTATATTTCTGAATAAAAAAAAAATATCACCCCTTACATTAAAAAGAAAACCCCTTCTGTCCTGGGCAGTCCGGCACTCAAATGATACCCAAGTGCCAACAAAATGAATTCATCATAGGTGTGACAATAGGGATTAGGTATGTCAAAACAACACCGAAAAAACAAACCAAAAAATACTACATGAGAAAAAGTATTTCAATTACAAAGTATTATTATTTTTATTTTAATTCAGTTGTATCGCTAAGAAAGAAGCAATTCGTCAAGCATGTTTTCGGAAATCATAGCAGCATGTTTTTACATTTAAATTACAAATACATTTACTTATTGGATATTTGTCAAACGGCAAACGTTTACTTACTTAATTCGCCCCTGAATCAACTATTCTATTAAGACGAATCGAATTATTTTTTTTAATATTTTTTTTTTTGGCATTATATAATTTCAATATTTGCTAGTATGTCAGTATTTCCTGAGCAGCGGTATGCCTTTAATGAACCATAGCTGAACTTATGTATATTGGTGAGATACTTTCTTTTTAATTCAACCCTATTTATGAGCCAAAAGTCTGACGGCTAAGGACCGAAATGTTTATTTAACGAAGTCCTTTCGCGAGATTTATGGGTGTGGTCTCGAGGGCTTAAAAGAAGGTCCCTATTTTATGTTAGGCGTCTGGAGTGTGCTCTTAGCGGGCGGCCGGGATCAAAAGAAGCCGAAGTAATAACAGTTCGCCGCACGCCACGAGCCGCAGTCAGCCGGACGTGGTTGCTGACACCTTCAGTTAGGTCTGTGACTAGTTGGGGCTAACTTGGGTAAGCATGTTTTGGAATGTGACGTGGCGGGGGGGGGGGGGGGGGGGGTCGACATATCACTGAAATTTGACCTATGTTTCCTGTGCTACCTTCTCGATTCATTTAATACTATTTATTTATCCTCTTAGCTTTTAATTATATTTTAAAAAGTTTGAGAGCACATCCCGTCTCTTTCTGGTTATTTCATATTTGTGGAAATGACAGATTCTATATAAAAAAAATTGCTATATTAATGCCGCGAATTTACGGTTTTGAGATCTTCAAAAAAATCCGAAATCTCTTTTTTCACATAATTTGTTGTGATATTAGGTAAATTATAAAAATGACAAACCCGAGCAAACCACCTGAAGGCGGACCAAAATCTGTATTACGTTACCATATTACACTGTCAGTATATCTAACGTGTTGGGAGTTTTAATATATGAATTCATTTCACATAAATTTTATACATACCTAGGTATTGGGGTCGAGGGTACATATTAACTTTTTCACGCCATATCCGATCGCCATGAAATATGAAACAGTGATTGTTCAAAGGCAAATTAAAAGTATAATAAGGCCGATTCCTCATAATTTTTACAATAAATAAGTTTTTTATGGGGGGGGGGGGGGTTAATAATTGACTTTTTACCGGTTTATTTGAAAGTAACAGAATCGAAAATTAAGTTGGCATAAGCAGGATCCAAATTTTGAGAGAATATCAAAAAAGTTAGTTAACTTAGTAAAAATGTGTATGACGAAAACATTCAATAAAGTTAGAATCGGTCAGTATTTTTCCGAGAGGTTGACGTTCGTTTGAAATTGAAAATTCAAGATAGATAAGAGGTAAAAAATGCTGGGCATTAACGAACTTACTTAGCTCACGCCTTCTTCCCTAAATCTTAAAAATTCGAGTTTATAAAAATATTATTTCTCCTGCGTTTCTTTAAGAATGCAAAACGTGCCCGCTAACATTGAGTGATGAGCAAGTTAGGTGATAGCATTTGAAGTTTGTATTTTGGAAGAATTTTGAAGTATTCAAAGATAACCGTTCTGCCAAATGAGTGTAACGAACAATACAATATATTCTTAATACATTATAAAGCAATATTAAAATAATACTAGGGTTCCTCTAAAATATTACAGAACAGTTTTTATTTGCCATGATAGATCTAAACCTGAAAACTTATTTCGGTCCTCTATTACAATCCACTATTCATCCCATAAATTTAAATTAGATACATATGTATCTAATTTAAGTATTTTGTATATTAAGGTAAGTATTTTGTATTCTATACATATATTTTGTAAGTATTTTGTATTTTAATTTTTTTTTATTTTTATTTAAAATACAAATTACTTTTTTTATTTTTTATTTAAAATATTTAATTGCATTATTCGTTTAAACATACAAAACAATTGAAATTCCAAAATATTTGTGGGCGGTCATTATCCTGTGATCCCCCCTGGATCCGCCCTTGATTCAAGCGCTTATTTTAATTTAGTTTAATATGTGCTTATAACATTTATAACCTCCATATTACAGAAATATAAGAGTCTTTAATATAATATCTTTGAGTATATTTCTCCTGTATTCAGTACATTAAGATTTCTCCTACAAAATACTTCGTGACAATGATTGCATTGTATTGCTGTGTAACTTTATTCATATGGAAGCCTTATTCTTCATGCCCCGACGACTACTTTAGTTTCTTGTGCCCATAGTACGGTCGGACAAAAGACGGTAGATCAAAGCTGCCATTCGTCGTATCCTTGACTCTAGCTCGGTGGTGGACAAAGGCTTGCCTATTTAAATGAACGCATAAATTATGTTTTTCTGGCCTCCTTATTCATTGGTTCGTTAACCGCCAATAGACGTCTGGATGACAACGGATTCATCCCTTCTTTACATCGTAATAGTCAGATTTATTTTACTGACAAGCTGTAGTGATGTCACTTGCCAGTTTCTGTATCCTTGTTCAAAGCCATGTTTCCATCCATACTCAAAAGTTTCATAAGTTGATTTCGAAGGTTCACTTAGTGAATTATACATTCAGATTGCCATTTACATTCACATATCCGCCATTAAGTTTTATTTAGTCTAGTTATTGTCTCATATTTGACAGCTTTGGACAGGACGAGAAATTAAAAATATTTATATGAAAAATGTTTTAGTTTAAAAATATCACACTAAGTAATTGAAAGGAAAAACAAATCTTTGGGGAAGGCTAAACTTAAATAAACTATTAAACTATAAAATAAACTAACTTAAATAAGGCCATAATTAACAGCTTTAAATCATGAAACAGGTGTAAATTATTGTCAAAGGAATTATAACGATACTGCAATCAAATGGGTTATCTAAGCCAGAGGTGATTTAATAAAATTGAACCACAGAGTGTACTATGATAACGAGAACAAAATATGCTCCCTTATGTAATATGATTGAGTTAAAGGACTTACTCCATTTTTTGGCTAAATGTCCAATACTCAGTGAGATCATAAGAAGATACTTTAAAAAAGATCTCCTATCATTTAGTGAAGCGACAGATTACTTAAATGGCAAAGACTGGCTTCAACTTGCCAACTATTGTAAAGCAGCTTGGGCATATAGGTAATCTTCATGCAGGGAATTTAATTATTAGCAGCATTAATCTTGACAGCTTGGTATTTATTTTTACAGTATTTTATACTATAATTTCTATATTGTTAGTAAGATTAGGTATACCCTGGGATTTAATATTCGCTCGTTATGTTAAAATGTAATAATGTTATTATTATTCGTTATAGGTGCACTTTATCGTTCTTATTGTGGGTTGTAACAAGTTTTATACCGGTTAAATTTTTAAGATGAAAAAGAATTTTTTTTCATTAATAATCGGCATTAAGATAGTAAGTTATAAGGTTTTAGTTTGTCAGTAATAACAATTTAATGTCCTTGGAAATCTATACTGAAGATATCCATAATCTTTCTGGATATATAATAATACAATAATCTTTTGTATTATATGAATGTATTTATTAATGAATACCTACATTCATATAATACAATACTATCACTCTTATTTTATACATTGTCCTCAAAATGGAACGAGAACAAAATATTTCAAATATTTTTTTATTAGTGCTACAAACACTCTGAAACGATCATTAATTGATAAAATAATATCATTCAAAAATGAAAAATCATTTTACTAACAAAAAGATAATCAAAGGAAGAAACCATTTCATAGTTAAGTGACAGAAGCCTTCGATATTTTTTTTGGATGAACACATTTTTCGATAATGGTAGACTAATGATGGAATTAGGTGTCACACATTCTTGAGTGACATATATCCCGCTCCTTATGAAACTATTTCATAGGCATTCACATAACTATGTAAACACGTTTTTTTCTTTTTCTATCACAGAAATGAAAGTTCTTAGTCGCAAGGGACGAATGCCACATAAAATTATCGGATTCATTGGCATTCAAGGATACCTGAAATGTTTTCGAATTATTCATAAAAATTCATCATAAATTTGTTTTTATTAGTTCTCTTCCTGTCTGAATTAATTGAAATTTATAAACTATGATTTTATGTATATGTAAATGATATTATGATTTCTTGTTATATTATTAAACCTAATGTTATTTATTATGCAATTAAATCATTCCGTTTTTTTTATCGATTTCGTTTCAGGGCTTATACTTTACCTAAACCGTATTGGATCTTAAAGGAAATATTTATTTATTTATTCCACATCCTTCCCTTCCTTTCGGCAACACGGGTTCGGCCGCATTAACATGTAACATGTTGTTAAAGTTAATGTTGCGCAATTAATCTTCCCATATACTTCTTCATACTTCATACTTCTCTTCCTCCTCTATCCGGTGGCCTTCCTGAAGCAGGTCCCTTATACCAAATTAAAATGATCTGGGCCCAATGCTTTTTTTACCCGTACACTGTTTGTTTTTTTATTTATTTATTTATTTTTTTTTTTTTATGAACTCTTTTTACTAAACTGTTTAGAGATTAAAATTAGAGAAAAAAATTAAATTTTTACATTAATTTTAATCTCTTTATTGTTAATAGTTTAATCTTTTAATTATTTAATTGAAAACCACCTGATAGCCATAATTTTGGTATTTGCATCTTTATCCAGTCCAATATTAGCATATGTGGCTGGGATATTTTTTTTTTTTTTTTTTCTGTCTACCATATTTACCATAGCAGCGGCAATCGTTATTGCTTCGGAGAACTATATGATACCAAGTTTCCTATCATGATAGGTATAGGTGTAGGGCCGTTATCTATTTTAGCGGGCTCTGTTATGTTTTTGTGCTGCACATGACTGAATCGACCGGACATGAAGGCATAGGGCAAGCTGATGCGGATCTTTGCAGAGGACAACATATAGGGAAGGTATTATGGACCTCCGAGATGGGAGATAGAGATGTCAGTAGAGGAGATGACGGGCCACCCACGGAACATATCTTAAATAGGAGCCTTTCACTGGTCAGCTGGGAGCTCTCTCCCTCTATGAAGCCCTGTGTACACACATGAGGTCCTGTCCATCACAGGCTTATCCTAAAAAGTGGCCATTGATTAGAAAGTCATCAGTATCAGTGTCCTGTCTTCCTGACCGCTTATGACGTATAATAATCTTTCCATTGAGTAAGTATTAAATGAAACGTTTGCCCAAACCATTATGGTCGTTTTAAATTTCACAACATGTATACATATCAAATATCAAAAATCAAATAATAGTAACAACAATGAAAATATAATTTATTTGTGAAATCCTTTCTTACTTTTCTTGCATTTTACAAGATTAATATTGTGACGTAAAACAAAAGCAGATAATTGTTACTGTTACATTGAAAAGAGTTATAGAATTTTGTTGAAACCGTTAAAAATATGTTTTAGTACGTGACTAGATGTTTTGAAATGATCAAGGCCTTTCTGGGCTGTTCCTTTCCGGACTAAATATAAGAAGTGATGAACCAGACGCTGTCTTGGGCAGTCGAACATCGAAGTATAAGGTTACTTTTGAGTAACCGTGTTGTCACTATTTGTAATAGTGTGTGAGGGCAGCCTCTCTTGTATACAAAAAAATTATGTTTCTTCGTTCTTTTAAAATTTTACTTAATTAATAATTAATGAACAACTTGGGCTTAAGTGGTTACGACAGATCAGAATTCGGTAAGTAGACTTTTATGGAATGTGGGACGGACATTAAGACATCGAAATTGCATTTAGGCCCGAATACTCTTCAGCTGATTTTATTTTTAAAAAATTTTTTGTTTCAATATGTCGGTTTATTTTACGCTTTTTTTGCATTCCACTGAGATAATAAAATTTAATTAATTTTATGAAGTTGGAACTGTTTTTTTTATTTTGTTTAATTATTTAATTTTTTTTTAAGTCTGAAACTCCATTTATTATAGTTGGTTTAAAATCTAAATTAAAGTTAAAATCATTTCGATTGTTTTTTTCTTAATTCGCTATATTTTGATGGATTAATATTAAATGGACTATAAATACTAATGTTATCTAACAAAATCCAAATTTGTTTGTAAATATTATTTTTAATCACCCATTTATGTACCTACTGGTAAGGGCTTATTTCTGATTCTCGCTGTCCTTTTGAATGACGTCATCCTGAAATGAAATTTTTCTATGATTTACAAAGTGTTATTATTTTATATTAAAATAGATTGCATGTGATGAGAAAACAATCGAAAATATTTTATTTCAACTAAAGTTGCACTTCATTCTGTAAAGAAAATAAGCAAAAAAGAAGTATGAACATAAAATATTTTTTTGTACGATATTATTATCTATCAGATAACAATCATTATCCAATAATTCTTGTTATGACCGTTTTTGAAATATTTTAAATTTTAATCTAGGTAAGGTGTGGGTGCAATAAACGTTAAAGGTACTGCACGCCGACCTTTCGACGTTCTATTAAAACAACAAAATTGTGCCTTTAATTAAGATGGCTAATGGTTTTAATCAATTCTAGTTGATTAATTTTATTTTGAACCCTTTGGTACAAAAATGAATCAAAGAATTTCAATAGATTAACGAAGAAAGGGGGGTGGCGTTTTAATGGAGTAAAGTTTAAAATCGAGATTGTTATAAAAACAAAAGTATAAAGGAGTTATGGCAGTAAAAGGCTGAGTGGGAGACCCGCATTGCCTCTCGGCCAGGAGGGACTGTGCAGAATCACTATTCCACACGTCAGAACATTTTATCTTTTCTTTTTTTTTACGTTTTCTTATTGTATTTTTATATTGTAAGCTCTTTTAAAATAACTGAAATTCCGCGTTATACATATCACCCGTTGGCAAGAATAGTGACTCAGGTCGAAATTTTATTGTTTTTGAATTATCGCTCAATTTACAAAAAATTTTAGCAAGGAAAGTTTTATAATTATATTAGCAATATTCTTTACACTACCTGTTTACATTTTACTATATATGAATATATATTGTAGCAATGAAAGATTAAATTTTTCTTTTGATAAATTTTAATGTTGGCAATTTCGACTTGCACTACTCTTGCCGACCATAATCGTGCTGTTTAAAATATATAAAACAAGAATCATTTTTTTAATATATATATATATATATATATATATATATATATATATATATATTATATTCTTCTATTAATACGACATACCGGGATGCTTTGAGGATGAATACTAGATTTTTTTTTTTTTTTTTTAGCAATGATGTCCATTGTATTTATTTTAACTTTCTTGAGATAATATGAGTTTAACGATCCCAAATTGTCCCAAACTGTATGACTATAGGTTATACAGGACCTTTTTAGACCCATATAACCTTAAATATTACCTAGATTATAAAATATAAACTTGATCATCCCTAAAGGACTGGATGTAATTGATAAAAAATTTATTAAAAGTTTCATGTAAAAAATTAATTTATTTTCTTAATTAATGTTTGATTTGTTCATAAGTATTTTTTTTATGTTGTAGTTGGGTTACAAATCAATTTTAAATTTAGAACATATGTTTGAATATATTAATCAATTTTTTTTGTGGCACTGAATTTTAAGATATTCAGCTTATTCATAGTTTTTTTTTGGTACGGTTACTTCTTTTAAATCCTGTAAAATGATATTATTGGGTATTTCAAATTGATCAATTTAAATCGATTTTTGTTTTGATTTTTACAGTGTTGAATAATTTTAATAGAACTACTATGGAATGTGGCAGTCATCATCAAGATGCCAAGCTAAAGGCTATAAAGAGGAACTCAATCAAATGGACTACCTGGATTAGAGAAACACGTAGGGAAGAAACCGTCCTCTGTCGGATAAGAATAGGACATTGAATTTTCACACGCATATCTGTTAGAAGGTCTCGTACCTCCAATATGTAATGTATAAATAACAATACGTCACATTCTAATTGATTGCAAAGCTCTCAAGAAACACAGAATAATATGGCTTTAGAAGGAAACTTGAAAGAAATTCTTAGAGACGAGAAAAAAAACATTGAAATATTTAAAATCTATCAAATATCATTCACAAATCTTAAATATTCATGTTGCCAATGACCCTACTGGGTAGACGAAACAAAAAAATAAAATAAAGTTTAGCATAAAAATACTTAATGAACGAATAAACCTGCAAATCTCTTATTAGTAAACAATAGGTTTAATTTAATCCTCCATATTTTATGTTGTGTCAATTTAATGTTCTATAGTTTCGTTAGGGAATCGTACCATTAACGGGGCCTACTCAGCCTCGAAGTAATTCAAGAACAAATTTCAATGAAGTGGTGCTTGAAAGTAAAGGAGATACGGGTGGGTGAGCTGGATAGACAATAGTATTGCTGCACCACCTAGGTAGGGGTGGATGTACCTATTAGAGTGACCTGGCACTGATGAGTAATATAACCTTTGGCATTATCTTTTAAAGGATGATTGACCGCACAAGTACCTAAATATTTAGGCTTTTCAGCATTTATTTTCTAGATTTATGACCCAATTTTATTTTTTGTTTGTCTATAAAGCAATACTAATTCCTAAATTCCATATTTCACCCAAATCTACTATTTGTGATACATGGCAAGGTAGGAAAATTAATTAACAGAGTATTTCATAGAGATAAATTAAATAAAGCTTAGACATGAATTATTCATGTCTGGTGATTATACTTAATAGCTAGATTATTTACTTTGGTTGTGACAAATAAAGGTAATGGTTTTGATATACATTATCAGTCCTTTTGTTTTTCTTGGTAGGAGTTGAAGAAATTTGTGAATATAACCCGCATTCAACCCGGAAAACTTCTCTAAAGGAATTTCTAAATAGAATTTGAAATTTTTTTATTTTTGACACATAATAATATGAGAAGAGAAAATATGTTTCTGGCGCTCAGGAGTTCTATTTTTACGACTTGAACAGCTGTGTTACATTTCTGTTCCGTTTGGTCTTTTTATAGGAATCACATTCCCGATTAGAGTTCATCATATTTTTGTAGGACAGATTATCCGATATATTTGTAGAACAGAATCCGAAGTTACATCTGTTATAAGGACTACTTGGGTGGTTACCGCCGTGGTAGAAGTTTTTTAATTGGCCTAAGTAAACAGAGGCGGGCGTGGCGCTGGCCCAGCACGCAGGGCGCTCTCAAGATAATCAACTCATCACTCAAGGGCTTGTGGCTATTCCACCTTCCTTTAGGGCGTCCATAATAACACGTTCGATCCTACATCATGGTTTCGTCGACCTAGTCAGCCTGTAGATCTGGGTCTATACCTATTTGGCCTTCTTCCGGAGCCTTGGATTTTATAGGTACTATTCCATAGAAGAAAACCAAAAGACACGCATGTCTGATGCGTCACGAAAAGAGGTTTAGGTGACAGACATCCTTTACTTCAAGTAATGAAGTTTCCGCACTTAGTTTTCTACAAAACTACCTGCTATCAAAACCTATTTTTGAATAACTTAAGCAATCACGATATGAATCATTCAAGAAAATGAGCAATTAAAAAAATATTTGAATCATAAAAGATCCAACTATGCCTTTTACCATTGGCTCCTCATTATTATCAGTAGCGGATTCAGAAGTCTTACCTATTTTGTGTGAGGAGTAAACATTTTTAACCGCTCAATTAATCTTCTTTAATTATAAGATTGAATAACCTATTAAATGATTATTTATGAGAAACTCATCTATGGTGTAAGAAAGAATGTTATGTGCATCTTTTCTACAAATAAAATTACTGTAAAAACATAAATATGGGTGATATGAAAGTGCGTATCAATCACAATTAAAACTTTAAATAAATAATTTTCTTATATAAAAAAATAATCTAATACTGAATTAGAGCGGTTTTATGTAGTAACAAATTTCTATGATTTAATTCTAAACCTCTAGGGAGAGCGCCCCCCCCCCTCTCTTCCCCTAGTTCCACTGGTAAATGTAAGCCTTATTATATTCAAGGCCAAATAAAATTTCAAATGTTACAGAAACATATCCCCTGATTACATATAAAAGCAGTTCTTTCAGCTTAACGAAGTCAGTTATTATACGTTTCATATTAGTTTGTTTTGTTTTGTTTATCATTTACAATACAATTTCACTACGGTTACTTTGTAAGCAAATGGATATTAAAGACAACTTTTGTCAGGCCTTATTCCTTAATTAGTTACAAAAATATAAAATATATAAAAAGTAATTCATACTGATCTAGGTTCTTTTCAGAAGATTAGACTTTCAAATTACATATGTATATAGTAAATATAGGTTGTCTTTCTGATTCGCAGAAAGTTTTTTCATGATGGATTATAATCCGGGCATATTTCTGAACAGATTATTTTTTAAAAGTAATAAGTATAAAAAGCAGTACAAAGCCAGATACAGAAATATTACCGATGTGATTGGTTTCCAAATGAATTGGACGGATAAAAAAAGGATGATACAGGCCATAATAAAAAAAAAAATCTGGTGCGTGCGCGCACAACACAACTTTCACTTACCAACTTACTTAGATTAGAAATTGACGTGTTTTGCTAATTATCATTTCCCAAAGTCACACATTTTTCTACATTCATATCTTATTTTTGTTAATCGTTAAAGCCGTTTTTGAGTAAATAAAAAAAAAATGTGAAAATGGTACAAAATTTATTAAGTTAAGTCCCCCCTCCCGTAGATCAATTTTGATGAAATTTTTACAGTCACATCTCGGGCATATAAATACATCAAATACCAAGTTTGATCAAAATCGTTAAAACCGTTTTTGAGTAAATAAAAAAAAACACGTGAAAATGATACAAAATTTATTAAGTAAAGTCCCCCCTCCGGTTAATCAATTTTGATGAAATTTTTACAGTCATATTTCGGGCATATAAATCGATCAAATACTCAGTTTAATCAAAATCGTTAGAGCCGTTTTTGAGAAAATCGAAAAAAACGTAAAAAGTTATTAAATAAAGTACCCCCTCCCGTTGAGCAATTTTTGCTGTCACATCGCGGGCATATACCTACACTAAATACCCAATTTCAGGTTCCCACGGTTTATAGTTTTTGAGCTAGTCTGTTCACATACACACACACACACACACACACACACACAGACCATTTCGCGGGACTTGGTTATTTCGACTCAGGGGGTCCCAAAACGTGTATTTCCGTTGAAAACCGGAAGTCGAAAATTTTCACGATCGCAATACTTCCACTTACTATATATTTCATATATAGGTAAGTGAAAGTAATAATAATGAACGGTTTAGATAAGCGAAGGAAATTCTAAATATGTGTGTGTGTGTATATACATATGTGTACATTTGGAGTTGTAGATAAATAACTTAATGATTTTCACACATGTGATGGTTGAAGTGTTTTATAATTTCTTATTTCTAAGGGTAAAAAGTTTGATAATTTTTAAAAGAATTATTCCTGGAACATCCATAGAAGCCAATGTGAAAACATATAAACAAAAGGTTTACAGAACCGGTTGTCTGTACCTTTCGTGGCTTTAGGTCTTATAAGCAATCATCCATGAAAGACAGGTTTGTGACGGATGGACATCTCGAGGATGGATGGACAGCAGAACTCAAGGAAGATGACTAATGGAGAATAGCCTGAAACTTTTGTACAACGGCTCCCAAAAAACTGTCAGAAGAAAAAATCGAGTGCATTTCAAGTTTGGAAAGGACATTTATGGTAAACGCGACGCGGTGTCGCTCTTGTCTTCTATTCAATGAACAAATAAAAAATATTCATTGAGAAGCTTACTGATTTGATGGTCATTATTAAAAATTAATTACAACATGTTACATAAGAATACGAAAATAATATCACGAATCCGAAAAGTCTGAAATGAGAGTAATTCCCAACATATCCAAAATTTGATTTTTTTTCTGTCACTCCTCGGAGCAGCACTAATGAAAAATTTTAATCCCCAGTTTAATGGGTATGAAGACATTCAGGCAATAAAAATCATCTAATATTTAACTAATTTGAAAATTATTTTGTTGTTAAAAAGGGATGAAAAAAGATTTACTACCGAAATAAGGGATGAAAAATTTTATAACAGCATCCATCGATTTTTATCTTTAAAATGAAACTGATATATTAGACAAACTAAACCCTATGGTGTGAACATTTCAAACAATGTCAGAGATCGCCGAAGACGCGAGTATCGGAGGAAATACCTACTGGAGAGGATGCTGATGAAACAATCGCCGCTGTAATTACTGGAAGACAGCTGGAGAAAAAGAAAAAGTTTCTTAACAATGGTCCATGTTATTGGAGTCCTATGAATTCCCTTTTCATGTACCGACCATTCCAGCTCCTCTCTCTATCTTCCCCTTAGGGACGATTGCTTCTGTCGCCACATAGCTGTGCAGTTGTTTCAGAAGCAATCTTTTCATTGTTTCATTTTGCAATTAGTAGCGGCTAAGTGTACAAGGATTTCTAATGTAATGGAGGAAAAATTAGTAGTGGCTGAGTGTAAAAAGATCTCTGAGTGTAATAGAGGAGGAATAAATAAAATTGTACCTTCATGAAACATTGGTTTTAAACAGGGGCGGATTTGGCCAGAATTTTGGGGGGTCATGACCCCCTGTCTATTAATCACGTGGATTGCACCATTTTTGGATAAGATTATTAACTTGTATTAAGAAGTACTGTGACCTTAACAACCAAAAGTGTTATGTTTAGGGCAAAGTAACTACCTATTTGCATTACTCGTTTAAAAATAAAACAAATTGAAAAGCCAAAATATTTCAGAGGGATCGTGACCCCTGTGGCACCCCTTTGGATCCGCCCTTGGCTTTAATTTCCTATTAGTAGTATGATTCGACATCTGCATTCAGTCCTACCAATCGGTGGTTTTGGTGGTTTCTATTCTTCTGAATCCAATGAGACCAATCCCAGATGATGCAGTCAAGAGGTCAGACTTTATAATAGCTTGTAGGTTAAATACCTGCTTTGCACCTAAATGATGTCACATCTTGAAAATTATTATTAAGGTACAAATATAATAAGGAAGAAGAGGAAATCCATCCTTTTTTTTTCTTTTGCTTTTATTAATCGAGCTCAATTTCAGTCTAATTTTGCTATAATAGGAAAATCCTAGAAATTTCATCTTTAGTTTTATAGATTCTGCCTATAAAAAAAACTTTATATTTACATAGTTCACTCGCATTCGAGTTCTATGAGATTGCGTAAATCACATCAATTAAGACCTTAGCTATGGTATGTAAATAAAGATTTATCTCACCTTAGCATTACTGTTTTACGTAATGCATAGAAATAATACTATGCAGATTTATATTTCAAACAGGATCTACCAATGCTATTTCTTTATTTATGTATTTATTTTTATATTTATACTATCATAAATCAATGTTTACTTATGTATACATAGTGATAAAAAAAATGTTTTTGTTTCTTTCATTAGATCTCTGAATATCCACGATTCTAATACTTTTTGTTCCTTGGGAACCTTGATACCTTAAATTTCTGAATGATTACCTTGCGTGATTGGTTTTTTTTTTTTTTTTAATATTATACAACCCCAATATTTTTTTAGATACCGAAAGTCTTCAAGAAGAATTGTTTTCGATGGGAATTTTTCTCTAAATAACATTTTTTTTTTTTTTTTTTTTAAACCTTATTCAGGTTTAAAAAAAAATTCATATAATTAAAATGACTGTTTTTTTTTTTTTAAGGATCTTTTTCCTAATGTGATGGGGATGGCAAGTTAAGACGAATTTACACACATTTGTAAATGAATCCAACATTACCCATTACTTGTTCCATAAATCAATTATTTTTTACTAGATTATTAATAATAAATGCATCGAGTAAATTTGAGCTACATCGAGGAAATGGAGCTATCCCATATTACTAATGTCAATTCAATGACTTCGAAAAACGAAAAGAAATTTTTTTTGTCATAATTTGTATCAACACCAGGCTTTTATACTCAGGTTTAAAATCTTTTCAGAGTCCTAGTTATTTACTTGTATTGATTTATACATTTACTACATTTGTCGTGAAAGTTCTCATAATTTTGAATTAAAAAAAAAACAAAAATGATGGCTTAAAAAATACTACTTCATAGAATAATTTAGCCGAGTGTTACTTAATATTTTGAAGTTACTTTTGGTTTAATTGTAATTTTTAATGTTAATTATGTCAACTAGTAACTTTTACTTCGCTAAAACAGGATGGAATTCGATCTACCAGACGAGGTTACACCCCAATCCATCAAAATGGATGCATATCATGTTCCCTTTCGAGAACCCACTTAGGTAATTAAAAGCTGTAAATATATCATTTAAACCTTGATGTCAGTTATCATAAATTTTCTGAAATCCATCCTTCGGAATGATTTGAAATCTATAAATTAGTTTTCATAGGCATATTACTTTACTTGCATTGACTACAATTTTTTTCTTTTTTTTTTAGAAATGGTATTATTTATTTAATATTAATTTATATACATAGATACTTTTAACACATATCTAACACGCTCCAAACTGTTTGGTTTCTGTTAAAAATTATTATCATTAAATGAACCTGTTAATTATGTTTGCATTGGTTTGTCCCCATGTCCTTGAAGAATGGTTTTCCGAAGCATGAAAAGTTTGTAAAAAGTAATAGTTTAAGATATATATGACCATATAAAGTTCAAGTGATGTCAGTGTCAACTATTGACTGATTATTTATTGCTACACATGACTACGCGCTATCAGTAGATTGATATTGGTGGTATTTATCGCAAATTAAAAAAAAAAATCTTTAATTATTAATTTATTTACATAAAAACACTGTTAACTAGGCCTTCACTTTCCTAGCACAAATGCACCTACAAGATATTTTAATATAATGGATCAGCATCTTTATTCGAGTGTGTCCAGGAAGAATAGCCGAACCAAGTCCAGTGGACACAGAAGAGCATTAGATTATTCTTAGCCGTTGTCACAATATTCCAGACACTGTTAAGGCAATATTGGACCGCTATCAAATGAAATATTCTCTCTATGATGTAACTTTTAATATTTTTAGACAGTGACATCGATCGCTTGGGTGATGTTATCATCTCAATATTAATTCCTTTTAGTATTTTCAAGGAAATATCGAAGATTTTGATTCCATGAAAAAAAAAAAAAATCACAATTTTGCCTTATATGATATCAACCTTATTGAATTTTTGTTCATAAAAAAAAAAGTTCGTTTCAGTGCATGCCTGCTTCAAATATTAAATTTTTTAGTGTCTAATTAAATCATTAATGGACCATAAGACTAAAACAATCAGTTAAATTTGATTAAACACTTTTAATAACAGCATTTAATATTTTACGGGCAACAATTTTTACCCCGAGTTCCTTTATACCTTGGAAAAATGTTTTGTTCTTCAAAAATAGATATGATGAGATATATTTCTTCATCTGTTGTTAAATGCTGACTCTTTTTATTTCGATTTACAATAAGTCAGTTTTCCAGATCCTGATATTGAAGACTCCTTGGGTTGTAAACATCTCATTTAATCCTCACACCCAGGCTGCCGCCTCATTCGCTTTGAATTCGAGGGAACACCTCTGTCAAAGACTATTTTGATTAGGTCCTTCGAGGAATCCAACCTTCTTTTGAATCGGTTGCTTGTATAGAGCTCCTGCCACCAATGGTTGTTCGGATAAATCGATACCGATCTGAAGAGTGATGGCACAGCTTCCTTTGTGAACATTAGACAAAAAGTAATTAGCTACCATAATAGCGTTAGCTCATCAGGCTATCAGGGGCCGGATCTGGCGGCGGAACTAGATAATGATGATAGAGGTTCGTCCTGACGGTAGGGACCGGCCAGATGTCGGCCGTTGTACCTTCCTGGTGCTTGCTCCTCACCTGGGGCCGAATGATGCAGCCTTGTGCACGATGCGAGGATAAGACCCATGGAGCGATTCGCTAAAGTGTTATCTTATCTCGTAACAAGAAGCATCTGCTGCCAATTTATGAACTGCTTTCCTCTTCAACCAATCCTGTGCACTTTTTCAAAAGAACTACATTCTTCTTAAAAGCTACAAAGTATGAATCTCCCATGTTCTCATTTCTGCTGTTTATTATTCCTATTAATATGAGTTTCATAAATTTTTGAAGCAAAATAAAAATTTCAGCGACCGGTGACTCTCATGCTGACTCATGAAACTGGGTTATAGCTAACTCATAATGATATTTTCTGTCTAGATGCGTAGCACCCTATTTGTTTGTCGAATTAGAAAATATCCTTTAAGTATAGACTTTTTAAAAAAAGTATCATTGTTGTATGGGTGAAGGAAAAAAAAAAAATTAAATTCTGTGATGAAGTGGCTGATGAACTGATAATGTTCTAGTGAGTAATACAACAAAAAGAAATATAAAGTAGTACAAACTGGTCGAGTTAGCATATATGTTAAACTGAGATGGAGAGATATTGTGGGTATCGGGTTCCTATTTGAATTCAATAGGACCACACCGATGACATCCAGGAGAAAAGTAAAAGCGCCTAGGTACTTACTTTAGTTTTTTAAACCTTAATAACTTTGCGAACTTAATTGTTAACATTTATCATATTGAATGTGGTATTTACGAGTATAATGTTTCACCCCGTAATATTTTAGTTCCGTACTAGTTACTAATAATCCTGTATATTATACATACATTATAAAACTATTTATTAAAACTATGATTATTTTCCATATATATCTTATCGTCAAATTTTTGGACGATAAGATATAATGTTGCTTAAGAAAACCGATGCTTTTTGGTCGATTTTTATCGACATCGATGTTTTGAATGTAAAACATCGATATTTTGATGTCGATGTCGCATCCCTACTGTATAGCAGTCTGAATCTCGGGTTAAATCTTCGTTCTTGGTTCAAATATATTTTTATATGGAATTCATTTTTTATAACTTCAGTGATTGCAGTTCCCTGTATGTAAGCCGCCACATTTAGCATTCTTAAAAAATATTGAAAAGGATAATTTTTGTTATTACAATTTTAAATATGGTAGATTAATTATTCAATTTATTTGTAGGTTGCATAATACATTCAGCTGTTGTCAAATTTCTGAAAAAAAGGATGAATTCAACGATTAACTATTTTTCATGGAAAAATAATTTGAAAAGCCTATTTTTTTTTTTTTTTTTTTTTTTTTATTAAATTTTCATTTGTGGTTTTACCATTGTCATGTGTAGGCTCTAATGTGAGCGATATTTTCCTCGTTTTTACTTGTTGGTAGCATCTCATTTTACGCTTAAGAATATCCATTTTTATTTCTTTTCTTTCTTTTTTTTTTGGGGGGGGGGAGGTTTTCTTCGCCCTTTACGTTAGACTTTTTTAAAATTAAAATAAAATTTCTCTCAGGGTATAAATCCTGATTTCTAAATTGGACGTTCACTATGTATTGATTAAATACAATAAAGGATATAGGTCTGATAGAATAAGGTTAAGAGTAACTCTGAGTGATAAGAGAAGGGCAACGATAACGGGAGTGGTAGAGGCCTGAATAAAAGATGAGAGCCGCCGACCACGTGTCCTGGGCGTGGCTGCGGAAACACGCGGCATTTACCCCTCACGCCTTTTCGCCGAACCCATTTTCAATTTTATTTCCTCTACCATCAGATTTATCGCCTCGTCCGCTTCCTCTCTTCCGCGGTTAATTGTCGGAGGAATGCTCTTCACACCTTTGCCGTAGTCGGAAGGGTAGTTTAATGATCTGTTGGTAACGCATTCAAATATTAAGTAGTCGACCTTAAATATTAATCAGTCAACTTGTGTTCTTGAATGGAATTCCAACACTACAATACAATATATAATAATTTTAAAATAATGTAATGGAATGCGGTGCCAGAGTCAATTCCGACTTTTTTTTGAGCGGAATGGTGTACCTATCTTGCCTGCAATTTTAAAATTTTGTCGCAGTATTTCTCAAAATATATACGACTAGTTAATTATTGCATACCTATGTAGATTAATAGGTCTTAGACTAATAATACATCTGTATCCAAGGGCGTCCGCAGAATTACACCCAATGGGGTGGCAGGCTTGTAAAATTTTCGTCTTGGGGGAAGGCTGATAATCTTTGTACTCCATGTGTTAATGCTGATTCTATCGCTGGAATTAGCAAAAAGACCAGATAGAGACCAGAGAAGTGCTATAATGGAAGTAGTTCCACAACCACAAATAAATATGTTAAATGTTAATTTCATTAAGCAATGACAGGTGTTAGTTACATGAAAATTTAACAAAACTGATGCTTGTGGATGTTAATCGAGGTAATTATGATAGATAATTTAAAACATAGTTAAAAACAGTTACTTTGTAACTATTTAAAGCAGTATTGTACTACAGATATCCCGGGAGGATGGGCCCCAAACATTGGGTAAAATAAAAAAATAGGACAATTCCTTCTTTTTAAAGAAACCCCTAAATATTTAGTTTATATAATGCTTAATAAATATAGCTATAATATAACTAACTATAAATAGACCGATTGTGGCATACGGCTGTGAAACCTGGGTCCTGCCTGGTACGAGTGAGAACTTGCTGAGAACATGGGAGAGAACAGTTCCTAGGAAAATGTTTGTGCCTATTAGAAATATCGGTAGGTATAGAATATGAAAGAACTCTGAATTAAAAGAATTATTTGCGGAACCAGACATCGTTAACATAATAAAGAAAAGAAGATTGGGCTGGACACGTGGAAAGGATGCCTTCGTAGAGATGGCCTAGACAAATGCTGTATGATCATCAGGAAGATCAAGAAAGAGAGGTAGACCTCGCGAACGATGGCTGGATGACGTGGAAACTGATCTTCAACAGCTGAACATACAACGATGGCGTACCAAATCCACGGACAGAGTAAAATGGAGCAAAATAATGGAGGAGGCTTTGGTTCTAAACGGACCTTAACGCCAATCAAGAAGAAGAATAAATATATTAAATTAATACTAATTTGTTTAATTTGAAGTGTTTTTTTTTTTTCGAAAATTTCATGGGGGGGGGCATGTCTGTACCTAGCAAACCATTAACTCACCGAATCGCATGCTTCGATTGAAGGATAGAACGCTTAGAATCCTTCACACTTCGTTGGTGTCACTTATTTTTTCCTTAGACCACTTCTTGACAAGACGTGCTTCACGGATTACCAATCCTCTTTCTTTTTCCTATATCAATCGCACCACCAATATCAAGTATGTCTTCATTCTAGGTGTTAATCTAGATTTTATGAATTCTGTACCTTTCAATATAGATTATATTTTCGATATTTTAAATTTCATGTATTAACAAATTCAAATATGTATGAGTTAAGAGGTTCTTAAGTCGGTTCTATTCTATGTTCCTGTTCAAACCAGGCTACTAACGAGTCTTTCTTGGTCTCTTTAAAAAAAATTGGGATTTTTGTATATTCTTGTATATAAGATTCTTCGCTTTAACATAGGATTCTTGAATTTTTTAGTTGTTGCATTGTTTGTGCACTGTATCTTGGTTGTTCGTCAAACGATACTTATATTTAACTAAGTTTTAATTGTTTTTATACATTTTTTTTTCTATTTTACGTATCTTATGAATAGATATAAGTAATGTCTATTTCTGTACTTAACAAAGAAGCCCGCCAGCTGTGATGTAGGCAAAGAAAATTTACATTTTACTCCGTTGACCTAGTACATTGTGTTCCCTTCATTAACCTAACTTTACACCAATCAGACCAGTGAAGTTACTAGTAGGTCACTGCTCGCATTGAAAATGTGGGAAATTTTTATTTAACCATCAATGTTGTACTTTAATCAATAAAGATGGTATAATCTGCAATCCCTCCTTTATCTTAATAGAATATTTAAATTTGTTTCTTAATCAGACACAGGAGTTTATAAATTTAATCTAAAAACTTTCTGTAATGATTTTGTGTTCAATATTCCCAACATTGCGACCTACCATCTCTTTGCCCGGCTGTAATGGTTCTTGAACATTCTGCTTTTTAATATTTTTTGGAATTGATGGTAATGGTGGGGGTATAGTACAGTAATAATATTTGATATTGTAGGAGAAAATATCTAAATAAAAAATGGACTTTTTATTCTTCGAAATTTGAAAAGCTAAGATCCAGCGAAGCCGGGGTTTATCGTAGACCTTATGCTTGTATACTGCTAGTTGCTCGAGGACAGGAAAGCATAAAGAATACTGACGTCTGTCGTAAAGATGCTTGTAACGCAGCTGTTCTAGGTCCAAGGATTGACTCATTCATACCTAATGCATCACTGAGTAAAAAATATTTTGTCTATTCACTGGTGTTGTTTTGTTTTCTTTACCCCTAAGTTTCGCGAATTTATAATTCATTAAATCAGTTGTTTTTTAAATAATTTAATAAGTCATAAATAAAAACCATTGCGGGAAAAAATCCAATAAAATTATCATTTTGGTTTATCTCTAATGTCTACTCGTATCTTTTTAGAAGGCACTCATTGCAACTTTTGGCTTTCAAATCAAAATGCTCATTCATTCGTCTCTGCTGACTCATTTTGCTATCATTTATTCATATTATATATATGGGCTTGTTTATTTGGCTATAGCTTTAATCCTAGGAAAGCATTTTATTTCATTAAAATAAATTATTGAATGAAAATTGTTGTTTTTTAAAATAATTTTTTTATACCTAAGTTAAAATAAAATTTTAAATTTCACCGTTGGACAAAAGCTACAAAATCAATTATTTATTTGAAGGTCTTTGAACTTTACCTGACCCGTTTACATAACGATGATCCTTTGTTCTGAGGGTTGTAAACATACCCGCACCACTGCATAATCGAAGTTCTTTCAGTAAGCTCAGGATTTCATCATGGCCTCATTTCACCAGATCTTTTCTTCTCATCCTTATCAGCCATATAAACTTTTATTATGAATCCCAGGTTCTTTCGAAATATTATTTATAAAAAACGTTTTACAAAAATATCAGCAAATGACATAGATTTGGTGAAATGATTTAAGTACAAAATTTTGATTATAACTATGCTGAATGCTATTCACACAGTATTTAATGTGAAGAACAACGTAAACATTTAGTCAAAGATAAGAATCTACTAAATGGTGAACTCATCGTCAGTTCAAATTTGGATTTCTTGAACAATTTAATTAGGAAGCCGTAAAATTAAAAAATATGTTTTTTGATAAAAGGCTTTTCTTTGCAATCAGATAATTAATTTTGTAAAGTACTCTTTGATGACGAATGGGGTAAAAGGATCTGGGATAAAAAAAATTTTCACCACCCTAGTATAGTTTAATTGAGTTGCCAACATAACACGCTCATAAATTTGGGATTAACATTGATATATTTATTACTAATATATAATATTAATATAGTATATATTGATATATATTAATATATTATTATTAATTAACTAATTAATAATAGTGTAAATTAATATATATGAATAGGGTGAATCATCATCTTTGTCACTAATTATGTACATTTTTTCACTTATTTTTTCTGTTTGCCTTCATTATATACTTCTATAATCTGGGTCTAAGAAATGAAATGTATACCTAATGAGCTTCTTTTCTGCTTTCAGCGAGCTGTGATGATGATTACAAGGATCCGTCTTACGCCGATGATGAAGGAGACCAACAAGATGAAGACGATGAGGACGACGCAGCAGGAGCCATGCCGCCCAAGATAGTGAGTCAAGGAGGCAAGAAAATGTTTTCGATTGGTGAATCCGTTTCGCTTCCCTGCGATGTACTAAATAGAGGTTTGTATACATGACATTTGTTGCAATTGATTGATGTTAATTCTTTTTTCAATTATTTAATGATTATTAATTTAACTTTTTCACAATTTATATTCTCAGACTCAATCCATACATAAGATATATATTACTTATAAGACATTAAGTTCTTGAGACTATATTGTTCAACAGGTTATCAAGAAGGGGACCAAATTAGTCTCAACAATACAGTTTTTTATTTATAAGACGTTTCGGCTCTTTTGAGCCATCTTCAGTTCAGCAAAAGGCAGTATCAAATATATACAGGCAGACAAATTATTTGAAGTCACACAGGGCAGATACAACTCTCAACCAATGTTCCCTAACCCCAAGACCATCTTGGGGTTTCTTGGGGGTGTCTTGGGGTTAGGGAACATTGGTTGAGAGTTGTATCTGCCCTGTGTGACTTAAAATAATTTGTCTGCCTGTATATATTTGATACTGCCTTTTGCTGAACTGAAGATGGCTCAAAAGAGCCAAAACGTCTTATAAATAAAAAACTGTATTGTTGAGACTAATTTGGTCCCCTTCTTGATAACCTGTTGAAGATATATATTGTTACATAAATAAGATGCATTGTTTTATGTATTGTACTGTTCATGTGTATTCTTGTAAAAATTAGGTTTTGACCCGTATATTGCAAAAAAAAAAAAAAAAAAAATATGTAGGTAATAGTAACAAGTGTAATCATTCCATGAGTCTGGATGTATTGGCCATCAGGAACGCTATGTAGGAATAGACTTATGGCTTAAAATCATAACCATTTACTTGTTGAAAATAAAATTTTTTAAAACTTTATCTGATGCTATTATTATTATTATATGCTAATTTTTAACATCTCATATTTGTGTTTTTGCTTTTAATTTGTTTTGGTTGAATGTTACAAAACAATTTGGTGTTTTATTGACTTTGTTTTAGAAAAAAAGTAGTTACTGAAATATGTCATTTTAATGATGAATGAAAAACTCCACGGTTTTAGTACCTGATGCTTTTTGAGTATACTGGGGCTTTGCTAATTTTTTCCTTAGTAAGTTATTTTAATGAGCTAAAAAAACATTTTGCACTGGATGGTGATAATGTTTTGACAAGCAATTGCAATGCAGTAAAGAATGAGTGGACAGAATACATCATCTAAAGTTCCTTACATAATTTTTGGGAGAGCTTGAATATGGACAAAAGGTCAGAAACATCGCAATGCTGTGGCATAATTTTTTTTTTAAAGTATGCTGGATCCTCATTTTCCTGATGTAAAAAAACAACTAACACAAATTAAGAATCATCGAAAGAAGTACAATATGGAAAAAGAAGAAAATTCTTTAATCATTTATGGGCACAGAATTTTCTGTATTATAGATAAGAAAGATATAGGTACCTATGCAGGATCTTTTGGGGCATTTCAAATTAATTTTTATTTGAATCCTTTCACTTCATTTTGAACAAAATAGTTTATCAGATGCAGGGCCATTATAAGGAGATGATTTTTAATTTAAAAAATATTACTTAAGGTAACATAAGCTATACAGGGTGTTGTAGTTAAATGCAGATAAAAATCCTAGCATTTCCTCATCCAGTTTTCTAAAAGGTTGGGTCTATTCTCAAGAAGTTTTTAAGATTAAAAAAAAAATGAACAATTTTACTTTCTTCCACGATTTCACCAATCAAATATTTTTCTCAAGCTCCTTATTATTTTATGTTTACATAAATATTAATCTTTATTATATAAAATGAAAAATTTATATAAAAAAGCACCTTTCCAACTCATGAGTGTACTTTGAAAATTACTTTTAGTTACTATTGAAAAAAATACTTTCCATTTAAAAATATCAAATTATTATTTTGTCACCCTCACAGTTATCTTATTTCCTACCACTTTATTAACCACATATTATTCTTTATAAAATTTTCTGTTTTCCGTTATATTACAAGTACATTCCTGCTTTTAACAACTTGGAAATTGGACTTTTCAACCTGTCAAAATTCCTTCTTTTAGCTCTTTTATTTGATTATCAAATTCATTCATATTTATATTTAGCAATTTTTTATAACTAGGGATAATGAGAGGCTGTTAATTACTCCAAATAGACAAAACATAATGTACTTTATACAAAAAATTTCCATGCTCCATTTAAGCCCTATAAAAACATTTCTATGAAAATAAAATCTACCTCTAATTAAAGAATACATAATTTTCCATTCATATGATCAGTTTAATCAAATATGTCATTTTAATGATGAATGAAAAAACTGTCGGAGCCATTTTTGAGAAATAGTAAAAAAAAGTCAAGTCGTTGGTGTAAAGTTGTAGGTAGGTAATAGTGTGAAGGTGTCAATCCAAGTAACTAATTTCTTTTTAAAAATTATCATCTTTTTTTTAGCTAATGCTGTCATTCAATGGCGTCGAGGGCCCAAATCAAATAGTAAGCCATTGTTCTTTGATCGAGTTCCTCAAAGCAATGATCCCCGATTGCATTTGGATGAACAGTTCAGCCTCCACATCAAAGATTTTCAGAAGGAAGATGCAGATGAATACTACTGCCAGATTATAGGCAATGATGATATGCTTGTTTACTCCGTCGAAGTTTCACGTGAGTATGAAGCTAATCCTTGTAATTTTGTAAGATAATTGAAAATAAAAGCCGTAGGGTTTCTGCTGAGATAGCATGGCAAAATTTTTTTTATCAAATCATTTCAACCATCATTACTAAAACTTATTTGTAATAAGTATGATTTTGAAAATAATCTTTCTGTGAAGGAAATCTGAGTTGTGATGAAATCTATTAAACTTTTATAATGACTTTGAACATATTTTGAATCCCAATTACAATTATTGTTACTAGTATTTGAACACCAAGAAAAAGGGTTTATTTTGCAATGGTTTTTGTAAAATATAGGATTTATTGCTTAATAAAAAACCTTAATTATAAGCCTATAAACTGTATTTGAATTTCCTTATAAAATACACAATCCCTTATTTAAATAGTTATATAATATATAACTACGGATACATATTATGTAAGATAATATTTAAATTTGAAAATGAATTGGTGAAAATTATTGGAACGCCCAATGACTGTTAAGTTCAGATATTTAAAGCTACTAACACAGATATTGCCACAAGACCCTCATCATTCTCATCATGAGTAGCTTCGATGAATGTTATTTATTATCTAACATTGGTACTATAGGGTAAAAAGTAGTGTCCGACCGAAACCAAAACTTATTTATGTGTGTTTGTATAATGCATGTAAGTGTGTAATATGTCTATTTTAGCAATAATATCAATGGAAGCATATAAAATGACAGTAATTTAACTCAATTATTCATACAATACGTGGGCTTGGTACAAAAGAGTGGTAAGATGGGTGTACTATATAGTAAGGTTATAGGATCAAATCCCAACCCCTTTCTAGTTGGCTAGACTCTGCAGGAAGTTATACCATAAACCTCTTAACTGGTAGAGACCTAAAAGTTGAAATATACTTGCAATAACACACTGATAATGATAGGCTTATTATAAGTTTAACTACAATTCCCTTATCATTTTAATATCATCTAAATTAAATTTAAAGTGGTCCATATCATTGAAGTCTAATCTTATCTTCTCACCTACAATGTGTAGATGTACATTTACATTTTTCCATTACTTCTTATCATTTTATTTTTACAATGAAAGACTGCATGTTGTTCCACATTTAATTACTAAATAACATTCTAAAACACTTCTTGTACAGAAGTTATAAATATATTTTATTCTTTTACAGAATTTCTTCTTGAATTCCATTATAATAATTTATTTAAATTTTATGTCAACCTTTCGTGTTCCTGACCCATCTCCGAGTAAAATTAGTAAATATTTAAACATCTATATAAATAAAGATGAAATCCTGTTTGTTTGTTCTTTATAGAAATCCATACGGTTTGTCCTAAATTCTCCAAATTTTGCTCAGTGGTTCTTTCATACCAGGTGCGAACACCTGTCCATATTAAATTTGCATAACTTCAGTCGATCTCTGGATACATTCTTAATTGTTATGATCTTGCTTTACATTGGTTTTTTGGCAGTCCCATGTTTTTCTCGTGGTCAGCTTTACGTTGCGTGCTCTAGAGTAGGTTAACCCAAAGACCTAATTATATTTGCCCCAGAGGGTAAAACTAAAAATATAGTATATCCTAAAGCTATAGAATAATAATCTATTAGTGCTATTTTTTGTTTATAGAATTGTTCACGTTTATTACAAAAATGAAATTCCCCGGGTGAAACCAGGATATACAGTTAGTTATCAATATATTTTAATATTTTTATTTTATTAAATTTTTCCTGACTTTTTATAGCTAAACCGAAAATTCTGCGGTTATACCCTGAAGGGACCTCCAAAACTTTAAAGAAAGGAAGCCCGCTTACTCTTATGTGTGAAGCTATAGGTGAACCTAAACCAAAGATTTCATGGACTCACAAGGTAATATGAAAATATTTTTCATGTTTGACCATATCTTCTCATAAAAAATTCTAATGAATCCATACTTGCATCATAATTTTTTGACATAATAAATGCTGAACCTATTTTAATCTAAATTAGCATTACTTGATTAATTCCAACCAAGTTTCATTAATGGTTAAGATAAAACATTGCCTAAATTTAAAATTTTAGTTAGACAACCATAAAATTTTAACAG
Organism: Aelia acuminata; assembly: GCA_911387785.2. NCBI lineage: Eukaryota > Metazoa > Arthropoda > Insecta > Hemiptera > Pentatomidae > Aelia > Aelia acuminata. The sequence goes on along the minus strand of OU426978.1, from coordinate 129,106,960 downwards.
TATTTTTTTCACTTTTTTATTTTATCTAAGGGCAAAATGGATTGAGAAAGATATTAAAATATATATGGTCAAGGCCAAGAATGTAACAATTATATGTATTTATTTTGTTTTTTTGTTTTTTTAGAAAAAACATTCCCATGTAGAAGAATCATTCTCTGAAGAGACTATCACTATTGACAAAGTGTCAAGGAAGCATAGTGGTGACTATACATGTACTGTTCATAATGTAAAAGGAACTGACAAGCAAACTATTACAATTATAGTAGAATGTGAGTGCTTATACTTATTATTATCTTTCTGTGAAATTAATTTCAATGATGCAATCCTTATATAAACAAGTGCTTATATAATTATTTAATCATTAATTTATAGTAAGTAATTTGGTAAATTAGTTTGTAAGTTTTACCCATAGAGTATAGAATGACACAGAGAAGTCACCACGTGGTTGAAAGTGTGCACCGCTTCCCCCACTCCGGGAGGTCCCTAAGCACTCCCGCCTTTTACCAGCCCGAAATTTTAATCTCTCAATTATTGATCATGCATTGTTTATTTTTATTTATCAGAGCTCTTTTGGAATATTTTGTTTGTTTTTTTTTTGTGATAGTTACAGTTCATAAAATGTCCAAAATGAGAGGAATGTGTGCAAAAGCAACTTCTCCAATATCTAAATTATCTTCTCTTGGATGTTTTAATTTTATTTTTTCTTCAATTGATACAATTATGTTTTAATCTTTGTTCCAATTTTAGTTCTTCTATTTTAGATTTCCAGTTAGTACTTAATGATAAGACAAATAGGTAAAAGCAATAAGGAGAGAAAATTGGGAACCCACAAAAAATAGCTTCATTTGTTGTGAACATTTTAAGGAAGACGATTTCGATAGAACATCATATTATACCATGATTTTTTTCATATTTCCACAGAGGTGTTTGAAAAGGAAACCAACAAATCCTGAATTTGTGCCAGAAAAAAAGCCAAAATTAGAGGAAAATTTAGATTTACTGCATAGAAGTAAAGGAGAACATAATAATAATCCCAGTGGTCTTGAGTTTTGTAAAATTTTTAGAAAAATCATTGTACAAGGAGCTTCATGAGTCTTCATCAAGTAGAGGAAATGCTATCCCGTTGGATAAAATCAATATTTTGGGAATAAATGTTTGCGAAGTGAACAACATAGTTCAAATAAATATCAAATCCTAAGAATATCGTGGTGGAAGAAAATGAAACCACAGATACATAAATTTTTAATTTTTGTTTACCTAATTGTTTAATTTGAATTTCTTTTATCTTGTCTTCATTATCTTCTCACTCAATGGCCGAGTTATGCAGTCATTTTTAAATATTAGAACCTTTGAAGTCTGAAGACTTTAACATTGAAAGCAATGACGTACTATCGAATTTATATATTAGGTAGTAGTTGATGTAGTTGAATATAGGGTAAACCGTATAGTTATTGGCACCCTGAAGACTAAATTTCAATGGTGACATTAAAAAAAATACTTCTTATGAAGGGATCTAATTGAAACTTCCTATAACTCCTCTTTATCTATCCTTATAAAGACTCAAGAGGTTTTTTTTGGGTCAAAAGTTCAATAGTTTTACAATATGGCAATATTTATTGTTAAAAGTGACAAATCTAGTTATTGGCTCCCTGTGAAATCTTCCCTATGGTTAGTTTTTTAAAGTCTTACTTCATAGATGACTTAGAGGACCCTTCAAACATTAGACTCATGTACAGTGTCTCCCAAAAGAAAAAAAAATAAAATAAATAAAATAAATTTTGAAATTCAGCTTAAATTTTCTTATTTCAAGTAATACGAATTTTTGACAATCCCATCAAATGCCTTACTAATGAAATATAGCATAAATATGAAAAAAATTAATTTTTCTCTGGAAAATTAGACGCAGGAAAAGAGTAAAAATACTAAAATCTATCATCACAAAAGTAATCGGAATTATCAGCTTCCCTTAATCCTAAGCCTCCAGTATAATTATGAACAGATTTATCGCCTGAACTTTGCTCTTACCTAGCTGCCAAGAGTCAGTCCTTGCCCAGACGTGGCGCACAAATTAATATTTGGTGTTGAAAAATGTAAAGATGAAAAAATACAGCTTAACGTCTATTGCAACCCGTTTACAAGTAGTTTTTATGAGGAAAAAAGGCTGTACTTTAAAACAAATAATCCAAGTGACCGGAGTGCCTATTTCTACTGTTTCCGATATTATTAAACGATTTAAAACGGAAGAAAGACTTGAAAGTAAGTCGAAAACAGGCCATCCAAAAGTGTTGTGTGAGAGGAATGAAAGAAGAATTCTAAGGAAAGTTTGGGAGAATCCATTCATAAGTGCCCCTACTGTTGCGATCGAGCTTCATAAGGAAACTGGAACCAAGGTGAGTCCGGAAACAGTAAGAAGGGTCCTCCGAAGAAACAATATCCATGCTAGAATAGCTAGGCGAAAACCATTTATTAGTGCAGTAAATAAGAAAAAGTGAATTGACTTCGCTAAAAAATTTATAGCACAGCCTAAATCATACTGGGAAGATGTAATTTTTGCAGATGAAAGCAAATTCAATTTATCTGGTACGGATGGGGTGGTAAGGGTATGGCGGAGACCCAATGACGAGTTAAATCCAAAAAATACCAGGGGAACAGTAAAGCACGGTGGAGGGTCCGTAATGGTCAGGGGCTGTATGAGCTCATGGGGAGTGGGAAATTTAGTTTTTATCAATGGAATAATGGATAGCGAGATGTATGTAAATATCCTGAAAGGAAATATAAAGGACAGTGCCCAGAAAATGGGACTTTTGAATGATTTTAAATATTATCAGGACAATGATCCAAATCATAAAGCCCTGAAAACTCGGTTATGGCTGCTTTATAATTGCACCAAAGTTTTAGATACACCTCCCCAATCACCTGACCTCAACCCCATTGAAAATTTATGGTCTATTATTGACAAAGAAATCAGAAAACACAAATTTCTAATAAGGTAGAACTAAAAGAAAAGATAATGGAAGTTTGGAGTAATATTAGCCCCGAAAGGACTTCTAAATTAACAGGATCCATGAAAAGAAGACTGCAAGAGGTTATCCAGAGGAAGGGTTTAGCTACAAAATACTAAAATTTGTATAACTAATTATAATTTATGACCATAATCATTCGTTTGTTTAATAATTCCGATTACTTTTGTGATTTCATGTTACTATATTTTCAATGGTTTTTGTTAATTTTTGACTGTTAATAAAATGTTTTCTTTTTCTAATGGAGCTTACTCTCATCCTTAATGTTGGGCAACAAAATGGGAAAAGGTATTTTCTTTTTCTGAGACAACAATACTCAGAAATTTCAGTGAAATGTCGGAAGTTTGGTATTTCCGATTGATTTTGGGAGACACTGTATATCTTGTAATAAAATTAGGACTTCTTTACATATTTCTTTAAGTTAAAGTTGGGGTGCCAATAACTGTACTGAGTGCCAATAACTGTATGGTTTACCCTATTGCTTGTAATGTATATTGTTATTTTTATTTCAAATATTGTAATTTTTTATTCCAAAATTGCATTTAAATTAAAAGTTACACAGTAACTTAATAAGATCAACCAAAAGTTAAAGTTAATGATAGTGTATTATTACGGATTGATAGTAAAAAGACTCTCAACCAAAATATCATGCAAAGAGTGCTTGACGGCAATCAGTGATTCTCCACTAAATACAAAAAAGTCTGCTGGTCCTCGAAAATCGTGGAGGGTTATTTCAATCAGCTTATGATGTTATAAGAATTTGTAAATTTGTTGAGCGAATTTTAATTTTTAGGGAATTGATATCAGAAAATCGCTATGTAAACAAATTACTGGTTCAATGTTTAAACAAGAACTTTTTCATTTTTTCTGAACATTGGATTTAAATTTATTAATCCAAATTATACAGTCATCTTATTTCAATATAAAAATTAATAAACTGAGTTCTGACATAGAAAAAAAAATAAAATCTGTCATATACTGACTAAATTGATCCATTTTAAAGGCCAGTAAGTCTTCAAACATAATCTTCCATGATGGTTTTTTAAGGTTATAAAAATTGTATCTTATAATGGTATTGCCACACTTAATTTAAAAACACAAAGAGAGCCGAATAACTGTTTTAAAGATGATTGGAGTGAGCTTGAGGTGTGGGACTATGGGACCTCCTGGGGTGGGGGGAAGGGAGCACACTTTTAGGAAACAGCCACAGTAGCGTGCCTCCTCTATGTTATTCTATACTCTATGGTTCTACCATACCTTTATATAATTTGCAATGTGTACTATTAGGGTAATCTTAGTGATTTAAGATATATCTATTTCAAACTTTATGTTTATTAATTTCAGTTCATATTTTATTAATAAAAGATTTTGATGCTCTAAAATTATTAATATCACATACTATATAATTTCATCAATCACCAAAAATATTTAATTTGCTGAAAAAAGAATTTTTAATTTTGATGAAGTAACTACTGTATTCTTATTCTTAGTTAATTATAGTGTTTTCATTTCACTTAAGATAAGAAAATATTTTCTATACCATTTCATTTCTTTATTGCAGAAACATAATGAACTAATGACCTTTCAAAAATTATCTGTTATACTGGGTGATTGAGTTCTTAATGGGGATAAACTCTGGAATATGATTCTAGACATGATTTGCAACAAAAACATTCATTTGATGAATGGTCCAACTCCAAATGAAAAAGGAGTAAAGTCCAATTTAGTGTTTTCCCCTTCTTATTCACTAAAAAAGGGGATTTTTATTGAATAAGAAGACATTGTTCAAAAACTGTTTAAGATAATTAAATCTAAGTACACTATGATAAATAATCAGAATTATTTATGTAAAAAAGATATTTACTTTACTATCTTAATTTATATAAGGGACTTTTTGGAGGCCTATCAATGCTTTACTTTTTATCAATAAATCTGAGGTTTTGCACGGAGTATTTTCTAAATCTCGAGATCAAAAATTGATCTCGCATCATTAAAGCATTAAATCGCTGCAAAAGGAGTTCTAGTTTATTGAAGAGTTGGTGGAATGAAAAAATTTTGAATGGAGCACCAAGCAGAGAAGACTGGTGTTACTAGAAATATTTTACTATGTGATACTAAGTTTTTAATCTTCAAACTCTGAGAATCAATAGTACCTACATAAAAAAAATAGTAGTATAACTAAAGAGAAATTTGATATTTAACATTATGCGTTTTTCCAACTTTTTACCATCTTTGGCAGTAAATCTAGTTCCTGATATACTTGAGCCACATTAATCTGATTACACCGAATGAAGGAATAAATCTGATTACACCAAATGAAGGAAGTGTTAACAACTTTTTGGTTCATATAATTAATTAAACCAGAAAGTCCCGTTAATCAATGACTTTAATAGAATAAATACAATTAAATTCTCATATAGAATTTTGTTTTATTTTTTGTTGCAATTTACATCTAGAATCACCTCCCAAAGTCTAATTCCCTTTAAGAACTCAAACACTCCGTATATATATATATATATATATATATATATATTGATTATTAGCAAAACCTCTTAGCAAATTTCTAAAACCTTGTTATTTAATTTTGGGTGAATTTAAAATTTTCATATTATCATATATTATTTTTTAGATGAACCAGAAATTGAAATAAGTAGTGAAGTTGTTCATTCAGGAGAAGGTTACGAATCAGAATTGACCTGCATCGTACATGCTCATCCAGGTGCTAAGGCAAGTTATTGTATTATTCTTTGTTTTAGTTTAATACTGCATGGATAGAATTCTACTATTTATTAATAATAAGTTGTTATTTTGAAGTTATTGGTATTTACATACATACATTATAAATAAAATAACTATTGAAAGGATTCTTTTAATTGAATTAAAAGGATTTCCTAAATTGAGAAAAAAAAAATGATATAATATAAAAAGGTCAGCTCTATTTAATGTTGTCTTTAAAGTTAGTAGCATCAGATGAATAGCAATTTACTAAGTTTTTCTTTTTGTGTTTGAGTATTTTATAAGGTTTTTAAATATTGTAAATTAACTTTAGGTTACTTGGTTCAAAAATGAACAACCATTGAAAGAATCACATCATATCTCTCAACTGAAAAATGGAAATAGCCACAGCCTTCGAATTGCAGCAACTAAAAAGACTGATTTTGGAAATTATAAATGTGTCGCTAACAATTCGATTGGAACAACTTCTAAAGTTATTACTCTCTCTGGTAAGAGCAATAATCACTTTTTTTTCTTTGTTGTTATTCAATTATTTTAAATAATATTACTAAAAGATTTAACATTTTTGAATAAAACTTCCTAAAGCCTGTTTTCAGAATATCAAAAATTTTATTTAGTGCTTATGTTACATTTATGGACTATTCTTTTTCCTGGACCTTTTTACAATAAGCTAATAATCATTTTTTTTCATATGCAAACAATGGAAATTTATCTGAACAATTGTAACCTGTTACTTTTCTAAATACAAACATCGTCGCTTGCATTCAAAACTATATCATTTCAGAAATGACTGTTTTGGACTTATTATAATCATTGGATTCAGTATAAAGCATAGAATTCAGAGCAATGCTGCAAGGCTAAATCATATCAATTAAATCTGTTAAAACTTAAATTTTTAGGCTGTTCTGAAATTTCTTTGAATTGTATATACTGAATCCAATGATTGCAATAAGTCAATAATAGTAATTTTTGAACTAAGGTGATAATATGATAATTATATTACTAATGAAAATAGAAATTTGAGTAGTTTTCCGCTGAAAAGGACCGATTTGTTTGTCCCCTATCAACACTTAAAAAGACCCCTTGGGGTTACACTAACCTGTCCTTTTCATATGAAATGTAGTCTACACTAAACAGAAGTCAAAAAGTGAGTACTATTATAAGGATTTGAAAAGTATTATCTCAGTAAAATAACTAGTTCTAAATATAACAGTTCCAAAAATATTATGGAACTTATTGTAAAAAAAATCCATAGTAGCTTATTGTAAAAAAAAAAATCCTTTCTCATTTATTGATTTTTTATAAGATAGTTAAAGTAATTTAATATCAATGTAAAATAATAAAAATAAAGGATGTCTATATTAAAAATACCGTTATCAAATAATTTTAATGGTAAAATTAAATATTTTGCCTTTTTATTGAAATAATTTAGTTATGCATGGTAATATATAAATTAATTTATTCTAATTTAATGAGGCATGAGTTAAAGTTAAGTATATTACTCCAAAGCATTATCAAGCAGAGTATTCTTGTTGTAAAACCAGATTGAAATTACTGTTGACAGATGTTTACTGTACATCTGTTAATTAATGATTAATAAAAAGATACCAGAATATCTTGAATTTTAATACACATGTGTGTCAAGAAACTTTACAGCAGTTTCACTAAAAATAAATTCTAATCTGGAAATGTGTTTACTCTTCTTAAAAAACCTTTAAGGATATTAATGATTGCATTATTTTATGTTTATCAGGAAATGCATTTGTTTTACAAAACGTGGAGATGTAAATATTTTAGCCTTACATGTGATTGTTCTTATAATTTATACAATTGGTAACAATTTTTTATCCCTGGAGAAATAATTTTAAGCTGCTAATCATGTATCTTAATTTCACTTTTTTAATGATGGATTTTTTTAAGAAGAATTTATTATTATAGTACTAATGCTTTATGTTAGTCACCTTATGAATTCAGTTTTAAAATTAAAATGAAAGAAATCAAAAAGTAAAAGTGTCTTAAAACATTTTTCAAGTGAAATTTATAGGATTCTCAAATTCAGTAAACTTTTCAATTAACAGTAATAGAAATTGAATTTTTTGTTTAAGAAAAATAATCTAGATTTATATTGGATATTAATTTAGGATTTCCTATTTCATATTAAAATATCTTTACAGATTTAGAACCTGGAAATGCTCAAAATCAAATAAACATAGGTAATTTTCAACTATTAATGAATGCATTGTTACTCAGTTTTGATGTTAGCACGTTGCTGAATTTTTCACTCTTTTAAACATTTTAAATTTTATAAGTAAACTTTTGGTGAAGAAATATACTAATCATTTTACCAGTAATACATGGTTTGGTGCTATGTCCTCTTATATTGCTTTTTCTTACTGCTAATTAAAACAATATGATATGGTAGAAGGATTTTCTTAGTGGGTTAAAAAAAAAATCAGAAAACAGATAAAAAAAACGTGTATTTCCGTTGAAAACCGGAAGTCGAAATTTTTCACGATCGCAATACTTCCACTTACTATATATTTCATATATAGGTAAGTGAAAGTAAAAATTGTATGTGTTGTAATGCTGTATTTCTCCTGTAAATGTATTGTTCACCTATCCTATTAGAGAAATTACCAGCTAAGTGAGGGTCAGTTAATTTTAACTATGTAAATGAAAACCATTCCAGTACTAAATAACACATATATGCATTAGGTAAAATTTAAATATTTTATAAAAATTAATCTAATAGTTCATATATGTATTAATATATGATAAAACCAATTTACTGTTACTTTAAATAATAATTTATTTTATTATGTGATTTAATTCAAGTTCATAAACAACGATCGTTTGCTTTTATTAGTATTCCTTAAAATGGCCATTTTGTTTTGGGCTTAAAGCAGTTAAGGTTTCCATAAATTAAAAGGAGCTTCAAGTGCTATTAAGGGTTTTTATTTATTTTTTCACCTTCTCTGGCCATTTCTGGAAACATCCTGCAGTTGACCAACCTATTCTAACCTGAATGTGAAGGTCAAGTTTAAAGTTGTAGGTGTACTACAAAATGCATTTCCCTGGGTTCAATTTGTTGCTCTTTGAATTGAGGATTCTAAGATGACAATACTCAATATTAGGAATATTAAAAAATCTGGTGCGTGCTCACAACACACAACTTTCACTTACCAACTTACTTAGATTAGAAATTAATGCGTTTTGTTAATTGCCACTTCTCAAAAGAACAGAACGGCTTTAATTATGAACAATGGTCTGTCATTAAAGGCGTACTCCGTATGCGTGGGCTTAACGAGTTTTATGAGTTGACTGAATATTTTTCTTTTTTTCTCCTCTTTATGTTCTATTTATTTTTATCATATCTCATATTTAGCCATTTCTTATTTTTAGGCGTAACGAGAGACAGTTAATTTCACCATGTAAACAAAAACAAAGGTACTTTATAAGAAACAAACAAACAAACGAAAAAGGCCCCTACCCCATTTAAGCCCCCTCAGAACATTTTAATAATGATAAAGCTTACCTGATATTAAAGAAAACTTTATTTTCATTAGACATGACGAATTTGATAAAAATCGTTAAAGCCGTTTTTGAGATAATCGAAAAAAAGTCAAAAATTGGAAAAAAAGTCATGAAATAAAGTGCCCCCTCAGTTGGACCAATTTTGAAGAAATGTTGGCTTTTACATATTTGGTATATACATACATCAAATACCCAGTTTCTTCAAAATCGTTAAAGCCGTTTTTGAGTAAATAGAAAATATGTACACGTGAAATTGGTACAAAATTTATTAAGTAAAGTCCCCCCTCCGGTTGATCAATTTTGATTAAATTTTTACAGTCGTATCTCGGGCATATACATACAACATATACCCCGTTTGATCAAAATCGTTAAAGCCGTTTTTGAGTAAATAAAAAAAACACGTGAAAATGATACAAAATTTATTAAGTAAAGTCCTCCCTCCGGTTGATTAATTTTGATTAAATTTTTACAGTCATATCTCGGGCATATAAATAGATCAAATACTCAGTTTAATCAAAATCGTTAGAGCCGTTTTTGAGAAAATCGAAAAAAACGTAAAAAGTTATTAAATAAAGTACCCCCTCCCTTTGAGCAATTTTGATGAAATTTTCGCTGTCACATCGCGGGCATATACCCACACTAAATACCCAATTTCAGGTTCCCACGGTTTATAGTTTTTGAGCTAATCTGTTCACACACACACACACACACACACCATTTTGCGGGACTTGGTTATTTCGACTCAGGGAGTCCCAAAACGTGTATTTCCGTTGAAAACCGGAAGTCGAAATTTTTCACGATCGCAATACTTCCACTTACTATATATTTCATATATAGGTAAGTGAAAGTAAAAAATTGTGGCACATAATTCCCTTTTTTCTAAATGTAAACAATATAGCATAGATAACTTTTTTGTCACCAATTAATCGGGTGAGTGGTTAATCAGGTTTTATTTTACTTGCTTTCTTTTAATTGATGTATCTAAGGATCTCCTGATCCATATCTTTTCTTTTGTTAGTTAATAAAAAATAATAAAGCTAATTTCAATAATTAAGAGTTGAATTTAATTGATCTATAAATGATTTAAGTTTCACCTTGTAAAATTTTGTGAAATGTATTGAGAGAAGGATGCCCTTTCATAAGAGATTGGCTTCTACTGAAATTTTTGAATACATACAAAATAATTACATATATATATATATATATATATATATATATATATAATCATCTATCAATCATTTATCACTGTATCAGAGGAATCCCTCCAAGTAAATATTATCGATGTTTCAAAATCTGATTTTCCGCGTAACTCAAAATTAGACTAATGTTAAACTTTTTTTAAAATTGTAAGCAATAAGTGTTCTAATATTTCTGACATGATAAATTTCCATTCTTAATGCTTTGTTTGGCTTACAAGGCTTTTATATGACCAATAATCCTTGTATAGCTTTAAGCACTAATTTTTATTAATAAAAACCTTTTTGAAATTTGTAATTTATAGTCTGCATTGAATGTTAGAATAACTTATTCTTTTAAAAAAATGAGTCTGGGTTCTGTAAATAGGCTTGAATTTAACTTTGGAACCATAATTTATTATGAAAATCATTGTATAGAAAATTCTTATAAAATTTTATGTTGATTAGGTGTGCTGATATACTATTTCTAAATTTGTAATTGTATCCCTGTGCTTAAAGTTTTTAATTGTTAAATGGTAATTATATAGCAGCAGACATTAATAATTTTTATTAAGTTCATACAATAGTAATTTTTAATATTTGATAATAAATTTTATATTACCCGGGATCGAATTATATTATTATTCGTTATTGCCACAATCTAGTCTTTTGTAAATATTTAAAAATTTTAAATGTAACAAATTTATGTTTATTACTTAGGTCTGCCTCCAACTCCTATCTTTGAAAGCACTTCCATTGCTGAAGATGAAAAAAGTCCTCGCCTTACTTGGAAAGTGGTTAGCCGTTCTCCAATCGAGCAGTTTGAGCTAATGTACAGAAAACAGGAGGTAAATTTCCATAATTTAATCAACTTCTAAACTCCTAAATTGGATAGCTATAACTCAATGCATCAGTGTTTACTAAAAATATTTTGTACAAATGGGATTTCTTTAGCTTGAGATATATTCATATATACCTACACACAATTTGTAACACCGAGAACAATACTTCATGCCTGGTGGGTACCTGCTTGAAAAATTTTAATCACAATAGAATATATGAGGTAAACATAACATAATAAATAATAAACAATATTTATAATTAGGTGATAACAGTGCATTGAGGGGGTATAATGTGAACGCTTTGAGAGAGGAGTATGTCCTGTAAACCTATTAAACACAGTACTGTCCTGTCACTCTGTGGCAAATATAATAGTTACATACTATTTGTAGTTATATTTTAATAGAAAACCTGGGCTCTGTTTATAGTGAAAGACACGATAGAAAAGTTAAAAATAGAATTAAGTACTGTGATTATCCACCAAGTAGGAGCACACTTGTAAACTAAAATATCATAAGCTCACTAAAACTGTTTTTATACAATAGAGAGATGCATATTTTATATTTCTATAGATATCAAGGACTAAACCCCTGCCTGTTTAGGCGGAACAACTCCCCCTTTATAAATTATTCAACAACTGTTTATCCAATATAAAATTAATTTTCAAGTCCTAAGTCTTCAGCCCATCATTTTATTTAGAAATTTTTTGAAAAAAAATGAGAATGTAAAATAAAGTATGACTAAACTTTTTTATATACTAGAAAGATTAAGAAAGAGGTTTTTTTTTTGTAGATAAGGGAAATTATTATTTGATGACTTAAGGTCTAATTAATAACGTTAGATGAATTGATTTTGGCACCAAAATTAAATTTTGGGAATAAGTAAAACTATAATCATAATTGTTTCTGTACAAATTTAATCTAAACTTAATACTTTTAATATATGATTCAGGATGACGAGTGGAAAACTGCATATCCAACTGTTACCAGTGAAGGTGAAAGTGTGTACATTGCAAGGCATACTTTAAAAAATTTGGAACAAGGTACTTACTTTGCTCAAATTAGAGCCAAGAACAGCTATGGTTGGTCTTCACTTTCTGAAATGAAATCTTTCTCAGGAGGTTTGTACTACAAGCTTTACTAGATACAATTGGCTTTTTAAATAAGTTATTGCTATGATTTACTTTATTTTTTTTATTTTTTATTTGCGCTATTTAAAATGAGTTCGGTAATTGACAAAAATTTAATATTATAAGCATAATGGTTATTATTTTATTTTATTTTTTTGCTAGGTTAATTTCTGTTAAGGGTTAAGAATGACATGTTAAATATCACTGTTTTAAATTCATTACATCTGTATAAAATTTGGTACCTTAAATTCATTATTTTTATCCCACATTCAATATTTATTCCTTGCTATGGGATCACTGATTTTTTTTTTCTAAGAATGTATAAAGATTTCAAACTCTGCATTCATCATAAAGTTTAATGCTGCCTAATCATGCCATATCGTTCTTATTTAGAAAGTTGTAATCAGTCTAAAACTAAATAATTATTTTTATGATAAACAAATTTATTTTGGATATTCATGTTATGTGGGTTTTCTATTTAATTTTTAATCATGAGTGTCCGCATGGGGGGAGGGTGGGCGCTTGCCCCCTCTAGAAATTTTGAGAACCAAAAACTACAAATTCATTAACTATACTTTTTAAGCATTATAAAAACAAATATTTCAGCTTTTAAATATCAATAAGTTTTATTTAAAAAATAAATAAAGTCTTGCAAGATCAAAATACCTTGAGCCCTTGCCCAGGCATAAGAATTTTACCTGCCTGCCCCCCTAGATGAAAATTTTACCAGCCTTCCCCCCCCCTATAAAAAAATCCTGTGGATGCCCTTCTTTGTAATTAATATTAATCAAAAATCGTTTAAGTTGTCATGATCTAATTTAGAATTCTACAACAAATCCTGTTATAGATAGTTTTGACGATTTATGTATTTTGGATAAATGGATGAATATGGAACATTATTGCATTCTTAAAGTAACAACTTTGTACACTCAAATCTGCAAAGATAACAACCCACTCTTCATCCTTCCTAGAAAAACACAATAAAAATGCTTTACTTATTTTTTTACAACTTAACCTAATTATACTTCACAATATGCATGTAAGCCCATAAAAATATTCTAAATATGTCACTAATTATCACACCGTAATCATCTTTAAGATAGCTCATAAATGTCACTAATAGATCTCATAATGGTATAAGGATTCATTTATGTATTCATTGTCATTGCTGAAGCTGATTTAAAATTTAAATATATAAATAATAAATAACTACATTTTATAAGTGAGGTGATGAAATGCCTCTCGATGCACTCAATTAAGCACTGAATCAATATATAATCTTACTAAACATTTATTAAATGAATTTTCTTCAACTGAAAAGAATTAGGCTATCATTAATATGTCTATTTTAACCCTACTTTTTATTTATTTATTATTTATTTATAGTTTTGTGCACTATTTTACTTTGCTTAGTATAACATCACGCTTCTTTATAATTTATTTGGTTTCCTTTTCACCTATAATTACAGATGTAATTGGAGTAGGAAGTGCAATGCAGTCTAAATTAGGTAAGTTAATTATTGTTTATATCTTTTTGTTATATTTAGTATATTTGTTAAATTGTTAATAATTGCTTTACTTGTGTCACTGAAGTACCAGGTCTGCAAGTTTAAAATGTCGTTTATTTCTTAAAATATATACACAGTAATTTAAAAAAAAAGTATAATATATTTTATTCAAAGTACTGGCCCTCGCTTTCTACACATTTTGTCCATCTCTCGGGCAATTTATGGATACCATTCTAAAAGAATGCTTCATCTTTATTTGAAATCCATTCATCGAGCAATTTTCTTACATCCTCCAAATTGTTAAAGTGTTGCTCAGCCAATGAGTGTCCCATCGATGAGAAGAGATGATAATCAGAAGGCGCCAGGTCAGGTGAATACGGCGGGTGGGGTAGGAGTTCCCAACCAAGCGAAGAAATCGTTTCCTTAGTCAATCTGGCTGAATGTGCAGGAGCGTTATCATGCTGAAGAATGACTTTGGCGTGCCTGTGAGCCCATTCTGGGCGTTTTTCGATCAATGCGTGACTCAAATTGATCATTTGTTGTCGGTAGGGTTTGAGAAGCTCGTAGTAGACTACTCCCTTCTGATCCCACCACACACACACAGCATTGTCTTCTTCCCAAAACGATCCGGTCTTGCACTCGATGTGGATGGTTGTCCTGGCGTTACCCATGATTTTATTCGTTTGGGATTCTGAAAATAAATCCATTTTTCATCGCCAGTTACAACTCGATGCAAAAAACCCTTTCTTTCGTGGCGTAAAAGCAGCATTTCGCACACAGTTTTTCGTTTTTCCATCTGTCGTTCGTCCAATTCATGTGGAACCCATTTTCCAACCTTTTGAATTTTTCCCATAGCTCTCAGGCGATCGGAAATGGCTTGCCTAGTGACATTCAACTGTTCTGCCATCATTTGTTGGGTTTGGGTATTGTCTTCGTCTAATAAAGATTGCAATTCGACTTCCTCAAACTTTTTTGGTCGATTTTCTCGTTTTTTATCAGTAACATCAAAATCACCACGTTTGAAACTTTGAAACCAACGTTCACATGTCTTGACGGTTGGAGCAAGATCGCCATAAGTCTCAACAAGAATTCGATGACATTCAGATGCCTTTTTCTTTTGATTGAATAAGAAAATCATGACATGCCGCAAATGCTCTTTATTTGGCTTAAAATTAGACATTTTTAACACCAAAGAAAGGTATGATACGTCCACGTAAACGACTTAAAAACAACTGACTTTTGTAAACAAATGACTAACAAACAAAATAGCGTTTAGAGATAAGCAAATCCTTCAATAGGCTAAGAGCGCATTCTATTGGAATTAAAACGACATTTTAAACTTGCAGACCTGGTATGAAAACATAACTGCACTTATTTAATTATGCATTTTTTAAACTAACCTTCAACTAACTATGTGAATATTTATTGATAATTCAAGGTAAACCAAAAATACCATTCATGTTTTTGATTATAAATGGTTGTATCTGGATGAATTTGAAAATAGAGTTAAAGTTAATTGATTCAACCATTAGATCAAATTAAAGTGATACAGCAAAAGAATATTTAAAATAACTCAGTTACTTCTCAAAACCTCAAATTATGAAGAATAGCTTGATTTTTTTTTCTTGTACATTAAAATTATAACAAACCAAAATTGAAGTGAAGATAATATAACAGATTACACCATGCTTGTAAAACAACTTTTATTGAAAGTATTGCTGCTAAATGAATAAAAACTTAATGCATTTTTTAATGTTTAAAAATGTATAAAACAGAAAATTTATCTTAACTTTAACTGATAAAGAAATATTTTCTGATCATAATTAATGTTTTATCAATTATTTTAAACTTATGGTTATTATAATTTTTTTTTCAAATTTCTAAATTATTTATAGTTAATTTAATTTAAATGTTTGTTTCAAAAAAACCTTTCTGAACTGCTTAATAATCTATGCATGTCAGTATTTCATGCTTATATACTTAGTACTCAAGTGCCCACATTAGCTGTATGATGAGTATACTAAGAAATCAACTCCACTTACATAAATAATCTTTTCTATGTCCACGAGAGTATATTTTTAATTTCTTAATTCACAAACAAACAAAACTGAACTAAATAAAGTACTAGATCCACAAAAAAATTTGTTAGGTTCATAAGAAACATGTTGTTTTATAAAATAGAATATAAAATTATTTAAATTTTTAATATTGCAAAGAACAGACTAGAGTTTTGTTCCAAAAATCAGCCCTGAATTAACTGATTTGGTTCGATAGTTCGATTTTGGTGCATGTTTCTTCCCCATCTCTTTTGATTGGTTGGAGCATACAGATACATGTAAAAAAACAATTTTCAACAAAAAAGTAAGGGGAGAGCTATTGTGTACCATATTGCTTGACTTGAAAATGCTTGGACATTTCCATTTCCTTTAGTTGTTAAGAGTTGATATCACTTTGAAAAAAAAAAAATGCTGTTCTTTCACTTCTAGTAATTGAGGATTAAATATGCTGTGCAGATTTAGGAAGTACATTTTTATAAGTATATAAGGATGAGTAACTACATGTTTTTAACATAATACTTAATAGGACTGAATCAGCCCAATCTATGTGTGATATTAAGTGATTTGCTTGCACTGTTTAAAACTAGATTGAAATCTTTTTCTTGCTTTGTTGGTACTTTATCTATTCATTAAATTCAGAAAATGGTATTATACTTGAAAATATTATTACTCTACTGAATAATGTTTTCACCTCTGTATAAGGCGGTTATAAATCAAGCCATGCTAATCAAAGACCTTTAGCGCTCTTTTGTAGAAAGTGAGAAATTTGTTAATCAAGCTCTTGAGGGAAAAACAAAATTCTTTTCATATTTTCTTTGGAAAGTGTTAATTTAAATTTTTAGTATTTCGCATTTGCAAGGAAAATTTTTTCTGTTATTTATTATTTTAAAATAATTATTACACAGGGTTGTTGTTGTTGATTGTTTAACGTACATTTATGCTACTTAGGCTAATCGGATGATGCTACAGTGGGAGTCCTAAATTTTGCCTATCCAGGTATAATTAGGATAGGGATCTTTAACGAGTACCTGATATCTTACAGGCTCGGGACCTCCATTTTACGTCCTATCCAAGGGACGGCATAGCTAAGGATTATTTACTCCCATTAAAAAATTCTAGGGCCACTGGGGACGCAAATTCGCGACCTTTAGTATGGTAGGTTGCCATGCTAACCACTATAACACAGGTGACCCCATTACACTGGGTGTCCCCAAACCAAACGGCCAAACTTCATCAGGGATCGATAGAGGATCGAAAAACTAAGAAAATTTGTCCTCTGGCATATGCCTCATTTTCGCTTTGTTTCCGAGAAAATCACAAAAAAACAAAAATAGTTGTGCAAAAAGTGTATTTTAATTTTTTTTTTCAATAATGTATATAAATTACAAAAATATAATGGCTTTTTGAGTAAGCTTAATATCTTAATTTACGAGTAGTAAATTTAGAAAAGATGAATATTTTCATGCTTTAGTTATCAATAAAACATCTAGGTTGAGTGTTTAACTTTAAAAGAAAGGATTAAAATGTTAGCCATTATACTATCATTTTAAGCCTTTTTTGGGGGGAAACCAGCCCCGCATTCTCACATTAGTGGTGTTGCTGGTAGTGTTCAGTGAAGTCAACAAATATGGTTAGATTTACCAATGCTGAATATGCGGACATAGTTTACGTCTACGGATTCTGCGATGGCAATGCACGCCAGGCAGTTCGGGAATATCGCAGACCGTTTCCTGACCGAGAAACCCAACACAGAGGTGTTTTTACCAGCACTTTCAGAAGGCTTCGAGAGACTGGGTCCTTCTCATGTAATCGTGGTGGAAACCGTATGCAGGCTCCGATGGAAGCCGACCTGAGGCGGAGGGAGAGGATACTGTGGCACTTCAACACCAACCCTGGTACAAGCGTCCGGAGAGCTGCTTCAGTTCTTGGCATACCAAGGGTAACCATTTGGGGCACATTAATGGCTGACCGCAAGCATGCTTACCATGTACAAAGGTACAAAATTTAATACCCGCTGATTATCCCCGCCGATTAAATTTTTGTTATTGGTACAAAGAACAATTGCAAAACGATGTAAACTTAAGTTCGAAAGTAATCTGGACGGACGAAGGGAATTTACACGTGCGGGCATATTCAATCTAAGAAACTACCACCTTTGGGCACCCCGTGCTGTTAGAGAATTTCACTACCAGCATGGGTTTTCTGTAAACATGTGGTTGGTCTTTGTAATAATGGCATAATAGGTCCCTAATTTTTACCTGCTTGACTTAATGCTGATAGTTATTAACTATTGTATTGCAACAACAATTATTGTTAAAATTCATTCAAGGAATGAAATCCACTCTTTCATGGCCTTAACTAGTTTTTGCACAACTATTTTTAGTTTTTTGAGAAAATGAAGCGAAAACGAGGCATATGCCAGAGGACTTTTTTTCGATCCTCTATCGATCCCTGAAGTTTGGCCGTTTGGTTTGGGGACACCCTGTATAATTTTTTAAATAATTTCAATAGAGCAGAGAAGATTGGGGATTGAACTCAGATTCTCTGCATCTCTGTTGCAGCTCTCTTACCACTGAGCTAACCATGGGGTCAATCAAAGCCATGTCAACCTTTTCTCTTCAATGATCCCATCTGCCAGGTCTTCATCTACATTTCATCTACAGCTTGGATTGACCACGTGTTTGGATTGGTTAGAGCGCAGCGCTAGTTGCAACCTTCAATACTAAAGGTCGCAGGTTCGCGGCCCTAGGATTTTTTAAAATCTTTTGCTATGCCGCCTCTCGGATAGGTCCGAGGAGGTCCCGAGCCTGAATGATGTCAGGTACTCGTTAAAGATCCCTATCCTAATTATACCTGGATAGGCAAAATTTATGGCTTCCACTGTAGCATTGTCTGATTAGCCTTAGTGGCATAAAGTGATTTTAAACAAAGAAACAACAAACAACTAAGTTTTATAATGTCATGTTTATGTTGATCTACTTCCTAGGGTACTCCACAGTGTGCAGTAATTTAAGGTTGAAAAAAAAATTAATATTTACTTTACTTATTTGTCATATGTTCAGGAAACATAGAAAAGAAAAAGTTCTGTTTCTCATTGAGTTATAGGAAATGGTCGATTTATACAGGCTATGCATCTAATCCCATTGATGGTTTGTATTCAGAATTAGATTTAATTTGAGTAGTCAGTAGCAAGGACATTATTTTGTGTGATGTGATTCTGAAATATTCAAAATATTCTGAAATATCCAAACAATGGAAAATTTGATTATCCTAATGAAATTCTCCTTATTCTATAATCTCAATAAATAAAATCATATTTACTGGCAGTGTCAATGAATCCACCCACACCCCAAGTGTAAAAATATTAATATATTGCTTTGAAATAAAAATTAAAAAGTAGGAACAATTATCAGTTTGTCTGGGTTTGATTACATCATTTTAGGAACCAAGTGTGTGCCAAGGTAGGACAGGTGATCCAACTCTGAATCAATTTAAAACACATACAATTTTGCCATAATGATCTGAAGTTTTTATTATAATATTTAAAAGAAACTGATTGTGGAATGATAACTAATTTTACCAAACTTTAATTAATTGCCTTCTTCCAGCTTTAATCTATGTTTTAGACAGGATAGTAAAATTAAACTCATTTTTTTTTTTTTTTTTATATTCTATTTTATTTTCCATTGGATTCTTATAAATAAATTAAATTATTAGAATTAAATATTAATAAACTAGATGGAGTATACAGTAGAACAGGGATTCCAAAACCCCCTTGATGAAATGAAGAAAGCTTCCCACGCCCTCCTTAGTTATTCTATCAACTGAAAGACAATGACTAACTCCAACTTTTTTTTCTTTTTGCGCCACCACTTGTCTTTGTCCCCCTCTAAGGGAACCCCTGCAGTAGAAGTTGGTTGGAGGAGTGGAAAAAAGTTGCATGAAACAGAAAAATTTGCTTGCATTTTATTTTTTCACTGCCTCCTACCACCTCCTCCTATGGTCACCGATTGCTCCACCATTATAGCTTAAGTAATAGGTGATAATTGTGAATTTTAATGATTTTATTTTTTTTAGAAGAATCGATGGAATCAGCAGCATGCAACCAAGAAATCAGGTTATCCCTAGTATTTATGATGTCTCTTTTTGTTGGATATCTCTTCTCCTAAGCAATAAAGGTGAATAATTTTTAAAATATGTGTATTTTCAATAATATATTTATTTAGAGTTTTTAATAGAAATTGCTGTCATTATCTGTTATTATTTGAGACACAGCATGGTATACAATGATGGCCATTGGAAATTTGTTATATGATCTTTTGAATAAATTTTTCAAATTTATGAGATAATGGGCTACAAAAAATACAGCCAAGAAAATTGATCTTATGGAGCTTGCTAAGATCTTATTGTGCTATAAAAAATTATTCCAACAGACCCCAAATTTTCATTTTAACCTTGCGTTGCCAACCCCTTCTTCGTCAACCTCATGCCACCGAGGCCGCCAGATAAAATATTGATGAATTTAAGGTGGAAAATTCTAGTCATTCTATTTGCCTGTTGAAACTGTGTTTGTTTTGGGACATAGTTATGATAAAGATTGTAAGCGAACCAGTTTTAATGTCTTCATCTGCTTTTGAAAAGTAGAAAGTGTTTTCTTAACAGTCTTGAGGAAGATTTAGCTTTTTGAATTACCACATTCCAACCATTTTACCTATAATGAACATGGCTGTCAACTCTTCTAAATCATGCATTGATTTTTTATTTTTTTTATTTTTTTTTTTTTAGTGCACATCAGAGAGCTGGTCTAATAAATGAAATAAAAACAGAAGAAAGACTATTGGAAGATTGAGAATGCCTTATAACTTTTATCAAGCTTCTCTAATATGCTTATTTTGTCCAGGGGTCATAATAAAATAAAATTCTACTTGTTGCTTTACATAAATCTAGACACTATAAGTGTCAAATCGATCATAAGTAATCGCATTCTCTTTTTTGTTTCTTTCTTCTATATTTATCTGGAAGAGCTTTTTTAAAAAAAAAATGTATTTGTGTTAATATGACATTTAAATTATTGTAATTAGTATATGTATAGTCTTCCTAGAGTTGAAAATAACAACTTTTCCTAGTGAGCAATCAAATTTATTTATTGAAAAAAAAAAACGTTCCGTTAACAAAACACCTTAATTGCATTAAGGTTATGGGCTATTATGTACCAAATATTGTATTGTTCAAATTTTTTCAAGCATGATAATTTATTTGATTTATGAATTGTTTATAAATTTGAGATGGAATTTATCTATACACATTTTTTTTTTCTCCATAGATTAAAATATTTCATCATTAAATAGGTATACATAAATTGTTAATAATTAATCGGAACAACATTTATAACCAAAGTATTTGTTTTGTATAAAGATTGTTGTGAATATTCAATATATACCACATGTTATAGTTAAAATTAATTATGTTTAAGTATGTTAATAGAATCTTAACTAGAATAGGATAGCTGTGTGATTGTCCCTTCTTATTTAAGCTTCTAAAATATTCAGAGTAATGGATATTGGTGAATAACTTAATTTTGTGGGGTAATATAAATACCCATTCAGGTATTCCTTATTTAAATTTACTTATTGTTTTCAGACTATATCTCATGAATTGAAAATTAGACAAAGATCTTTAATGGTAATTATACATAAATTATTAATTTTAAATTGGGGTGCCTTGTTAAATCATAACATAGTACTGTTCTTACCATATGAAATATTTTTATATGAATGTAAAATAGTTTCCTAATTATAGTCATATATGTAAAAGAACATCAGAGAGCAGTGAAGTAAGCCATTCGATAACGTTACTCCTGGCCTCTTTCAATGCTTGGTACATTGTTTTGAAAGTCCAATCAAATTATTCACTGACATCTATCTAAATAATTGATCAGGAAATTTTTTGAAATTATTCAATGATCACTTCAAGGAGTGATGTTTTGGGTATATATAGGTACAAAGAAGGAAGGTGTTCGTGAGCATGTCATGTATTTTGGTGGGGGGAGAGGGAGCTGTTTCTTCAAAATTCTTAAGTAGCAAGGACTTAAGTAGGACCATTTACCAAAATTAACATTTTTAGATGTAGGATGATAAATGAAAGTGAAAAGTTTATATTTTGGCCTATTCATGATTTTTATATATATAAATATGTTAGATTAAAAAATATTAATTGTAAAATCAGATATGTGTAAGGAATGTACAATTTTAAATCTGAGGATTTTTAGCCTTTAATTTAATTTTTGTAATATATAATTTATGTATATTTTATTAAAACACCTTATATCTGGTATTCAAGGAGCCTTATAGTGTGTACAATTTAAGGTTGTCAGGAAAAAGTCATAAGAACTTTTCTGCTACACTGACTCAATTTTGTAAATATGAATTATCGTCGAGGTGGGTTTTGCACCATTGTATAGTTAGGATGTATGAAAGATATATTGTATTTAGTGGCTTATAATAAAATAAATTAAACCAGTATTATTTCCTTCATATTTATTCCTTAATATTATTTTGTCTCTTGCCCTTACCTGGCAATTTGTAGCATAAGGGTGATTATATAAAATTATGGTATAATATGATTATATGTAAAACTATCATTTCTGACCAGCAATAAGGTCAAGATTTATTAACCCTTTAACCGAGTTCCCTTTTAAATTATGCAGCCTACAACGGGCGCAAGCTCTTTCACTAGGACGTGTATATACGTCACGTCCGGTGCAATGTAACTTCATATTATTATTTTTTTTACTTATGCTTAAAATAAATTGAAAGGCTATGAAATATATTCGTTTTCGTTTATTTATTTATAAACCACAAAGGAAAACACAAAATGACAAACAAATAGAAAAGAATACCAACAAAAATATATAAGTATCTAATTAAGAAATTGTAAATTTTTTCAGCCTTAACAATTGTAAAGAGTACAAATATATATTCACGCCGTTACATGTATCGATGACTAATACCCCCGGTGGTATTAAGTCCCACCCATTCCAGGGCACAACATATATTTCAAGGCCGTATTTATACGTCCTGCCCTTTCCCGCTATTGTTTAGGTTGGACGCCTATATACGTCCCGCTCCATGGCAGTCCCATGTAATAACTTTCAACTCCTTCATAAAATCCTCATGCTTCTTACTCACTCACTCCTTGACGCAAAAGCCTTCAAGAGCCTGGGCCTTCAGCACGCCACTCTTCCCTATCCTTAGCTACTCTCCTTGATCCTTTTACTCCCATTTTACTTACTACCACAGCAGCTTCTTGGTGTCCTATTCACAGACATCTGCTCTACATGTCTAACTCACCTAATCTGGTTCTGTCTAATGAATAAAATTGGGTCTGGTTCCCAGAATTTTTTTATTTTTCTTTGCCTCCAATTGCCAGTCTCAAATAAGCCTCCAGAGTACATTTTACTGACCATACTTTTAATATCCATTTATTTTTCTAACTAAGTAATCAAATCTCACATGTATGATGATGAACTTGTATAGATGACCTTGGCTCTAAATATCAGGCCTCTGAACTTTCAACAGTTTTTTAACATTTAAATAACATCTGTTACCTGCATCTACTCTTGCCTTAATTTTTTGTTCTTTTTCTGTAACAAGAGCGCCCAAGTACTCTAATAGCGTAGCCAGCTTTAGGCTAGGTGTACATGAGCTACAAAGTTATCAGGACGCTAAGAACGTTTTCTACGAAGGCTTAATCCTACCTAGAAAAGGTTCAGTGCACATAAGGAGATAGGAAGATGCGTACTCCACATCCAAATCAACATTCTCAATGGCTTCAATTACTAAACTAACATGTGTTTGTATATACTTATTAACTAAATAGATATGTAGATACGAGCAGACCCGACCATGCATATAGTAGAGTAGCTATAGTGCGTTGAATTAATTATATCCTATTCTTTTTAATGCAGTCGAATCAAAATTCACTGATAAAGATAAATTAGGCCAAATTTAAAAATTTTTGATAAAGTATTTATAAGGGTTAAAGTATATTTTCGTTTTTCTCAAAAACGGCTCTAACGATTTTGATTAAGCTTTGTATTTGATGTATTTATATACCCGCTATGTAACAGCAAAAATTTCACCAAAATTGATCTATTAGTGGGGTCACTTCTTCCTCTTCATCTTTCGCCACCTCCTTGGTGCCATCAGCGTGGAGGAACAGCCTCGGCCAACTTGCCATGCCACTGATCCCTGTCACTGGCCCTCCTTCTCATATCACTCATGGTGCAGCCTCTGGCTCGCCCAAGTTTCTCCATGTAATCATAGTACATCGTCCTGGGCCTACCTCTAGGTTGCCTTCTCTCTGGTCTTGCTTCCAGGAAACATTTTGCCTTTTGGATATCGCCCATTCGGTATACAAGGCCAAAACATTTCAGTTGGCACTCCTCTAAAACTTGTTTTACAGGCCTAACCTTTAACTCCCACCTTATCCTCTTATTCCTCCAGCGGTCCCTTCGTGTTTTCCCAAGAACTCTCCTGAGGTACCTCATTTCTACCGCTGTTAATTTGCTGACATGTTTGTCTAGGAACGTCCAACTCTCTGCACCATACAGAAGGACAGGCACAAATATTGTTTTAAACAGAATTATTTTTGTTTCATTCTTTATCTCCTGTCCTCCTAATATTGTTGTGCAGATGGAGTAGAACACGCCATTGGCTTTCTTAACTCTGTTTAAGACCTCCTGGTCGGTCCTTCCATCCCTGCTGAAAATTGTGCCCAAGTATTGGTAGTTATCTAATATTTCCAATGGAATATTATTACAGGTAATGAGGAATTGTTCTTCAACACCTCGGCCTAAGTGCATCACCTTACTTTTTGTTGGGTTTATTTTCATCCCCTTCCTCTGGAGCTCTTCCAACCATTCGTCGACAGCCATCTGAAGTTTTTCTTGGATGTCGGCAATCAGGACCACGTCGTCTGCATATAGGAGAGCTTGTGCCTGCACAGGATTAAATTCCAGTAACCCACTGTTTTTCTGGGCGTCCTTCGCTTGCACACCTTCCATACCTCATCCATGCACATAATGAATAGAAGTGGGCTTAGGGTATCACCTTGTTTAACTTCTATATAAAACCTAAATGGCTCCGATTCGGATCCATTAAGCCGCACTATTCCCTTGGGATCCTGGTAAGATGACTGTTTTAATATGAAGCCATAAGTCATCGAGATCCATGTCATAGTTGACTTCTTGTATGTTGGTAAGCAGCACCTCTCTATACCTTTTAATCACTTCAGGATCTCTAATTTTTTCAGCCGCAATTTGTTCATACGTTTTAAATTGTTTCTTCCGTGGCTTAATAATTTTTATTATTACACCGCAACAATCAGGCGGTGATCAGTGCCTAACTCCGCACCTACGATTGCTTTTATATCTGTGAAATACCTTTGTATTCCTCTATCATAGATAATGTCAATTATAATCTATTATGCTTTTGGTTTCCCTTCCATCCGCCTCAAAAGTAATTTTATGAATTAGCTAAAAGGGAATTCCCAATAAGCATATCATTCTCTACACAGAACTCTATCAATATATGACTATTGAGTCCTGGCATTCAAATCTCCACAGATAACAACCATTCTGTTTTCAACGCGGGCTTTATCTACAGATCTCTGGATGATTGATGTTTTACCAATAGCGAGTTGGATGTAAGCTATTATGATGCGTGGTGACACAGCTTCCCAGTTTTCTATCCTGTCAAAATAGTTCATCCTTCAGAGCCAACGCCACTTCACCTTTGGCCCTCTCTCCCCTATTCACTCCAGAATAGATCATCGTGAATCCACTAGCCAGCCTGGTGATGCCACTTTCCTTCTTCTTTGTTTCACTGAGGCCTAAAATATCTACTTTATACTATTTGATTTCTCCAACAAGTTCAATCTCTTTACCAGAAAGGGTCTTAATGTTCCACATACCTAATCGAATGTCCTTATCCATGCCGTGTCTGTTACCAGTAGACTGTCCAGTTCCGAGGCTATTTAATTGTCTTTGAATCGGTTATACTTTGGGTGGGTGATTGGCCCAAGCTCCAAAGGCCCCATTACCTTTGGACAACAGGTCCTCTTTATATCGGGAACAGGGAACCCTAGGTGGATCACCTTCTCTACGGCTTGGAGCTCCAACTGCCCCTTCGCAGTACAACAGCCGTTCTACTGGTCTCCAGTTCCGCCTGATGGTGTCTAGTCATGGACCCATCCGACTCTTACTGTCTTCGGCTCCATGCTAGTACTGGTGCTACTGCTGCCTCACACCAGGGATATTTATCGACTTCCCAGTCTAGATCCGCCGCGTTCTGTCAAAAGTAGGGCCGCGATGCGACAGCCAAAATTTCATCAAAATTGGTCAAATGGAGGAGGCACTTTATTTAATAAATTTTGTCTCATTTTCAAGTTTATTTTTCATATCTCAAAAACGGCTTTAACTATTTTGATCAAACTGGGTATTTGATGTATTTATATGCCCGCGATGTGACAGCAAAAATTGATCTATTAGTGGGGTCACTTCACTTAACAAATTTTGTCTCATATTTACGTGTTTTTTTTATTTACTCAAAAACGGCTTTAACTATTTTGATCAAACTGGGTATTTGATGTGTGTATGTACCAGGTCTGCAAGTTTAAAATGTCGTTTTAATTCCAATAGAATGCGCTCTTAGCCTATTGAAGGATTTGCTTATCTCTAAACGCTATTTTGTTTGTTAGTCATTTGTTTACAAAAGTCAGTTGTTTTTAAGTCGTTTACGTGGACGTATCATACCTTTCTTTGGTGTTAAAAATGTCTAATTTCAAGCCAAATAAAGAGCATTTGCGGCATGTCATGATTTTCTTATTCAATCAAAAGAAAAAGGCATCTGAATGTCATCGAATTCTTGTTGAGACTTATGGCGATCTTGCTCCAACCGTCAAGACATGTGAACGTTGGTTTCAAAGTTTCAAACGTGGTGATTTTGATGTTACTGATAAAAAACGAGAAAATCGACCAAAAAAGTTTGAGGACGTCGAATTGCAATCTTTATTAGACGAAGACAATACCCAAACCCAACAAATGATGGCAGAACAGTTGAATGTCACTAGGCAAGCCATTTCCGATCGCCTGAGAGCTATGGGAAAAATTCAAAGGGTTGGAAAATGGGTTCCACATGAATTGGACGATTTCAGATGGATAAAACGAAAAACTGTGTGCGAAATGCTGCTTTTACGCCACGAAAGAAAGGGTTTTTTGCATCGAGTTGTAACTGGCGATGAAAAATGGATTTATTTTCAGAATCCCAAACGAATAAAATCATGGGTAACGCCAGGACAACCATCCACATCGAGTGCAAGACCGGATCGTTTTGGGAAGAAGACAATGCTGTGTGTGTGGTGGGATCAGAAGGGAGTAGTCTACTACGAGCTTCTCAAACCCGGCGAAACAGTCAATACCGACCGCTACCGACAACAAATGATCAAATTGAGTCACGCATTGATCGAAAAACGCCCAGAATGGGCTCACAGGCACGCCAAAGTCATTCTTCAGCATGATAACGCTCCTGCACATTCAGCCAGATTGACTAAGGAAACGATTTCTTCGCTTGGTTGGGAACTCCTACCCCACCCGCCGTATTCACCTGACCTGGCGCCTTCTGATTATCATCTCTTCTCATCGATGGGACACTCATTGGCTGAGCAACACTTTAACAATTTGGAGGATGTAAGAAAATGGCTCGATGAATGGATTTCAAATAAAGATGAAGCATTCTTTTGGAATGGTATCCATAAATTGCCCGAGAGATGGACAAAATGTGTAGAAAGCGAGGGCCAGTACTTTGAATAAAATATATTATACTTTTTTTTTAAATTACTGTGTATATATTTTAAGAAATAAACGACATTTTAAACTTGCAGACCTGGTATATGCCCGCGATGTGACAGCCAAAATTTCGTATCCCCTATTATCACTGATGAAAATAAAAACTTTTATTTAACAATAAAAAAATTTATTTTACTTTAGAGAGCAAAAGCGTGATGCTCAAATTCTTTAAAGCGTTTAAGGAGTGAAAAAATATAGTTAAAGATAATATTTTATTAATTATATTTTAGTTTATAAACTTTTGTTCCATAATAAATTTCTGAAGGCAATATAAAGTGATTTTAGAGGAACAGTAATCGCTCTCGATTTCCATAAAGGCATAAGAGATAAACTTTACTGCGAGTAGTAAATACACCTCCTATCGATTCACCTTCACGATATATTTACAAAAAGCAAATCGCTGTTAAAAAGGCAGTAAAAAAAACTCGACTGTTGATGAAATAGGTCCCTTAAAAAAAGAAATAAGCAATAATGAATCGAAAAGTGCTGAGAACTTTGAAGTTTTGAATTACAGATACATTATTACTTATGGAGATATATGTACAAATATAAGCAACTAAATGTGGAAAAGTGTGGCGTTTACATATTATTGAAGCACGTCGATTTCTAATCTAAGTAAGTTCGTAAGTGAAAGTTGTGTGTTGCGGGCATCGCACCAGATTTTTTTTGTTGTTTTTGTACTAAATGTAATAAAAAGTAAACATTAATTTGTTCTTTTATTTATCCTTTATATTTTCATTATATTAAAATTAATTTTTAAAGTAAAAAAATTAAGTAATGGGCCGTTAGCATACTACTCAGCATGCTACACTTCACCTTTCCTTAAGGTGCTAGTGAGCAGCTTAAATGCAATAATTTAGCGCTTTTTGAGTCTTTTGCGCTACTGAAAATTAAAAGATTTTGATGGTTTTAATTTTTTTTTCTACCCTTATGCTAAAGGATTTCACTATAGCAGTTTAAAGTATTATTGGCTTAGCAATGCAAAAAAAATTTAAAAAGACTTGATTTTCGAGAAAAATCTAAATTACAAGTGCGATGCGCTAGCTGGGGGTTCAATATTTTTTTTTAATTTGCATTTTACTTACCCAGCCCAGATGCAAGTTTTCCTCGGTATAACGTTTTTCTACCCACCCTAACCTGCATCCATTACACCAGAATAATATCATAAGAACAATTAAACCAATCTTGGATTACTGTGAAAGCTGAATTTATAGCAGGACACTTCGAGGGGAGAGGGAGGGGGTTGAAAGGGACGGTCATTCTGAGACCAAAATAAAAAAAATGTTGAAACAAACAAAATCCACTTCCCAATAAGAACTTTACACCCAGAAATAGTAAGCAGCAGTGTTTAAATTTTCAAGTTGTAGTTTTGAACTATTCCCTATACTACCATGCGTGAAGCAATAGTGAGTGATCTGTGGTGTGCTACATTAGGGTGATGAGCGGTGTCACTCCAGTCACTAACATGGACAGGCTTTCACCTCGCCTGGCACTAGACGTTTACACTGAAAGACAATTTTAACAATACAAGCCGCGCTCAGATGTGTTAAAAGCCGTCGAGTTACAGTGGTTTGAAAGAATATTTTTCGGGGTGGGGGGGGGAGAGGTAATGACTGGATATGTTCAACGGGGGGGGGGGGCGGTTAATTGGGTGTCTGAATTAACTGAAACTGAACTGAACCTGAACTAAGGCAACTGAATAAAGTTATTAGACATTTTATTATTTATTTTCAGAATTTTTCCTTTACATTAATAATTTTGGAGGGGTGATTTCAGTTTGGTATTCCTTGAATAGACACGTAAAAGAAAACATCCTTCAATTTCAGGCCCTAATGATTACAAACGTTATAATTATCAAGATAATCCTGAGGTGGCCGATAATAAAATACTATCGCTAATGGAGTGAGCAAACTAAGTACTGTGTCAGGCTGCGTGTTCGAGTTGTTTTAACGTTTGATGATTTTTTCTCTTATTTGGGATAGAGAATAGCTTTCATGTAATGTTGCGTTTTGTTGTAAATTGTTTGATCAATATCTCTGAAAGAATATATAAATTTCAAGGATCAAAGGAATACTAATTCCTTGCTATATTTAGGTGTTAAAACACTACACACTAAATCAATATTTACTATATTTGTTTTTTTAGTTATCAGATAACCTAAAAAATTATAACTGAAGTATGTTTAATTGAATGAATTAAACAAAAATTAACTTCAAATGTGTAAGTTTGTTTAAATCGCAACAGAATTTGACTCTATGTAATTTACTGGTTAATCCATAACCTTTATCATTAACTTATTTATAACCTTCATGTCATGGATTTCACAACATGGTCATCTTAATTGTTTAATATTTTGTGGATTGATTTGTTGACTTTTACTGACCTCTGAAATAAAAGGTTTATCGAT
This sequence comes from Aelia acuminata, assembly GCA_911387785.2. Lineage (NCBI taxonomy): Eukaryota > Metazoa > Arthropoda > Insecta > Hemiptera > Pentatomidae > Aelia > Aelia acuminata. The sequence continues at coordinate 129,076,649 of OU426978.1, read as the reverse complement.
AAGCGTTATAAAATAGTTAACAATGGTGAAAAATAATACAGGTAATGTAATTTGGTTTATCAATTATTTTTTTCTGTCAAACTTGATAACTTTACACACTGGTGCTTTGTTTGATTGATTTCTGAGATAATTTGTGAAATTTTGTTATCCCCCTTTTCTGGATGGGTTTTATACTTGTCGTTGATTTCAGTGTTCAGTCCTGTGCGTAATATCAGGATTAGTGTGGAAACCTCCTAATGTGAGATATGAATGGCTGAAGAGGACTTTTCACGATTTTATAGTTATGGTTGTTGACTTTATGTTCATTTTATTCTAAACCTGTTGAAATTCCACTGATTTTTTATAGTCCTTGATTTTATTTTTGAGATAGCCTTATGAAAATTATTCTAGTGAGAGTGGCCTTCCAAGTAGTACCTCATTTTTTTTTTTATAGTTCTATACTATGCCTATAACTCTCTATTATAAGTTGAGTATATGTGTAGTGCAGACACCATATTTTGTAGGAGAAATTCTAAGGTTCTTACTGAGAGTGGTACATTGATGATAATTTGATCTTTCTAAGCTGTAGAGAAAGCTTTTAATAGCCTGAAGAAGTTAAACACTTGCCAAACTTGAGTAAAAGAATTTTTCTACTGATAGAGAGGCTTTTTTAAGATTATTGTGAAGTGGACTAGGTGCTCGCTTATTAACATTGTCAACCATTGTTACCATGATTGCCGCCTAAAGCTAACAACAGATGGTTATATTTGGTTATATATCTGGTCACTTAGTGATTTATTTTATTAAACCATTGAAATGCCTCTGTGAACAATGGGATTCTTTAGCGCAAGTTATATTTGGTTCAATTAAGCCGAAAATATCTATAGAATTTAAAAAAAATCTGTGTGACAAGGCACAATTTCAAATGGAAATGTGGTTTTGCATTTAGATGGACTGTTGCCTGATGAAATGGATGTGGTGAAGAGGGTACTTCAGGGTGAAGTCCTGTCGGCACTTTTTTTACTTTCACTTACCTATATATGAAATATATAGTAAGTGGAAGTATTGCGATCGTGAAAAAATTCGACTTCCGGTTTTCAACGGAAATAGACGTTTTGGGGTCCTCTGAGTCGAAATGACCAAGTCCCGCGAAATGGTCTGTGTGTGTGTGTGTGTGTGTGTGTGTGTGTGTATGTGAACAGACTAGCTCAAAAACTATAAACCGTGCGATCCTGAAATTGGGTATTTCGTGTAGGTATATGCCCGCGATGTGACAGCATAAATTTCATCAAAATTACTTAATGGGAGGGGGTACTTTACTTAATAACTTTTTAGGTTTTTTTCGATTTTCTTAAAAACGGCTCTAACGATTTTGATTAAACTGAGTATTTCATCTATTTATATGCCCGAGATATGACTGTAAAAGTTTCATTAAAATTGATTAACCGGAGGGGGGACTTTACTTAATAAATTTTGTAACATTTTCACGTGTTTTTTTTATTTACTCTAAATCGGCTTTAACGATTTTGATCAAACTGGGTATTTGATGTATTTATATGCCCGAGATATGACTGTAAAAATTTCATCAAAATTTATTAACCGGAGGGGGGACTTTACTTAATAAATTTTGTAACATTTTCAGGTGTTTTTTTTATTTTTTCAAAAACGGCTCTAACGATTTTGATTAAACTTAGTATTTGATCTATTTATATGCCCGAGATATGTCTGTAAAAATTTCATCAAAATTGATCAACCACAGGGGGCACTTTACTTAATAAATTTTGTATCATTTTTACGTGCTTTTTTATTTACCCAAAAACGGCTTTCACGATTGTGACCAAACTGGGTATTTGATGTATGTATATGGGATGTTCTTTTACAAACCGAACACCTTTCTGACCGACACATTTTAGATTTAACTGAAACTTTTTTTACGGGTTCTATATCGAAAAAAAAGAGATACGTGTAAGAGGATTTTTTTTTATTTTCGATATTTTGAAAAATAAACAAGATCGAAAATTCGTGAATTTGATGATTTATCGGTAATAGCCTATTTTTCAAAAATTCATAACTCCGGTTCTGTTTAAGCTAAAAAAATTTATTTTTTTTTTATTTTGAAGGTAAAAAGACAAGCTTTAAGAAAAAAATACTTTCAAAAGAGATTGTCGAAAAATTCAAATTGTTATTAACAATTTCAATGTTTAAATCGGTTTTTAACAGTGGCCCCACCCATGAATCAACTTTTTACTATTTTTATCGTATTCTGCGTCAAATTTTCTGTCGAAAACGCTTTTAAAAACGATGGAGAAGTTATTTTTACTGTATGAAAAAAATTAATTAATTTAGCGCGGTACGTCACATCGACAAGTGGGTCACATTTTACGGCTCATATTCTTGTTTTACACCGTTTATCTCTTAAATACAAATAATTGTTTCATTGTTTTAATTAAAAAACATATTTTAGTAGCCAAGAAGATGGGAAAAAATAGAAAAAATACATAAATAAAAAACATTGTTGAAAATGAAATTTTTTTATTAAGATTTCGATAATGCATTAGTTAATAAAAACAATATTTGGAATATAAAAATAAATACAATATTTAAAAATAAGACAATGTTTACATTTTCTGTTTAAAAATTTTTACAATATGAATTTATAAATAAATTTTTTTCGCAAGATGAAAACCGTTTTGCTTCCAATTGCTGTAAAGAAATCGGATTAATACAATGATATTTTAAAGTTTCTTTTGTTGTTAAAGCTTTTTGGAAACGTTCGGACAATTTGATGATTTATCGGTAATAGCCTATTATTCAAAAATTCATAACTCCGGTAAAAACTTAATTGATTTAGCACAATAATACAAATTAGAAGAAAAACAATTGTCCGAACGTTTCCAAAAAGCTTTAACAATAAAAGAAACTTTAAAATATCATTGTATTAATCCGATTTCTTTACAGCAATTGGAAGCAAAACGGTTTTCATCTTGCGAAAAAAATTTATTTATAAATTCATATTGTAAAAAATTTTAAACAGAAAATGTAAACATTGTCTTATTTTTAAATATTGTATTTATTTTTATATTCCAAATATTGTTCTTATTAACTAATGCATTATCGAAATCTTAATAAAAAAATTTCATTTTCAACAATGCTTTTTATTTATTTTTATTTATGTATTTTTTCCCATCTTCTTGGCTACTAAAATATGTTTTTTAATTAAAACAATGAAACAATTATTTGTATTTAAGAGATAAACGGTGTAAAACAAGAATATGAGCCGTAAAATGTGACCTACTTGTCGATGTGACGTACCGCGCTAAATTAATTAATTTTTTTCATACAGTAAAAACAACTTCTCCATCGTTTTTAAAAGCGTTTTCGATAGAAAATTTGACGCAGAATACGATAAAAATAGTAAAAAGTTGATTCATGGGTGGGGCCACTGTTAAAAACCGATTTAAACATTGAAATTGTTAATAACAATTTGAATTTTTCGACAATCTCTTTTGAAAGTATTTTTTTCTTAAAGCTTGTCTTTTTACCTTCAAAATAAAAAAAAATAAAATTTTTTAGCTTAAACAGAACCGGAGTTATGAATTTTTGAAAAATAGGTTATTACCGATAAATCATCAAATTCACGAATTTTCGATCTTGTTTATTTTTCAAAATATCGAAAATTAAAAAAAATCCTCTTACACGTATCTCTTTTTTTCGATATATAACCCGTAAAAAAAGTTTCAGCTAAATCTAAAATGTGTCGGTCAATTTTTGTCCAAATCTGTTCGGTTTGTAAAAGAATGTCCCATATGCCAAATATGTGATAGCCAACATTTCATCAAAATTGATCAACCGAAGGGGGGACTTTACTTAATAAATTTTGTATCATTTTCACGGGGTTTTTTATTTACTCAAAAACGGCTTTAACGATTAATAAACATAAGATATGAATGTAGAAAAATGTGTGACTTTGGGAAATGATATTTAACAAAACACGTCAATTTCTTATCTAAGTAAGTTGGTAAGTGAAAGTTGTGTGTTGCGCGCACGCACCAGATTTTTTACCCCTACCCTGTGTAGCCTTTTTGGCTACATGAGATTTTCTTAGGCTAGAGATGAGGGTGAATTATTAATGCTGTGTTAAAAAATACACGGAAGTCAGTATTTGACCTTACAAACTTCAACTTTGTTAAGGGAAGGCGTATGACAATGTGTCAGCCCTTTTCTACCTTCTCTGTCTATTTTTATCTGATACGGAAGTATATATTTAAAAAATAATGCTAAGGGTATTCAATTAGGTTCTAGTTTCGAACTTTGCACTCCTATTGTACTCGAAAAGATATATAAATATTTGTGAGGTAGCTCACTCTGCACAGCCATAATCCATGAATCTAGAATGCTATCTTGAATTGCTTACTGTCCTTATACCTAAGTAAGTCACTTAGGTTACTGCAAGATTGGACCTATAGAATTGGGTTTAGGAGATTTATTTTTTCTGTACCCCTACCTGGCCATGTGTGGCATATGGGGGGTTACTCTAGAGGTGTAACCAACCTATTCTAACCTAGGTGGGTAGGTAGAGATTTATTCCGTGGGGACACCACGAAATAAAAGTCAATCATCATAGGGCGGATTCGAACCGCCACCGTTCGGCTCGAGCATGCTTAAGCGGGTCGCGCTCAAACACGCTCGGCTCTCCTGGCCCGGGTTTGGGAGATATGGTTCATCTGTCACTGCATCATGGAAACTATGGTTTGCTGTATCTAGATGTTTGTGACACCTTCAAGAGGCTATCTGTGGTCCCCGGTAATAATATAGACATCTGTAAGAAGACTTCATTGTCTGAATGAAGATCATGATGGTCTATAGCACCAATTGAAAAATCAAAAAAATCTGGTGCGATGCGCGCAACCACTTTCACTTACCAACTTACTTTGATTAGAAATTGACGTGTTTTGTTAAATGCCATTTCTAAAAGTCACATGATTTTCCACATTCATTTACTTATTTTTGTTTGTAAACTATCTAATTAGAAAATAAATTGTATTTTTTTTTTGTATTTGCTCTTTAAAGTACACTAATTCTTTGTATTATTAAATAAAAGTTTTTACTTGTGATGATTCGGCAATGAGAGCATAATAGTCTAAGACGTATGATTTTATAATTATATATGTAGTTGTTGAAAACTTCATATAGTTTTTTTTTCTTTTTTTCTCTTGGTCCTCCCCTTCCTCGCCTGTTAGGCTATACGGGGTTTCTCGGGCCAGGGGAGTTGGGGGATAGATGCCGAGTATTATTAAATTTCCCCTGGCTCCGGGTTTTGAACTTGCTATGCTTCGGTTCTCAATCATACCATGGGCAACGCGTATTTCCTGACGCATTTGCCCACTCAGCCATCCCGCCACCCCAACTTCATATAGTCAACACGAAACAAATATTACCATTAAATAACTAACAATTTTTGAAATCTCATACCTGAAAACTAATAATTGATTAAGTCGAACTCTCCCCCTCGTAATTTAAAAGCAATAATATTTTTGAAACCTACAACCCAGAAAGCTTAATTATTTACACTTACATTGATAAAATCGGAAAATGTTAAATTTTCCAAATAAGCGCCATTTAATGTAAGATCTATTTCCCCCATTCAAAATTAAATAGATAAGGTTTTATTAGTAATAATGCGTTTGAAGGTATGTAATGAATATTACAGAAGTAATATCTCCATTCTTTTTTTCAATCAAAACTACATAATTATTAGTTGTTATTTGAAACATTTAATTTCAACTATCAGCTAAATTTATTTGTTATCTGATCTGGCAAAACCAATTTTTTTTTAAATTAATAGTTGCAGTTAATTTTAACGAGAACTAATTTAGTGGAAAGCAATTAATTGTCATTTTAACTAATTAATATATTTTTGTTTGTCAGAGCAATTGAACTAACTAATTTAGTTATAGTTCTTTGTTGTTAATACAATTGATTTGTGCAGAACACTAATGGATATCACGCTAGGCTATTAATTTTTTAAACAACTATATAATTTATTCTGTATGATTATTTATTGCGAAAATTTATATATTATATTGTGCTAATTATTATAGAATTTTCCAAACTAAGTAAGGAAGAGCGGATGGTAATAACTATTGCTGAAATCATACAAGAGTTGCTGCAAGCAGACAGGGATGAAAAGGATGTCAATTTGAATCGTTTGAAAACTAAAATTTCTTCAAAATATGGTCTAGAAACTTCTCCTAGATTAGTAGACATCATTGCTGCAGTGCCTGTTGAATCCAGAAAAATTTTATATCCAAAACTGAAAGCAAAGCCTATTCGAACAGCCAGTGGGGTAAGTCTTAAAATTTCTTAGATATCTTTTGATAAAATTTGGTTGATTTATATTCACATAGTTTTTGGTTTAGGTGGCCTCAAATATCTTTTGCCTTACCTACTAATGGGTTCATAGCATCTTTTATTAGTAACATATTTAAGAAGCAGGCCTTGTTGCTTGCTGTATTATCAAATTAATGGAAAAATACTGGATTTTTGCTATTTATTACAGGAGGCCTGGCTGCTTCAAAAACTTTTAGCACCTCAAAAATGATTTTATAATAAACTAATAAAGTAAATTTATGTGTAAACAAATAAATCAGAAAACAATTATAATAAAAAAAAAAAAAAATCTGGTGCGATGCCCGCAACACACAACTTTCACTTACCAACTCACTTTGATTAGAAATTTATCTGTTTCGTTTAATACCATTTCTAAAAGTCCCACATTTTTCCACATTCATTTACTTTTTTACTTTCACTTACCTATATATGAAATATATAGTAAGTGGAAGTATTGTGATCGTGAAAAATTTCGACTTCCGGTTTTCAACGGAAATACACGTTTTGGGACCCCCTGAGTCGAAATAACCAAGTCCCGCGAAATGGTCTGTGTGTGTGTGTGTGTGTGTGTGTCTGTGTGTGTGTGTGTGTTTGTGAACAGACTAGCTCAAAAACTATAAACCGTGGGAACCTGGAATTGGGTATTTAGAGTAGGTATATGCCCGCGAAGTGACAGCAAAAATTTCATCAAAATTGCTCAAAGGGAGGGGGTACTTTATTTAATAACTTTTTACGTTTTTTTCGATTTTCTCAAAAACGGCTCTAACGATTTTGATTAAACTGAGTATTTGATCTATTTATATGCCCGAGATATGACTGTAAAAATTTCATCAAAATTGATTAACCGGAGGGGGGACTTTACATAATAAATTTTGTATCATTTTCAAGTCTTTTTTTTTTATTTTCTCAAAAACGGCTCTAACGATTTTGATTAAACTGGGTATTTGATCTATTTATATGCCCGAGATATGACTGTAAAAATTTCATCAAAATTGATTAACCGGAGGGGGGACTTTACATAATAAATTTTGTATCATTTTCAAGTCTTTTTTTTTTATTTACTCAAAAACGGCTTTAACGATTTTGATCAAACTGGGTATATGATGTGTGTATAAGCCCGAGATACGACTGTAAAAATTTCATCAAAATTGATTAACCGGAGGGGGGACTTTACATAATAAATTTTGTATCATTTTCACGTGTTTTTTTTTTTATTTACTCAAAAACGGCTTTAACGATTTTGATCAAACTGGGTATATGATGTATGTATAGGCCCGAGATACGACTGTAAAAATTTCATCAAAATTGATCAACCGAAGGGGTGACTTTACTTAATAAATTTTGTATCATTTTCACGTGTTTTTTATATTTACTCAAAAACGGTTAAACGATTTTGATCAAACTGGGTATTTCATGTATGTATATGCCAAAGATGTGATTGCCAACATTTCATCAAATTTGATCAACCGGAGGGGGGACTTTATTTCATGACTTTTTTTCCAATTTTTACCTTCTTTTCGATTATCTCAAAAACGGCTTTAACGATTTTTATCAAATTCGTCATGTTTAATGAAAATTAGGTTTTCTTTAATATCAGGTAAACTTTATCATTATTAAAATTGTCTGAGGGGGCTTAAATGGGGTAGGGGCCTTTTTTGTTTCCTACAATGTACCTTTGTTTTTGTTTACATGGAGAAATTAACTGTCTCTCACTACGCCTAAAAATAAGAAATGGCTAAAAATGAGATATGATAAAAATAAAGAAAACATAAAGAGGAGAAAAAAAGAAAAATATTCAGTAAACTTATACCACCTATAGATATAATAATAATAGATAGATACACTTATAATAGATAGATTACCTATTAATTATAGACCATTATTCATAATTAAAGCCGTTCTGTTCATTTGAGAAGTGGCAATTAACAAAACGCATTAATTTTTAATCTAAGTAAGTTGGTAAGTGAAAGTTGTGTGTTGCGAGCACGCACCAGATTTTTTTGTTTGTATTTGCTCTTTAAAGTTCACTAATTTTTTTTTTATTTTTAAATAAAAGTTTTTACTTGTAATAATTCGGCAATGCAAGGAGAATACTCCCAAGTCGTCCGCTTTTTATAATTCTTTATGTAGTTGTTGAAAACTTCATTTAGTTACCATGAACCAAATAACTTCCATTAACTGAACAGAACGTCATAAACAATGGTCTGTTATTAAAGGTGTACTATGCATGCGTGGGCTCAGCGTGTTTTATGAGTTGACCGAATATTTTTCTTTTTTTCTCCTCGGCATAACGAGAGACAGTTAATTTCTCCATATAAAAACAAAGACACTTTATTAGAAAACAAAAAAGGCTCGTTCCCCATTTTAGCCCCCTCAGAACATTTAAATAATGAAAAAGCTTACCTGATATTAAATAATACTTGATTCTCATTAAACATTACAAGTTTGATCAAAATCTTTAAAATCGAAAAAATGGGGAAAAAAGTGCCCCTCCGTTTGATCAATTTTGATGAAATTTTTACTGTCATATCGCGGGCATATGCATACATCAAATACCCAGTTTTATCAATATCGTTACAGCCGTTTTTGAGAAAATAAAAAATAAAAATGGGCAAAATTTATTTTATAAAGTATCCCCTCCTTTTGGCCAATTTTGATGAAATTTCCGCTGTCAGATCGCGGGCGTATATATACACCAAATACCCAATTTCATGCTCGTATAGTTTATAGTTCTTGAGCTAGTCCGTTCACACAGTCCATTTTGCGCGACTTGGTTTGGACTCAAGGGATCCCAAACTGTGTATTTCCATTGAAAAACGGAAGTCGAAATTTTTCACGATCGCAATACTTTTCCCTACTATATACTTCTTTTATAGGTTCTTTTTAAGGCGTTCCTTTTGGAAATTAAGTAAGAGGGAACACCTAAATTTTTTCTACAATTACAATTTTTAAAATTTATATTGGGAGGTACCTGTCATTTACATACAGTAATAAACCAAGAAGGGGACCAGAGTTGGCTCCACTTACTATTGGTACTCCCCTGCCAGAGATTTGTTAAGAGTTTTATAATTTTTTTTAATGAAAAAAAATATTGAAGGTGTTCCTAGTTTTTGAGAGACTTCTACCTCATGCGCGAAGGGAAATTGGCTGTTACCAAGCGGGCTTCATGAAAGCAAAGTCCACCATCGATCAGATATTTTCTCTCAGAATCCTATTGGAGAAGGCAAGAGAGTTCAGGATAAGCACCCACCATCTTTTCCTTGATTTCAAGGCAGCCTATGATAGTATATCGCGAGAGGAGCTATATAAAGGAATGATCGAACTGGGGGTCCCATCCAAGCTTATTAGGCTCGTTCGATTGACGATGAAGGCAGTCAAATGCAGGGTAAGAGTCCAAGGCAATTCATCTCAAGGATTTTTTACTCAAAAAGGACTAAGGCAAGGGGACTGCCTGGCGTGCCTCCTATTCAACCTTGGGTTAGAATGCGCAGTACGGAGAGCGAAAATTCAAGTCGGGGGAACTATATTCAATAGAACGACTATGCTCCTGGGTTTTGCGGACGACATTGACCTGATTGGAGGGACCTATGGATCAATGAGGGATGCATTTCTCGACCTTGAAAGAGAAGCTGCAAAAATGGGCCTAGTAATAAACGAATCGAAGACCAAATACATGCATGCGAATCCAGTTGGTAATAGGCAGCCAAATGGTAGGGTCTCGATTGGGCAGCACAATTTCGAGAGAGTGGAAGAATTCATCTACCTCGGAACCCAAGTGAATCCCAGCAACGACATTAAACCGGAAATTCAACGCCGAATTATAGCCGCAAATAGGTGCTATTACGGACTGCAGAGGCACCTCAAGAGCAGAGATGTTTCGAGAACCACCAAAGTGCGCATCTACAAAACTCTCATAAGACCCGTGCTCACCTATGGCTCAGAATGTTGGACTCTCCCAAGAGCCCAGGAGATGATTTTATTGTCCTTCGAGCGCCGAATCCTTCGCAGAATATTTGGTGCTATTTGTGAAAATGGTGTGTGGAGGCAGCGTTCCAATGCCGAACTGACCGCGCTCTATGGAAACGCAGATATTATAACCTTTATCAAGATTGGTCGACTCCGCTGGGCGGGACATCTTGCGAGAATGACCGAGGAACAAATCCCGCTAAAGATATTAGAAGAGCAGCTGTATGGACGAAGACGGATTGGCAGACCCAGGCTGCGCTGGGCTGACGGTGTGGCAGATGATGCTAGGTCCATCCTTGGTGCTCGCAATTGGAGAACAGCTGCACAAAATAGAGACGACTGGTTGTCGAAGCTGCAGGCGGCTCTGTTCCCTCGAGGAATGTAACGCCATAAAAGAAGAAGTTCCTAGTTTTTGACCGTTTTTTTTGATGATATAGGTATAATCACTGGGATTCGTTAAAGGTGATTTCTTCCTATTATAAATTAAAAATTGATTTTCAAATTATTTTTGAGAAAACAACAACTGTATTAAAAATTTGCTCAGGTAAGGAGAGTCAATATTTTTTAGTTTACATATATTGTTGGAAAAATGGGCATTAAGCTAAATTGTATTTATCAAAGGTTACAAATTGCCATATGTTTTTCTGATGAGTAAAAATTTTGCACAGCATGCACTTTTATGTTATCACAGAAAAGTACTATCATCTATAGTCGATTTCATGTCGAAATGGCAGTATGTGTTTTGCCTAGATACTTCTGTCTCGCTCTAACACGCGACGTTGCCACTAATTTCAACTTCGTCCAATCTTTTCTGGAAAAATTCTATAATGTGCAGAATTTGATTCTCTATCAGCTTATCCTACAAATAAAACAGAATAGATAAATATACAATCGCTATAAATTGTTTTTGGTAATTTCTTTACCCAAAAATGTTAATGGAAATTTTTGTTTCTCCCGTCCCTGTGTCCTTATTTTTAGAGATATGGATTTGAAATTTTTCATAAAGACACCAGACTTTGCCTCCACTCGCAAAAAAGAACAAAAATGGTTTCAATGTTGTTCCTTTCCTATTTTTTTGCTAAATGAAAATTAAAAATGACATTTTCGATTTTTAAAAAGGTAGCCTGGGGAAATTTTTAACCATACCAGTATATGAAATTTTTGCATATCCCTTAATAAAAAGGACAATTCAAATTTAATTTTAAGCTATGTCTGACAATTGTGGGACGCATACAGCTGGACTAATTAATTTTTAAATGTGAGCGAACAGTACACCTCATAGGTGTACCACTCTAGGCGACTAAATAAAGATATCATACTTACATTAAATTATTAGTGTATAGAAATGAATTAAAAATATTTTATGAACTACGTTCTCAAGAAAGAAGTACGTTAATTACAAATAAAATAGTTTTAATCATTATCATTTTACTAAATTCCACATTCTCTTATTTACACCTATATTATTCACTATGCAAAATTATGATACAATTTATTTCAAAATCTTTTCATCTTCCATTTTTTTAAAAATAATTTCATTATCCTGGCAATAACCCGGTTAGATCCTTAAGCTTATCATTAATCCATTGTACATTACACAGGCTTTTCCCAAGCCAGGACAGCGCATCAAACATTACTGGGGCTACAGGTATAAAGCATTTCACTTTTCGGTGTTTTGATTTTGAAATAAATTGAATCATAATTTTGTATAGTGTTTAATATAGGTTTAATATGAAATTGTGATATTTATTAAAACTATTCTATTCCTAATTAACATACTTCGTTCTTGAGCACATAGTTCATAAAATATTTTTAATTCATTTTTAATGATATCTTCATTTATTCGCCTGCAGTGGTACACCTATGAGGTGTACCATTCGCTCACATTTAAAAATTAATTAGTCCAGCTGTATGCTTCCCAAAATTGTCGGAAATGGCTTAAAATCAAATTTGAATTGTCCTTTTTTAAGGGATATGCTAAAATTTCATAGACTGCTATAGTACGAAAATTCCTCGCAGGCTAATTTTTAAAAATCGAATAGTTCCTTTTTTCCATAGTAATTGAAAAATTAATATTATTATATTATTATATATATTTTTTTGTAGTGTTATAATTTTTAAAGTTTTGATTGAGTTAAATGCAATTGCAATTAGTTACACTATGGAAATATGAGATTATAAGTTATTATTTTATCGTGAATATGATTTAACTTTTACGACTTCATAAACTGAATATTATTCTTTCCAAAGTTTTCTGATTTCCAACAGCATATAATGGCATATAATAATGGGATCAAGTAATAGCTTACTGAATATTACAGTTTTTTTTTTTAAGCTGCCCGTAACAAAATTTTAAAAGTTTATTTATTTCCTAGTGGGCAATAGCTGCCATGAAGACAGCAAAGTTGTATAAAATAAAGGGCCTTTGTAGTAACTTATGAATAGCCATTAGTACAGTGTATTATAAATTACCTTTCATCAATACAGTACTATTGTAAATATTAGGCCATACCTTCCCCATACCCCATACCATCCCATACTAGGCCATGCCCATACCCAGGGGATGGGGTGGGGTATTAATAATAATAAATAATAAACTCTTTATTGATTGTCCCGGGAACTAGTACCTTAGGAACAAATTATAAAGATACGTAATAGGCTTTAGTGCCTTAGAGTGTTATAAAAAATGAAACAAAAAAGGAAAAAAAATGATAAATAATAAATTAGTCTTCTTGTGTTGAGAAAAAAATTAATAAATTAAAAATAAATAATACCCTTATTCACTTAACATAAAGATAACTGAGTATGTGCAGCATATAATATGTACATATATATACTTATTTGCAAATAAAACAAATTGAACTTATATTTACAAGATAAATAAAAAGTAAAGGCTTACACCAATTTAAAGATAAAATTGAGAATTTATGAAGACTATTTACAATTGTTCGGGAAACTGGGTGGATAGGAAGTGATTTTACAGGCGGGATTTGAAGGTAGGGAGAGTGTTGGAGTGATGGATAAAAGGGGGAATTGAGTTCCATAGGGATGAGGACCGGATAATGAGAGATCTTTCAAATGCTGACGTTTGGTGGACCGGAGTGTATAGATCTGAAGACCTAGAATGGGTATTGCGGGAATGGACAGAGGTTTTGAACTGGAGAAGTTCGGCGATGTATGATGGACTGCGGGATCGGATAACTTGGAAAAGGAAGGAGGCCAGGAAATATTTCCGGCGGTAGGATGGGTATAACCACTTTAACCTTTCATATAAAGGTGAGACGGAGACGTCTCTTGGGACCCCAAAGATAAATCGTACGAAACAATTAAGTAAACGTTTTAGTTTTGCTTCGAGATCCCCAGAGATACCCCTATACACCGCACAACAATAGTCAAAGTGGGGATACACCAGGGAAGTGACCAGGAGCCTATGTGTTTCAAATGGAAAATGGCACCGGAGGTGATTTAATCGCTTTAAGGTGGTAAAGGTACGGCAGGAAATATTGGAGATGTGGTTTTTCCAGGAAAGGGTTTAGTCGAAAGTCACTCCGAGGTTATTAGATAGTAGATTAATGCCGATTATTATTATTAAATGTCAGTTGTGTACAAAAACAGTTGTGTATAGTGCTCGACTTATTTAGAAAAACTTTGTTTAGTTCCTGTGAGTTGTTTTATGATAATACCATGTTAGGGATGATTTTCTCATTATGTATGCAATTTAGAAATTGTAGGATCCAAGTGACATTTGGAATATAATCTCTTTTGCCATTGAAAAAAAAGATACACTCATCTTGGTTTCCTGTCATTTTTAATCAAAATATTCCCCTTTTTTCCTAATGAAATTAAGGTTTGAAATGCCTGAACATTAGTCCCTTACATGTTTCTTGATGAGAATTTCATATCTTGGGCAAAAATAATATTCATGTGAGTGATGGTAGCCCATTTATTTGTTAAAATATAATTTCCCCAATGTTTTATAATAGACAGAATCTCTACTAGTCTACCAAAGAATCAGTACCCTTAAACTCTCATGTCCCTAGGTTTTCAATTTAGTTTATTTTAAACTAAGAGGGCACCATTTCCATACATAGCACAACTACAATGTTTATCTTGTTTGGCTTCATTGCTATTAACTCCTTGTAACCATTTCCATATCAACCTCCATAGTTTTTAATTTTATTTGTGAATTGGTTTGTGAAAAAGTAAAAAGAAAAGTAATTTGTTAGTCCCTCACCAGCATAAATAAATTTTGATAACGGTAAGGTGCATACATTTTGATGACAGTAAGATGAACTAAATGAGTCATTTGAGCTACTTAGTGTGTTTTCAAAGGGTGAATAGTTTCTAATTATTTTTTCTGAAAAAGCACTGTGGTCTGCCCTCTACCTACCTCCAAAAACATGCAAAATATTAGTTCCTCACTAGAGTTAGGGACTAACTTTCATGATTTAAAAATTGTATAAAAAAAAAAAAAAAAAATTATCTGTTAACAGGTGCAGATTGATAAAAGGAGTAAAACAATAATAGATTCCTTATCTATTATTAATTATTACATATATTAATTAATCATTAAATAATTACTTTATTAAATCATATTACAATTTTTTCCCTTTTAGGCTTAAACTTCGGGTGTAAATTTTCTATTTTGAATTTGTGCATTGAAATTCGTGCTTCTAGCACATAGCAGTTTGAGTAATGTGTTTGTTAAATGTAATTTTGTTGGATAGGCTAGTAAAAGGTCATTTTTTTGTGATTTTTCGTTTTTTTAAATTATTCAGTTAGACCCTCACTATATTGATTTTAAAGATCATGCTTTACCTTTTAATCTGTGAATTCTCTATAAACGGATTTTGGTATGAGTGATTAGAAGCATTCTGTGAAATTATTCACGAAAAATATTTGGAAAAAAAAAGTTAAATTTCAATTGGCGGAAAATAATACTTGAATTTTGGACTCACTGTTAGATATTATTAAGATGAACTACCATCAATATAATAAAAAATATTTAATTTCTTCAGACTATCCACTGTTTGTCAGACTATCCACTGTTTGTATAGTGCCTAAAATTGCACTTTGTTTGATAATGTGATACATGACTTGATGAGTGCTAAATGAATACGATAGAAAACTATGTAGATTGACTAGAAATGGCTATGAATCTACATTTATTCTATGAACCATATTAGATATTGGGTTGTGCTTAAAAATATACTTTATCAAACTGTTTAGTCATAGTAATATTAATAATTATATCTTTATCACTTAAAATAATATCTATGCCTTTTTATTTTTTAATTTTTAACTATTAACATTGTTAAAAAAAGATAATGATGATTTATAGAAGCTTCTTTGCTTTTATAGATCGCAGTCGTTGCAGTCATGTGCAAACCCCACAGATGTCCTCACATAAATATGACTGGTAACATCTGTGTTTATTGCCCTGGAGGGCCAGATTCTGATTTTGAATACTCTACACAGTCATATACTGGCTATGAACCTACATCAATGAGAGCTATTAGGGCTAGATACAATCCATATGTGCAGACAAGAAACAGAATAGAACAGGTTTTATTGATAGTTTAAATGTTATAGGCTTATTATTAATTTTTACAATTTAATATTGACGATATTCATTTTTGGTTTTTCATATTCAAAATATCTAATTACTTTACTTTAATTTTGTTAAACCTATGTGATCAAAGTGTTACCAAGTCAAACTATCAAATGTGAAAATCAGTACTTATCTGGAGAGCAAAAAAACAACAACCCAATATGGTGAATCTAAAATCAGGGAATTTTTTTTTTCTATTTGAGTTTAATCTTTCTTCAGATGGTTATAACATTTATCAGTTTTGTGTTGTGACATATGCAATAGCAAATTTTTAAATCTGATAAAAACAATTTTTCACTTTTGACAGGTTGATGTGGTCATTGTTGTCTAATAATACAGTACGTTTTTGTATTTACAAAGGATTTAATAAGGATTCAATTTATGAAGGTACTACTTCAGAACAGTGGCTCACATGCCGTTCAGTAAGGTGCCCTTCACAATAAGGCCCAATTTCCACTGAAAAGGACGTTTTTAGGGGTTGATTTATCTCTGAAGAACGAGCTTAGCGAACGGGAGTCGAAAGCTGGGATCAATTAAAGCTAATCAAGGCCCTTTTTAACCGAACAAACACGTTGGGAGTTCTATAATATCACGGTCACATAACCTCTCAAGGCCATGCCCATGAGCCACTCTTCAGAAGTAGTTCCTAAATAATTACTAATTAATTAATTAAATTGATTTTTGTAGTTGAAGCAGCTTGGACACAGTATAGATAAGGTTGAATTCATAGTAATGGGAGGTACATTTATGTGCCTTCCTGAAGAATATAGGGACTATTTCATTAGAAATTTACATGATGCACTCTCAGGATACACAAGTCACAGTGTTGAAGAAGCTGTCAAGTCAGTTATAAAGCTTTTATGTAATTAATTCATTTGATTATTATCCTTAAATGTAATTTTTATTCTTCTATGCATTGCATATTATGAACCTGGGCGGTTGTTGACAGCTTGAGATTGGTTGTAATAACTGCTTTCAGTATCACCAATATGCTTTTATAATGATGTACCTAGAGCCTGTGAGAAAAACTCAACATTATTATTAGAAAATTTTGAATCCTTCTAGTATTGACATTAAAGTATTGAGAGTCTTACTTAAATTGACGACCATAAAATTCTGTGAAAAATGAGCTCCTTAGAGAAAATAATTAAAACCTGACAGTAGTGCTCAGTGGAAAAAAATGTGAGATTTTTTTTCTTATAACTCGGAAACTATGCATTATTCAGTATTTCTTTCTAATTACCATGAAAGGGTATCCTACTCTGAATAGAATGAAAGGTTAGACGTTAATCTCTCTGCCAGATGCTGAAGCTTCTGTGACACCACCATACACTTTCCATATAATTTTTGTTCTCTTTCACTTCCACAATGATGCTTAGTGAGGATTTTATGTGCTAGTTTTATAAGGTTATTCATTTATAAATGAAAAAGGGTATACATAAAAATAAAGAAATGCTTTTTATATGAATTTATTTTAAATAAGTTTAAAAAAAAAAAAAGTACACAAACATAATTTGTATATTATATTTACAATTAATTGAGCAGATTTAAATGATTCGTGGGTAATAATTCTTTATCCATCAAAGTATTATATATACTGAACTCTTTCGTGACACCCATTAAACAGCAATCGTATGTTTAAATTAAACAAGATAAAAAATTTTAAAAAATCACTAATATAATTATTATTACTGTATTATTTATTTACTGTAATATTTTGTACTGTGTTACAACAAATTAAAAACCTATTTACATTATTATTACTTATTTAAAAAAATATGTTTTTTAAACGTATCCGAAATTGATAAAGGAAATCTTTTTCTATGCAGCTTTGGACATTACAAGAGGAACAAAGGAGTTTGCTAATTTTAAAAATAAGGCTCTCATTTCACACCAACTTAAATGTTCTATACTTTTATTTGCTACATTTTTCAAGTGCAAGGAGTTTTTAAGTTGCAGGTGTTGGAAAATGATCATGATTCATTCATCTTACAAAATGGTAAAATTTGATGATAGTGTAAAGAGTTAGCCAATTTTAACTTTAATTGAGTAATTCAAAGTGAAATTTTATTATATTTTATTTCGAGTGGAGGTAAATTTTCTGTGCAATAAATTGTTTTTGAGTTAAATAGATATGACTGAAAAAAAAGGTAGCGTTGATTTGACTTGCAAACTCTCATATCTGCCATCTTCCTTTAATGTCAATACTATAAGGATTTAAAATATCAATATCAAAATTTTCAACAAATAATATTGGGTTTTTCTCCTGGCCTTTTGGTCTGTGATGATCAGCAATAACAACAGAGTTTACTTGGTTAAACTTAGTTAAATGGTATCCAATGTATTTATTTTTTTAATTTTAATTCTTTGACAATCAGAATTCTCAAGTTTTTCTATCAAGTTTTTTTATTTGTTACTGCCCAGCTCTGGAAGATATAATTTCACATTAGAGCTTGGAAATGGTAACTTTCAACCTTTAGGGACCACTCTGGCACCAAACAATATTTCTGCACATTTAGCCCATTATTTTATTTTGTGCCACTTCTGTAGTCTGGACCACTGATAAAAATCTTACCCAAAACATTGAGAAGCTCTATCGTTGTACAAAATATAATTTTAGATTATGTTAACATATTTGCAAAAAAAAGTTAGCAAAAAACAAAAGTCTTCTTTTCATTTTGTTACATGTTAAAAATATTTTATTGCATATTTATATTTATAAATAGACAATGTCTTATGGTTCTCCTTAAAGATTTAATTACGACAATATATGTTTATATTTAAAGTTAAAGAATGTGCTGATTATGGGAAAGATATCTCAAATTGTTTATGTTATATGTAATTTATTTTTTAGAAAATATTAAAATATTTATGAGATTACCAAAAAATTAAGTATAGATGTCTCTAAAAATTCAGAAGATATATATTATTTTTTTAGATTCTCTGAGAAAAGTAAAGTGAAATGCATTGGTATCACAATTGAGACCAGACCAGATTATTGTCTTAAAAGGCATTTATCAGACATGTTAAACTATGGATGTACCAGGTTGGAAATTGGTGTTCAATCTGTCTATGAAGATGTAGCACGAGATACAAACAGAGGCCATACTGTAAAAGCAGTTTGTGAAAGTTTCAATCTGGCAAAAGATTGTGGATTTAAAGTTGTTGCTCATATGATGCCTGACTTACCCAATGTAGATTTGGAAAGAGACATGGAGCAGTTCATTGTTAGTAAATATAATTTTCTACTTATCAGTTCTTTTTCAGTTTTTGTTCTAAATAGAAGCGATTCCTATATACATTTTTATTGAAAGAAGGTTCATGTATTGAATTTGAAAGAAATTACAATATTTAATTAAGCTTTACTATTGCATATTCATAATTAGTATTTATAGTATTGATCAATGTAAATTATTTTAAAATAATAAATTTTATTATTATAAATTTTATGATTATATAATTATTATGAATAAATTTTATAATAAAACAACACTACTTTTTGTGAACAGATATTTACCTTAAATATTTGAATGAACAATGCGTCATTTCTGTCTTCTGATAAAAATGAGAAGTTAATTTTTTGCAAATAGGCATTTCGAATGGGTTTTCATTAATTAATACCCACTACAGCTCTTAGTTATGATTCCATAAAGGTATTTAGTTTCATGATTAATTATGAATTAATTTTAGGAATTCTTTGAAAATCCTGCATTTAGAGCTGATGGTTTAAAAATATACCCTACTTTAGTTATTCGAGGTACTGGCCTTTACGAATTATGGAAAACAGGTCGATATAAAAGCTATCCTCCTAATACTTTGGTAGATCTGATTGCCAAAATTCTTGCATTAGTACCTCCATGGACAAGGGTTTACAGAGTGCAAAGAGATATACCTATGCCACTTGTCAGGTTGGCTAAAAAATTAATGTGGTTACGTGCTTCTATTGCCTTATATTTCTATTCTCTAATATTTAGAAATTTAATCTTTTTAGTTCTGGGGTAGAGCATGGTAATTTACGAGAACTAGCTCTTGCTCGCATGAAAGATCTTGGATTGGAATGCAGAGATGTAAGAACTAGAGAAGTAGGAATCCAAGAGATTCATCACAAAGTGAGGCCACATGAGGTTGGTATTCTTATCAGAAAGTTATTGAATCATTATTAAAACCATCTTCATATTTTTTTTTTAGTTTGGAAAATGTAAAAAATATTTAATTGTTTTTTTATTAATGCTTATATGTAATTAAAAACATTTCTTGCCATAATTTTCACGAAACGACGGCCTACAATTCCATCTAACATAATTTTAAACAATACTTCAATCTCTATTACTAAAACAGTTAAATATCTAGGGGTCACGTTAGACAGCAGGCTATTATTTAGACACCATATAAATTCAAAATTGGAAAACGCGAAGAAAATAATGTACAAAATGTATCCGTATTTTAATAAAAAATCTAAATTATCCAGCAAAAATAAATTAATTCTCCGGTTAATAAATTAATTCTTTCTTCGGTACTCCGACCTATCATTACTTATGCCTGTCCCATATGGAGCTTCACTAACAGAACGAACATCAATAAACTACAAGTATTCCAGAACAAATGCCTCAGAATAGTTAACAACTACCCATATTACACCAGAATAACTAAAATGCACTCAGAACTAAATATAGACAGGATACAGGAATACATATATAAACTGACCCATAATTTCTTTCAATCTTGCACAAACTCCTTAAACCCATTAATAACAGAAATAGGAAATTATACAAAAACAACTACCCGTAGATACAAACATAAAAGAACGAAACGAGAATTGTAAAAATTATTTAATCATTTATATTTTATTTAGTAATTTGTACTTCATTTTATATAAAGACTAGCTAGTGTGCCCGGCTTCGCTCCGGTAGTTGTGTGGCAGTTTCAATAACAGAAAAACTTTAAAATTAAAGGAAATATAGAAATAAATTAACACTTTCTTGAAAATTTTAACATTGTATTAATATTAAGATTCGAGATCTGCAGTGTCCGCCCAAATAAGGAACCCTATATACTTTATAGGGTGTTGAAAAGTGGTGAATGAACAATTAATTTTGCTGCAACTTTGTCGAGTCATGCATCGGTTTTGATGGTTTCTGTGATTATGAATCCTATAAGCCCATTTCAAACTGTCAGCAGATAATAAGTTATTAGATTATTAGTTAAAAAAACTATATTTGGAGTACAACTTAAGCGCCGACTACTGTGATGGTCCCATTAGATCCAGAAGTTTAGAAAATACCGAAGATTCATAGAAACTTTTTTTGTGAGACCTTTCTTCCAGTTCAACCTCCCTTAATTTATCCCCCCCCTCCCACCACACCCTAATTTGGCCGAACTCTGCACTTCTCCAATCTTACTACTGTTACTAAGATGAAAACCAAAATATCATGAGGGCACAATTTTTTCATCATATTTCTTTTTATCCTGAACTATGAGCGGTGATAAAATGTTATTGAAAACATGTATATTTGGAGTCAATTCATCATTTTGTCAACTGGAATGCTCATCATACATAGTAATAAAACCATTTTTCATAACTACAATACAATAAGAACACTTCAAACTTGTTATTTTCGGTTTATAATCAGTCTATTCAGCTCTTCTTTTTTGTTTTATGTCTGTTTTTATTCGCTCACTCATATTGCATTAAATTTACTTAAGTATATGTTAGATATTGATTAAATGTAATGTGTAAATCAATTAACCTTCTTATGAGAAAATTAATTTTGTAAAGTATCCAGTCGGTTTTCTCATTGATTGCAGATATGTAAAATCATTAATTTATTTTAAAAGAAAAGGTGAAACTAATTATTTTCGCTTGATTTTTTAGTAATTTAAAAAGAACAGCTGACAAAATATATAACCTTTACAAATATAACGGAATGAATGAACAATAAATATTGAGTGAAACACACCCTAGCGCTTCCTGGTGGTCTGCATCTCGAAATAAATTTTTCATTCATAAACTCATATGTCATTCTCAGAGAGGCTAATTACATGTTGCGAGAGCCTTAAAATTCCAGTCCTTTTCTCTTCAATTTTACACCCTTAAGAGAAAAACGGAAACCTTCTTCTCCGTTAGGGGACCTACAGTTACACACTGACATAAATCTCTTAATCGTATGTGGAGTCGTTTCTGAGCCTTTTCGGCACGCACATTGTACACTTTGATGTTCTTCTCTTTGAATACATTTTGTTTAAATAATGCCTCTATAACAAAAGACTTATGTGCATACTTTTTGCATCGTAAATCACTTATTTGAAAAACATTTCTTGATATTTTTGCGTATTCTTTCATATTTTCATTCAAGCGTTATGTTTTCTTTGCGTAGCAATATCTTTCTACATTTTCACTTTGTTTTTACCAGTTTCCTTCCACGTATGTATTGAGGAGTGGATGGGTCTATATTCTCACCAGGGGTTGAACAAAGAGATTTGGTATCATCAAATCAACTCCTGTTTTAAAATGTTTTTTCTTAAAATTTATATACATATTAGAATTTGTTCTCAATTGCTTCCGTTTCAAGTGAAATTCAGTGGGAGTCATTTCACAAACCAATTTTACTTTCTTTTTTTGTCACTTCATTTTATATTTTTGATTCTCTTTCTCCGAATAAGTGGGTCATTTTCTTGTTTTGATATCAAAATCTGTCAAACACCTCCTGTCTTGACTTTTATTTTATTGGGGGAATTTTTTTAACTATCTGAAAAAGTGATAAATTTTTCCAAAAGTTTTTAATTTTTTTTTTAATTTCTCATTGTTAAAGACTGATGATGCTTTATAAAAGTTGAGCAGCAAACGAAAGCTTCTATCCCTATCGCTAACTTCAATCCCCTATTGTACAGTAAGACAGGGGAATGAATTTTTATGGTTTGTTTGATAACTCTGGAAAGGGAAAAAAAGATATAAAAATCCCACTTGCCAAAACAAAAGCAGTGGTACAAAATCATTTATCTTTGAAAAATTAGAAAAGAAACACTTACCTGACCAAAACTATAGAGGACAGGGGAATGAAAACCATTAAACATAACCTCTCAGATTTGAGAAGCAATTTGCTTCCGGCGAGCTTGGATTTGTACTGAGGTTAGTTAAACAGTCGGGGTTGATAGGGGTCTCCCCTTCCCTGCTGACTATGTATTTTTTACTGATTCCCGCCAAAAAATAATGGTGAGAATTTTATTTTACAAATTGCCAGGGAAATGAAAGAAAACCTGTGGGACAGCATAAAAACTAGTTTCTTTCAATTCTAATCGTTTATCATCAAGGATTATATTGTTTTTCTGGAATTTGTTAGTATTTTGAACAAATTGAATAGAAAAAAAAGTAAAAATTTATCTGGTATAGTCGGACAGAACTTGTACTTTGAGCAAACTCATACCTCGGGACATGGTAGGGGAATGAATTTTTGACCTTTTTATGGTACATGTATTTTATAATTAAAATACTGTCCTATGGGGCCTACTTTTACAACTCACCTGGATTTAGAAAATTGATATCTTAGTGTCCTAAGCATTTCTAAATTGCTATAAACGGCCTTGGACACAAAAGTGCCCTCTTACGTGAGAATGACCCATCTATCCTTGCAACGTGTAGTGTGTTTAGTCCAAAATCTAAGGTTTTAGGAATTGAAAACATTGGGTTTTTGTAAGATCATTTAAGAAAGTTTATTTAGCTCTTAACGTGGTTGGCAAAGACCTGAATGTTTTGATTTATCCATCAATTTCTCGTCTAAATCTACATCCCTGAATTCTCCGAACCTATTTCAAAATATCTATGGGCCATGAGTCTAATCTAAGTTGCAATTCAATTCTCTTACAATGCCATTCTTTGATGTAATACATATTTCTATTATTTACTTCAAAAATATAGCAAATAAGAACTATACTTAAATAAATTTAGAAATATAAAAAAGTTACTAAAATTCAAAAATTGATAGTAGTACAATTTTCTTTTAGTTTGGCTGATTTTCCTACAATGTTCTTCATCTTGCACCAAGTTTTTATTATATTATTGTTTAGAAACTAATGATAAAAAAATAAATTTAGGACTGGCTTAGATTAATAAAACAAACAGGTTACTTATTGGCCCATTAAAAAAATTTAAGAACAGTATAATTAAAAAATCTGGTGCGTGCGCGCAACACACAACTTTCACTTACCAACTTACTTATATTAGAAATTAATGTGTTTTATTAATTGCCACTACTCAAAGTTGCACATTTTTCCTCATTCATTTCTTATTTTTGTTTTCATTTGCTCAAAAAAAACAAAAAAAAAACACTAATTTCTTTTATTATTAAATAAAAGTATTTACTTGTGATAATTCGGCAATGCAAGCAAACTACTACAAGTCGTCTGATTTTATAATTCTCTACGTACTTGTTATTTCATTTAGTTACTATGAAACAAATAATTTCCATTAAATGAACAGATCGGCTTTAATTATGAACAATGGTCTGTCATTAAAGGCATACGGCATGCGTGGGCTCAACCTGTTTTATGAGTTGACTGAATATTTTGCATTTTTTCTCCTATATATGTGTCCTTGATTTTTATCATATCTCATATTTAGCCATTTCTTATTTTTAGGCGTAACGAGAGACAGTTAATTTCTCCAATTGTATTGTAAACAAATACAAAGGTACTTTATAGGAAAACAAAAAAGGCCCCTTCCCAATTTAAGCTCCCTCAGAATATTTTAATAATGATAAAGCTTACGTGATATTAAAGAACACCTAATTTTCATTAAACATCACGAATTTGATGAAAATCGTTAAAGCCGTTTTTGAGATAGTCGAAAAAAAGGTAAAAATTGGTAAAAAAGTTATGAAATAAAGTGCCCCTCTGTTTATTCAATTTTGATGAAATGTTGGCTATCACATCTTTGGCATATACATACATCAAATACCCAGTTTGATCAAAATTGTTAAAACCAATTTTGAGTAAATTAATAAAACACGTGAAAATGATATAAAATTTATTAAGTAAAGTCCACCCTCCGGTTGATCAATTTTGATGAAATTTTTACAGTCATATTTCGGACATATTAATACATGAAATACTCAGTTTAATCAAATACTCACAATATCACAATACAAACAAATACTCAGTTTAATCAAAATCGATAGAGCCGTTTTTGAGAAAATCGAAAAAAACTTAAAAAGTTATTAAGTAAAGTACCCCCTCCCTTTGAGCAAATTTAATGAAATTTTTGCTGTCACATCGCGGGTATATACATACTCTAAATACCCAATTTCAGGTTCGCACGGTTTATAGTTTTTGAGCTAGTCTGTTCACACACACACACACAGACACACAGACCATTTCGCGGGACTTGGTTATTTTGACTCAGGGGACCCCAAAACGTGTATTTCCGTTGAAAACCGGAAGTCGAAAATTTTCACGATCGCAATACTTCCACTTACTATATATTTCATATATAGGTAAGTAAAAGTAAAAAATGACTTATATTAGTGATTGGTTTCATCATCTGAACCAAAAATATTGAAATTTTATTTTCATAATTTGTTCTTCCTTGAAATAGTGAATGAATTAAGTCAACTGCAAAAGGTAACACATATGATTGTATATTCGCATCTTGTATGAATAAATTTTAAGTTGCAAATGAACAAAAAATATTTTTATATTCGATAAACTTATAATGATTTACATTTTCTTGGAAATAATTATCAGTATCAGTGTACTTCACTGCTTATAATTTTTTTACCTAGTGTAATTAATCTACATTTTCTTCCAGATTGAATTAATTAGAAGAGATTATGTGGCTAATGCTGGATGGGAAACCTTTTTATCTTACGAAGACCCTGAACAAGATATCCTCGTTGGTCTATTAAGACTTCGAAAATGTTCTGAAGATACGTTTAGGTAAACACTAACACTTATTATGAGTTAACTTTTAAAAATTTGATTTTGTTTTTGATAATATGAATCAACTTTACCAGGCCTGAATTAAAAGGGAATGTTTCGATTGTGCGTGAACTTCATGTTTATGGTAGTGTAGTACCTGTCAGCTCTAGGGATCCAACAAAGTTTCAACATCAAGGCTTTGGTATGCTTTTGATGGAAGAAGCAGAACGAATTGCTAGAGAAGAACACAAATCTTCAAAAATAGCCGTTATATCAGGTAATTTAGGACTCATTACCCTATTAATTTAATTCAAATTTTAGTTTTCAGGCAATAAATTTGAAATAATGTTTGAAGTATACATATGTTAAAATATGGCTTAAATTTCTTTCTCTAAGATACCTTTAATTTTGTATATTTGGAATAATTAAATTTCTGTCATTATTATTAGTATCAAGAAATGGCTTAACATGAAATATGAATGCATTTCAAATGCTTATTATTCAAATATCTGATATGATATTTGATATTACCAAGTGATGGTAAGTTGTAGGTATTGAAATAACATTATTAATATAAATGGTGTCTCGGGAAATACAAAAAAAAAAAAAAAAAAAAAAAAAAAATACCAGTAAGCCTACATCAAATTTCTTTAAAAAAATCCTATATAAGCATAGTCCATTTCTTACTCCTTTCGATTAATCACAGTTTTTATAATTTTTCTACAAGTGTTTGTTTAATTTTTTATTGAAAATCTCTCAAATCGATAAAAAGAGGTAGAAATATTTGGTTGCTGAAAATATTAAAACTACCAATAACTTATTCAGTAGTGTCATATAGTTATTCCTCTAACCTATTATTATTATTATTGAGATTAGTTATCTCTAAAAAAGCTAAATTGTCATTTATGATATCAGCACTTGGGCTGTAGCTAGATATTTCTTTTTAAAATGCCCTCAAGTGGTTAAACTGTATTTGTAGTGGATAAACAGATCTATATCACATACTGTTATATTAATTTTGTTTTTAGAACTGTTAGTTCTCTTCCAATTTATCATATATTACTAGTAGTTATTATAAATTTATCCGAACATTTAACATATCAATTTGACCGTATAGTTTAAACTACTATTTCATTTGCTAATTTATACGCCCTTTAAGTCTTTATAATGTATTAGCATTTTTATTATTTTATTTTTTTTCAGGGGTAGGTACCAGAAATTATTACAGGAAAATAGGTTATGAACTGGATGGACCTTACATGTCAAAATTATTAATTTGTGAAAATGATGAATGAAATCTCAACTAATCTAAAGACATGAATTTTAGATTCTTTGGATGTGATGCAATTTCCATCAAATTTGAGGAAAAATGTATATAAGAAAATGTACAGAATATAATTATTCATTTTTTATTTTAGAGGATTCTTATTTTCTGTTATAACAAAGTTATGCCCAACTGCTGCAGTAAAAAATTTGATTTTTTTGTGTCCTTCAAAATGTAACTTGGTTGGCTTCAAGACATCTTTGTCACCTCCATTTCCACAACTTCCATGTTCATTCCATCCCCATGAGAAAAGCTTCCCATGTTCTATAATAAAAGACTCTGATTAATTGACAATATAATAATAATAATAACCCTTAATTTAATTGCCCCGGGAACTAGTCCCTTAGGAACAAAATATACAAAAACATATGATGGCTTCAGTGCCTTAGAGTATTATAACAAAAAAATGAAACAAAAAACAAAAACAAAAAAAAACTGAGAAGAAAAATATAAATAATAAAATAATCTTCTTGCGATGAACAAATTAAAAATGAATTGAATATCCTTTTTGAAGTGAAAATAACTAAGTGTTTGCAGCTTATAATATATACATATATACACTTATTTACAAATAAAAAATCGAACTTATATTAAAAAGATAAATAAATAATAAAGGCCTATACCAATTTAAAATTAAAATTGAGAATTTTCAGAAACTATTTACAATTGTTAGGGAAACTGGATGGATAGGAGGTGATTGAACAGGTGGGTGATAATGATAGATCTTTCGAAAGCTGACGTTCGGTGGGCCGGAGTGTATAGATCTGAAGACCTAGAACGGGTATTGCGGGAATGGACAGAGGATTTGAATTGGAGAAGTTCAGTGATGTATGAAGGACGGCGGGATCGGATCACTAAGAAAAGGAAGGAAGCCAGGAAATATTTACGGCGGTAGGATGGGTATAACCACTTTAACCTTTTGTATAAAGGTGAGACGGAGACGTCTCTTGGGACCCCAAAGATAACCATAGGAAACAATTTACTAACCGTTTTTGTTTTGCTTGAGATCCCCAGAGATACCCCTATACACCGCACAACAGTAGTCTAAGTAGGGAAACACCAGGGAAGTGACCAGGAGCCTACGTGTTTCAAATGGAAAAAGGTTTCAGAGGTGATTTAATTGCTTTAAGGTGGTAAAAGTACGGCAGGAAATATTGGAGATGTGGTTTTTCCAGGAAAGGGTTTGGTCGAAGGTCACTCCAAGGTTTTTGACGGTTGGATAAAATTTAATGGGATTATTATTTAGGAGCATGGTAGGGATGATTTTAAGGAGGTGATTGGAGCCTATTAAAATTGCTTTAGTTTTCTCTGCGTTCTGCTTCAACTTATTAGCCTCTGCCCAGAGACATCCTGAAGCTTTTTTGTCGCTGACGATAACTCAGAAGGCGGAAAGGATAGGTATATTTGGAAATCATCTGCATAGATGTGATATTGGGAGTTATGGATCAGAAGAGGAAGGTCGTTGATATAAATGGCGAAGAGTGGGGGATAGAGAGGAACCCTACGGAACACCACAGGAGAGGGGAAGTGTCTTGGATGGAGGTTGGCCTGGAACGACTACTAACTGTGACCGGTCTGAAAGAAAGTATTTGAACTAGTGTAAGGCGCTGCTTGATAAATGGAGCTTCTGCAATTTGGTAAGAAGGATGTTGTTGTCAACTGTATCAAATGCTTTGAAGAAATCAAGAAGGATGAGGATAGTTATTTTTCGGTGTTCGATGGACGTTTGGAGGTTATGGGTAATTTTTAGGAGAGTGGATTGTGTTGAGTAGCCAGATCGGAAGCCCGATTGGAGAGGGTTAATGAGGGAACGTTCTTCTAGGAAGTTTGATAGCTGATTTTGAATGAGGCGTTCTAACGGTTTTGAGAGGTTTGAAAGGAGAGAGATTGGACGGAAATCATTCATTGAGGATGGGTTTGCCATTTTGTTTAACGGTCAGACTAGAGCGGTTTTCCAAGAAGAAGGGAATATGGAATTTTGTAAAGAAAAGTGGTAGATCTGATAAAGAACAGGTATAAGTGCTGGGAGACAGGATTTTATTAGCTTTAACGGGATATCATCGGGACGATAATCGTTGGTGTGAGATTTTAGGATTGCAATAAGGTCTTCCAAGGTTATGAGAGAAAAAAAGAAATTGAAATGATGCTGATTAATATCAGCTGGATGCAAAATGTTTATTAAGATCATCTGGAGTGAGCTGAAGGAAACTAGGGTTAACTGGTGAAGGAAACTGGTGGGGATAATTGTCGGAGTATTTTCCATTTGCTTTTAGGATTGTGGGCATTGGAGAGAGCATTGTGGAAGTGGTGAGATTTAGATCGTCGGATTTTGGATTGGGCCACATTTCTCTTGTTGAAAGACGCATAATCAGCTGCTAAACGGGTTAGCCGAAATTTGCGCCTTGCAGCTTCCTTCTTTTTATCATATCCTTTATTTCAGGAGTCAGCCACGGTGCAGCAGGACGACGTAAGGTTCGAGTTTTCAGTGGAACATGGATACCTAAAATGGATTTTAAATTTGAGGTGAGGATGGAAACCATAGGATCGATTGAGTCATAGGAATATATGATATGCCATTGAACGGATTGAAGGGATTCATAGGAGAGGAGATCTAAATTGCGGAATGATATCACCTTGGGAGTAAAACGTTTGACGGGGAGGTCGTATGAGATCTGGATGAGGTCATCTGATGAGAGAAACGGAATGAGGCATTGAGAAGAAGAGACGATTTTGGTGGGGGAATCAGAGATAAAAAGGTCCAGCCATGTGTCGGAATATTGTGTATGATGTGTTGGGGAAAAAGGAACTAGGTAAAGGTTGAGGGAATACAGGATGTCGGTTAGGTAGGACTTCTTGGGGGAGTTTGAGAGGATATTTACGTTGAAATATCCGGTGATGATGACGTTAGGATACTCGGATAGAAGATTGATGATGGAAGATTCGAAAAGGATGTCTATTGTTGAGGAGGTCTATAGACTACAGCAAATAATAAGGAAGAGGAAAGGAATGAGATTTCAACAAACATATACTCTACATGAGGGAGGTCATGGGAAGGAGGACTTTAGCCTATAGGTCTTCATGGATGTACAATCCGACACCACCTTCTATACAGTTAGACCTGTCATGACTTAAAAAGAGGTAGTTAAGGAGGGAAATCTGAGAGGAAGGGATGAATGGTTTTAGCCAGGTTTCGGTTATCCCAATTACGTGATGGATATTGCCAAGGAATTATTTCTGGAATTCATCAAAATGAGCTGTTAGGGATTGTGCATTAACGTGGCAGGAGGTAAGGATATTATTCATGACTGAGAGGATAAAGGAGGGGAGTTGCATAGAACAGCAATGAAGATGAAGGAAAGTTTGAATTTTCAATTGAATTCAAATATTGAGTATAATATAGAATCTATATATAGAATAATAATAATAATAATATAGAATCTATTAAAATATTATTTAATAATATATTACTTAAATGTTCAAAATGCAAAAACTTTTATATTTTTTACAATTAATTT
Organism: Aelia acuminata; assembly: GCA_911387785.2. Taxonomy (NCBI): domain Eukaryota; kingdom Metazoa; phylum Arthropoda; class Insecta; order Hemiptera; family Pentatomidae; genus Aelia; species Aelia acuminata. Next base: position 129,045,955 of record OU426978.1, on the reverse strand, counting down.
TAAATTGTTTATTGGGGGTATTTTCATTATTGATTACTAAGCCTAAGTCTTAGTACATGAAAATTAACCAAACCAGCTTAACCTAATCTATGATCCATAATAATATAACAATAGAAACAAAATTAATCATAGCAATAGGAATCCACAGCTTAATATTTTTTCCACGGTTTCAAATTGTAGCCAATGGGCTATGAGTACCACCTTTCACTCTATAAGAATGAGCAAATAAGCTGACAGGTAAATTTGGTTTAGTAACTTTAGTACAGAAAATGAATTGAAATAATAATTGAGCAGAAAATATTGCTGTTTACAAAAAGCTTAAAGAACATAACAAAAAACTTTAATTTATTATGGGCTGTAAACCACACAACATTTATATAATAAAATCCAATTTTATTTACAGCAGGCCATTTTACATTTTTATTTTATAATGTAATAACTTATATAAGGTACTATAATTATGGAGAATTCTTAAATTAAATTACCGAGTTAACAAGGCTCCTCAGAAATCGCTTGTATTAATTACTTTATTTAGAATAGTATTCATAGAAACAGTTTTTCTTTTTTGGTAAAATAATTATACCAACAATTAATCATGGGTTAAACTTTTCATAATATGGAGGTTTGTCCCTTAAGGCAATCCCATTGAATCTTTCTTTAAATAATTGGGATATTCCCATTTTGATGAGGTTGACGGTAGTGGAGTTAACGAGTCACTTCTGGATGATGGCGGTGAACTACTCGGGCTGCACCTCAAGCTTGTAGGTATCCCCACTGAGCATACAACAATTCATCGGCAATTTCAAGTCTGAATTTGTTTAATAGAAACATTTCTTTTTATCAATTCCATTGCACATGGAGTCCCTTCTATTCAACAGCCATGTGTTGTTGACGGAAATGTCGAGGAAGTGAGAGAATATGGACATATAACACTTGTGGGTTTTATAAATCCACACCACCCATATGTTCAGTATATTGAACATTAACTTGAGAGCAGGACATGTCAACCTGGATTTTATTATTTTTGGACCACCGCTGTTTTGAAACAGTAGGATTGATTCCAACAAAAGAATTTGCTAATGTGACTGGTCTGTTGTCTAATCACTTTGCTACCACAATGTTTTGTGGTATGCCCCATTTCTGTCACATGCCCACAATGTGACACAAAATTTCATTTCCTGTATTATCACTGAAGAAAATAAAAACTTTTATTTAACAATAAAAATTTAATTTTAGTTCAGAGAGTAAATATGTAATACTCAAATTATTTAAAGCATTTAAGGTGTATTTACTACCATATTTAAGTGAAAAAATATGGTACAAGATAATCTTTAATTAACTATATTTTAGTTTAGAAACATTAGTTCCATAATAGATTTCTGAATACAATAAAAAGTGATTTTAGAGGAACAGGAATTGTTCTCAGTTTTCAGAAGTAAACTCGGAGTAAAAAACAAGCAAATAGTAAAAACTCATTCCAAATATGGAAAATTATTTCATGGAATAATAAACTTTCATACAACCTACAACATACAACAAAAAATCTGTCTTTTCTAAGAAATAATTCCCCTTTTTTAAGAAATTTAAACATTCCTACGAATTCTTTAAATAAATATACTAAATGGCATTTTAATCTAATTCTATTTTTCAAAATTAATTATAGCTGGAGCAGACATCTTTTACCTACCATCCATTCCCAAACAATGTTCAGAACCAACAGAAATCTTCTGAAAAGTAAATCCTTCCAGTTCTTCAGGTTTCCATCTATTTTCAGTTGTTCCATTTCCTAATTGTCCATAATTGTTTCTCCCAAAATTAATCAAAACCCCTTTATCTAAAAAATAAATAAAAATAAAATAAATAAACAGCAGAATTTCTCAACAAAGGTCTGTGGTATCATATAATGTTCAATCTTCATGGGTCTACACTCGTCCTGACATGACTACCTAACTGTCCGGCTAACTGCAATTTTATTTTGTGGAGACTACTTGGATAATGGGAGAATCATCCAACCCCCACCACTTTCTCTATCAGGTAGGAAAGTGAATATTGTTGTCTTTCTATCTAACTGTGATATCAACTTACTGTGATAAAAATTTATGATTATGTGGCAAAATTCTATAAATATTGAATAAATTATGATAAACAAATAATTCTTTTTTTAATTATTAGAATGGGATTTCCTTTGCAGAAATATGCGGAAAGTGATAATAGTCAGTAGTAGCATTCAGAATTCAGAGGCATTTTCCTCATTCCAAAAATATATTTGTTGTAATAAAAAAATAAATAAAGCCGAATATAAAAAAAAAAATGTTAAGCCTGATTTATGCTCATCTCTTTTCAATTAAATTTAAATAAAGTTATTTTTTTTGATTGGGTGGGGCAGTTATTTCGGAACATGTTTAGGATAGGCCCCAACCTGTGATCGGGTAGAGCTGTGTTGTCAGGACGTGTAATGGGGCCTTCAGTTAACCAATTGATGTAGGGAAAATTATGCTTAGCACATGCTGAGGAAACAATTTTAGAAGCAACAACAATTACTATACAGTACAGCAATTAATTCAGGAAATGAGCTTGTTGAAGAAGGACATGTGCTGCTCATTCATTATCTAATAATTGTTAAACAATCGAAATAGACCTAAATGATCCATAAGAGTTTTTTAATAGTTCAATTCAACACTAGAACTTTGTTAAGTTTTCATATTTTTGTACCTGATAAGAGATGAGTTGATGACCATCCACAGTGAATTTCATGGATATTATAATCATTATTTATAGGAATCAGCGTAGGTTTAGCTACTGTTTTGCAATTTGTTGGATCAATTCCAAGTTGACCCCATTTATTGACACCCCAGCCATACATTTCTCCATTTTCATTCAAAGCAAATGAGTGGTTGAATCCACAGGAAATCAATTCAATGTTTTTCAAACCTGTAACTAATAAATTATACAATATATCAGTACATCTGTGAAATGTGTATTTAAAAAGAATATCAATATGCTCCAGAGACTAATTAACCATCCATACTTTAGAATACTTGCGCTTAGAAACAAAATGATGTACTGTCGACTCTGGTTTATTGGGCCATAAAGGCAAAATTTGTTTTGTCCCAATTAGGCGGAGATCTTGATCCACACGTAAATGCAAAGAAAAGATGCCTAAATGCGCCTAATCACTAGGCTACATTACAAGTATGGTAATTGATGACACAAATTGGACATATTTGTGGGAGAACCAAGTTATCAGGTTTAGGTATATGTATTCTTATCTATTAATTTAATGATGGAGTCAAAATAATACGATTGATATAACTGGGTCATTCCATGTCAATTCAACACAGGCTTGAGCCTCACCATCTCAGATTTCCTTGAAATTTGGTATATGTGTACTAATTGTATCTACTAGAACAATTAAGAAATATTACTGAGATATGTCTACCCTTTTTGAATTATTATTCAAATTATACATTCAAATTATTGAACTATACAAAAATGGCTTTTCTGAAAAAATTGAAATTAAAATTTTAAACTAGGTTATAAGAAAATTTCCATAGTACCAACCAATACATTGCTGTATATCATATGAAATGACATGGAATGCGGTGTTAAAAGACACCAATCTCATAGTCCAATCCAGAAAATATCTACAGCTTTTTTTAATCATGTTTTTTGGGTTTCTGGACCTATTTTTGAGGGCTTTAGGGACCAATAATTCTAAATCGGGTAGACATATCTCAGTAATATTTCACAATTGTCCTAGTAGATACAATTAGTACACAAATACCAAATTTCAAGAAAATCTGAGATGGTGAGGTTCAAAATGATATATTTTTGTGTTGACTTGACGTGGAATGACCCAACTGTTAAAATGTATTTTTACTAAATATGTGTTTTATAGTATGACAAAATATAAGGTATATAGAAAATGACTCAAATTAAAAAAACTATTTGTGTATAATATAAATTATACTTATATAGACAAAATTTCAAAATATTTTATTAATAAATATTAATATTATTTCAATATTTTTAACAGGAAAGAATCAACTCTGCATTGTCACACTTTACTTGTTAACTTACAACCCACATACTTAGCGCACTTTTTTAGGAAGTCCAAAGGACTTTCCTCATTACCTTTTTGTAAAAAAAAAAAAAAAAAACGGCATAACTTTTTGATGACCCAATTGAACGGAGTCGACTGTATTTCCTAATTATAACAGGCTTAGTTCCCTTTTTACATGTTCAACTAATCTTTGTTCACCAAGAAACCATTCATTTAGAAAATTTAACCTGGGCCAACTAATCTGTCACCAGATAAGGATTGAAACCGCAAACTCATGTTAAGATTCTTAATACAGCAGGTGTGTAATAACTGGACACAAATATGAAAGAATAAATAGCTCAGTACTTTCAGGTAAAATTTCTATACATTTGAGTGAAGAACCAATATTATACTAACATATCAGAGAATCCCATGGCTGGTGGATGCGAAGATGGTTGCTTCAACACTCAAGAAAGTGCATCCCAGCTAGGTCTAATCGAGTTGCTTGACAATAGTTGTAAAGTTGCTACTTCTGAACATCTGATCTGCTCCTAGGTGAGGGAGGCTCTTTTTAAGAGGTTATGTGATCTTGATATTATCGAACTCTCATCACATCTTTTTCAGTTTAAAAGGGCTTTAATTAGCTTAATTTATCGCTCTTACAGTTGAGATCGGGCCTTACTGTAAAGGGCACCATACTGGATGGTCCAGAAGCCGTTTTTCAGATTAATACCGTTCTTACTGAGGCTTATAAATGGACTTTTCATAAGTTTAGTTTTAAAAAATTTGATTATTGGTATTTAATAGGCAAAACACTAAATAGATTGAAACTATTTCTCTTCTTGAGTTACTGGGTGGGGACTGCTAAAGGCAATTTAAGTTCCGAGTTGAAGGTTAAATATTTAGGAATAGAGAGCAACCTTGGAATTCTTAATGCAGTAAATGTTTTAAAATTGTTCCAAAACATTAAGGTATACAATTTTGATACACTAGCTGTGCAAGAGGTTTGGTTGCCAAGAGATGGCTCATTAATGGAAGAAAGTACATTATTTGGTGCTGAGGTAGTGGTCAATTTTGTATTATTTTATACAATGGCCACCCTTTCTGGAACTGATCCTTTGGGCTTTCTACAGCCGATGTGGGCACATTTTCAATTTGGCTCCACAATGGGTTGCTCCCCCTTCTGAGCTCACATGGCATTGGGAGGAATTTCTTCTGTCAAAGAAAAGGGTCCCATCCCACCCAGGGCAGGACTCGTATCCACAGTGCCAGCTTAGGTCTTTGGATTCGAGTTGGTCTAAAAATCCACATTAGAGCATTTTTAATTAATGGAAAATTTTACCTTCACTAAACTTATGATCAAGGACTGCAACAGTTCGTCCAAGTTGGCCATATTTGTAGTCACCGGATGACAATACTTTTCCATTGTGTACAAGTATTATACAATGTCTAACACCACATGCTACTTGCAAAGCATCCTCAGATAATATGATTGGTTTTTCACTATGAATAACCTGTAAGCAGGTATAAATAAATGTTAAGATAGCCATTAAAATACAATCAAGGCCTTGATTTAGCTTAATTAGATTGCAGATTTCGACTTCCACTTGCTTTGCTAATTCAAAAACTTCAACAGGTCATTTCAGCTGAGAAGGGGACCACCCTAAATGGCTCCAAACAGGCCACTCTCAGGAATTACATCGAAATATGCTTTCGGTTGATGCGAAATTAATGCAGGTTTTTAAAATTCATTCAAAATATACGGTATATTCACTTTATCTATACATATTTAATCAAAGTAACTTCTGTCAGAATCAATGCATTTTTGCCAACATTCAACAAGCTTTCTTATCCCAGCAGGAAAAAAATCTGCATCCCTGGATGCAATGAACTCATGGGAAGAATTTTCAATTTCATCCTGGTTTTGAAAATTTTTCTCCCTCAAAAAATTGTCCAGATCTTTGAAAAAGTGGAAGTCTGTAATAGTGAGGCCAGGTGAATAAGGTTGGTATTGAAGTACTTCGTAGCCCAACTCACGTAGTCAGTGTAGCGTTGGCTGTGCAACGTATCGTTTGGCACTATCATCGGAGATGGATCAGCCCCTTCCAATTAACCAATGTTGGGTAAAGATGGAGCAACTTCCGATTGATATTATCAATTGCTTGGCAATACTTGTCGGCAGTTATAACCTCACCCCGATTGGGAAAGCTTAAGTAGATAACACCGCCATTATACCACCAAACTGTGAGCATAACTTTTTTGGGTGCAGGTTAGGCTTTGGGAAATGTTTTGGTTGTTCATCTTTGTCTAACCATTGCCTACAATACCTTCTATTGTCTTACAAGATCCATTTTTCATTGCGTCTCAATGCAATAGAGAAATGGATCATTTTTGGGACATGTCAAAAGTGTGGATCAGATTTCAAAGCGGCAATTTTTTTGTTAGTCATTTAATTGGTGTGGCACCCATTTGTCATTTGTCAGTGGATTTGGTTTTGGTTGGGCCTTCTTCCACTATTGTCCTCAGCTGGTCGTCAACTGATGAATGGCAGCCACAACCTGCCTTGTCTTTGAAGTCAAAATCTCCACTGCGAAACTTCTGGAAATAATGCTTCACCGTGCGTTCATTAATAGTCCCTGACCCCAAACTTCATTAATATTACAAGCTGTTTACACAGCGCTGTGCTCTAATTTAAATTTGTAAAAATAAATTTGACAAAAATTCCACTTTGACATTTTCAATTAAAAACATTTAAACAGACTGAACAAAACAATTTTATTTATTAATTTCATGATGAAAGATAGGGTATTAGATAAGGTTTACTGTGGTATATAAGGAATGAATATCGGGATCAGCTTTGTTTACAGAATAGGTATTAAGGTATTGCAATGGAGGAAACAAGCATTAATTTCGCATTAACCCAATAGATATATTTTAATTTACACACCTTGAATTTTTTCATTATTGGCTATGGTCAATCTCTTACAACATTTGTGACTTTATTCTGTGATCATATGGCCCTAGGATTTTTTAATGGGAGTAAAAATTTTTGTTTATGCTGTCCCTCGGATAGGACATAAAATGGAGGTCCCGAGCCTTTATGATGTCAGGTACTGGTTAAAGATCCCTATCCTAATTATACGTGGAGAGGCAAAATTTAGCATCGTCCGATTAGCCTTAGTGGCATAAAGTGACGTTAAAACAAACAAACAAACAACATTTGTGATGGGTAGCTGTGCATTATCTCTCATAAAAATGAAATAGGGGTTGATAAATGATCCATAATGCGCTTCATATTTCTTGAGGATGTTGGTGACAACCATCACTTACCCTATGTTGAATGCTCGTGTGTTTCCTGCCACCTTAGACTGAGCCTAACACTGACATTGCCTCCAAACTCAAACTCGTCTGTTTGCTTCATAAAGGCTATACTTGGACTTATCAGAAAACAGCAGAAAGGCAAATTATCTTCAGTTCAGGCAAAAGTGGAGGCAAGCACCACATTGTGCTGAGGTGAGTAGAGGGCTGGAGGCTCCTAATTTGTAGTTTTAGTGAAGCAAGAATTCTCCGAACTGCTATCTTCCTGATATCCACAGGCCAAGGAAAACCCAGCTAGTGGGAGGTCTTATATGCAACTTGGAAGTGGTTTATTCGGGGTTTCTGTCAGCCTATGGACTCAGGGCGTTGATAATTAAACCTGAAGAGAATTATCTAAATTCATCAAAAGAATTTATGAGTGATTATTCCCTTAGAACCATCACGTACCAGTCTACACTTAAGGCTTAAAAATATTTCTTAACAGGAGTTTTTACATAAAATTCCAGGTGTGCTGGTTTTTTATGCACTATAAATTAAAAGTAAAAGGGAATTATCAATTGCATCACATGCTCACTTACTATCCTATGCCTATATTAGATTTTAAGGCACTAAATTTTGATGGATAAAAATTTTATTAATGTGAAAAGAAGAATAGCATTAAAATTGAAAGATTGCATGTGTCAGCTGATCTAAAGAGAGGGCCACTCTAGTGAGAATTTAAATTTTAAAAGGTTCACATAATTCACTTATCTTGCCTCATTAGAAAATAGCGTAAATAAAACTAAGCCAAAAATTGAAATGAGAATCATGGTAGGAAATCATGCACAATTTTTAAGTTTAAGGCTCATGAAAATGGGCTGAACATAAATGTATAGATGAAGATATTGCATAGCAGAAAACCGGTGACGCAATTATAGTTACTGCAAGAAGAGTGATATCCTAAAGCTGTAGAGATGATTATTTATACTTATGCCCAAATAAATTTAATCCCATAAAGCCAGTTGGGAAAATCTGCGGAATCATCATAAACCTTACTACATTTTTGGCTATGAAATGGCATTTGCTTCCAAATTACTTAACATAAGAATCTTATAATTATAGTGATAATAGATATTGTGTTTATAAGAAATTATATAAATACTTGTGCCACATACCGTGTCCATTGGTCTGCCTAATTGGCTATAAACATTAGAACCCCATCCAATACATAATCCATCTTCTGTAATACCATAACATGAATCCCAAGTTGAACATAAATTGACTATGCAATAATCATCTAGTTCTTTGATTTTGATCACATCAGTTAACACACCTTGGTTATTAGAGCCCAACTGGCCTATATTGTTCAATCCACAACCATAAACTGAACCTTCTTCGGTTAGAATCAGGGTATGGCCACCGCCACCCCATATGGATTTTATTTTTTCTAGGTCTAAATTTTCAGATTCGATGGCTTTATTGAAATTGACAATTTGAGGTATACTGACTTCATCTGTCCTGAAACCTAGCCCAAGTTGTCCATATGAATTAGCTCCCTGTAGAAACAAAGATTGCATGAAGGAAAACAAGTAAGACAAATAAGATAATGAAGTGAAAAAAATAAACAGAAAATTTACCCATGCAAATACGGTCATAACTTACAGTCACTTAATCTATTTCGCTCTTTAATTAATTAATAATAATAATCACATTGATTTGAGTGATAAAATCAAATTGTAAACATAACCTTCCCATGTTGACAAATGAACAAACCAAAGAGATAAGAATAGTACAAGATTGTGTTTATCGTTTTAGAACTTGCCTCGAAGTCTACATTGGGACTTTTAATAGTTAGCTATCTGACCCGTGCGAAACGTTCGCACTCTAACCTATTTAAATCCCACTTCATTAAAATACACACTGTATATTTAGTATCGTTTCTTTTATCAGGGGGAGGAGAGGAAAACGAAAGGAGGAGCCATGAGTAACCTGTAATATAGAGAAGAGGTGAGGTTAGAAGGCGGAATACTTAATACACGTATCGGTTTTCGCGGAACGCGAGTGGTCTGATTCTATAAATTGAAATCGCATGTTTTTGCTTCTAACTCGCAAACGACGGTGACTATCGGAAAAGTGTATATAACCAACAATGTTCATGTCGACAAACAGAAAAAGCCCTGCGACCTTTCTGAAATTTTCGCTGAGAATTCCAGTTTTTCGCTTACAATTAGCAAATGAAGTGGTTAATGGAAGAAATTTCCATGACCGAAAATGTTCTCCTTGAAAACCTGAAAAGATTGAAACCATTTAGAAACCTCTAGGACCACTTTCTCGCAAAAACCGCGGTTTTGCGCTTATAACTCGAATTGAGTGATTTGTATATCTTTCCAGTGTAGCGGTTAAGGGAAATCTGTAATGAAATTAAAAATCTTTCATGAAATTTGATGAAGTATTAAGGAAATTATGGCGTACCTACAAAAAAAAAAGGCCCTGAGAAATAATATATATGATTATAGTTTGGTATGATTAAAATGGAAACGCTTTAGTATTTCTTAAACAAATAAAATAATTTCATGAAGGAGTTCTAGTTGTCAAACAATTGTGTTAAATCATAGATATAGATTTTTTTTCTCGAAAATTCAGAAAGATATATTTTAAATAAAAATTTCATGTAAACAAAGTGATAAATTTATTTCATGACGGAAATCTTACATTTAATTAGTGTCCGATCGAAACCAAATTTTCGTTTAATCGTTATCGGTGATACATTGGGAACGGGAATCAATAGAGGTGATCTATATCATTGAATGAAATAAATTGTAGCGATATTAATTTAGTTTAAAAATGTTTTGAATGGATGTACAAAAATGATTCGGGGAGCTGCTGAAATATAAAAATTGACTTTTGAAAATCAGTCACATCCCATACAAATAAAAAAATAACCTACTACAACCACTTGTAACATTTTTTTCGTTTTTCCATTAATTTGAATGAGTGGGCATGTTGGGCTTCTCAAACGATTGATTCAAGTTTGAGTATTTATTCGAATTTGATGTTTGTATCGTAAAATAAAAGCGAATCAAAAAAGTAAATATATATATATATTTCCTTTCTCCTGATCTCGCAGAAGCGAATAGCATTACTACCTAGTAATATAGGGAAAGTGAATTGAATTAAAATTGATATAGAGAATCTTTTGAGAAGTCATAGTTTTTGTGTAAACGTTACTATTCCCAAACTGAAGGAAACCTCACTTTAAAATCTGGTCACAGTTAACCGCACCGAAGCACTGGCTTATATCGGATCTAATTCATTTAAGAAGGATAGATAGTAACCGGTCACACATGCCCGACACCGGGTAATCTGACACGTTACTATCTATCCTTCGTATTTGAATAAGATCCGATACACGCCCGTGCTGCGGTGCGGTTATGTGTGACCAGACCTTTACGAAGAAACAACTGGTGAGTGCCACGCTTTCGTTTTATTCCCTTCAATGAGTAACTATTAGGGTGAGGGGTGGGGGGGAGGTAACTCATTGAGTGGAGCTATAAAAAGAGCTTTGTTACTTTTGGAGTAGAAAAAGAATCATTGGAAGAATGGAAATTGTTTGTAATTTATAGGAAGAAAAATTTCCTTCGCCATCCCCCCCCCCCTCATCAGAACATTTTATAGGTGATAAACCTACCTAATATTAAAGAATACTTGATTCCCATCAAACATGACGACTTTAATCAATATCATTAGCGCCGTTCTAGAGAAAATCGTAAAAGACCTAAAAATATAATAAAATTTATGAACTAAATTGTCCCCTCGTTTACTAAATTTTGAGGAATTTTCGCGGTCTCATGTCCATATACTTACCTCGAATAGCTAATTTCAGAATCGTTAGGAATATCGTTTTTGAGCTATTCCGTTTACACAAACACACACACACACACACACACACACACACACACACACACACACACACACACACACACACACACACACACACACACACACACACACACACACACACACACACACACACACACACACACACACACACTCACACACGCACGAAAAAAGCAAAAGCTTGTTGGAACATACCTAATATTTTTTTATACATACTTAAAATGTATTTTTTTTATAGTTTTTTTTTTTTTGGCCTATATACATTTTACATTATAAACTAAATATTACTCATTCTCAGTTTTCATCGATATATTATACATACATAATCTGCATGCATTAACCGAAATTGAAATTTTCATTTTGTCGAAACTCTTTTCTTTATTTCTCTTTTATATGTTTATTAAATTCTTCCATATTTCGCCATTTCTTATTACTGGGCATAATGAGAGACATTAATTTCTATATATAAACAAAGTCAAAGGTACTTTATAGAAAGAAAATTTTCCGTCGCCATTTAAGCCCCATCAGATCATTTCAATGATGATAAAACCTACTAGACATGAAAGAATACTTAATTATCATTACACATGACGAGGTTAATCAAAATCATTAGAGCCGTTTCTGAGAAAATCCCAATAAACGTAAAAAATGTGATTCGAGCAGTCAGTTCACACAGACCAGCGGACTTGGCTATTCGGACTCTGGTCGAAATTTTTCCCGACCGCAATACTTTCCCTTAGTATATATTTCAAATATAGGTTAGGAGTGTAAAAAGTGGCAAAGTTGTCCCAGTTTATTATAATTTATATGGACAACAAAATAATAATTTCATAATCTTTGACTCTGACATTTTATTTATTTTTAATGGTGGAAGGTTAATTGATTGTAGGAAGCACTGAAGTGGAAATGGTCGAAGTAATAAATAAACCGTGGGTATACAGCAAAAAAAAAAATAATAAAAAAAATAAATTGTTCTAGTACGTAACAAAGTCAATGGATAAGGGGGCATTTCTCCATTCAATTCCAAACCCTTCAGCTATTTAAACTTAAAGAAATAAATTAGTAAAAGAGAACTATGCAAAATGAATTATGTAATAAATCCTTATGGTTATAATTAAAAACTACTAAATGCACTTTTTCAAAATCTAAGATTGGTCCCTTTTTTCAGTACACCGACGAAATAATTATTTTTAATCCATCTTTATTTTAAATTTCCTATACTTACCTTTATTTTATCCTCATTTATCATTACCATTTACATATTATTTCTATCTTAATAGGTAATATTCTTTTGATTTGTTCTTGGTAATTTCAATTAATTCCTATTTATCTTGTTTTATCTGCACTTACCCCTGGAGAAGAGCTGAAATTCTGGTCGAACTCAGTGAGAAATATTTGCGATTTAGTGAAAAAAATTCAAGAAGCCTTGATTCAATTACAATAAACGAATAACACTTTCTTCACTTATGGGCACAGGATTTCCTTTATTAGTGAGAATAAAAAAAATTACGTCAGACCACTATAGACATTTGAAATTAATTCTTATCTGAATACTATCTTCACTTTATTTTAAATTTATTAATTTTGTACAGAGCCATCATAAGGAGATGAAATGCACTATATCCTTATCTCCGTAAATATAAGCTATTTTCAGATATTATAATTTAGATTTTCTCTAAATTTATTCCTAAAAATAAATTAAATATTCAGGAGTAAGGCTCTGAATCTTCAGACCTACATAACGTTGATCTATCGCAATTATGATAGAGGGTAAAATGTCATGATAAAATTTGCTCGATCAGTGACATCATCAGTATATGTGACAATGGTACTTCCCTATATAGAGATGAAAATAAATTGTTGGAGGAAAAAGGTCATATTTGATGTCAATTTCCGATATGCTACTTACACCCAAAAATAATTAAATTAATAAAAAAGTTCATTCATGCACAAAGGTGGGTGGTAAGTAAATTTCAATGATTCTTTAATTAAACAGGTTCTGTTTAAGCAGCGCTTACTTTGCAGTTTTCAAAAGTTCTTTGGGGAAGACCTAAACACCTTTACATTGCGAAATTTTCGTTGGAAAATAAATTTGAACATCCAAGATTATTTATTGTAAAATTTTGATTTACAGAGAAAGAAGGATGAACTCAATTTTGTCTGACCTGCGGAGGTGAAAGAAGAGGTGTATTAAGCCACGGAAGAGCGATTCGCTTTGTCGGATGGATACTCGCTGAAAGGGCCATTGTCGTGGAGTAGCTAATGGGGGTGGAGAGTTACTAATCCCTAGCCACTTACTTTTTGTAACAGTTCTTCGCCAACCGAGCTCCATTACTCCTTTCCCCAGGCTGTCCAACACCGTTCCCAACGCTGTGACAAAGCTCCTATTATAGCCCCACTCAAGGAATAACCCGCAAACCTGAAGAAATACAAAAGCTTCGCCTTTTCTGGCCTCTTCTTGAAGAAATAATGCGAAAGTATATGTAACAACAAACAGCGATCACTTTCTGAGAAACCATACGGTTTTACTTTAAAAGTTCTGCTGAAGGAGAAAAAAATTGATGACAGCTGCTCATTGAAGGGAATAAAACGAAAGCGTAGCACTCATCAGTTGTTTCTTCGTAAGGTGAGGCTTCCTTCAGGTTGGGAATAGTACCGTTTACAGAAAACCTAGGACTTTTCCAAAGATTCCCTACATCAAGTTTAATTCAACTCAATTTCCCAACATAATGTTCGTTGCTGGTCAGAAGAATGAAAGTATATACATTTTTTCCATTTTCATTGTCAGTCTCCATAGTAATTAGCGACGACTGGGCACCATAGGTATAATGCATTAATTTTATGATAGTGAGATACTATAGTGTTTTTTCAATGACTCGATTCTATTTGTAAGGGGTTGAACTGGTGATATTGAGGATGATTCTTTGCTTTTATACATTCTACACTGAAATGTATGGTATACCGTAGGATTTGCTTAATTACATGTTCGACTGGTTGCTTTGTTCAGCCCAAGAAGCAGGTAAACCCTTGATTGACATCGTGGGGTGTAAAATACACCACACTTAGTTCTATGGCGTGTTTGTTAATTTCTATGAATCACAGAAACTCCCTCCAATTTCCTATTCCTCTTCCTATTCCCCTTCCTATCCGAGAAAAACGTTCTTTAGTATAACTGAAATAAACGAAGCCACTTGTCTCCTAATATTTGAAAGAGAAGGTCACGCATTGTGTTTTTGCTATTTTCACCTCACAGTGCAGTTTGCCAATGAGTCTCAATTGGGCTGAACATTATATATTTAAAGTTCCTATTTTCTAAGGCTACTTGATAATTCTAGTTTATTGTCCTTTAAACAATATTAATAACCTGGTTATATTTTGGTATCGTTTTTAGGATAATTTTTTGTATCTAAATACTATTGAGTTTAAGGATTTCCTAGTTCTATTCTCTATGATAATTCTAATTCATTATTGTTGCAAAGAAAATCCAAAAGAGAAAAATATATATATATATTTTTAAGCTTCTTATAGTATGGGGTAAAATTTACTCCAGGGCGTCACCAAAGTTTATGTAAATGACGGTCAGTGTGAAACTAGGGTTAGGAAAAAAAAATGATTAATTTTCCAGACAAAAATATTTTTTCTTTTAAAGAACCTAAAAAAAGAAGATTTTTGTTCTATTTTTTATACAATAGAAATATTTTTGTAGTGGATAAAATTAATAAGTTCGTTTAGTTATGTGGCAAAAAACAAATTATAGTGAATTAAAAGCTAACAAATTTTCCAAGACCATTTATTCTTCTTACCAACCAGACCATCTTATTCAGTGTAATACAAAACATTTAAAGTAAATTGATTCTTTTCTGCTCAGAGTCATATAATTAATATAGCATTCATTTAAAAAAAAATGAATTAGTGGGAATCATCATTTCAGGAAAACATAATTTATCCTTTATATATGCAACCATTGTGGTAAAAGCCTCTAGAAATTGTTACCCAAATTAGAAATATTCTTGATAAGTATGTTTTGATGATAATAATATGTTTTTACTAGCTTTACTTAGGATTAGCCTATTTAGTTTTCTGTTGTTGCTCTAAGGAGTAACTCGCTCTTCTGTTATTTTGACATACATGATTTTTATTCTCGGCTGTGTGGGTTTAAGTTGTTTACCTGGCTAATTTTCATTCAATAGGAGATTTTTGTGACCATCACTTATTATCGTGAGTACTACTCTATTCTTAGTGTAATGTTATTGAGAAATTATATATATTTGTTCCTTGTCTGCCTTAAATGTTGAAAGGGAGTTATTACTTCTTCTCCTGGTATTTCATGTATTGTGAATATTTTTAATAATAATAAAATGTTGCCGTAGAATCAAACTTCAAATACGTAAGTTTGAAAAATATTATACCTCAAAATTATTTAAAAACAATTTTTTTTTTAGTTTGTACTGATTTTTTAGATATGTTGTTCAGAATAATTTTTATTTTTTATTATGATTCAATTTACCTAGTTTTTTATAGAGATATAACGTCCATGTAACATGTAAAAGTGTTACTTAAAAAGAAATTCAATTGGAAAAAGAAGAAAGAAGAGGAATATATAACATGATGAACATATAATTAAAATATGCTATGAAATTATTTTGATAAACCATTCTTGTCATACATTAACTTCACCATAGTTTTAATATACTATTAAACACAAGAAAACAACCGATATGTATAAATACATTAACTAACAATTCGCAATACTGAATGGTTGTATCGCAAAGTTATGTTGGTTTTAAAATTTGATTATTGTCAGTCATAACACTTATGATAAACAGTTACTTGATAAATTCATACAGATTACCGATTGAAAAATATATAAATACCAGATTATTCAGTATCAGTTGATTTGTTTGTTTTTGTGAAGAACCAAATATTATTATTGTCGATATATAAAATGAATTTAACGTTTTATGGTATTTATAACCTTTTCAGGTCGTTATAACTATTTAAATATAATTAACTACGTTAGGAAATCCCTGCTCGTTTTTTTGTGTTACGTTGAAGTCGCGTTAAAGTTATCAATATTTCGTAATTAAAAAAAAAAAAACTTTATTTGGATCAACCGAGTATTTTCAGAAAAAATATCCACATCATTCACATATTATACAAGATAAAACTATCCAATCATCATAAAATTCTTTTGCCAGATTCAGAATTTTTTGTCCTACTGAATCCCATCTTATAAAAGCTAAGCCCTGCTAATGAATTCCTGAGAAAAGAGAGGATGTAATGAGATTATATGTACCAACCAAAACAGTCCAAGGAGGTTCTTGGTTACATACAAAAAATATCACAACTTTGTTGTTTTGAAAATGAAAGATTTGCAAAAGATCCCGAGGTGTTATGGATGCTTTAGTGAACGGCATTCATAAAATATCTGCCAAATATATTTTATCCGAAAATTAATATATATAGATTTTTATAAAAATTGTTACAATGGATGATAAAGGAGCGAATTAATGAATTTAATTGCCATCATTGTTACAAAAATTTCTTAGTTAATATTACTATAAATGTACTATATTTAGAATAATTACATCTGAAAAGAAGAATTATAATAAACATAAAATTATTGAATTTAATACACTGTAAAATATTTTATTATTAAACGCAAATACAAATTTCAGTCTTATAATTATCAATTAGAAATCTTACATTTCAAATGCTTTAGAATAATAAAATTACTGTTCTTGTGTTTTCTTGATATCAGTCAGGCTTTTTATAAGGTTTGGCATGAAGGATTGCTTTCCAACCTGAAAATTTTGCTTCCTCCAACTAACTATTTAATACTACTCTCGTACCTGACATGTAGACATTTACTGTTAAAGTAAATATACAAATATTTATATTAAACTAGAATCCCTTCCTCGTTATATTCAGGAATTTTAACTTAATCTTCACTTTAATAATGACTTCATTTGATAACAGTTGAAATAAGAAAAATCGTATTTATTAAAAATCTAATTTACCTTAAGACCCTTGAAACATCAGTTTTCATATATATATGGTATTATTACGATTATTCAGAGAATTGTACATTGATTGTTCATTTCCGTGAGCAGCCCGAAAAACTACAGATACCTTGTTTAATTTATTTACAGTTTTCAGATCTTGCCGTACTTTGGTACATTTCATGTTATCGAAAATTAAACATGCGAATTGTAGAATATAGAGTGACTATAATTATTTCGATTTATTTTAATAAGCGTGTTTAGTGTATTATCGATCCACTTTTTGATCAAATAACTCCTATAGCACTATATCGAACTTGTCAAAAAATTATGTTCAGCAAATTTCGAATTTTAAGGGTATGATTTTAAATATACATTTAAAATATTCTCACATAATTTTATTAATATATTTTAAAATAATATGTCATTTTTATCATATTTAATACAATTTCTGAACAATTCAAATTCAAACTAGTAGATATGAAGCGGATAAAATTTATGATAATTAGAATAGTATTTATATCTTATGTGAACAGCATAAGTTTGATTAAAAACAGCCACGGGAAGAAAAGGATATGAGTTTGTAGATCTAGTTAAAAATTTATTTAATTTTAATTTAGAGACCTTTCTTGCTTAAAATTTACGATATATAAGATATTTTGGCGTGTAACTCGAAAAAACTAAAATATCTAAAAATTTTAGTTGCTTCCATACTTGCTGACCGTCGTTGTATCAAAATGGGTACGTGCTAGGGACGTAATAATCCATATACTGATTGTCCTAAAAGCCATATCCTAATCTATCTCATAAATTTACTTATAACTATTATTGTTTAATATGAAGAAAAATTGAACAATATTCCTTTTTTTAAAACCTAACTTGATAAAGCTCCGAATTTACCAGTCCTTACATTCTGGGAGGGTCATCTAAATCGATCTTAAATCGATTCCTAGATTGAAGTGGCAGGGAGCGGTGGTGGTCGGAATGAGGGATTCAGCCACCCAAGAGATGGCTAGGAGATTTACTGTCCCTTACAAAGCTAGCTGGTACTGTAAGTTATGTCTGGCTAATATGGCTCTTTACGAGACTATCTCCAGTATCGAATGCCCCTCTCCTATCTAAATCATACCAAGGATTAATACGTTCTAGGTTCGTGTTCTCCAGGGCACAATAAAACCCATCTGGATGAACCCGTTATCATCCATTTAGCCGTCTGTACTCTTGAAGTTACTCGACTCAAAGGAAAAAGTAACTGCGAACGGGTTGCCCACCTTATATTACTGCGGTAATCATGATGTTTTATTTTCACTTACATATATATATATATATATATATATATATATGTATATAGTTTAATCATTTCTTGTGGGTAATGAATTAATTTAATGGGCCGTGGCGCAGTAAATAGCGTAATGCGTATGTTACGCGGGAGACCCGGGTTCGACTGCCGGCAGAGACCAATCTTTTCTCTTTAAAAATAAAATATTTAAAATATATATATGCAAATATATAGGGTCACTGTTAAACTTTTCCTTTACTTTGGAACTATTTTGTACTTTATTTGTTTGACACCTTTGAAATTTTGAAGTAAATAAAAAAATGTAAACCTACACTAGCGTTACAATATGTAAATCAAAATTATTGGTTTGTATTCTTACAATTCATATTGTCCTTGGCCCTGTCTTGTTATTATTATCCAAATCCCTACTACATCCCTTCTCTATGTCAGAATTACCCCCTCCATTCTGTTCCTGTTTTAATAATTTTATTATTTTTTATTGTATCACCATTATTCATTTATTTTAAAAACTGAAATGTCCCCCTAATGATAATAAATTTATGGATATTGTTATATATGTAACCAAAAACATCAACAATGTGGTAAATTACAAAAGGGTTGTGAAAAACATAGGGCAGCATGATATAGGCATAATAAATAAAATAAATATTTAATGTAATACAGTTAAAAATAATAAAGTTATTAAAAAAGAAAAGAAGGGAGAGGTTATTTCTGACATGGAGAAGGAATGGAGTAGTGATTTTGATAATAATAATCAGATAGGACAGAGAACAATATGAATAAATAAACAAAGATGTTTAGGTAATATCAGTTTTTTCTTTTTGACAATCACAAAATAGATGCAAAAAATGAATAATTATGTTCGTGTGCTAGATCGAAATTAACAGACTAACTGTATATCCCGGTTTCACCTGGGGAATTTAATTTTTCTAATCAACGTGAAAAATTCTATAAACAAAAAATACAACAAAAATAGCACTAATAGATTATTATTACAAAGCTTTAGGATATACTATATTTTTAGTTTTACGCTCTGGGGCCTATATAATTAGGTCTTTAGATGAACGTACTCTAGATCATGCAACCTAAAGCTGACCATGAGAAAAACGTGGGGTTTTCAAATTGATACCAGCTACCCTCAGTGATTGCCCTTGAGCTTTATTTATAGTCATCGCAAATGCGACCCGAACTAGGCTGGGAGTTCTCCTCTTTCAACTCCTTTGAAATCAAATGGCATATCACTGGGGACAACGGGGATTCCAGGCATGGAAAGCCGTAAGGGCAGAAGGGGATGAGCAAGGAGGTGATAGATTTCAATTAACCATATAAACAGTCCGGGTAGTTTCCATAAATCAATCAGGTACCAAATATCAAAGAACTAAGAAGAAACCCAGTCGCAAACAACAATGAGAAAAGCTTAGGTCAAGAAAAGTTCGTTGGGACAGAAGAGAGAGCCAGGAGCGAGAAGCGAGTAGCGGGGAGAAGCGCTCTCGTCGGCCAATAACTCGAAAAAGACTCGTTCAGTCTTAAAACGTGGACCCCGGTCCATTTCGGGGGATCTTCAAAATCTATAAAATAGCACTTTTTTCGACTCAAACGTTCGATTTCGTAAAAACCGTATATATTCGTAAAGCGAGATCATTACGATTTTTATAACAGTAAAGAATATACCCAGAGATTGGCTGAAGTTATGCAATAATATGGACATGTGTTCGCACCTGGTATGAAAAAACCACTGAGCGAAATTTGGGAGTATGCTAACATTTTACGAGTATGTTTCGGAAAACTATTTAGAGGAATATTGCCACAACCTGGTATAACCTTCAATACGTTTAAATACTGTTTTTAGTGTAATACGTATTTACTTATTGTAGCTATCTCTATTCCCGAAAGCAAATGAAGTATATTCATTCGCGTTCTTGGAAAGTTATCTTATAGTCAAAAAATCTTTTACGCGACTGGAGATAACATCTACTATCAGAACATCATTACTATCATACATATCAGTAATAACTGAATCAGGAATCTTTAACATCGTTTGTCTTAATCACCTAAAATAAAATAGTTTTCTTCTATAGAGGCTAAGAAAGCAGAAAAATAAAAATAATACTTATGATGGAAGCTATCATCTCATTTTGATGTTTGATTTATTTATGAGGCGTTGAATCGTGGCATTGGTTATGGAAGTGAGGTGGGGGGGGGGGGGGTCGATGAGGATTCGATTAATGTAAATATTTGTCGCTGAAGAAGCAGAGACAGAGACGAGGAGTGAAGAAGAACTACCGTGGAGGTAGCTCATTTACATAGCTATCCGAGGAACAAACCCTCCTCCCCCTGGAACGTCTTGATCGGTTAGTTTGCCTTAATAGTTCCTAATAGTAGGGCCTCTCGTAATGGTCCCACGTCGGCTCGCATTATACACATCTCCTCCTATCTTAAATCTACCTTATAACTAATCTAATAAATATTTAAAATACGCACTCAACCTCTCGCTCTGCATAATCCTGCGACTAATTGAAATATCAACTTGATAAACTCACTTTTATTTTCACTACCTTTTTATTTTATTTTTTCTTACATATCTTTTGTTTTATTTTTTACTTTCTGTTTTGTTTTATCGACCCATCAAGGCTCATCTGATGCTTTTAATAATCTCATTAAATATTGATACTCTCGTAGGATTGTAACTGAAGCCAAATCTAGGAAATAAATTACTTTATCATTATGATAATAATACTTTTTTTTTCTATTTGATTATATGAAATGGCTTTTGTTAGACATTTCATTTAAATGTTTCATTAAATTATTAAATTATTGAATCCTTAAATTATTACGATTAGCTCATAATCTAGAGACTCATACTAGAGACTCATAATCAACTCAATTCCATGCAATTTCTATCCTAAATCCTCATGCTCCCTCTGTAGCAAAAAAAGAACCAGATAATTTTCTACACTTTTTCACACCATGTCCCGTTTTAAATCCCGTTTTAAATAGGAATCAATTTCCTCTAAAATACACTAGCATTAAGAAAAATAACAAAGAAATGTTTCAGGATATTTTAATAATCATAGATTATGACAAACTCAAAGATATTTTTATTTTCATTGTCAAAGCTGCTAAAATAAGAAGTTTCGTATTTTTCCATAAAGATAATCATCCGACGTATCACTAATGTTTTATAGTTATTTTTGCCATTAACCTCATAAAAAATTTTAGAAAAATTTATTTAAATTTTTAAGATTCAATTTTATATTGATGATATAATATAATATTTTTTCCATTTATAATTTATGTATTGTATTATTGTATATGAAAATGTTTATGTATATACGCTCAAGGCTAAACTCCGTGCTACAAGGTGTTGTAAAACCTTTAAATCAATAAAGATTATTCTATTCTGTTACTTTTTTGGACTGATTTATGTTCTAAAAATGTCTCAATATGATTCAATTATTATATTATGGCATTTTTAATTAAAAACATTTAATCATAAATATGAATAATTAGAAATTACGATAGAAACTCGCTAATCCGACTTCCACTAGTCAGACCCCCCGGGTAGTCCGACCATCCCGTCACTAGACTCCCACTCAGTACTACTAGATATTCCTAGAACACCGGAATACTTTTCTATGCATAAGATAGCAATATATATTAGCAAGAACCTGTTAATCGGAATTACGTAAAAAAAAAAAGGAGTCTTTTAAAGAAAATATGTAGTTTCTTTTAATGTCTTCAATACCTTCATAGAAGTTTTTTTCAAAAATTATATAAAAACATTAAACTGTGTTTAACTAACGTATTATTAGTATATACTGTGCTTATTTTTGTCATACAAATATCTCATTAAATAAACTACCACATGCCTAATCTCTATATATATATAAGAGGCTTTGTCCTGACTGACAGAATCAACGCAGAGCAAAAACTACTAATGATAGAAACTTGAAGTTCGGAATTTAGATTTTAAACGCGATGTAGGTAACCACTAAGAAAGGAATTTCAAAAATGTAGCCCCTAAGGGGCTTAAATGGCGAAATTGTCGTTTAACTCTAACGGAAATCTATTGTTGAGATTTTAAACCATATGTTTTTTATTTGAATATCGATTTAACGTTACAATATTATTAAAATAGACATTTATGTACATAAAATATGGCTACTGATTATTGAAATATTAGTGGTAATCAAATAATGCCCACTGTGGTTCCCATGATTGGGGATGGTGCGTGTTTATTTCGATCTCTTCTCCATATATATAAGAGGCTTTGTCCTGAATGATAAAATCAATGTAGAGCAAAAACTACTAATGATAGAAACTTGAAGTTCGGAATTTAGGTTTCAAACGCGATGTAGGTAACCACTAAGAAAGGAATGTCAAAGATTTAACCCCTAAGGGGTTTAAATGGCGATATTGTCGTTTAACTCTAACGAACATCTATTTTTGCACTTCCAGAAAAAATATCTAATTTGGACTCATTTTAAAGATCTTGATCTACGGGGCGTCGAAAACGATGTTTTAAAGCCGAAAAATGAAGCGTTCACGACGAGTAAGTTGTTTCAGCGGTTTTAGTGAATTCTCTCCATTGCGGGCCTCCCTCTCTTCTACCGAGCCTGCAGCTTCCCCCTCCAACCTTCCACCTACCGGAAGCTCCGATTTTACTAAATCTCCTTAACATATTATATTAAATCAATAACAAGATAATAATCACAGAATTGATTTTAAAGGTTTTAATAAAGACTCATTTGACTTCAAAGTACGTTAGCATAGATGGTATATGCATAGATTGGATAGCTTAAAAATTAGGTTAGGGACAAGTTAAAACAAATGGCAATGGTTTTGATAAATTCGCCAGCTTAATAATGCTTAAACGCAACCTTTCTGTAACATTCAGAAGATGCGTTTGCCGCATGATAGCTTAGCAGTCGGAAATACGTTGATTAAAGTCGTAGTTCGAATTTAAAGATAAAGTTTCAATCCTTTTACATCTCATTAGTTACAGTCTGCTTTTCGTCTTTTATTGCAAAGTTCTTCTCTTTGTTATAAAAAATATTAAATTAATTTGATACATAAATAATAAATGATAAGATTGGAATTAATTGGAACAGCTATTAAAGGACTAAGGATCAAGTTCAAATAAATAATTTAGCTCATTTGTCCGAATTAATTTTTATTAGTTATAATAAACAAGGAATTGTTTGGGTAACCCATTAGTGGGCATATTTATGCTACGGTTGAGAATATTTAGATCCTACAGACAGTTCATAATAAGATTGACATCATAATTAGTTCTATCAGAATAAACTTTCAATTAATCCGTCGCGTTCCAATTAATTCTAATTAGCACCTATTAATATTATAAACAGTGGTAAAAGACAAGAAGAAAAAATGGCGAAAATCATTTATTGCTTTGGGTGGTCTGCCTTGGTATGATTATATTAAAGAGCAGGGCCGTGTGGCTGATCACACATGTGCAAAAGGAGGCGGTTACGATGAAAGAGAACCCCCCAGAGCGGTCACACTATCCAGATAAATTTAAATTAGAGGTTACCTCCAACGGAGTGTCGGCCGCTACCTGCACACGTCTCAGTTAGGGCCTACGCGGGGGAAAATTATATGAATTAGCTATAACTGCACCCTAAAGCCTCTAAATGTATAATATGTAGTGAAATATATAGTCTTTTCAACATTAGACGGCTACATCTTAGTCATTCCAAGTGAAGTGTCCGTTGGTCTTCTTCCCTACGTCTTGAAATCTGAGGTACTCACGTTGGCAACTATACACTTAAAATATAATAAAAGTGGTGGTGGGAAGATAACGATGACCATTTGGAAATTATAGGATAACATTTGTATACTTAACTTCATTAATCGATAAGAGCTGAAAAAAAAAACCAATATCTATCTGTAAAACCCATTTACCTGGTATTTTATTGGGGATTAAAGTTTTCGAGTCCAAGGGATTTCTCCAGGAGATTGGAAATGCCCCCCAGGAGATTCTCCCGGAAAAAAAATTGTAATTATCAAAAGATTTTAAGACCAAACAGAGTCTTTTAAAAAAAAAAAAAAAAAAAAGGCTTAAAAGAGACCTAATATTTTTTCTCTAAAAACTTAACGGTATGACTCAAATTAGTGAATAAAAAATTTGGAAATTTTATGATGTATTTGTTGCCTTATATGAAATAAAAATGCATCAGAAGTAGATGAATCGAATAACGACTTCAACTTCGATTTTACTTTAGGTTGACGATGAAGGTGTTTCATTTTGCTCCTCTCTTCATAAACCTCAGGAACTACAATCCAGGACGCCGCATCGAGCTCTTTGTTGCATCCATTACAGCATGCCTTATGCAAGTTCTAGTATTCGTACCCAGAAGATTTCCTTGATAATTCGTCCTCGTCTTCAAATTAAAATTTTCTGTCCTCTCTTACTTTGGCCCCTTACACTAATAACTTTATAGGTGTGTCACTATCTAATATTGCAATACGAAATAGCCCCCTTTAGTTTTCAATTTACTATTCTAGTCCATATCCTTCACAGGGCCAAATAATCTTTTCAGAATTTTTTTTCTCAAGTAACTCTGTGTAAATATGGCAAGAAATAACAGCCTGGATTGCTAGGAAATCCGCCATCTCTTGCTCAGTGGTTATGATATCTAGTTAGCTATAATTTGGACTCTTTAGGTTTGAGTTATTCCAGGTTTTTGAATTTCAGATTCCTTCTTTATCTAGAGCTATATTTATTAATAGGCATGACAGACCGTCTCATTGTCTTGGACTTGTCATGGTTGTGAATGTGACAGATAGGTTTTCTGAATTTACTACTAGAACCTACAAATCGTATGTTTGGAAAATATCTCAGCATAAGAGGGTATGTATTTCTTCTTCCTGATGCAGTCTCTTTTCTTTTTTTTCAAATGCCCTGCTTGTGTAAATGAATAGGTGAGATATTGGGAAATATTATTCCCGAGTTCATGAAGTTTCTACAAAGCTTGATGAAATCAAAGTTGATCTCCCTCTCAAAAAAGTAAAGAAATAAGGAAAGTAGATCAAAATTCTGAGGGTTGGGTATTAAAGTTCCCTTGGATGAAATCTTTCCTGGCCTCCATGGAAACTCAGAACATGGTGTTGTATTTTGTAAGTTATTCCTATTAGCATGGTTTAGTTATATTTATTTATTAATCACTACTTATTGCCTATTTTAAGAATTAATACACTTCTATATCTTAGCCTATATGGCCCCGTATAGGTAGGTTTTCGGATGTGCAGTTCAGTAGAGTTATGTCTCTATTAAAATAATTATAAAGACTTGAAATATTAGTGGATGCGAAGGTCCGATCAACTCTATCCACCGCTCCACTAACAATCCCAACTCCAAAATATCAGTCGTCACAGAATCTTTCTACCTCTCGAACGTTTTTCAGTTAGCAAAGCGCTTTTTAATCTTTTAGGTATTCATTAGGCATTAAGAAACGCCATGTTATCGTATAAGGCTTTGTGTGACCCTCTGAATTCTCCGGTCGATTCATACTTCTTCAGTTACTTGATTTTCTTTAATAATTTTCCGCCTTTAATCTAGCTTTCACTTCCTTTTCAATTTCGTTTTTTCTAGTAATCGTAGAACCTAAATATCTAAATTACACTTAGGCTTCAAACGCTTTCTCTTCTACCTCAATAATGCAAAAATAGTCACCGTTTGTACCATCGGCCTTTATTTCCTGGCCAAATTCTTTACCGGCTTTCATTAATGGTTTTGTTAGTTATATAGATTCCATTCCATGTCATCATCATGCATAACCCAAGCATCGGCATAACCGAGCACGGATATTTCTTCCTTAATACAAACCTTTTCCTGTATGTATTCCTAATGACAAATTTGAGTGTTCAGTTAAATAAAGTAGGTGATAGGGAATCATCTTGATTTAAACCACCACGAACGGCAATCATCTCAGAAAATTAATTACCTAACTTACTAGAACATTCTTACTAGATTTCCTTACTTTTTCAATATTCCTAAATCAGTCAGAATTCATACTGCTTAACAACGGCCTATGATCATAGGCCTTTTGTAAGTCCAACATCCAGCTTATGAACACTCTTACTCTAATTCTTTCCCTAATATTTGCCGGAATCTTTTTACAGTTTTTTTTTTTTTTTTTATTAAAGTTATGTTTCTATAGTTAGGTATTACCAGTAGTTTGATTTATCTTTTTTGAAGGAAGAATATAACGATTGTGTTCTGGCTATAGCTATGGCAATCTTTCTCCAACTTCGCACTGATTCGATTGCTTCTTTGTCTTAATTGAGAGTTTCATCCTTACCGCATTTATTCCGTATGATGATTTACGTTATATGTCGATAGGACTCTTATTATTCTGATTATATGTTCATTGGGTAAACGAATGTTGGCATATACAACTTCTTTTTGGTTTCTCATTTTCTCAATTTTTTAAAATATTTTTTGCGAATTTTTATTTTATAAATGATTCCGAGAAGTGCATACATCATTGGAAAAGAAATATTGAAAATTTACAAAGCATATCTGTTGATTAACCCTTTGCTGACCAGCAAATATTAATATTTGGTTTTTAAAAATATAGCAATTTTCTCTGATTTAACCCATTTTGATAATTAGGAACAAGGACTGATTGTCATTCCTAATTTGTAATCCGTTATAAGCATTGTAAGATTCCTTTGCTTTACTCTTTCATTTTTACTGTAACGAAGCTTTTGAATGACAAACATTTACTGCATCTAATCTTATTTTCAAGTGCCAATTTTTAAATAAATTTGATTTCTGAACTCTATCTTTAGCCAATTGAATTTGAGAAAAAAATAGGGTGTGCCAATAATCCATTTATACTTATCCATCTGTTGATCCATCATCAGTGAATAAAATAAATAAAGGAATTAGTCAAAATATACGGTTGTGGTAAATAAAAAAAAAAAGAATTTTCTTAGACGAATTAGGTATTCTTTTTAATAAAATAACACTTTTTCACGAGAGTTAAAGAAAAAAATGGTTAAAGTCACCTATCTTTACATACTTTATTTTTTACCTACAACAATATCTGGCAATATTTATCTGTAACGATTTGTAATAAACATTACTCATTAGTGTTGTGAATCCGCATTGTGAATCCGCATTGGTTGTCAATAGTGATAATCTAATCTAATTTGGGTTTTTTTGAACATTTGAATATATCTCCTATTCTTAGCATAATATTTATTTTTTTCTTTCTTATATAATATGTAAGTGACTGGTCTTTTCATTTAAATTTTTGTAACAACTTCTTTTCATGAACAACTTATTTTACTTACATTTTATGATCGATTGGACAAAACAGTGATCCTTGTTGCACTAAACCGATTTTTAGGTACTCGTGAAAGCGTATTCTTGTAGAGGGATAGTTGCTACATATCACGCACTTTCTTGTACATTGGTACGGTGTGAGCGTTTTACAGGCCTTTGTTCAAGTTGTTACCTTCCTCACCTATTGCAAGAAGGTCAAAAAGGGCACGGTTATGATTACCCAAGAATGTAGCCTAATAGGTGCCTGTGTGGTCTCTTCCAGAGGCGATTTGCCATTTGACTTGGAGGTGGCGGGCGAGATAAAAGGAGACGCCACACGCCAATAAAATGATTTAGGGGTGAAACCTTTTTAAAATATCCTCAGCCCCTGCCGGCAACACCTCGGACCACCCCGCAAGCCACTCCTAATTACATCTTCATCCCCACCCAACCCATTTTTTCATTCTTGCATCAGCTGAGGTGGAAACTATCACTCCGCCGCTGGCTAAATACATACCTTTCTCTGTAATGGGGTCTGTTTTTGTCTACCACAATCTAACTCATCATAATTCTAGATTGAGGGTACAGGCGAAAAGTCTTTTATTTTTACTTATTTTTTTATTTTTATGAAATACTATATTCCTTTGAGACTTAGCAAAGTTCAGGTGAATTTCCAAGTATTACTGTTGTTAAACCTTCTTCCTGCCTTCAATATTTTATCCAATTATCAACCTAAAGTATAACATTCAATCATAATTTATGATAATAAATGGTGTTTTAGTGATTATTCTTAATGTTTTTGCTCATTTTATCTGACTGTATTCAGAAATGAAGTAAAATTATCGTTAACTTAATAAGTAAAGTTTCATTCATTCGATTTTATTATGTATCTCAAAAAACTTGACAATCATTCATTATTCACTAGGGTGAGAAGAGCACATGTAATTTCTAAGAGTAAAAGTGGTGGCTCAATATAATCTTCCTTTGTTTTGAAGTTTAGTACAGCCTGAGGCCATGATGGCTGAGAGTATTGGATCGTTGTCCAGGCGTTCCGAATACGCCCTGGGCGAGCTGTAATAGTTTCGTAGCAGGTGCTCGGAATGAATTTGGCATCTGGTTAGAATATACCAGTTACAAGCGAATATAACATAAATTCATAACATATATACAGCGTATATGACATATATAATAGTACACCGTTTCCAGAAATTTCTCATTCTTTTCATTATTTAAGTCAACCTTTTTGTTTCATTTTCTTTATTACTCTTTTTTGGAATTAGCTATAAATAAGCGAAAGTAATTACTACCAGTTAAAATAGTTGCTTAGTTGACTTTGATACCGGGAGATATCTACTGAGTCGACTTCGCATGTCAAATATTACGACTCAGAAAAATAAACCTACATGTAATAAATAAAACAATAATGGTTTTAAAGACGAGGGCATAGATAGAATAGAATAGAATAATTTTAGAATAATGATAAGTTTTTATTTAAGTTATTCTAGATTATCATTAATCAATATCAGCAAGACATTATTAGAGCTTGGTGGTCTCTTGACTGTTAGTCCGGTATTCGTTACTCATTTTTTTAGATTACTGAATTTTATTAAAACAAATACAACAAATATATAAATAAAGCGTTATACAAACATTAAAATAAACATTATTATGCACAGATGTAAAACATTAGATTCATTACTAGTTGCTTAAAATAGTTACTATTGTTTTGTTTTTTATTGTTAGTAAAACTGCCTGTATACTAAGTTAAATAAATAAAAAAAGACTACACAAAGTGACTGCATATTATGTTCATTACCTAGTTTCAATTTAAAATAATTTATTTTACACTAATTTAAAAGTTTTATAAAATGCATAAAGTGACTAAAAATAAAGTTTATTACCTATTTAAGCCGAGTTTTTAGGTATGGTGTATGGACATGGACATGATATAAATCTTATGCATATCTAAAGAAGCAACTTCGAGTGCCTGGGGTTTCCAGAACAGGCTTTGGCAAATCATAATATCTTTGAGTTGATGTGGTCATCGTTAAGGAACAAAGCATGAAAGTTGGTGTTAATTGGAGGTGGAATTTAGAAGATTAACAATTCCGTGGGTTTTCATAGCGTTTAGACGCAAGTTACTATGATTTGCTTAGGCATTGATCATATTCTTGTTTTTCCTCAATATTCCTGAACGCTACTCATATGAATCCGAGGGAGGAAAGGATAAATAAATTTTGAAGTCCTCGGAACATTGATGTATTGATTTAGGAACATCCATATCGATAGCAATAATTACTATATGAATTATTATTCAATTATTGAAAAGGAGATGGGTGATGTTTGATGCACGTACTACTCTTGAGAACAAGGTAAGGAAGGAAGAAAATGAGAGTGCGTAACTTAATCCTGAGGCAGTGCGTTACGTTTTTTATTCAATTCTTCCCAATAAACCCCTATCTTCCTTCCTTTCGAGAGCCTCCACCTACCTTCATCTTTCCACCTCCAGTTCCTCAGCCTAATTTCAAATTCTTTTTTTTCTTTGCTTGTCTATTCTATAGTCATATCTATACGGACCATCTATCAAAACATCCTTTTCTAAATAACGCTAGCAGGTTTGCAGATGTCTAAGATGGATCGGGTTTCCATCCTAATCTCCGTGCCGTTGAGGACATGATCTTTACTTTGGAGTTGATTATATTTAATAAGGAATATGAAAGATTACTCTGAATCGAGACCTCTCAGCAAATTTTAACAAATTAACTATATATATAAATATATATATATATATAAATAAATATATATATATATATAAATATATATATATATATATATAAATATATATATATATATATATATATATTTATATATATATATAAATATAATTAACAAATTAGGTAATAAAAAATACTGTTATTAAGATATTTATCATGGCATGAGTCAAACATTATTAGGTTTATTGAGTATTGTTTTTTCAAAGAATATTATCCTAAGGCCCGCTTTCTCCAATATAGTTTAAACTTAGATTAACTTAAACTGGATTATCTTTAATCCGAGGTTTAAACTCTGATTCACTTTCTACAGCCTTAGTTTAGTTTAAGCTCGGTTTAAACCTAAGCATGTGAAGGTTATTATGTTTTTTAAAAGGTTGGTACATATTTGTTTACATTTCCTTGTTGAAACTTCTATGGAAAGAGAAGGTAATGTAAGGGTTATGGAAAGATTATTTATACATATTATTTTGTTTTTACCAAAAAAGTAAATAAGGTGAAAGTTGTCTATAAAAATGGAGCAAAAAGAAGTAGAAACTTTTCTCAAAGTGAAATTAATGTTCTTCTGGCTCTTTTAGAAGAGAAGAGAGACATTTTTGAAACCAAAAAAACAGATTTCGTCACTGTCAAAAAGGAGGAGGGTGAATGGAAGAAATTGGCGAATAAATTCAATTTAAATTCAAATTTTATTATTTAATTTTAAATTCAAGGAAATTTCCGTAGAAAAGAAAGATCTTATATAATTACAAAAAAAAGTATATTAAGAACAACTAAGTAAATATACAACTTGTGGAACACGAAATAAAAATGAGGCATGCTCAAGAAGAACATGATCTTAACATGATAATATTGAGAGCTGAGCTGGAAAGTAAGGAATTAGATGTCGTCATTAAGATATCCAAGATTTGATGTTCTTCGTTTCTTTGATGTTTAATTTGTATGTTAACAAAATGTTCTTTATAATATGATATCATTATGCCAAGAATAATAATAACCTCTATTACATTTCATATTTTTTTTTCAAATAATGTTAAACCTTTTTATTATTATTATCATTTTGTTTAAATAATAAATGATCTAAGTTGAGCGATATATAATTATTATAGCTTAATGATAATAAAATTACATCATTATGAGATATTCAAGTGAAACATAATTTACAACATAACCTTGATATTAATTAAGAACCAATTACAATAACTAATAGTGCACAAGAAACAATTTATTCTCATCACAATTCTACTTCACTGATTTAACATATTCTGAAAATATTCTTGCATTAACTGATTGCGTCTATTGTTGCGTCTCTTTGGCAACAATAACACATCATCAAAATTATATCTTCCATTTTTGTATTCAGTCAAGTGCAAAACAATAATTCTTGAGTAACAAGAGCGAGTATGTTATCACAAACAATGTTTGTTTATATTTTCCAGTTTAAACCTAATTCAGAGTTTAAACCGGGAAAAATGAAGGATTAAATTAATCTAAGTTTAAACCAAGTTTAGACGTTAAACCAACTTGAAGAAACTCACATCTGGTTTAAACCGGGAAAAATGAAGGATTAAATTAATCTAAGTTTAAACCAAGTTTAGACGTTAAACCGACTTGAAGAAACTCACATCTGGTTTAAACCAAGAGATAATCCTGATTAAATTTAAACTCGGTTTAAACTAACTTGGAGAAAGCGGCCCTAAAAATCTAATTTGTTCGAGAAATTTTATATCTCGTCATTTTTACTTCATTATCATATCTTAATTCATTAATTCACATATTTGTTTGGAGTGTATAGGTATGGACGGGAGCGGAGTAATTCATTGGTAAGGCATCGCGCTGCTGTGCTCAAAGTCCCGAGTTCGGACTCCAGAACAACAGAAACCTTTAATATTCTGTCACAGACCGAGGCCCCGGTGGCCGAGAGACCCTACTTGGACAAATCCAGCCTCTGTAAAGTGGGTACCCTTAATTGAAAAATTAAGGAGGTAAACCTGATGGTTGAGCCTGATCACGATTAAATCACCTCGTTGCGCGACCGCTGACCAAGAAACAGTACTTTCTAACATAGTAGTGAATACAAGACTCTTCATGAGCAAACGTAGTTGACAGCCACACTATACTTATACGTCTTTCCAGACAGAGATGTTAACTTCCCACGCCTATCTTTGCCATTCCATAAATCTTTGTTCTGAGTGTTGGATAAGGTAGATACAAAAGGTGGAGTGTATCCGGTCGGTATAATGTCGAAGGTTGGTGTGAAGTAGGGAAGCACAGATTTACATGGGCCCTCCAAAGTGTAGGTCCCCCAGGTATAGGTTTATAGCTCCTATTCAATGGGAGGTCCGCCCATTCATCTTGCTCGGCTTTTCACACCTCTACCACAGGCTCCCGTGTCCTCGCCTTTCATCTTCATTCTGTCTTTTCCTTTCCCTGGCGGTATCATGGTCGAGGAATGTCTCGAGGAGATGGTTATCATTTTAAGGTAACCAATAGCTCAGGGCGCGGTGCCCCCATTCTTCCTCAGATGGACTTCTCGAACTGGCCAAGGAGCAGAAATAATCGCGGGCGTAGAACATCCTAATGATGAAGACTGTTGAGTCCAACGGACAACAGTCATTCGTAGAGTACTGCCGTACAGTCACAAAGGATAGTTCTACCTCAAACATATTTAAGTGGACACAGAAAATTACATTACATTAATTATATTATATGTCTGGAGGTGAGGTGAGGTGCAAAACTCGTTCGTTCCATTTTTTTGAAAAATTTAGATGGTAGTGGATTCTAAAAGATATTTTAATGATCTTTCAACATATCTTATTAGATTGGAGCAAAACTTCTTATTTCATACGGATTTTTGCTATACAAAATAGAGGTTTGTTGCAGAACAGATTCGTTCCATAGCCCATTGCGTTGCAAAACTGGTTCGTTACTCGTTTTTAAGCAAAACTCTTTGGTTCCAATAATCACTTCTCACTTTGCACCCATCCCATTCGTTAAGTTCAGCAGTTTCTATTACTCTTTCTGAACAAAATAACGAAAGCTCCTTAAACTCGCTTGTTTTATTTCCGTTTATATTCGATTCTTCTTATCTAGCTATATTAATAATTGATTTTTCAATGGCTCCAACCAGCTGAAAGAGGTTGATAATCTGCTGAAAAAGCATTTTGGTGACGAGTGGAAGGCGAATGGTTCATTGAAGTATTACACACGAGTTCTCAATATATCTGCCACAGACGAACAATAGGATGATGAAGTCACTATTGTTGAAGAAGACGATAGCCTTAGGATCTAGTCTTTTTGTAACTTTTATGTAGTCAGATGTATGATATATCAGTAAGCTGATATTTTTGAAAAATTTGTCAAAAAAAATGTTTAGTAAACGTTTTAAGTCAGTGGGTGATATTATTTTGTAAAATGGTACCGAATTCATTATTAAAATGGTTGTGGACCTAAATAAATATTACTTATTAAGAAAAAACTTCGCTTTATTTTTGTTTTCTCCACTTCGTATTACTATCCTTATTAGAAGATCCACTTACGCTGTGTGAACTGAAACTCATTTGTACCAATGTGTTGTGCAGCAAAAGTCTTTCCTTTAAACATTTTGTTGCAAAACTTTCTCATTTCATACTTAGTTTTTTTTTTTCTTTTTCTTACCTCTAAATCAGTATTTTTTTTATTCCAAGCTCACTTCCACAGGGTAACTATACCTTTCGAAGGCAAAAAAAAAAACATCTTTATCTGGCCACTCTACAAGACGTGGTAAGTTTTTTGAGTTTCCTGAAAAACGTGTTCGTGTGGAACGAACGAGTTTTGCATCTCACCTCCTCATATGAAAATTTATAATATCGTGTTTCTTCATTATGCATGCAATCTTATTGCATAATCTGATTTAGGTTTTCCCAATATAAGTGAATAATACTTATAAAATAATATCCAAAATATCGCTCACTCCATTCAATAAAGTCATATTTAAAAAACATAATTTTTGTAGAAGATGGAAATCAAATTTTAAAAGTAGAATCAAACGGGTTCAGAATAGATATTAAGTCTCCGATCGAATTACTTTTATGAGGGTGATGGCTTAGAATAATTTAATTTTTTTTTCTTTGAAAGATGAAGAGGATTTTTTTTTAAATTCATATAGGCCCTTGCTTATGACAGTTTGCATGGTTAAAGTTAATCCAACCAAAATTCACAGATGTTGCTTGGATCAAGTTAAATATTGGGAGATCTTGCAAGGCTATACCACTCATTCAGAAAACATTCATAAGTCATAGCTGATTTTTGAGATACCAAGTTTTTGAAAGTGAGCGAGTGAGCGACGTGGGGAATGAGATTACCTCAATTGTCTATTTATTTCTTACAGTTTACTATATTAATGTATTCTCATTCCACCTATATCTAATGATATATTTGAACAGTCGTATATGTTGAATTTAGTTTAATTCAAAGTAGTACCTTAATTGCGGGTTGTATCGAAGCTTGTTAATTCAATTCTATGAATTGAATTAACAAGCTGGGTTACCAGTATAGATTGTGATCTCGAAAGACATATCCTAATAGAAAATAAGGTAAAATAGATATCTATCATTGATGATATCTATTCAGAGGGTTCAGCTGGGCAGAACTGTAAATCAGTGCACAGGTACCCCGGGGGGCCTACACGTGTAAAGCTATTATTCCCATCGTCGTGGAAATAAAGATACTTCCTCCTCTGAATGGGTTGTCAGGGATGGCTCAATGGTGGCTTGTCGGTCATCATTAGCTACACCGACCTTGCCTTCGCCCGTGTGGTCGTCTTGACCAGCTACTGTCCTTTGTGTGTCCTCAGGATGTCTTCTTGTAGCTGTCACCGGAGCAGTGCTCAATGGATAGGGTCTCTGTGCAGGGATAAAGACGTGTGTAAATGGACATCAAATGGTCTGTTGTCCTGATAAAGTAGATTTTTTAAATAATAATGTTATATACCTACATGGATCTTTTTCAATCCATCAATAATTATTGTTAGCTTTTTTATGTTTCATTGGCCATAAAATATTACAGTTCAAGCAGGCATCTAATGGACCTTTATTAAACTTAGTTGGAAGCCTTCCCTGATGATCTCCAAGTGATATTGATTACTTATTTTAATATTACTGAGAAGTTATTTGACTATCTCATCTTTTCTATACATTTATATATTTTCTATACTTTTTTTGTTAAAGAAGGGTTCATTCACGGCTAAACAACCATTTTTTTTTTTTTTTTTTTTTTTTTTTTTTTTTTTTTTTTTATTTTATAAAATGCATATTCTTGAAAAATTAATAAATTCAAAGAGGTGGCGCTCTCAAAAGTAAGAAATTATAATTATAAGTTAAAATAATAAATAAAATTTGTCAGACGATTAATTAAGTAGTTTTCTCCTTAAATGGACACTAGAATGAATCCTGCTACTTCAGATTGAAACCTTATGGAACCGTAGGATTTGATATCGCTAACCAAAGTTTGGATTCCGCGTACAGTAGAAGAGGTCTTTTTTTTTTTTTTTGTCTCTTCATAAGACCATTTTTAAATCCGTTCATGTAATAGTCCACATCTATACCACCTATTTCAATTACAGCCTGGTTCACTAAATTCTTTAGTGTTTATACGTTAAAAATTACATTTTTGGGTAAGGGCCGATTGGAGATGAAAGAGATGTAATCCAGCATGAAACTGAATGACTTATTGGTCATAGGTAGATGTATAAATATTTCGAAAATATTTAAATGTGGATTATGTTTTTGAAAAACGTCTAAATCAGTCTAAAAATTCTTTCTTATCTCACGATAAGATAATTCCGCATTAAAAACACCTTGAGACGCAGGAGCGCAAACATGAAGGAGAATAACACTTGTAACTGGATTGATAATTGTTGCAAGAGCCTCTTTTTTTATTTTATTTTTTGATTTAGTTTCTCGGACAATTTAAATAATAAAATAAAATAAAAACGAATTTTTTTACAGCAACTGTTGGTTGGTTGGTTGGTTTACTTGTAGCACACATAAAAAAATTAAAAATGTTTTTCAACTTCTTATCCGGATTCCTAGTACCACAACAATACCATATCAGGGCCAGTTAAGTGAAGGAAAAGAGTCTATTGGTTGGAGTTAATGATATCATTAAAATAATTGAAAATACACTCAACATAAAAGTTAATCTCTTAAAAGTCTTTGGCTTCTAATAAACCTGCTTCGAAAGGAATTCGAAAGTAAAAGCAATCACAATAATTAACCATTCTAAATTACTCTCTAGGTAATGAAATGCTATACCCTACAGGCCGCAGGAGTATGGAATCTAATGCCCCATTGTTGGTATTTCTCTGGGAACATATTTCTTTCTTTAATATGAGTAAATTCTTGTAGATAAAGAGAAAGTGGAAATAAATGCACCATAAATATTTCTTTAGTATAGCAAATTATATTTTATATATAAAGAGAAAGTGGAAATAAAGGCACCATAAATATATCTTTAGTATAGCAAATTCTATTTTAGTCGCGATTAATACCTCTATTTACTAATCGACATTATTATTTTTTGTAATTATAGTAGGTTATTTTAATCTGAGTTATTTTTGTTAGTATAATTGAAGCGTTATAAGTATTAAGGAGTAAAGTGATATATTTTTATTGTTTTCCTTTTTCCATTAAGTAAATTCAATATTAGGTTATAAGCTAATCGATTTCCTTGTAGTGAATAAAGGTGTTTCAATTAAGTTTTATTAGATCTAAATAAGATTACCTTCATCCTCTAGACCCTTCAACTTCTTCTTGATTAAAAACATTGCAATTAACAGTTGATATTTGAATGAAACGAGTAGGCATTGAAGTCTGTGTTTTTTTATTTCCAGTCCGGGATGCAGAAAAACCATGAATAACAACACACAACGTTTAACCTATT
The DNA here is from genome assembly GCA_911387785.2 of Aelia acuminata. Taxonomy (NCBI): domain Eukaryota; kingdom Metazoa; phylum Arthropoda; class Insecta; order Hemiptera; family Pentatomidae; genus Aelia; species Aelia acuminata. The sequence continues at coordinate 129,008,433 of OU426978.1, read as the reverse complement.
TTAAATCATCATTTACCAGCAAGAATCCGAAAAGGCAGCCAATCGGAAACCTAAATTTAAAGATGATTTGTTCAGTAATTTACAATTCATAAACAAAGATAGTTAGTGAAAAAAAAAAAAATGATTATTTCAATAATCTTAGATACGGCTATTTCTTATGAACGAATGATAGGTCATGTATAAATATGTATGTATATATGCGGTATATTCTTTTTATGTTAAGGCTAGTTCTTATACCAAATCTGGACTCCAACCAAGCCATCGACTGAAATATTGATGGATTCTAGAGCAAAGAATTAATGCTCCGAAACATAAAAGGAGCGATCAGGTATTAGATTACTAATGTATAGAGAAGAAGAAGAAAAAAGAATTTTTTATAATAATTAGTCAGTCAGGAGAATTAAGATGAGCGAAATATGTTACTCGAAGATATCCATCAAGAAGCATCGACACAGCAATGAATACCTCTGTTCGTAAGAGACCAAAGATTATAAATATATAATATATATTTACCCATCTTGGCAGAAACAGTAACATTCCTGAATCCCAATGAGCCAGGTCATCCTTCTTCATCTTCACATTTATAACCATTTTTCTCCTACAATTCGTTCCATCCTTATTTGGAATATCAATCAAGCCACGATCAATTACCTCTCCATTAATTTTCCATCAGAACTCGAAGGATAAATTACTCACTTCGATCCAACTTTCTCGTCCCTGACAGGAAGCAATAAAACAGGCAGGGAATGGCTTTATCGATATATTTCTTGAAGATTCGTTTTTTTTTTTCGAAAAAGTTTCGAAATTTCCTTAAAATTAACAAAGGCTAATTTTTTATGTGTGTGAAATTTAAATAATCCCATGTTAATGAAATATGTCAATAAGAGAATGTCATTAAACAAAATATGAGATATATCATTTATAATTTTAATAGAAGACAAAAGATTGGCCACAGCCGGAAATCGAACCCAGGTTTATGCATCAACGTCACAGCGCTCTTAACAATTGAACTAACAGTGGGGCCTATCCTGGGCCTTGTCAACTTTCTCTCTTCGACGATTAATTATTAATTTCCCCAGTTGAATTGTAAATATAATAGTAGGTTTACAAGTAAAAGTAGACAAAAAAAATCACGATACCATTTTGGACCTGACCTCCAAAAGTATCTTATACAATTAATTTACTCGCTCACTTGGATTTAGGCCTGATATTCCTAACATTTAATACTATTCTATTGCAGATTTTTTTTTAATTTCAATTCCACCACTCCAGCATTCCTCGTCGATTTTTTCCCCAATTCAATTAGTTCTGTTAGATTTAATATGCCAACATACTCGCAAAACTCAAGTACCCTTGCATTTATCTCCACTATCATAAACAACGGCTGGCCTGAAGTATTAACAACTACCCCTATCCACGTAACATAACATCCTCCCCCTGTTACGCAAACATTACTGACCCGGTACGGCAGACGCCACTTCGTACTTCCGCACACCTGTTGTTTACGCTTTGGGCCACTTAAGAGAGCTGCACTTAGTAGCCACGTGCCGTCGACGTCTCTATTAGTCTCCAGGACTGCTCATTTTGGACCGAAATAGATTTACCTACTGCCTTCGCTGAGAAATGGTACCATAAGGAGCAGGGGGAAGCAGTTAATTTTATCGTTACCTTATTTTAATGCACGAGAACTGAATGCCATTACTAAAGAATACTACAATAATACCGGGTACTAAAGAAGTAATTAATAGTGTTTGCATTAATACATTAACAAACCTTTGTTGTCTTTATATCCACGAATCTAGAGATCTTTAAATCCTTTTGAATGGTGTCCTTTTGTTTTGGAATTATTCTGTTTGAGGAAGTTGAAATGATGTTAAAGTACTTATTAAAACACTGTTTCCTTCCTAGCTACACTCCAAATTACCAAATTTATTCATCGAGTCAGCAAGACCTTATTTCTACTACTACATTTTAATTTTATAAGGAACACATTTTGTTTGCCAGAACATTGATTTTCTAAAAATTAATGCGAAAGAAAGTTAAAAGAAAATATTTGTGATTGGCTGATTGGAAAGCTCTTGCTAATAGATATACGGATTTAGAACATTGCTTTACTTCTCCAGAGACTTTGCAGAACCAAACAAATAAAACCATTGGTCTCTAACAAGAGCAGTTTAGTGAGCATACGCTGTATAAAGTTTTGTTTCTCAGCTCAGTTTCCTACAAAAATGATTTTATAAAATAGTTTAGATATAATAAAAAAAATTCAAAGTAAAAGGAAAACTTATTGAACATAAATTAAAATCCATTAATAGATAGTCCTTATTATTTTTTTATACTTCCTACCTGCTAAGGCAATACAGATACAGATGTTCGCAGCAGTGAGATGATTCTGAAAATCAACTCACTGCCGCAACATTTGGCATAAAATATCATGTAGCATAAGTTTTTCAGTTTAATCGCTGATGTGTACTTCTGTTCACTGATATGTTCTTCAGTTTACTGGTATGTTATTCTGTTTTTCTCCTCAGTCCTGCGGCCTTCCCGGGGCAGCTCCAGCTCTCCGTCCCAATGTGAAGTGGTTTTGGCCAACTGCTTCCTTCCACCCGTACACAAAGGCTTTGAAGTACGGGTAGTTCCTCACCAACAGCTGAGGATAATCGTTAGCAGTCAAAATGTAGAGCCCTGTCTCTACTCTAGACTTGCATATGCAATTGCATATCTTTTTCTCCTCCCTTATAAAGAAGCCAAACGTCAGCAATTTTCCATATTTTAGGAAAGTATCCCGTATCGAGGCACTCATTGAACAATGTCAATCATTTCTTCCACAAATGGGATACTATTCTTAACCCTTTAACCGGGCAGGACATATATATATGTCCCGCCCGGTTAAAGGGTTAAGAATCGCTGCGTCAATGGAGTCTAATCCAGGAGCGCGAGCAGTCTTTTGCCTATCCACAGCAGTACGGAGATCCCATAGGTCCCATGGTGGGCACAAATCTGTACCGGGTGGTTATACCATTATACGTTCGTGGTTATACCATAACTCCTCCTCTTCATTATCTTGGGATGGATCATCCCTGGGGTAGGTAACTGCAAAAAACATCTTCGCCGTTTCCTCAAGAGTTGTTGCTTGGTCTGTTCCACATTTTAATGAGCCTATGACCTGTTGCGGAGTGAACTTACCCATGGCCACTCTGTACGGAATACACCAAGGATTTTTTTATGACTCTTCGGTAATAAATTCATCCCAAGATTTTCGAGGTAATAGATAGTTAGTCCTGGTTAAATTAAGTTACAATAATATCTGAGTCTTCGCCGTAAGCTCCGTGTTATGGATTCTATTAGTCATAGTGTTCTGTCCCGAAAAAGTCCCTGGATAGTTGATTTCATATACCTCTGCAATAAGTAATATGAATGAATGAATACTATTTTTTTTTTATTTCATTATTGTCATACTATTTCATTATATATAATGAAATTAAAAATTAAGAAATATTAATGACAAAGGCAAAAGCCGTCTGCCAGAGCTAAATGCCATATTTTACAGATTAAGGAAATAATATGCTTTATTGTTTATGATGTATTATAGGAAATGTGTATGACTGTCCAATAAATATTAATTTAATATTCAATCAATTAATCTGATAAAATCAGTTATATTTACTGTTCAATAAATATAACTGATAAAGATGAATACGTTTTAGCTAATCTAAAAACCTTTGGGATAGAGAACGTTACGCCAAATTTAAAAGTGTTTGGTAAAGAATTTATTAGAGCTAAAGTTTTTATTTTTTACATCTGATGTTCGACTGTAGCATTTATTAATGGTTCATCCATTAAGTACTACTTATCAAAAAAAGTGAAATAAAATAAAAATTTTCTTGGGGCATTTTGAAATTTCATCGTATCTGACCCTACAATCCGAAAGTACCCTAAGTATTGAACTTGAGTTTTGAAAACGAACATTTTGATATTCTGGTGTAGGTCTTTCTTTTTTAACTATTTCAGGGCAGGCTATCAGTCTCTGCTTGCATTCTTCTAACGAAAAATGTGGACGTTCATAATACGACATGGCTCCATCTAGGTTTGTTCAAATCTGATCTAGGAATCTGTTGAATTCGCCTGGCGCGGTCTTGATTCCAAACGACAGGCGATTCATGATGTAAATACCTCGATGTGTTGAGGCACTTAGTATTGCCTTGCTTTTGTTGCAGAACTGAATATGAAAATATGGTTTAAAGAGATACAGATGACAGAAAACTTTTGGATTCTGAAGTTTATTAAGAATGTTATTATTCTTCCGTAAGGAATAATGAGCCGCTTTGAGTTGTTTAATGACGCCAACCTTGTAGTCAACACAAGAAGAAGCAATTTGTCAGTCAGCCTTTCGATATTTACCTAACCTCAAAACGGATGTAAATGAAATCTATTTTCATATTCATGAATTATATTTTCATATCTATTTTCATTCGGATGTAAAACTATTTTCACCACCATATGTTGGGAGTTTATAGAACTTAAAAAAAATAACAATAACATTCAATTTATTGTAATAAACAGGGTTTGAAATCGATAATTATTAATATAAAAATAAAAATCTGGTGCGTGCGCGCAACACACAACTTTCACTTACCAACTTATATTAGAAATTAATGCGTTGTGTTAATGCCACTTCTCACTCAGTTACACATTTTTCCACATTCATTTCCTATTTTTGTTTTCGTTTGCTCTATAACAAACACTAAATAAAAGTTTTTACTTGAGATAATTCGGCAATGTAAGCATAAAACTGCAAGTCGACTGATATTTATAATTTTCTATGTACTTGTTGGAAATTTCATTTAGTTACCATGAAACCAATAATTTCTGTTATATGAACAGAACGGCTTTAATTATGAGCAATGATCTGCCATTAAAGGCTCATCGTGTTTTATGAGTTGACTTAATATTTTTCTACTCTATATGTTTACTTGGTTTTTATCATATCACATATTTAGCCATTTTTTTATTTTTAGGCGTAATGAGAGACAGTTAATTTCTCCATGTAAACAAAAAATGCCCCTACCCCATTTAAGCCCCCTCAGAACATTTTAATAATGATAAAGCTTACCTGATAATAAAGAACACCTAATTTTCATTAAACATGACGAATTTGATGAAAACCGTTAAAGCCGTTTTTGAGATAATCGAAAAAAGGTTACAAATTGCAAAAAAAGTTATAAAATAAAGTGCCCCCTCCGTTTGACAAATTTTGATGAAATGCTGGCTATCACATCATTGGCATATACATACATCAAATACCCAGTTTGATCAAAATCGTTAAAGCCGTTTTTGAGTAAATAAAAAAACACGAGAAAATGATACAAAATTTATTAAGTAAAGTCCCCCCTCCGGTTGATGAATTTAGATGAAATGTCGGCTATCACATCTTTGGCATATACATACATCAAATACCCAGTTTGATCAAAATCGTTAAAGTCGTTTTTGAGTAAATAAAAAAAACACGTGGAAGTGATACAAAATTTATTAAGTAAAGTCCCCCCTCCGATACATCAATTTTGATAAAAAATTTACAGTCATATCTCAGGCATATTAATACATCAAATATCAAGTTTAATCAAAATCGTTAGAGCCGTTTTTGAGAAAATCGAAAAAAACATAAAAAGTTCTTAAATAAAGTACCCCCTCCCTTTGAGCAATTTTGATGAAATTTTTGCTGTCACATCGCGGGCATATACCTACACTAAATACCCAATTTCAGGTTCGCACGGTTTATAGTTTTTGAGCTAGTATGTTCACACACACACACACACACACACACACACAGACACACACACACACACACAGACCATTTTGCGGGACTTGGTCATTTGGACTCAGGGGACCCCAAAACATGTATTTCCGTTGAAAACCGGAAGTCGAAAATTTTCACGATCGCAATACTTCCACTTACTATATATTTCATATATAGGTAAGTGAAAGTAAAAATCAAATCCGATCAAAATTTTTATCTTGAATTTTTAAAAATCATACGATGATTTTTATTGAGAGTGATTTATATTTTTGATCAAAAGTGAAAAAAATCATAACCTGATGATTATTTTTGAATTTTTTTTTTTTTCGATTAACAATAATAATCATTTTGGACCAATACTTTTATAAATCAGAAATGTAATGTGATATTCAGAAGAATAATACACCCCCTTCACCATTATATTTCAAGATGCGTAGAATCCGTCCGCTGTTCGCCGATTTGAAACTATTTAGCCAATTTTAATACAATTTTGCACAAAGGTCCAAGCTCATCCGGGGACAATCCTAGTTCCTACCTCTTTATCCTGATCCGCCATTTTGATTCAAAACCAATTACCTGATTTGAGGGGCCATAATTCGGTCATTTTTGAAGTTAGAAGCAAAATAGCACCAGATTTAGAATCCGCATGTTTAAACTTTAAAAACAATAAAAAAAAAAAAATTGGATTAGGAAAAAATTTGGCGGTTTTTGGACTTTATTTTAGAGAATTTTATTTTTTAATAACTTGTGAAACTTTTGAACATTTTGTGGATTTATTCCACCTTTATGGTATAAACGTGTTTTGTGGTATCTACAAACGTGTTCGTCGTTTTGTTTCTCCCATATCGTCACCCAATATCTAACACGGGAGGGTTTTCCCCCCCACCACCACTATCGCCAACTCGTCGCCCTCGCGCTCAAGTTAGCTCTCGCACACATAAATTTTCATTAACTAATTACTATGGTTTTTTTCTTTCCTAGCTAATTACCTCTCGCAAAGGTAAATATTCAAAAATTCTTTATTACGGGTGTAGTGGTGGGGGAGAGGCGGGTGGGGCTCTACACCCCCCCCCCTGACTAACGCGAACGAGTTAGTTCCCGCGAACTTAAATTTTCAAACCGTAATTAATACGGGTTTTTTTCGTGACTAATTACCTCTCGCATAGGTAATTAGTCCAAAAATCTTCATTAGGTAAGACTATAGATTAGGGCGGGTGGGAGGGTTTTCTCCGACCCCACCAGGAACCACCACTATCGCCAACTCGATGCCATCGCGGTCAAGTTAGCTCTCGCAAACGTAAATTTTCATTAAATAAATAAATAAATAAAATTTCATGTAGATTTTAAAAATTAAAAGTTTTTTTAAATTCTGAAATCTCAATCAGTTTTTTTAATTTCAATATAACTTCTTTAGTATTTTTAGTTTTAGCCATTTTATAATCTATTGTAGATATATAAATTATATTGGTAAATTATTGATAGTACATTTTAATTAATAAACCGTATAATTGAAAAAAAAACTGGACGCTTATTTTAAATACTGCTTGATTCAATATTTATTAATTTACTTAATACGGAAATCATGCAGTGGTGTGCGTTTAAGAAATATAATTTGAAGCGAATTCGTTGTGCTTATAAATATATTAAAAAAATGGTGCAATTAATCATCAATTGCAATAAATAAATTTGAACAGGTTAAATTATTTTAAATAAATTATTATAAAAATTAAAAAAATGTATGAAGAAAAGTTTTTTTTTTTTTATTATTAAGCGATACATAATATATATATATATATATATATATATATATATATATATATATATATTACTATTAAACATTTAATTTGCAATAAAAGAAATATTCAGTTCAATAATCGAGATAAAAACTTTCCCATCTTTTAAGTTGGGCAGAACTACTCCCAATAAGCCAAATTTTATCAAGATCCGTTGAATAGTTTCGGATTTTATCCCGGACAAACATCGTGACATGAGATTTTTATATAGATGAAGATATTCAGGAATTGTTACCAGCGTAGCTTGTAAATTGTTGTGTATAGGGTATAATGTCGAAATGAAAATTATGTTGCCGTTTCACCCTACATATATGTACTGTTAATTTAATTGTTTTTTGTTTTTTTAACCTCCTTTAAATTTAGAGTCCTTTTATGCTATTAACAGTGCTACAGTGGGAGTCCTTAAATTTTGCTCATCCAGGTATAATTAGGACTGTAAATTTTATACTATGTTATTATTTCAACCCATTCTTAATATAATAATCAATAAACAGTTTTTATTTCTGTAGTATTTAACGAATAATTATTTACAAGTAATATATATCCTCGGATATACATAATTGCTCCAAGGAACCTCGAAGTGTTTCCTCTACCGGCTGGACGGTATGTAATACGGGGAAGGGTTGCTTCTATTTCGGAACACACCGTAACCAATAAACGGTAAAAATCTGGATTATTTAATTACTGGTAGAAAATTCCACTTATCTGATTGAAGGAGTATATTTTAAGCTCCAAAACTTCTTTATGACAATATAAATGGATTGAAAAATAAAGATAATTGAAATTTACAAAATTTAAAGATCAATAAATTATTCAAACTCTGAAATATTTGTTTAAAATGTTGTTATACATACGTATGAAATAGCAGCTCCCAGCCTCGTCACTGTGATTAAAACCAGTGGTGACTAGGTGAGAGCACTCAGCTACAAGCAGGCAGGACTTGACTGGAGAAGCTGGCCATTGCCAGGACTCCAAAAGCAAATTACAAGAGGTCTCTTGGCCACTGCCGTTTCAGCCTTCTGGGAGGATTGAAGGGATGGTTGGGGCATGATAGTGATTGGGCTGAATGATTAGGATGATAAGAAAGGTTCTGATGAAATTATAGAATTTGGATGGGATAATGTCCAGGACAAATGGAATGTTGAGGACGTGATGTAAGGTTTTGTTTGTGACGTAATATGGGGCATTGACTATGGTTCGAAGGACTTTGAACTGGAAGGACTGGATGTGTTTGATGTTCGAAGGTTTTGCCGTTCCCCAGAGTTTGATGCCGTAGGTCCAGATGGGTTTCAATATTGTCTTGTAAATTAATAATTTATTGTCGGTTGAAAGATTAAATGTTTTGTTTAATATTCTATATAATTGGCCAAATCGTCGGTTCAGTTCTTGTCTTTTGAGTCTTGTATGTGGGTTCCATCTTAGTCTTTTGTCTAAAAGGAATCCCAGATACCGGACTGTGTCTGAGACAGGAAGTGGTATTGAGTTGAAGAGGATTGGAGGACAGGATCTACGTCGAAGGGTGAAGGTGATATGTTTACATTTTGATTCGTTTATTTTGATGTGCCAGTTGCTGCACCAGTGCTCAATCAAGGAGAGGTGACTTTGGAGGTTCAGGGATGCTGTTTCAGGATTCGGATGGGATGAAAGGATGGCGGTATCATCGGCAAAGGTTGCAAGAAAGGTGTTGGGGTTCGTAGGGATATCGGCGGTATAGAGGATGTAGAGAACGGGTTGTGGGTCCCGACCCAGGACGCTGCCTTGATGTACGCCGGCCCGAATTGGATAATAATCGGAGAGTTCTGTACCGCAGCGGACTTGAAAGGAACGATTTGAGAGATAGGATCGAAGGACAAGGTATAAGGTTTGGGGTAGATGGGTTTTCAGCTTGAAAAGCAAACCATCGTGCCACACCCGGTCGAAAGCTTGTGCTACGTCCAGAAAGGCACCAGTGCAATATTGCTTGCTTTCAAGAGCATAGGAAATATGATCGTCCCGAAGACCTTGTTGGACTGTGGAATGGCCAGAACGGAAACTAAACTGATGTGATGGGATTATCTGGGATTCAGGATGGGTAGGATTCTTTTAAGAAGGATTTTCTCAAAAAATTTTGAAGTATCGGGAGTAGGCTTATTGGTCTGTATGATGAGGTGTTATTGATGGGTTTACCAGTCTTATGGAAGAGGATGATTATGGAATGTTTCCAGAGCAAAGGAAAGTGGGTTGTGCGAAGGATACAGTTGTGTACATGTGAGGAATATAATGGCATTTTTGGGTAGTTGGCGAAGGATCTTGGAAAAGAAGAGATCATGCCCCGGGGATTTACTGGATTTCAGTTTATTAATAAGGAATTTGACCTCATAGGGGATAATGGCTTTAGGAGGTAGGTATGGGCGAAGATAGTAATTCCTTAGTTTCAGCGGTATGGGTAGGATTTGCTCAGAATAGGGGATAAACGTGTTACAAAGATGCTTGGCGAATTCTTCTGCTCTGCCGCTATCTGACAAAGCCCAGGAGCCATCCTCACGCCGTAGGGGATGGGAGATGGATCTGTATTTTAGAATCTTTTTGGTAACTTTCCAGAGGGAGTTGTCGGAGGTAGATAGATAGAAGAGATAGGAACTATAGATTTGTGATCTGAAAGCAGCTAGTTTGTTTTTTACAAGTTTGGAAAGTGGTTATATGATTTCCGATCGTCAGGATGCCTGGTGTTTTGCCAGTGGGACCTAGAACGTCGCTTGGCTCGGATGAGGTTAATAAGATCCTGGGGTAGGGAAAACTTCTTACGGGATCTTGGTTGTTGAGGAGGTTAGGATGCTGACCAGATTGCTTGTTGGATCAGAGTGGTAAAGGAAGGACGGTCGTCTAGGTCTTGGGAAGTTTCTAGGGACACTCTGAGGTCTATTTTATCATTTAGGATTTCTCTGAAGAGGTTCCAGTTAGCTGGACCTCTAAGGAATGAGGTTGGAGGCAGTTTCAGAATCGGTGATGTTGAAAGGGTAAGTAATAGGGGACTGTGATCTGAGGAAAGGTCGTCGAGCCTTAAAATTGAATAATTTAGCGGCCCTAGACCTTTGTGGATGAAAAAGTCAAGGAGATCGGGACTGCGCTTGGGATCGGTTGGCCAATATGTGGGGGTGTCCGGGGAGAGGATGTTGCTATGATGGGTGTTAATAGCTGTAGCTGGGTGTAAGATCGGGGATTGATCGTTCTGGCTCCCCATTGCTGGTGCTTGGAATTCATGTCTCCTCCTAAAAGGAAATGGTTTCCTAAGGAATTTAGGAAGGAAGTGAGTTGGAATTCGGAAATGGATAATTTAGGCGGGGAATATGCTGCGGCAACAGTTAAAGGGAAGGATAAGGTTTTGATTAAGATTGCAGAAGTCTGTAGGAAATTGTGGAATGGTAGGGGAACAACATGATGGGATAGGGATTGATGGATCAAGACAGCAGTGCCGGCATGTGCTGTTCCATATGGGTGGTCAGTGCGGTAGATTTGGTAGTGAGGTACGTTGAATATTTGTTTGGTCGTTTTTTTTTTTTTTTTTTTTTTTTTTGACTTCAAGGCTTCCACTGAAGCCCTATACTGCCCATACTAACACCCATGGCACTGGGTGATACTTCTCCTACGAAAGAAACGCACCACCCAGGGCGGGAGTCGAACCCGCAGCTCCGGCATGGGAGTACGGCACTTTACCGCACAGCCACATCGGGCCCCTGTTTACTCGTTAGTCGGGTTTCTGTTACTAAGGCTATGTCAATATTTTTTTCATTTAGTAATGTAGTAAGTTCGTTAGTGTGGTTTCGAACACCATTCGCGATCCAGAGAAGAATGGATAGGGATTCGATTGAGGACATTTAAGGATTTCTTGGCGGTGGAATAAGATTGGAAACGACATTTGTAAGTAAGGTGATGAGTGGGGTGACTAGGGATCTGAACTCGGAGAGGAATGATATCAGGAGGCTGGTAATATCATTGGAATTACTGGGTGGAGGAATATAGGATATTTGGTGGTGACCGGACTTTTGGGTGAAGGGTGGCTGGGTTTGAGGATGAGTAGGTTGTGGTTGTGGCAGGGCCTGAGGTTTTGTAGACTGCTCAGTCCCTCCCAGTATCTGTGCGTAGCTCACGTGGGTGTCCACAGTCCTAGATGGTTGCCTGGGTGGTATTGGTGGTCTAGATGTCTCTTCTAGCCTGGGTGCTGTCCGCAGCCTCAATTTTAGCACCTTATATGTTTGGCATCCCTTGTAGTTTGCTGGGTGCATAGGTGACACAAAGCACAAACTGCTGGATTTTCCCTTAGCTTTTTGCAATCCTCAGTTTTATGTGAGCCTCCGCACTTGACACACCTAGGTAGGTGGTGGCAGTAGTGCCTCGTGTGGCCGTAAGCTTGGCAGTTGTGGCACTGAACGATATCCCGTTTAGAGTAAGGCTTCTCGATACGAACTCTTGTACAATATAATACATTCGAGTTATATTAAAGAATTCCTCTATTCCAGGGGTTTGTTCCAGGTCCACGAAGAATAGAGGCAGTGTTATTTTAATCTTATCTCCAGATTCTTCTATCTGTTCTTTATTCCAATTTTTGTATATGTACCGCCGAAGCGAGTACTATCTGTTCTTTGTACACATTGACAATTTGGCGAACCTGGTAACCTTCGGACAATAATTCTTCTTTAATTGTATCGATAGGCGTTGATGGGTGTAGTCCTCGAATCACGACTCTGAAAGCCCTCTCCTGGCGTAGCTGGTAAGTATGAAAATCCGCCTTCGTATCAGTCAGACATTTCGCTATTTTTTTGTAAGTGTCGGGAGTGTCAGGTATTAATTAGGTGTCATTTGTTCTGCTTTGACATAAGTAGTTTCCTGAACCCACTACTTTATTCAGTTGCAGGCATAAAAGCTGGAAATTTCTAATACATATTTCTTATAAATATTGGTGGGGGCTTGGCTTCCCTGGGGGTGGGTGCTGCTTCCATGTCTTCAGCTTGATTATTTGATAAGAGCTGATAAGGGTTGGGAGTGAAAAAAGGCGATTCTTCAGTCATATTTTGTTGTGACGTACCTGGCTGGGGATGTGCTTGATCGGCCATCGAGCTTGCAGCTGAGGCTGGTGGTGTGGTTCTTTTCGATCGCCTTGGTTTTTGCTTGATAGGCGAACTCTTGGTTGTGTCCAAGATCTTTTTGTGGTTGTTTTTCCTTTACCATGTGGAAATATCTCATTTCAAACCATCGATGAAAGGATTTACTGAATTAATAGGAGTAAAATAAAAAAAAAGTAACACCTCTACGTAATGAGATAATTATATAATTTAATGAAAATTGAGTGACGTAGACCTACTCCCGTCAGAAGCCTAAGAGCTACTGAAGAGATTATGGCTGTCCTACCTACTCACCAGAGTTGGGCAAAATGTAGTTACAACTACTAACTACAACTACTTTGGCCTGATTGTAGTTGCAATTACTAACTACAGTTTGTAGTTAGTAGTTAACGGCTGGCAACTACTTTGTTTAACTAGTAGTTAGTAGTTAAATTTTTCCAACTACCAACTACAAGTTAGAAAAAGTAGTTAAAATTTGTTAACTACTAACTAAAAACTGTAGTTGGTAATTACAATTATTTAACTATTAACTACTTCTGGTGTACATGTATTTATTACTTTGGAATATTTACTGGGTCATATTTATTGAAGTATTGCAATGTTTTGGGATAGGTGCGGGGTGGTCCGGGGGTCAACCTTTATAGAAAAATTGAATGTATTATAATAGTACTTGATAGTCCATATATTTTAAAATTTACTCATCTAGGAACTGTAAATGATAACCAGAAGGTTGTGAGTTTTTTTTTTCACAACTCAGTGTTAATGTGTACTATAAGAAAAACCTGTATATACGGAAAAGCTCGGTAGTGGAGAAAAAATGTAGGAATTGCGATGATACAGATAAATGACCTGTCAACAATAAAATTGAAGTGTTTAGATTTATTCTCATGCTCTAACCACAGTTCATAAAGTCGGACTGAATATTACTTGTAAATCAACTTGATATATTTGAGTAATTAGTTTAAACTAAAACAAACATTTTAAATATCTTTACTCATAATGATTTGGATAAGTAGCATACCATAGTATAAAATTGCAATATAAATTCAATTTTGACATTGGAAATATTGGACAAAGAAAGTAATGCAAAAAATAGAAAATTATTGCAGGCTACACATATAACAAAAAACAATAAAGTCACATTCAATTATAAAACGGATACAAAAAACTTAGGCACCCATTATAAAGACATATTAAATAAAATAAAAATAATTTAATCAACAATAGTTAAATAATAATTACATAACACAATCAGCTGGGGGACAAGGTATTTAGTGTTAACAGGGTGAAAATATCTCGTATTTACTTTAAAAATAAAATTTTTAATCGTTAAATTTTTTTTTTTATTTTCTTCTGCGATAATGCGAGATTTAGTTTGGCTGTCTCATCGCGGGCATATAGATACATTAAATACTGTATTTCAAATTCGTCTGTAGTTTTTGAGTTAGTCTGTTAACATACACACACAACCACATTTATTCCCTACCTAAAAAAAAAAAAAAAAAAAAAAAAAAAAAAAAAAAAAAAAAAAAAAAAAAAAAAAAAAATATATCGAATTTTCCACGATCGCAATACTTTCCCTTACTACATATTTCATATGTAGGTAAGTGAAAGTAAAAACGCTAAAAGAAAGCATAATAAGGTAAAAAATTTTAGTTTCACACTACCCCTGAAAAATGTTTGTTTACATAAATACAGTATTTTTCTATGCTATTCTATTCCATTGATTCACTATCATGTCCAATCATTTTAATGATTTAATGCACAATAAAACAAAGAAAAAGTAAACCTTAACCTAAAGCAATATCAATAAGCTTATCTAATGTTAACCGGACTGGAGGTTACTTTAGCCATATCGTAGTTGCGATTTTATAAAAAACAAAAAAAACATAATACTTAATTTTAATTTCTTTCTTAATTTATTACCAAAAATGCATTAAATATCTGAAAATAAGAGACGAAAAATAGTGAAAAGCAAATAAGGCAAAGGCCAAGGATTAACTTATTTAAAGGAATGAAGTTTGAAATTCAGTTGTTACTGCTGAATTGCAGGTTTGTTCCAAAAAGCAGTCTCCGACTAGTTCTCATGTCCCCACTTCTTAGATTTTGAGTTTGATTGGTTGGTTATCAAACAAGAGCCAATCGAACGAGAATACCAAACAATTAAAAACATTATATAAAAAATTTGGGGGTCATGGAACAAACCTTTCAAAAGTAGTTAAAAATCAAACATTGTAGTTAACCACTTTTTAACTACCAACTAGTAGTTGGTAGTTGCAAAATTTAACTACTTTTTTAACTAGTAGTTAGTAGTTATGAATTCCAACTACTTCTAGGGTAGTTACAAAAAGTAGTTGTTCATTTCTAACTACTAACTACTAGTTAGTAGTTGCTCTACTCAACTACTTAACTTGTAGTTAGTAGTTAAAAATGTAGTTAAACTACTAGAATTAGTTAACTACTGCCCAACTCTGCTACTCACAAGCCGTACTTTGTTTATAGTGTTCACTTTTAAGTGTAATAAACAAGTGATTACGCAGTATTTATGTTTCTCACTGTGCTTGTTAGTTAATATGACTATGTAGACTATTTTTTCAACTGACACTACACTTTTTCACTACTAAAATTGTAACTTTAGAGCGATATTATGTGTGTTATAGCTAGGGCTAGCGCATGCGCAGAACTCTGAGATGGAATTGAAAAAACGTTTAAATAGGTTCATTGATTCGGAAGTGTAAAAGGATATGAAGGAATAAATAAAGTTCAGCAAGAACAATAGTATTTGACAGAGATACAGAGCTGAATTTCAAGAATATTTTTTAAGATTTTCAGAAGACTTGCATTATACCTAATCACCATCGTAACGTACTGTACATAATTCAGCGTGCCTGATCAGATGTTGATCAGATTTTCGTTTATCATTTCCTAATTTTGTTCGATTTCGCGACACTATTTCACTGTTTCCAGCATTTTTGTGAAACATATAATGGTAGGGAAAAAAAATTTATATACTTCAAAACTTCAACACTGTCCCTGCGATTCTTCCATGCATGACTATCTAAATAAACGAATGTAGAGCAGATAACTTAGCTTTATATATTAAATAAACATGCGTTAACGGAGGTCTACTGGGAAACAGAAGTGTGAAATAAATTGAGGGAGATGTAAATGATTGAAGACAGACTGTTTGTATTGCTGGCTTGGAGAGAGAGGGCAGCACACAGGGGTGCCTAGTTTATTAGCCGTTAGCTTGTTCTTAAAACGGAAATAGTCTTTAGTCAGAAACAACCAGATTTGGGGTGGTTGATGCTATGTTTAAAATAGCATCAATTTCCTTCTTCCGAAGTCTTTAATTTATTATGTTTCTATGGCTTTATTTCATCTTCCATTCTCTTCAAACTGTGTCCTAATTATCTACAAAAAAAAAAAAAAAATTGTTAAGCTATAGCAATTTTACTTCTGGGCTTAACCTATTTCGGGAGGTTATATAATAGAACTCCCATCGCGTCATTTTCAGTTGACATCGGAGTTTCGCTAAACTGCACCATTTGGCTACACCTAACATAGCGTCACTTGAAACAAAAAAATGGTTTTCACTCGGCCAAATGGTAACCTACATTGATTTAAAATAAGTTATTCCTAGCGAAGAAATTTTATGTTCATGAATAGCAACATCGACTTTGATTATTCATATCAAAAGACTCGTTTTTATACGGCTTACCAACTAGGATTGTACGACTCTTAGTATTTCTCTTAGTAGTATAAAGGTTTTAACATTGTACTATCTATCATCCAGAATAGACAGCGACTTCCTAATCTGGAATCAGGTTAGAGTACGATAGCACCTCACTGTCAGGGTTGTGTATACAGTACCTGGTCCAGAGAAGATTTTTCAGGGAAGCAGTTCTCATTTATGGCTTTATTGGTCTTGTACTGGCGCCTGCGTCGGTGGTGGCCTAAGCTACGTCCTAGACTATATGGCTTTACTATGTGACTAAACTACATGGCTTCTTTAACAACTTCAGAGGTCTAAAAACTTTGGCAAATTACTAAAAAGAAAAAAAAATCCCAGAGAAATCACATTGACTGCAGTGGAAATTGAAATGAATGGAAAGGATTGTTCCGATCTGAAAAAGTTTTATAAGTATCCATAGTGCACATTAGTAGTATATTAACTCATTTCATCCCAAGAGTAGAAAAAAAATGAATTTTATGTGTTTCTTTCCATTTCTACGTTAAATAATATTTCAAAAATATATGATTGGTAAATTTAAAAATTATAGCCATTGGGGACCCTTTTTTTGAGAAAAGCACCTTTGGGACATAAATTGAAAAAAGAAATAACCCCAATTATTTGTTATAATAATAATTATAATAACCTTTATTTGCACATGGGTCAAAGTGGTCCAAAGTGGTTGCTCGATCATTTTAGAAAAAAATTATAATTTTACCACCAATTACGTATGGAATCAGTAGTTCAAATCAATTTTTTAGGATCAACCGTTTCAAAATGGCAGCCATTTTTGTTTCAGCTCGATTTTTGAGTTTTAGCTCTCACAGAAAACTCATTTTCTCAAGACTGTAAGTCATAGAATAATAATTCAAACACAATTGTTTTCCTTAAAGTCTGTTCTATATTTCATGTTCTCTTTATTATTTGATTATTTTGCAGTCCAATACTTTAAAAGTGCTATTGAAAACAACTGCTTTAAATTCTCAAAACACCGTTTTTGAGGATAAGTTTTGGGTATAAGGGCACGTTCGCCAAAGCTGATTTTTGGCATGATAATACACCTAAGTAGCTTTTATTAAAAGTACTCTTAACCCCTATATTCTTTACCTAATTTTTTTATGGATTTTTAAATTTCAGATTTTTTTATTTTATGTTAACTTTAGGCTCTAATATCTCTGGTGGGCCAGTTAATAAAAATCTATTTTTTTTACATATTATGCTTACATGCAACATAAACCTATTGCAAGAAATTTCAACTTGTATATTTCAGTACATCGGTAGCTACGAATTTTTGAAAATGGTCATTTTCGCGCTCATACCAAACCTCCGAAAACTCATTTTCGTTATAACTCATATTCATTTTCATTATAATTAAAATCTACTCTATTAAATTTTTATTATTTGTTTTAATGGAAAAGTGATTAAAAATATTTTCCGTTGGACATAGATAAAATTAAAAAACAAAACAATTAGTAAGGGTTATTAAAAGAAAAAAATTCACAAACAGTAAAATTTTAATGAAGTATGATCAAGTTCACGCATTGTTAAATGAGCACGATAATGACCATTTTCAAAAATTCGTAGCTACTAATGTACTAATGTAAGGTTGAAATTTCTTGCAGTTGATTTATGTTGCATGTAAGCATAACATGTAAAAGAATGAGATTTTTATCAACTAGCCCGCCAGAGATATTGGAGCCTAAAGTTAACAAATAATTAAGAAATGTGAAGTTTAAAAATTTATAAAAAAATATGGTAAAGAATATACGGGTTAAGAGTACTTTTAATGAAAGCTACTTAGTTAGGTGTATTATCATGCCAAAAATCAGCTTTGGAGAACATGCCCTTATACCCAAAAATTACCCTCAAAAACGGTGTTTTGAGAATTTAAAGCAATTGTTTTCAATAGCACTTTTCAAGTATTGGACTGCAAAATAATCAAATAATAAAGAGAACACGAAATATAGAACAGACTTTAAGGAAAACAATTGTGTTTGAATTATTATTCTATGACTTACCAGTCTTGAGAAAATGATTTTTCTGTGAGGGCTTAAAAACTCAAAGGTGAAAGGTGAAACAAAAATGGCTGCTATTTTGAAACGGTTGATCCTAAAATTGTTTAAACAATTGATTTGAACTACTGATTCCATACGTAATTGATAGTAAAATTATAATTTTTTTCTAAAATGATCGAGCAACCAATTTGGACCACTTGATATGGAATGACCCACATAAAACATGATGAAGTTTTTATTGTTATTTCTTTAATCAAAATTATATACACAAAACATTTAAAAAGATGTAAAACATTTTTTTTTATAACATTCTTGAAACACCCATAATTTAGTAGGATTTTTCAAACTTCTCATTTCTGAATTGTGCAGCTTTGGCGTTTTTAAGATGACAAAAAACATACTTTAAACAGATCTTTGACATTTTAAAATAATTTTGAATCTAAGAAAATTAAAAACATATAGCTCATAAGTATTAATATACCAAAAAAAAAATTCAATATTAATGATATGTAAACGCATCTCTGGGAAAAATTTGTTAAAGATTTTACAACCATGAGATTTTAAAAACTTATTGCAATTTAACTTTAAAGAATTAAAAAAAAAAAAATTAAAATAACTCGGATATGTTTAGATATAATTTTGAACCTTAAACATTAATTAAAATCAGAAATAAAAAACGAAAAATCTCATGCTAATATGCTGAACATTTTTTTTTTAAATATTAATGATATGATTAATTAGTTAATGCATAAATGCATCTCTGAGGTAAAATAGATTATTTTACAATCATCAGATTGTACAAACGCCTTGATAAATTTTAAAGAGTTATTTTCAATGAGGCAACAGGTAATAGTGACTGCCAGTCACTTCACTTTCATTAGGCAAAAGGGTAGGCTCGATATCCTGAAATTCCAAAGAAATGAAAATGTTATCGACTTTATTAAGAGCATGAAAATCAAAGATTTATTCAGCAAGCGTTATGGAACCTAAAATTCAAATGAAATCCCATTAATATTTTTCTTATCACTCAGTAGCATCTGAAAAGTAGTTCCCTGACCTGAGTCAAGTAGGTAGTTTGTTATCACGACATTTCCATATTCTAATGAGCGCTGAAGTAAATAGCCATGGAAATATATAAACAATAGAATAAAGAGAGAAAATATTAACAGGAGAAAAAAAGCATGGCGAAGGCTTGGGCAGGAACGGTAAACATTTTAACCAGATTGTATTACGAATTGTGGTTCTAGTTTACTAGTATTTGCATAGTTCTCAAAGTTATTTCATGGGCTTTAAGCCACTCTCTAGGTTATCTGCGATAAGAAATGCATTTTTAAATAGGGAACGTGTACAACTAAAGAGATAAGGATGCTAGAGAGAAATCAGTTGGCTGCCAAGAACTTACCAGACATTGGAATGAGTGCATGTGATATATGTTATGTTCTAATATCAATTCAGCTTAAAGGATTTTTAGTGATATCTTCATCATTGTAACAGTAATTCATTGTTAATCGTCTGCGAAGAGACAGATATAAGAGTCTAATTTGTGAGTAAGTAGACATTAAAGATATATAGATTGTATACTTTTTATGAGACTTTTTCCTTGAACGTATTTTTTGCCAAAATTTTAATATAACGGTATATTTTTTTTTTCAATAGAAGAAATTATCAGTACTCAAAATGCTTTTTAACAACCTGTTTAACAATATATTTAAAAAAAAAAGAAGATGAAAAATTAATGTTTATTCATTGGATTGTTAATAAATTTTATACAACCAGACCATTGTATATCATCATATTTTTAAGAACTTCAAATTATATCATTTATAAGGGATTTAATAGTTTATTTTAAATAATAACGAGATAATGGAAAAGTGTATATAATATAAAAATACTAGTTGTATATGGGTGTTTCTAAAATTATGGTGGTATTTGGCTCTTAATTTTTTAGGATTTTCAAAGTCATGTTTTCTTATGTTTCTTGTTCTTGATGGCTTGGTCAAATGCTCCTTAGTAATGATGTTAAGTGTGCACACACTAATATTCATAGTTTTCGAGATAATGATTTTCAAAGAAATTAATGTTCTTGGGAGTCACAAAATGTTACATATGACATTAGTATATTAATTTAAATCTTATAATATAAAATAATTCTCTAAATTTTACAGTCTTATTTCGTCTGAAGTAAGTCTCGTTCTTATATAGGTATAATGAATAGGATCCATACCTTCAAAATAGTTAAAGAACTAACAGTTAACTATTTGACACTTAAAAAGATGTTCCAAGATAGGAACCATAAAAACAATTCATTTAGTTTTTTAGATGAAGCGATTCTCTAGTTCCTTAGCTTTCATTTCTTCTTCAGTCATTCTTTTTTTCGATGCCATTTTTCTGAAATGAGCACCTCTATTATTTACAGATTTATTCGGCAGTTTAAGGGGGGAAGGAGGATAGTTATGATATGGATACATAACAGGGGCGGATCCAGCAAGAAATTTTTTGGGTGGGTCGTAACACCGTCTCATAATCACGTGTCTGACAGAACCGATTTTTAATGAGATTATTACCTTGGATTATGTATGCAAGAAGGACTGCATTTCAAACAAATGCAGGTTTACGGCATATTAACCAGCTAATTGCATTATTGCTTAAAAATTAAAAACTAAAATATTGGGGGGGGGGGGTCATGACCCATGTCACCATCGTATCCAGCTAATTGCATTATTTGCTTAAAAATATAAAAAAAAATTTAAAAACAAAAATATTTGGGGGGGGGGGGGGCTCATGACCCCTGTCACCATAGTAACCAGCTAATTGCATTATTTGCTTAAAAATAAAAAAAATCATTTAAAAATCCAAATATTTGGGGGAGGTGGGGCAGGTCATGACCCCTGTTACCATAGTAACCAGCTAATTGTAATATTTGCTTAAAAATAAAAAAAAAAATATATTTGGGGGAGGGGTCATGACCCATGTCACCATCGTAACCAGCTAATTGCATTATATGCTTAAAAATAATTTAAAAACCCAAATATTTGGGTGGGGGGGGGTAATGACCCCTGTCACCATAGTAACCAGCTAATTGCATTATATGCTTAAAAATAATTTAAAAACCCAAATATTTGGGTGGGGGGTAATGACCCCTGTCACCATAGTAACCAGCTAATTACATTATTTGCTTAAAAATAATTCAAAAACCCAAATATTTGGGGGAGGTGGGGGGGGGTCATGACCCCTGTTACCATTATAACCAGCTAATTGTATTATTTGCTTAAAAATATAAAAAAAAAATTTAAAAACAAAAATATTTGGGGGGGGGGGTCATGACCCCTGTCACCATAGTAACCAGCTAATTGCATTATTTGCTTAAAAATAAAAAAAATAATTTAAAAATCCAAATATTTGGGAGAGGTGGGGGGGTCATGACCCCTGTTACCATAATAACCAGCTAATTGTATTATTTGCTTAAAAATATAAAAAAAAATTTAAAAACAAAAATATTTGGGGGGGGGGGTCATGACCCATGTCACCATCGTAACCAGCTAATTGCATTATATGCTTAAAAATAATTTAAAAACCCAAATATTTGGGTGGGGGGGTAATGACCCCTGTCACCATAGTAACCAGCTAATTGTATTATTTGCTTAAAAACAAAAAAAAATTTTAAAACTAAAATATTTGGGGGGGTCATGACCCATGTCACCATCGTAACCAGCTAACTGCATTATTTTCTTAAAAATATTTTTAAAAAATTTAAAAACAAAAATATTTGGGGGGGGGGGTCGTGATCCTTGTCACCCCCCCCCCTGGATCCGCCCTTGATACTTAATCGAAACCTAACTTTCTGAACTGACACTGATTAGTGATGAACATAACCAAGTTACTAATTTCATCAAATGTCTCTCCCTGACAAAGATTGTCACTCCCTAGCTAGAAACGAAATCAGTATTAGGCTAGGGAGAGACAGGCTAGTGAGGGACAGGCTAGGGAGGGACAAATCTCCAATTTATCATTAATTTGGGCAAAACTAGGACCAATATTACTTACAGGAGGTTATGGCTGTTTATAGATTCGAAGGCTCTGTAAAACTATGATAAAAAATAAACATATATTGTTCACTATCATCATATTGATAACATATATGGAGATACTCACCATAAAAATATTTTTCAGTTTTACACCTTTCTCCACATCCTGAAAGCAACTGAGGGAACTTAAGGAAAAATAATATGAATCGACGTATAGTCAGGTTTATAACAAGGGTACCCCGTATGTTCTCAACTCGAAATTTCCTTTTCTGAGGGGATTGGTGGGTGTATGAAAAACTAGCTAGGAAGTGGCCTCACAACTGTGTGACAAAGGGAAAAACTGTTGTGGTACTTAGCCTGTACCCTTTGGAGTCCTGGCTCATTTTTATTTTGCATCCTGAAAGCATGCTGATAAGATTAGTGCCTGATTTCTTAGAATTATTGTGATGGAAAAGTGTTTAATTATTTTACAAAGTACATGACCTACACTTTGTGACAGGCTAGGGAGACAAAAAGAGTATTGTTATTGATTTTATGGAATGTTATCCTGTATTAAGGCACTTGAAAATGAGATAGCTGTATTCATAACCAATGAGGTAATAATTAGGAAAAAAAAATTGAAAAATCCTTCAGGCGGCTCTCGATATATCACGTTGTAACACAAATAACACCATAATTTTAGAATCACCCATATCCAGGTTTCACCTGAGGAATTTCGACTCGTCTCTAATGTAAAGCGAGATCATAACGATTTTTATAACAATAAAGAAAATACCCAGAGATTGGCTGAAGTTATGCAATTTTAATATGTACAGGTGTTCGCACCTAGTGTGAAAGAATCACCGAGCGAAATTTGGAGAATTTAGGAAAAACGGTATGGATTTCTATAAAGAACAAACAAACAGAATTTCATCTTTATTTATACAGATATAATGCATATAATATAAAATATATACGAAGAAAATCATCTCGTTAATGATTTATCCTTTTTTAATGTAAGCTTATTTTATTTATTGATGAAAGGAAATTAAAAAAAAATTTAAACTAAATATTGGCAGCTGAGTCATTCCATGTCACATCAACACACTTTTTTCCCTCACCACCTCAGATTTTAATGAAATTTGGTACACAGGATACCTTCCTGTAGACTAAGAAAAATACCAAATTTCAACTCAATATCTCAACTGGTTTTCAAAATCTAGCTATGTAAACCCATTGAAAAACGCACAATTTTGACCTGTCGCATCTGGAAATTTAAATTGCAGCTCTTCTAGGCAAGATAGGGAGTTGAAATTGATGTTATTTTAAAACTGAATATATGACCTTCCTTATGATGTGATATGAACCTCGATAGGGGTTAAGTGAAATTTGTTTTTCAAAATTTTAATCAAAATTTCAAATTTGAATTTCTCAAAAAGCGTATTTTTTAAAATTCTTAAAAAATTCAGTAAATTTTAATAAGTGCTATAAAAATTATGATGGGACAGCAATGGGTTCATGCTTAAAATAATTATTGAAAAATTTGAGTTTTGCTTGTGGATGGAAAAAAAACCATTAGCTGTTAAACTTCACAAACTGTAGCCTACTTTATCAAACTAATTTCTTTCCTGAACTTGTAACAAATCATATTGTGATTTGACACATCCATTTTGTAACATTTCTTAGTATTTTTTCAGAATACTTCATAAAAAGACCGAATGCTTGGCTTTTTTCAAAGGATTGTAACATTGTTGTGTTTTGCATCTTTCCATATCTACTTAGTATAATCCGCAAAAATCCAAATCCTTAGGAAGCTAAAAATATATTTGTAGTTATAAATATTTTTTATTAATCAAAGTTAGTTTTGTAGTGCCAGTTAAAGTTTTTCTGAAGCATTCAACATTTTAATCAATTAATTTAGACGAGTATGACAGTGGTTTGAATAGTCTTATTAATGTGCGTAGTCAAATAAAAACATGGAAATTCTTTTTGTTCTTGTGCTCTCCAGGACCCACGTCAGAGGCATGCAATCATGATATAGTGACGAAAGGTGTTCTTACTCGATAAATAATAACATTTATTATGACAGTCACACACACACACACACACACACACACACACACACACACACACACACACACACA
Organism: Aelia acuminata; assembly: GCA_911387785.2. Lineage (NCBI taxonomy): Eukaryota > Metazoa > Arthropoda > Insecta > Hemiptera > Pentatomidae > Aelia > Aelia acuminata. The sequence continues at coordinate 128,983,848 of OU426978.1, read as the reverse complement.
CACACACACACACACACACACACACACACACACACACACACACACACACACACACACACACACACACACACACACACACAAACACACACACACACACACACACACACACACACACACAAACAAACACATACAAGTGCAGCCGTTTATTCCTAGCAAAAGAAAGATTCCACATCTTAAGCAATTCTTTTCTCGTAAAAAATTTAATCTCTTAAAAAATTTGATCTCTATATTTTTTACTTTTAGCATTTTTTTTTCCTAAGCATTGTATTTTTTAGCTTATTCGAAGTAGACATGGAAAGATACAAAATACTACAATGTTACAATCCTTTGAAAAAATACAAGAATTCTCTAAAAGATAAACAAATACAAAGATATGTGACAAAATGGATGTGTCTAATCACAATATCCAGAACTAGACAATGTTTCAAAGATTTGTGACAAGTGTAGGAAAGAAATTAGTTTGATAAAATAGGCTACCTTTGAGAAGCTTAATAGCTAATGTTTTTTTCAATCCACAAGCAAAACTCAAATTTTTCAATAATTATTTTAAGCATGAACCCATTGCTGTCCCATCATAATTTTTATAGCGCTTATTAATGGCAACATTTTAAAGTTTACGGAATTTTTTAAGAATTTTAAAAAATACGCTTTTTGAGAATTTCAAATTTGAAATTTTGATAATTTTTCCAAAATTTATAAAAACCTTGTATAAAAAGGGTTTTAGAGAAGGGGTGTTCCCAATGTCTTGGAAAACTGGAAAAATTATCCCCATAGCAAAGAATCCACATGACAGAAATACTGACTACAGACCAACCAGTCTACAACCATTTGCAGGACGAGTACTCGACAAACTACTACATTCAAGACTATCCCACCATATACACACGAAATACCCACTTCACAAAAACCAATATGGATTTATACCACAGACTGGGACAATTAATGCTTTAGATAAACTAATTACAGACATAACTGAGACTTTAAGACAAAACAAACACACCATTGTAATATCATTTGATATCAAAGAGGCTTTCGACCATGCCTGGTGGCCATCAGTGTTTAATGCTCTAAAGGAGCATAATTGTCCAAAAAATATATTTTTGTGCATACAGGATTTTCTTAAGGGAAGAAAATCCATCCTAGGCGCTGGCAACTGTCTCACGATTAAAGAGCAAACTATAGGCACGCCACAGGGTTCTTCGATTTCTCCCCTCCTATGGAATCTCGTACTTGACAGCCTCTTACGAATTGAACTACCGGAGGACTCAGAGCTTATAGCATTTGCAGATTATATCATCCTTAAAATTAAAAGTAAATATTTCTATCAAATGCAAGAAAAAGCTAATCGTGTTTGTGCTGCAATGTTCGATTGGGCAACAAAGAACAAGCTGACCTTTAACGAACAAAAAACTAAATATATCATATTTGCTAGACGACGGCGGCACCCCAACTTGCTATTAAACTAAATAACATCTCAATTGCTGAAGTAACAGAACTTAAATACTTAGGACTTCTGATCGACAATAAATTGGAATGGACATCTCACATTAATAACTTACAGACCAAATTGTTACGGACCGTTCATTCACTTACGAAAGTTGCCAAAGTGAATTGGGGACTACAGCATGAAGCTATGCAGACCATATATAATGGGGCCCTGTTACCAATGATGACTTATGGCATTCAGATATGGGATAAAGCTCTTTCTGTAAAAAGAAACTTAGTAAAGTTAGAAAGAGTCCAACGCCTTTTCGGGATAAGAGCTATTAAAGGTTACAGGACCATTTCATATGAAGCTGCTTGTGTCATGGCTGACTTCATTCCAATCTCATTATTGGCGGCAGAACTGACTAAAATCTACCAGATACTTAAAAATAAAGACACAACGGACTTTGAAATAAAAGATATTGAACATGACGTACACTACTCAAACTGGCAACATCCTACAGATATACCCTGCATTAACACAGAAGATTGTACAGAACAAATTGAATATAGACAAACATACCACATCTATACAGACGGAAGTAAGCAAGATGATAAAGTAGGGTGTGCATTCTTAGTGTATAATGGTGACCAATATGTGCTCACGGAATAGTACAGATTAGACAAATACTGTTCGAATAATCAGGCAGAACAACTGGCTATTCTCAGGGCACTGGAACACATTACAGAATACGAAGAAACGGAAAGACGTACTTGTTGATGTTATACACACTGACAGCAAATTAGCATTACTAAAAGTCAATAACAGAACGATACATGACCAACTTACTGACGACATTAGAAAATGCCTTCTTAAATGTAAAGAAAAACAAATAGACATTGAGTTACAATGGATAAAAAGACATGCAGGACGGATAGGTAACGAAGAGGCAGACGCGAAGGCCACAACTGCAGCACTGGACGAGACACTCCCTATTTCTTACTGTAAAGCCCCTCAGACTAAAGTTAAAAGTATATTAAGGCAAATGACGTACAGGCTGTGGAATAACAGATGGCAGACAACTACGAAAGGAAGACATTTATACAAATACATTAATAAATTAGAAAACAGACAAAAGCTATGTACAATCAACAGTAGACTTACACAGGTACTGACTGGTCACGGACCAACAAGAAGTTACTTACATCGATTTAATATAATAGAAGACAACAAATGCTTGTGCGACGGACAGACAGAACAAACTTATGACCATCTTATATTTGACTGCCACTTACTTGACGCACAGAGATATAAATTATTAAGAACAATTATGATCCGTGGGCACAATTGGCCAATCAGTAAAGAAGAACTACCTTTTAGTTTTGGCCGGGAATTTCAGGAGTTTTTAGGTAGAATAGACCACGATAAATTATGAGAAATAGATTGGACAGGTGACACCACATAGGACATCATGATATAACCATATAATGATAATGATTCCCGATTCTATAATTTTCCATTTAGTTGTGGAAAACTTCATTTAGTTACCATGGAAACAAATGAATTCAATTAAATGTGTAGCAACCAAAACCGTTGATAATTCTTTCCAATGAACAGAACGCCTTTACTTATAAACAGTGGTCTGTCGTTAAAAGCGTACTGCACGTGCGTTGCTTCAACTTGTTTTAAAGGTTGTCGGAAATTTTTTCTTTTTTCCTCCTTTATTTGTTTCTCGATTTTATTCACATTTCATATTAAAATTTTTCTGATTTTTAGGCAATATGAGAAGCTGTTAATTTCTCTATATAAGCAAAATTCAAGATACTTTTTAAGATTGGAAAACAAAAATTTTCCTTCGCAATTTTATTCCCCTCAGAACATTTTAATGATGAAAAAACCTACCTGGTATCAAAGAGTATTTGATTCTCATTAAACATGACGAGTTTGATAAAAATCGTTGAAGCAGTTTTTGATTAAAAAAAAAACAAAAAAAAAAAACGTGAATATGAGACAAAATTTGTTAAATAAAGTGCCACCTCCGTTTAACCGATTTTGATGAAATTTCGGCTGTCAAATCGCGGGCATATACGTATACTAAATATCCAGTTTGATCAAAATCGTTATAGCTGTTTATGAGAAAATCGAAAAAAAAGTAATAATGAGATAAAATTTATTAAATAGTAATTTAATTTAATTACATAAATAAGTGGCCCTTCCTTTGACCAACTTTGATTCAATTTTTGCTGTAACATCGCGGGCATACACATTGTACTTGTGCATTAATAAAACAGTTTTAATATAAAATTTGACCCTGAAGATCTTGATTTTAAGTTTTTCATGATTTTGAGGCATATTTTCTGTAAAGAAGTTCTTGAAATATCACAAACAATTTTTTTTTTTGTAAAATCTGATTTTTTAGAATATAAAAATTTTGTTGAAATAATTGGAAACATCTATCCAAGAGACATCAATGATATCTGCATTATTCGCGTTGCTACCAAAAGGTCGAATAATTCTTGCAGATGATTTTTTTTAACTCGAATATCATAATTTATTTAGGCAATCTGTCGTGATGGCTTATTGTAAGCCTGCATGTGTACTAATGAGCCAGGAAAGTATGTAATAATTTTAAATACCATAAAATCGTAGTGTACAATTAAAATTTATCATAATTAAAAAAAATTATTATAATTAAATATTAATAAAAACGACACCGAGGGATTTAGATGTAGAGATGGTGGATTGTGTGTAAAAAAAACAAAAAAGAAATAGAATCCGCCCTGGCATTCGTATTTAACTGTTATATATTTTATAAAAAAAATGGTGGTTCATGGAAAAATTCACACAGTAATTCATTTTTAGACTTCAATATGAAGTAGATGTCATTTTGAAACTATTGGTGTTCTGAACCACTTTATATTTTTCCGATATATAGTTTTTCTAATTTTTCCATCTTCCCTGAATAATAATTATAAAATTTGCCACACACGAGGACTAAAAGCATGTAAGTAAAAATATTCATACAATGTATACCTGTTTAACAGAAATAATTTTACCATTTTATTATTATTAGTTTGAGAATAAATAAAATTTTACAAAAAAATTCGTGAAATCATCTCAATGAATTGCCAATGACACTTCATATCCTGACAAGTAGGCTATAATTATTTAAATTGCTGACGGAGATGTCACGGTACTTGATGTATCTATGCCTGATGTCACCATTCCTGTCATCGAGTGCAGAATAATCAAAGTGTTTTTCTACTTCACTTAGTTCAATGTATAGTGGGAATACAGTTTTCTTACCTTTTGTTTTTCCGTTCTGTTATATGTCTGATATATTATCTAAGAAATAAAGTGCAAATAAAAATGTAATTCATCGTTGGATCTGGATCATTTATTGAGGGATCATTAAATCAAATTCTTATGGTCTACAATTTCATAGTTACATATATTCAGTAGCAGAACGAGATATTTTCTGAGGGGGAAGCGCACATATTTTTTTATAAACTAAATACCATTCTTGAAAATCTGTAAACCTTTTTTCGACGATTGTTGATGAGAATAGTGTTTTTGTTATTGAAGGATTTAGGTAATAGTAATTTGTGTTAAGACTTATTATAACATGCAATCAATGTATTACTGACGAAGGACCTGTTTTCAAATATTGGTTAATAAAGCGTTGTAAAACACTACTAAATGTTTAAATACAACCCATTTCCCATATGAGTACATAAAGTATTTCTAAATAAAAGGAAGAATTCCTCTTATTTAGAAATAGTAGCAGTCTTATTATTGCCCTCAACAGTCGGAGTGGTGACTTAAGGTACTGAATTTACTGTAATCAGAAAAATATATTTAGAAAAAAATATCATAGTTTTCAAGCAGAGTATAATCATCATTGTATTTTACACTTTGTTCGTTAATTCTAACATGAATATCGGATTGTTTGCCATGCGGTACTGTATACATGCTGCGCCTATTCCAGTCAAAAGAGACTTCTTGGAATCAACATTGACATTCTTAGTTCCTAGTTACACCATCCCGAAAAAAAAACTCAAATTTTCTTTTTCTCCCAAATTTGTTTGCTGGTAACCATGGAAATATATTTCATGATTAAAAAAGAAAAATATTGAGTCTAAAAAAGTTTATTGTTACATAAAGCCCTGCACGTTCCATCAGATTTAAATTTATATTCTCCGTGCTATTTTATTATTATTATTTTATTATTTGCTATTTTACCATATTATCAATATTAATAACCCGTTAAAATATAAATATTAACATAAGTTTCGTTATTAACTGCTTTCATAAGCCTTTAATTTTGGAAATTACATTTGTATCATTTATTTTTTGATTTTCCGGAAGTTTTTAATTATATTTTTAATCCATGTTTAATGAAATAACAACTTCCAATATTGTTTTTATTTTTTTATTTATTTTTCATTTTCAACGTTTCGGGGCACCCGCCCCATCTTCAGGAAAAAACAACTAGAAACATTTATCTATATATAAATCACAGTAATTTAAATAAATTTTTTTCACAATAATATATCACAACGTTAAAATTATTTTTAATAGTTTTTATAATTTAATTATAAATTACCTTAAAATTTCTTTTCATGCTTAATTGCATGTTGTCTATTTTATCCTATATGTACATATATTATCCAACACTATAATATAATATTTACATATATTCATCATTTATTTAATAATTTAAAATTAACATTGTGCATTGGTCATCTCCTTGTCACAGACTGATTATTTTTTCAATGGGGATCAATTTATTTACCTTAGATATGAGGAGAAGATTAGAATCAAATCAAAGGTAAATAAATTGATCCCCATTGAAAAAATAATCAGTCTGTGACAAGGAGATGACCAATGCACAATGTTAATTTTAAATTATTAAATAAATGATGAATATATGTAAATATTATATTATAGTGTTGGATAATATATGTACATATAGGATAAAATAGACAACATGCAATTAAGCATGAAAAGAAATTTTAAGGTAATTTATAATTAAATTATAAAAACTATTAAAAATAATTTTAACGTTGTGATATATTATTGTGAAAAAAATTTATTTAAATTACTGTGATTTATATATAGATAAATGTTTCTAGTTGTTTTTTCCTGAAGATGGGGCGGGTGCCCCGAAACGTTGAAAATGAAAAATAAATAAAAAAATAAAAACAATATTGGAAGTTGTTATTTCATTAAACATGGATTAAAAAAAGGAAATTACATTGTTACATTGCCTAACAATGTTGTCCTTCATCGGAAAATGTATTTATTTTCGATTTATAACGTTAACTATACCGGTACATATTTTAAAATGAAGTTCTTAAATGGCCACTCTACCGTTTACATTTCATTATCAGCCACCTGTCGGTCTTTATAGACAATATTAATACTATAATTGAAGGGGTCGGGGCAAAATAGTGCCAAGCAACATTTTTAACAAAAATAAACTGTAGCTGTAGTCTGCTGTATATTACATAGGACTATATGTCTATATTGGAAATGCCCCCAAAATAGACTATAGAGGATCTACATAGTCATATTTAGGTGGCATTTCCATCACAGACATATAGTCCAAGGTAATATACAGCAGACTGCAGCTACAGTTTATTTTTGTTAAAAATGTTGCTTGGCACTATTTGGCCCCGACCCCTTCAATTATATATCATTAAACCTATAACTTCTACAGAATAAAAAAAAACCTTTCAGTATAAAACAAAATTACAAACAAAAACATTAATTATTTATTGGTTGTTTCAAGCTTCCAAAAGAAGGAATTCAGGTAGAGAAAAAAATATAGAAGTTAAAGAATATTTCTGTAAATAAATTATTGAGTTCCTAAAAAATCCTAAGATTATGTGCTACCGAAAACAGAATGGATGTAACTTACATCTTCAGATTAATTATAATAAAAAAAAAAATCCATTTTTCTCTTTAAGCCATTCTTTGTGTACAACTAGGTAATATATATTTCTGGTTTCTTAAGAAATATGTACAATTTATCGATGTGGGTCTGTGACATTACCGAAATACCAAATAAATTGAAGAAAAAAAAAATCATCCTTCAAATAATCTACACACTTTTAATATTTGCAGATTTAGGAAATTCCATTATCCTGCTTTATTGGATATATCTAAATTGTTTTTAAACTGCTTTGCTTTATCTTATTTCATAAATCAATCGGTACTTACCCGTCCAGAATCCTCAATACCTGGGTAGGTACATATATAAAATAATCCACCTTGATGCAATTACTGCTTTACACAATCCAGAACATTCATACACAGAACCAGAACGAACACTTACCACCTTAGTGTAAATACTACTCTACCCTATTCATAGCGCAGTCTTTATTATACGTTCTACAAATATATCGAATGATGAAAAAATGTCATTGCCTGTAGTAGCCCTTTAACGAAGATCTATGTCGATTTTCGTATAAATTTGTATTTATATATCCCTTGCCATACCGTACTGTAAGTATTCACAAAAATAGGCCAGCCGAGGGCTGTTCAAAAAGGAGTTGGATGGGGGACCTCCTTTTCATAGAGTCATTCTTTACTATCAAATAAGTGCAGTCACTTGGGGATGGTTTACGGTTTTTTTCATGCCTGACATGATGTATTGTCACATATAACAAACCCACACGTCTCTTCAGAACCAGTAGACAGGTGTGAAATTGTAAATGATAAGGAAAAATTAAGTTCTATGTATTGCAATGATTATCTTATTAATAAAAAATTGACCGCTTTAGGATGAGATATTTTATTTTTTCCTGACAATATTATTAGTATATAATAAAATTCATAATTTATGTTATGCCTTAAGTAGACATTAATCGATTAATATATTTATATGTATATATACATATATATTATAAAATAAAATATTATATGTAAACATAAATAATTTAAAAATTAGACTTATTTCATTGATTTAAATAGGAAAATATCAATTGTCCATCAATTGTTTTTTTTTTCTCTCACAAATATAAACCCATTATACCCAAAATATAATTATGTTTGTTGATATAAACTTTTAAAAATCAAATTTGGTCTTCAAAACTTAATTCATTAAGGATATCAGAAATAAACTATATAATAAAGGTACATATCTGTAATTTATTTACATAAATATAATTTTAAAAATTTCCTATTTTGATACAAACTCGGATGTAAAATAAATTTTGTATTCGTTTTAATGAAAAAACGAAGAGATCTCATTCCTAACAATGCTAATTATCAAGGTTCGTTGTTAAATTTTGGAATAGTGAAATTGAATAAATGAAGCATAGTTTTCAAAATTTTCTAAAATACGATTATAGAGAATAGGTTTTTTCTATTCTTGCTGAAATTCATGAACACAATCATAATTCAGACAGGGGGCTGGAATGCTTTTGACTTCAGGTGATAAGCTGTGCAACATGGCACACCTACTAGTGATATTTCTAAATATTATGACAATGTAAATAAATTGTCTGCAAATTAACCAATTGTCTTCAAAGATATTTGTGTACTTGGACAAGTGCAAGAAAAAATAATGTATATATTTTTTAATGTTCTATTACATGAAAGAATGGTTTATTCGTAGGTAAGTACCTCGGAAGAAACAACACCTTATCCATTGAATTAGATTCAATACTTTGGATTTAAATAAAATGATAGATACTTTGTGAAATATGTTTTTTTCTTTAATTATAGAGACAGCTTATTGAACGTTTTTCAAATTTAATTGACGTAACATTTTTTATGATATGTAATTGTAATTTATAAGTTAATAAGTATCTGAATTTGAAATCTGACATATCCAAAATGGCTGGTTTCTCATCTCAAAGAAACATGTAATAAGTAATGACTTACTAGGTGAATATATATCCGGTAGATTCAATAATTATTAATGTTAGTGTTTAATCATCATGTTTACATTTCTTTTTTAAATGTTACCCAGGGAAACATTTAGTGAATTAAAGCATATTGAATGAATAATTCTTAATATTCACCATTAAAGCTTTTTGGAGAAAGTAGCGAAATTATTAATTTCTTTTTAGTTCCTTTATGTTACTTCTGGACCTGTCCAATACGATGCTGTTTAGTTTGGCACTGATATCTTCAGAAAACGACCCGTTTCAGGGGGATTTATTTATCCCTGAAGAGCGAGCGTAGCGTGCGGGAGTTGAAATCTGGGCTCTAATAAAGCTTATCCCCATGAATAAAGCCCCTTTTTAACTGTAATGTGGCGATGGGAGTGCGCTTATATCGTGATCACATAAACCTCCCGAAAAAGGCCATGCCCCTGTATAATAGGAGCGTTGCCAAATTACTGATGAAATGGTTAGTTAAAATATAACGTTTCGGATTATATCACATTGTATAAATGGATATAGTAGTTTACTTAGAGTTTGGATTTTATTTAGCTTCAATTCATCAATAAATATTTATAATAAATTAACTTATATAAGTAATATATACAAATGTACAATGATAAAAAAAAAAAAAAAAATAGATAAAGCTATTGCTATGTTACTTCTAGGTGTAGCTTATTTCGGGAGACTGTGTAAACATAAAATAAGCGAACTTCCATCAAGTCTTTTTCAGTTAAAAGGGGTTTGATCAGCTTTATTCGACTCCAGCTCGAAAGCTAGTGCCAAAAATAGAATAAAAGGAGACAATTTATTATTTATCAGTGAATGCAATATAAAAATGAAATTGACAAAAAAGAAACTTTTGAGCTGGAGATGATATGAGTGAGGTGTGCCCTAGGTGCAGCTAGAAGAGGGAGGGAGGTGGGCGGAGGCAGGGAGATGATTGGCTGAGGCAGGCCACGCCCACCCCGAGGCCCGGTGGTGGAGGGAGCTTCCCCTCAGAGTCAGCTTAGTGAGTGCCGGGTGTTATGGTAAGATGTGGTCGCCACTCGTGGTGCTCGCCGGCCTGCTCGCCCTCGGCACCCTCGCCCACGTTCAGAGCCGGGCCCGACCTGGTCGCGGTCGCGGAAGCAACTGGTGGTAAGTAGTCATCACTTATATATTCTATCCTCCTGCCCTTCTGTCTGTCTACACAAAGCGTATCTTCCAAGACCTCTCAGAAAGGAAGAGTGTGCCTTGAAAAATGTGGTTATCAAGGCGGTTTTCTAGAGCCTTCCCTTATCTGCTATCACCTTTAAAGAATGAAATCATTAGTTTGCTTTATGATGAAACATGAAGGAAAAAAAAAAAAAAGATTATAAGAAAATATCAACTCCCAACTCATTTCATTTAATATATTCTAAGAATTACTTCAAAACATTGTTAATATCCATTTTAATGATATATAGAATAATATAATTCAAATGACATTCATGTAATTTCATTGAAATCCAAAAGATTATCAATTTGGTAATATAAAAGACACAAAGAGGAAAGTTTTGAAAAATGATTTTTTTATAAATATTTAAAAAAGTTACTGTAAATGTTTATAATTTTTATTTACTTAATAGATATAGAATAGAAATATATTTTATTTACTTAAACGATATCGAAAGTTTTTAAATGAAACGAACACAATAAAGCAATTTATGGGAGGATATATTTGTTGCTTCAACTGTAGACTCAATACGCAGTGGGAATCAAAAGACTTCTTACGACAGTAATAAAATATTGATATAAATAATTCGTAATTAATTTACCCTTTAGAGTTCCTAAACACTATATAATATATTAAATCATGATTTTGAGGATTGATAATGAAAATAGTAATTCAAAAGATGTATTGTTTTATGTATTTTAAAATCAGCCCAACAATGTGCGCTATGTATATGGGATATTAATTAATCAAATTTTATATCAAAATACATAAATGACACAACTGTAGCTAAAAGTTTGTTTTCGCTTAATCAGAATTTCCTTTTTTTTCAATGTGTATTGTAAAATTAAATTTTTTCTTATAAGCGCCAAATATGTATTGAATATATTTCCAGTTGTATTGAATAGGTTTCCAGGCTTGCACTGTTATATATGTATATTAATCTAAAAAACCATTAATGCATTGAAGTTAATACATGACATTTAATCTTTTTCCGTAACATATAGATCATTAATTTTAAAAACTGAATAAATGAAAATATCATCGACTAATTTGTTTTTAGTTGAACGGTTTAAGAATTAAATCGTCTGGGAAATCAGTGTTGCCATTTTAAAAATTAAATTCATTTTTCTTTAATGTATGTGTTTTAAAAATATTTTATAAGCTAATTGAGAAAAAATATATTTATATATTTCAATCATAACAATACTCGCTATAAAACTAATATAGACTTGTCCATAACATTTATTTTTATATAAAAAAATCTATTGTATTTCAATTGTGATAATAGTTCTCATAAGCTAATCACATAAATACCTATATACATAATTAATTATATTCAATGATTGCTAATTGTTTTTAAATTATAAATTATAAATTTTTGCTGTAGTCATTTTTTTTATCAAAGTATTAGATTTATGAATAATATTTTAAAATCATTGAAATATTGTTAGTCGTTAAAATAATTACATTAGAATTTCACGGGGATGTGTAGCCGTATATTTTTGATACTGGTTTATATTGTTAGGTAGGTACATATTTCGAACTGCCACTTAATTAAAACGGTTTTTGTTCCAAATCATAATTTATGGTTTAAAAAAATTCAATGTTTCATTTTTTTTTTTTTTTTGCCATAAGTACCTAAATTATGATACTACAAATAAATATTTTATCTATATTGTAAATCATAATTTTGAGTTCGTACGACTAATAAAGCCTAAATGAAGCTGTAGGCGAGTCCACAATGTATAAGATTCATTTATCACTAAAGAAATTCATTAACTCATCAATTGTTATAGCCGCCGTGCGTTGATTGACAGATTAGATTAAGCTGTTCGTATAATATGTATTAATCCATGATGAACACACACCCGATACTAAATACTATTATTATTTTTATTCATTATTTCAGAAACAGTATTTAATAATTTAAACTTGAATAATTTTTTACAATTAACAATAATTTCATAATGTAATGAATCCTTTTAAATCTGAACTGTCGTAAACATTGAATTTAGAGATAGGAAATAATTAATTGTCAGTATAGTAATTTGTAGATTTATCTGAAAGATAATATGAAAATCGTAGCGAATAAAGGCCGCTCGCTATGACGGCATAGTTTTTATCGACTTATCCTCAGCGGAGAACTTCCGAACTTGTTTCTTGGGTTGCGTGTTTAGATGGTACACTTCAGTATATAAAAAAAGAAATTTTCAACTCACACACACATAATGTATATATACATAAGTTGGCTTCTAAATAAATTGGACAAATTTAAACAAAAAAAAAAAAAAACAATCTCCTAGAAATTAACCGTAATAATAGATGTAAGTGTAATCCAATAATTGATCTTAAAGCAAAATTCATATCCAATGGTCTAAGTTACGTGAATTTTTTTTTTAATTTAAAGAAGAAGATATCGTTTATTTCGCGATGACTTTGATTCAAAACTTGGAAAGTTATGAAATATTCCTGGTGTTTCCTTGGTAAAAATGTCATTCAAGAAATATTGAAATAAAACAATTCTTTTAGTTATTATAGCTTCGATTAGAATAATGAACGGTATATGAAGTGTTTAATAAATGGGCATATTATGTTGTTTAAATGTAGCGCAACATATATGGACAAAATGAATTAGTTACCGTCGAGGTAATGCATTGATAAGGACAAGGTTGAACTGGCGCATATGGAATCGTCACTCCATAAAGTTGGTGGTATCTCGACAACCTCAACAGCGTTGTAGGTTTTTTTTTTTTTAAAAAAAGGAGAAAATCGGTTATCTAACAGAGGTAATATTTAATTTTCCTTTTAATTTTTTAAATCCTCTACACCCTGCAGTACTTTAGGTTTTTAGTGCCTTAATTAATTAATAAACTAATAAATGGTCTACTGTTTAATAATGGAGAAATAAATACGGATTTAACATATGTTAATGTATATATGTTTAATACCTACTTACAACGATGTTTCGCGTAAAACGATCTAAAAGGGAAGAGCTTTTTTTTTTCTCATTCCGATTAAAAAATAAATGTACGTAACATATACTAAATAATCGTGAACAAAGTTTTTCTGGAATGAAAAATACGAACATAATTGAGAAGTGTTGTATTTAAACTTCTTTCTTTCTTAAGGTCCTTTTTTACTCTTTCATTCCTTTTCCAAACTACCATTTTCCTCTTGCCTAATTTTTCGATAATTTCGGGACTAAGGAATACCGTTTCACAATTGCGAATTTGCAAAATGACTACAGTGTCAATAAACACACACACACATACACACACACACACACACACACACACACACACACACACACACACACACACACACACACACACACACACACACACACACACACACACACACACACACACACACACTCACACACACATATATACCCAAAGTCTCAGCTTCATAAAAAAAGTTAGCTACGTGAACAAACATTTAAATTTAAAAAGCAAGCAAACTAAAAGAAACTTATTGAACATATATAATGGTATTAAAAAAATAATTTTTTCTCTTAATATTTTTTTGTTTTTGTACTTATTAGCTTTATTAACCAACTTGCTAAAAGCTTATTTATTTTGAATATTGAAATGAAATACGAATATTGCGTTAAGTATTTGGTTGAATTGATTAATTATATTATGATGTTTAATGATTTGTATTGCTTTAGAGCAGCACTCAGACAGAGCAGCATACAGAATTCATCCATTTTTTTTTTTTTAATTTAGATTAAAAATTTTTTGAAGCGATAAAAACAAATTTTTATATAGCTTTGTTATACCCCTCGGGTGTAACAAATGGTAAAATGGTAAAATAACTAATATGTAAAAATCGTGTATTTTTAATATTTGACACATGTGTTTTTCCACCTATAAAATTTTCACGGTTGCAAATTTATATTGCAAAATTATATCTTTGACTGCTAAGTGTGTGTGTAAAGTCCAAATTGAATAATTATTTTTTAAACTGTTTGCACATGAGATATATAACACTTTATAGGCGACACCTCGATGAATAAATTTAAGCATTCAAGATGCTGCTAACCGTGTAAAGTGCTAAATAAACTATTTGTGTTAAAAGTCTGGAAAGTCAAGTGCAAGAAAATTAAAAAATAATTTTAATTTGGATTTAAAACACTTTACGCTGCAGACAGAGATATATTTTCGAACAATTATATATTTTTAAAAATGACGAGCTTGGTGACCTTCCAGGCGATTCAAAACCCTGGGCCTTATTAAGACTATTACCTGGAACATTAAAGGATTTTTCTCCAAAAAAAAAAATAAATTAAATATTTCAAACATAGGAACTGTTTTCATGAAAAGATGGGTTTTTGTAGATTCTCTAGTTTACCATGAATCCGATGGTATTATGTATTACAAAGATCTATAGGGCCCGCTCTTAGGAATAATGGTATGGTATCTCATAAGTTATACATTATTGCTAATGTGATATCCATATGGTGAGTCGAATAAGGGTAAGGCTTAATCCGGGACGTTGGAAGTTTACAAATTGTCCTTTAGACGAGACAGGGAAGGGCGGAGAGAGTATTTGTAACTTTATAGGGTTCCCGGAGGGGATTTATCCGGAAGGATTAGCATTCAATAAGGACATAAACTAGTTGGTCGCGTCAGGCTCCATAGGGTAGCGGCATTAATTAAAATTAACCAGAGTCATCTAACAGACAATGGGGCTACCGTACCTCACCATTATATCCCCCCCCTCCTGTCTTTGTCATTCCCCTTTTATAGCCTATAAATAAGTATAAAAATAATAACTCGGAACGATGACCGCACAAAAAATAAATTTGAAATCACCCATTTCTTTCCAAGAGTAGATAAATAATATGAATTTGCGGTGTTTCTTTCTATTTCTATGTTAATACATGTCAAAAATTAATGATTGTTAAATCTAAAAATTATTTTCGGGAACCCTATATATTTTAGAAAATTAAAAACTAAATCATCTCCAATTTTTAATTTTTTTTATTACCTATTACATTTCATTTATCAAGAATATGTATAAAAATTATTCAAAATTTTATTTTACATGATATTATTCAAACACCAATAATTTAGTGTGAATTTTCACACTTCTGAAGTGTATATAGAAAATTATATAGAAAAAAAACCTAGGAAAAAAATCAAAACGTCATTGAGTAAAGGAAACTGCGCATTAATAAAAAAAGTATCCATAATGTTATAAATGTTATAACAATGAATATATCATATATTAGGACATTACATACATTACAATCTGCGATAACTTATTTATCATTAATTATTAAGGGCTAACGAATATAATTTAATAAATTACAGGGGTACATTTACCCGTTATTACGATTTCCTTAATGGAATGAAATATTAAAAACTCATAATCAGAGCCAAGTAGTATGAATATAAAAATTATATGTCTTATAGTATAACGATAAGTAACGAATTAAAATATTTATAAAAAAAATTAAACCGACTTCGAAACCTAGGAACCAGTAAAACTAAATTCACTGAAAAGTATGAAATAATTACCTTCTGATTTTTATGAATACACAGCAAAATTGAAAATGGTATAGAAAGTGGAAAAATGCAATAAGACGAATAATTTTATTTTGATTTGTACAAATACACACTAATTGTTAATAAAAATTATTAAATTAAAATATTAAATACTATGTTAAATACAACACAATCTTTTCGGAGGCGGCGCAAAATAGAAATGACATGTTACGTGATGACGTCATGAGAAGATTTTCATAATGTCTAGTGTTAAAAATTTTAAATTTTGCTCCGCCTCCGAAAAGATTGTGTTGTATTTAACATAGTATTTAATATTTTAATTTAATAATTTTTATTAACAATTAGTGTGTATTAGTACAAATCAAAATAAAATTATCCGCCTTATTGCATTTTCCCACTTTTTTTACCATTTTCAATTTTGCTGTGTATTCATAAAAATCAGAAGGTAATTATTTCATACTTTTCAGGGAATTTAGTTTTACTGGTTCCTAGGTTTCGAAGTCGGTTTAATTTTTTTTATAAAATGTTTTTTATTTCATACTTTTTAGTTGGAGAAGATAACAAATGTAGAAAACTGTACGTTGGTTTAAAAAAAAATTTCGAAATCTTTTTACGCTCTAACACGTTCGTCTTTCCCGGGCCTTTTTATTATTATATTTTAATACTATAAGGTGTTACAAATAGTCTAAGATAGACGTATAGTGTGCTGTGTGTTAGCAACCCAATGTAGTTGGGCAGCATCTCTTTTATGATGAATAAAGTGTTTCTCTCTCTATATAAACAGTCACCTTTTCAATTTTATGAATATACACAGAAAAGTGGCAAAGCGGTGCTTGTATTATACAACATTCAACATACTACGTTTTATGGTTAAAAATTGATTTTTTTATTTTTTTAAAGATCAATGTTCCATTGGGAAGGGAACACATAAAATGTTTTTCCACCATGACAATATTTTTCCTTTGCTAAATATTGTCGTCAGTACTTGTCATTTACATACATCATCAGTGTTCCGAGATGTGTTGAGTTAAACATACATAAATACATAAATCCGGCCATTCCAAGATGAAGTCACTGAACAGTCGAGATTTTGGCCGGTTTTGGACAAGATATCGGTAATGGACAATCGATGAGGATGGTAATATGACCTATAATACTCGAAAATTGGAAAGTAATTTTGGAATTATGATCGCTTGAATATCCTTCTGAAAACTATGGCGATATTCAAGCGAAAACTCCGGTATGGACAGTTAATATTGCTTTAGTTAAATCGATCGCTGGAAAAGTAGTGATTAAACAACATCATTGGATAGAAGTCCCAGCAAAAAAGGTGCAGCCATAATATTGATCGATATCAAAAAGACTGCCCCGCTAGGATAGAAGCAACAGGGTTTGGGACTTATTTTATGGTTAATTTATTATTAGGAAGGATATTACTACACTACTGATTTGATTCAAAAGGTTGAGTCAATTATGTTCGTAATTCCTTTCGATGAATTTTTGACTAAATGTATTACCGAAGTACTATAAATTATATCCTGCGTAATAAAATATTATTCAGAAAATAAATTTCTAAACACTGTTGCTTCAATTCTAGTGGCTGCCAAATTTTTGCTGAGGGGACTTTCATACAATGAGATTGTTTTCTGGGAGATATCAAGTTTTATTTTGCAGTTTTTATTGATGGATGAACATCAGCAAAAGCCTCAATAGTTGTCGAAACAAAATTAGAAACCGATAATTGTAATCCGGATAACAAAATAGAAGTGTCCCCCATGAAGAATCGGAACAAGATCTCCAACAAGATATTCAACAGTGACCGAGTGTATCCGGAAGAAGACAGAGGTACTCGTATCTGAATCCTTTGTTAAGTCAACTGAACAGAAGCTTTTTCAGGAATTATTGCCTTCTTTTTTAATGTGCATAGCAAGTAAAAGGCAGAAATCAAAATGTAATTTAAATCAATAACGGCTACGGTTTTAAATTTAAACGAACCTTCAGTAACTTGAAGAAGTCTTAAATTCTGCATTAAAACTGTTATCAATACTCAGTATTTCTTGGAATTCCACGAATTTTGTGGTCTTATGATTATGGTGTCCAACCGTCGATTAGATCTAAATTAAGAAGGTTTACGGTTATCGGTGAATATATATATCTAATATTTATGCTAATATCGCTACAGAAAACGACAGCGATATTATATATCTTTATTTAAATCCATTGTTGAAAAATTAGTTGAGGTTATGTATAGGTTTGTTCCAACAAGCACTTAAAACACATCGATAACCAACAGACTGCTCATGTTCTCCCCCGACTCTTTTTATTCTGAATTTGATTGGTTGGTTTTCCCATTAGATTCATCCAGCAGTAAAACAATATTGAGATTTGTTAGTTATCAATTAGTTTTAATAGCTTGTTGGAGCATACCTTATGTTACATATGCCATATGTTTTTCCAATAAGTAAACATTTCGAGCGATAATTAAATAATTATTTTCATGTTTTTCCCGATAACTTTTTAAATAAATTAAGAACCCAAAAAGGTATCAATGGGACCACCTTGGGAACATACTCTACAAGATGCAAAAGGTTTCGTTCCAATTGGTCCATCCATCTCTGAGTAATCGGTAAACATACATAGAAAAAAAAAAAAAAAAAAAAGCACAAAAAAAAAAGTCACATACGTATCGAATAGAGTAACCTCCTCTTTCGTTCGAAGTTGGTTAATAAAGAGATGTATTTTTATAGTAATAAATGTTTAGTTTATTTTGATAATATTAAAAGATTTAATTTTTTGTTTTTTGGGGGTTATTAAGAATATTCTTGGAACATCGTAAGTAGTAGAGCTATATAAATAATACCTACATTACATTTATTTTAGGTATATTCAACCGTTTAGATAATAGTTAACCGTTCTCTTATGGCATCTTATCTTATGGCATGAGTAAATGTGGAATATACATGGCTGCTATTTAATTGTATGTTCAGTTCAATAATATTTAATACTATAACGCTAATGATTTTTTGATTCACTATCCAAGGGCGCTCCGTTATTTCATTCCAGGATTAAATGTAAAATTACAGATTTCTATGGTAATCAAAGTTGTGCAATAGGTATTGTTGCTTTGAAGGTTTTTAAACTAAAGTTTAAAGGGTTCGGAATTCTTTGTGCATGCACTAAATTTTAAAAATTCGTAGATATTATACCGCGTTTCAAAATTTATTAATTATATTTTGAAACTTCGGTATTGGATAATAATAAGTCGAATAACAATCATATGTGTGGGCCTTAGAAAATCAGGGGTCTCAGTAAGATTTAAAAAAAAAATCTAGATGCGGTGTATGGTAGGAAAATTGCGACTCTTTTGATTGGTAAAGAGATCAATGTGGATTTAAAAACAGTGATAAATTAAAATAATTAACTTTGTTTAAACATGTGTGTCGAAATTCTTTTTATTTGTATAAAACGGTAAACAATAAATAATCCGCCCCTCACCCCATACATGATAATATTTACGTAGAAAACCCGAGAACGAGATGCTTTTTAAATTTCGTTGAAATCGAATAAAATGGTAAAAAGTTAATAATTATCACCACAAGGTTTCAGATAATTATGTTTTAATACTTATTCTGCTATTCGGGAAGAAGTCAAATTAATTGGTTAAAGATCATAAAAAGTGGCCTTGATTTATAAACGGTGTAAAAATGAATAAATTGTGTCATAACACGACTTTGTTTTTATGCCCAATTTTTGTCCATATTCAGTGTACCCAAGTCCTCTATATGAGTAATATTGTAACTCACAGGTTATATAATCAAAGATGATTTGCGATTTTTTTTTTTGGAAGCTTAAGACCGTTTTTTGTTCGAAATTCACTTGATCACAACATAAGATATAACGACGGGATCTCCTTACCTACGTGCACTATACAATGACACAATTGCATGAGGATCTGATACAGGTTTGGGTTCTTGGGGAAAAGACTCATTCGAGGAGATCACTCATGCAGATACACGGGCCAGAGCCTGTAGTGTAGACATGTTCTGAATTAATGGATTTCTCTGGCCTTGTTGTTTTAGCAAAATGGTCTGACATTATAGAGGTGGGTGTGTGCTACCATCTATGCTACTATGAAGGACGTTAATAACGGCTTTCCGTTTGGTACACTCTGAGTCTCATTGAGTCAATTCTCGCCAGTGTTATATAACTTAGTTAATACAGACTTGAATGGTATGATCGTTAAAACTGTTGACGTCTCGCGATCAGGCTGTCTGATCAGACAACTTATATGCATGTAAACATGTATAAAGCTTATACTTCATTTTCTTTCCGAAACAAATGTCACAAATTACATCTTTTTTATTTTATTTTTTTAACGCTTTTACCATTGTAAAAATTAATCTTAAAATAAATTACTGAAGTCGCATGGAAGCTTCTCCATTATTACAATTATTGAATGATCAAGTTAATATTGGACGTTTTCAACACCCTAAATATGTACTCATTTATCATCAAAGCAGAGTTAGATTAGAAAAAAAAATCGTTTAAATTAGTTTCTCAGTTAAATAAATGAAAATTAAATAATATACTTCCATAATAATTTATATTATTCTACATACAGTAATTGTTATGTCGTCAAAATTGATAGGGCCTAATTTTGTTCTGATGTCATATATTAAAAACGAAATTCAATATTTAGTAGTTTAAAATACAAGTGATATAGTGTTTCAAATTAGATTAACTTGGACAATAACATTACTGGCGTATTTATTTTTTTCATATTTATTGATATTCGTTGGCATTTATAAAAATATATTACTTTATAAAATGTAACATAATTACCATCTTGATAATAAAAATCACAAAATAAAAACTCATGTTATAAGAAGTGGGATTAACACGTTAACTGCGACGAGGGGTCATTTGACCCCTTGCGGTGACTTCCATTACTGCGAGCCATTAAACGTGTATTTGTCGTTAACTGCGAAGCTTGTCACGCATGCTGTTTTAATATTTTTCAGATTTTTTATTTTTTTTTTATAATGCACTAATTAATACTAATTATATATCGAAAAAAAATGTTAGGGGTCACTTGACCCCTTGTCGCATTATAGTTTAAATGTTTTCCTTACTGCGGCAAGGGGTCAAATGACCCCTAACATTTTTTTTCGATATATAATTAGTATGCTCATTAACTTGCTCTTTTAATGCTCATTAAACTTCATCTTACTATTGTTTTGGCATATTATATAAAATATTAATGAATATGTAAATAAAAAATATTTTTTCTATTCTAAAATATATTTTTCTAATGTTTGAAAGCTGTGAAAGCGGCAGTAATTTATTGTGAATCACATTTATCTAAGGGTGAATCACAGATTCCCCTTCTTTTCTTGTTCTTTGACTGATTCTACTTAGTATTGTTGACACCTGAGCTCTGGTTTATTTGTCTCGTCTGGATTCAGTAAATAATTTCGAAGAAGGTCCGGACCACTGTGACGACTGTGCCGACAAACCGTCTCTTTGTTTGCAATGCTTCAATGATAAACATTATAAAATGTAGTTTTCACATGTTATTTCTATTTAAATAATTTAATTAGTAATATTTAAGTTTATTTTTTTAAATATATAAAAGGTACACCTATGTTCATTTATTTATAATAAAAACATACTTTTGGTTTTATTTTTTATATCTGAATTCTTCCTTTCATGAATTATATAAGCTGAAAATTAAGAAAATTGAAACCATATAGCAAACATTTTATGATTAAACGTAAAAGGAAAGAAAAAAATTACTGTTAGTATAACACAGATGTAGTGGAAAAAATAAGTAATAAAAAATATATTCAGAGGCAACAGAATTCAACCCTGCTTCTGTTACGAATTCTTGTATGTCAGGTATTTGTAAAAAAAATGGATTTCACTTTAAAACATTCATCAATGTTTACAGAGAGTTAATTTTAATGTCTAAGGGACAAGGGGTCAATCAGCCCCTTGACGCAGTTTAGCGGTGTGGTAGCAAGGGGTCATTTGACCCCTCGTCGCAGTTAACGAAAATCCCAGTTTATTTGTTTCGCAGCTAACGTGTTAAAAACATTTGAATTATTAAAAAAACGTAAAATGATGCAGAAATCATACATTGTTTCATTTTAAAATATCGTAATCATTATTCGAATTCATTGCTTCTTATCTTTTTTCTTATAAATGAGGACTTAATATATTCTATGTACCTCTTCTCGGTATGATATTTTTAAGGAGAATTTCATAGACGGGATGGGTCAAAATGGTCTCTGAAATAGTCGTAGATCAGCCGGAATATTGTACACGCGGCAGGATACTTAGTGGAACAATACGGAAAAAAAAATCAGTGAACGAATTGCTATCTTCTAAAAGATCGCAGTAATGCGACTAGAGAAGTTTAGATACGTAAGGAAAAGGGTGGGTCCGCAAATCCCAAAAGTGACCCTGGATTTGATCACTAAAGGAAGAAGAGGAAGGTCGCCCAAGAATTTTCCAAGATTCACCAAAGCTTGATCTCACTAGCTTTGGATAGGAGGCTCCTGGATGTAATTTTAAAATCATATTTTGATTAGCTAAAACATAAGCGTTGAGTTAATTCTCATTACAAAAAAATCTTTAATCCTTTGAAATTTACTACATATTTACGATTAGATAAAAACAAAAACAAAAATGCATATTATAAGAGTTATAATTAAGATCTTAAAAACTTTTAAAATGCCGTTTAATTTTAACGAGCATTGACACCTTGAACATAAGAAGGAAGAAAAAAACCGATTATTAATTAGCACTTATAAGGAGTATCTAAATTTTAAAACGAAGTCGATTAGCAAAGCTGTTTACTTTTCTATAAAAAAGGCTGGTTGCATGAGGCATGCACAGAAATGACTTAATGCTTCGAGAGAAACAGGGATCCACTTAACCTTCTCACGGGTATTGTTCTTAATTTCTTCATTTATGAAAAGTATGGGATGACTTAATTTCGGGTTCTTTGATCGCATTTATGAAAGCGATTTTTTTCAAAGTGGTTTAAAAACAATTAAAAAAAGGTGTTTTTTGCGTGTTTTATTTTTTTTAAGATTCGTAATAATGATTGATAACTGAGATATTATTTCTGAATAATTTTATATAGGTTGAAATATTTCTGGTTAACAATTAGCAAACTCCCCCCCCCCCCCCTCACCGCCCACTCAGAATCAACACTTAATTCCAAATTTATAATGTTTATATTTAATTATTGTCTTGTTTTTTCTGAGGACGCGGTCATGGACGAACTGATAATTCAAATAAACTGTATGATTGTTCTCGAACTTTAATCACCATATAAATATTTTTGTTTATAATAAATGAATAAAAATATTTAAGTACCACATGACCTCAAACTTGTTGATTGTAGCTTAAAAAATAAAATATGATGTAATTGTAGAATAAAATAAAATTCTAGAAAAAAACAAATGTTCTGTTAATGATAGAAACACTACACCATCTTCTTAGTTAATTATTTTGTGAGTGTGGCAGATTGTATTATTTCTTTTCAATAAAATAATTTATTAATAAAAAAAAATATTTTGTATCATAGACAAAATATTTTAATTTTAAAATATATCAAAATACATAAAACAGGTTGAATATATAAAAATACAAAAAAAAAATCCTTGGATAATTATGTATTAAAATTATCATTAATTTTAAACGAGTACTGAGGTTAAATTATCTCAATTCGGTGAATTCCAACTAGCACGCCTGAAACCTGTCACACATTCCAGTAATAGTTGCGTCTGTCATGTAGATCTGAGAACTATGGTAGAAGAATTAGTGCTTGAAAAGTTCATTAATGATTGTGAAAAAGAACAAAAAAAAAAAAAAAAGAACGTAGAAGTCGGACGAATGAAAATGAGATATAGGACCACACGCAGTGGTGGTGGTTTGGTTTTAGTTATTGTCAAGACAAAAGGAGAGAGACAATCGGAAACCATTAACTGTAACAATCCTCCAGCTCATTGTCAGTTCGGGATCCAACTGACTCCTATCTCTAATCGGCCTCTGTCTTCGGCAAATAATAAATCACTCCAGTTCCTTATCGGCACGGTTCACTATCATTAGATTTATATTAACTCTGTTTTGAATTTGCTAGACATGTTGGAAACACACGCCTTCTCAAAAAGCAAATACCAGAGGGGAAGTGGGGCAAGTGCATCATGTGGATTGCAAAGTTTAAATTCATCTGAGCAAAAAAAAAAACAACAAAAAAACAGCTATCAATGCAAGGATAATGTTTTTTGATGCACTTTAAACCTTGAACTCTGTTATCTTTAGCAGAATACCTAGTTAATTTTTCTAAAAATTACTGTCAGAGGGAAAGAAAAACCAAAGAACCAAGTAATTTTAAGTTCAGCTTACGCCGGGATTGAATAAAAACACTACAGTATAGAGTATTGAAAGTTTATTGAGATACCTAGAACAAAAGTAAAGAACTCAAAAATGACGGATAACTTTGATGATATTTAACTCTCTCATCCTTACACCAAACCTAAACAACATGAAGTGTCTAAGTAAGGTTACCTCTTGTAATAGAGTGCTATAGGAAAATTGGAAAGTATGAATGTTGCACTTAAGGCTAATTAATGGAAAAAAAAAAGAAAGAAGAAAACAACACATAATAAGAAATAACTGACCGAGGAACTTGCCCACTTTACCTTCTTATAAATACAAAATAAGAGAAACTATCATATCAATGCTCGAGGATATCTAAATTACAGCCAGTGTTCATCTTCTGAGAAAAAAAAAATATACTATTCTTTTTTTTTTTTTTAAAAGCTATCGATCCGTATGGTATATGGCCATTCTAAAGGTACTATTATAACAATTGATAATTTGGATAATGAATGTGATAATATTACATTATTCAATATAATATAGAAGCTTGTTGTTGGTAAATAGATTTTTTTTTTTGAAAAAACAAATACAGTGTATAGTAAACAGTACCAATGTGCCTGCGTGTAGACAGACAATGCTTTCCCTTTTTATTACTATTATACTTGTTGTAACCTAAAGGAGAATAGAAGGTCCCAGCGGACCTGACCAGTACTAAAGGGACTGGTGTTTCAGGGGTATTGCCAAAGCAGGGGAGCCCAATAACCTGGTCCCGATGTCACCCACCATGGTCTACATGGATCCCACAGCGCAGTCCTCCCTGAGGAGGAAGCAGCGGAGGCTAGTCCGGGAGAACCCGGGCGTCATTATGGCCATCATCAAGGGCGCCAATCAGGCCATCCATGAGTGCCAGTACCAGTTCAGGAACAGGAGGTGGAACTGCTCAACCAGAAACTTCCTCAGGGGGAAGAACCTCTTTGGAAAGATAGTAGATCGAGGTAAGGAAAAACTCTTGTTTTAATATCTTTCAGATTATTCAGTCTTCCAGCAAAAACTGAAAAACAGCTATTAGTGGTGATGACAGATCTGTTCACAAGGATTAACGTATATTGCAGATATAGGTATATTTTTATAAAGTCTGAATTGCAGGGCATTCACTTTCTACTTTTTATTTTAGAAGGTATCGTGTCAGGTATTACATAAAAGCCCCATGTTTACCCGACCCAAATATGATTTATATGTAAATAATCGCTTGTGTAAATGATGGTGATTTACTACACTTCCGATATGCTAATGCGAGGTGATCCGATAAGAGGTAACACCTGTACTCAGACTTACCAGCTCACTGCTTTCAAAGATAGCATTATATATTCCATTAAAGAAAATATAGCCAGGACCGTATTAAAATAATACAAGTTGAATTCCTAGAACATAACGTTGTTTATCGACGGTCTGAAGGTCATATAAACCTATAAAGGTCTTAATTAAGCAGTTTATAAGCCGAAGTGTAGCTAGAGATTTATTTTCGTACATGGAAAATCACTATTTATTATAGGCGTATAGCAGTATAAGTATAGTAATTCATTCGCTACTCCCCAAAGATTATAGCTTTTACAGCCCTATCTGATCAGTTTTAATACCGTGTCTAAGTTGGATTAGAAATGGATAACAAAAGCTATCTTACATCTGCACCGCTATGGCTGTATGCAAGGGACAGTTTTGCCCCATTTGTAAAATCAACCTTGAAGTTTAGTCATTATCTGAGTTGCTTTTTGTGTTTATCGATGTCTATCCTTCGTGAGTCACCCAGCCTCAGTGTTTGTGCTAGGCTACACCTGTCCGGATCGGGATCGGACGGACAAATTGTAGCCTATTTGTCGAGGTGTGGCAACCGCTAGAACTGGATGACGTTGCTAGCTCACCAACACAGGCGCCATTCATCCACAGGAAAACAATGAGTTGTACATATCTCGGATGACCTCTCCCGTCCAGGGTGGGGCAATGCTCTGTCTACACTTTCAGCTTGTTCGGTCCTGCTCTTAGAAATTAGATCGCACTGGGGAAGTTCAAATCGGTTCTTCATTTAGGACGAGCTGGATGACAATGGTCAACGAAATTTCACTTCTTATTTGCCTTTTGAATGAAATGGGTATTCTCTTATTAATTTATATCGCTGAATAGTAATAAGCAACTTAAATCGGAAATTTAGCGCAACTGTAGTAGCACTGGCCAGCAAAAAAAAAGGCCACATGCAAGTAGACCATCATTTTGGGTGTATTCGAGAGTGTTGAATCCGAATCTGGGAACTGTATCATGCTTACTTTTTAATGACCGTTTTAATAAAATAGCGTTGAAGACCTGCTTTATTTAATGATAAATGTTAAAAATAGCTTTGATCCTTAAGAATTGTTATTAAGTCGGACTAACATCATTGTTTATGTTTAGAGATGCTAGAATGAAATGATGATAGAAATCGAATATGAACTG
This sequence comes from Aelia acuminata, assembly GCA_911387785.2. Taxonomy (NCBI): domain Eukaryota; kingdom Metazoa; phylum Arthropoda; class Insecta; order Hemiptera; family Pentatomidae; genus Aelia; species Aelia acuminata. The sequence goes on along the minus strand of OU426978.1, from coordinate 128,956,938 downwards.
GTTGTTTTGATAAAGGGCATCAAGCAAAACTGCTGAAAATGACATCATTGATGCATGCAAATAATTGAAAATAAAATATCGAATTCTGCTTATGGATGATTGTTCATCATTTATTTTTCATTAGCCTATGGGAAAAAATATTGTTTTGAAATCAAACCATATGTTACCAGGAATAAAAACTGGAATCCAAATCAACAAACATTTTTTTCTGGAAACGCATACCCGGGATAACTTTAAGGAATGCATTATCCCATATGGATTATGTAAAACTAAGCCATGAAGAACTGGCTCGTTGATAAATGCAGACACTAAGGTCAACTGGTGCAGACGGAGGAAGCCCCATGGGGAGGACAATGGCTGTAATGGCTGTGTAATAGCTGCAAACGGGGATATCTGATCAGAGTGGATTAGCCCTACTGCTGCACAATGGTCGGACATCCAGCTGCTGTCCGGTAACCCGAGATATCATCGAGTCCGCTTCACTTTTTCTAACAAATATCTCACCCCTGCTTACTCCTGCCGTTAGCCTCTTTATCCCACGGAGCACCTGGTCCAACTTGTCATCGCCTTGTCCTCGTCCAAGAATGGTAATTAAAAAGTACTGGAAATTCGGAATAAAAAGTGCGGAAAATTATCAGAAGCACGAATTCAAGAGCTGGTGTCAAGAAATCTAATATTTATGAGTCATGTTATCATTTAACAAAAATTAGGATGTTAATCAAACATCTGGTCAAGGTTGTCCATAAATATATGTATTTTGAAGAATTTAGGAAATTTTAGGTGATAGGTTATGATAACATAACATGAAAACAGTGACGAATTCGTGAGTTCATTTAAGTACTTTTAAATGAAATATTTATAAAAACTTTACTAACTGGAATGGGAAATCATTATTATATATTCTGAAAAACATCAAGAATTGGCCAAAATATTCAAAGATTTTTTTAATAAGTACAGACTATATTAAAAATAATAAATTTTAATTAAAAAAAATGAAAATCTATTCCCTGAGTTTTTATTAGTTTATAAAGTAATGACGTCTATGAAACTAATATAATTACTAGTTATGTAATATAAATTAATCCTCATAAATTTCATAACTAGCAATTTATAGTGTGGGAGAAAAACTGTTTTTTACTTTCACTTACCTATATATGAAATATATAGTAAGTGGAAGTATTGCGATCGTGAAAAATTTCGACTTCCGGTTTTCAACGGAAATACACGTTTTAGGGTCCCCTGAGTCCAATTAACCAAGTCCCGCGAAATGGTCTGTATGTGTGTGTCTGTGTGTGTGTGTGTGTGTGTGTGAACAGACTAGCTCAAAAACTATAAACCGTGCGAACCTGAAATTGGGTATTTAGTGTATGTATATGCTCGCGATGTGACAGCAAAATTTTCATCAAAATTGCTCAAAGGGAGGGGGTACTTTATTTAATATCTTTTTAAGTATTTTTCGATTTTCTCAAAAACGGCTCTAACGATTTTGATTAAACTGAGTATTTGATCTATTTATATGCCCGAGATATGACTATAAAAATTTCATCAAAATTGATCAACCGTGGGGGGTACTTTACTTAATAAATTGTGTCCCGCTTTTATGTGTTTTTTTTTTTATTTACCCAAAAACGGCTTTAATGATTTCGATCAAACTTGGTATTTAGTATATGTATGTGACCGCGATGTGACAGTAAAAAATTCATCAAAATTGATCAATTGGAGGGGGCACTTTACTGAATAAATGTTGTCTCATTTTCACGTGTTTTTTTTTTATTTACTTAAAAACGGTTTTCACGATTTTGATCAAACTGAGTATTTGATGTATTAATATGCCCGAGATATGACTGTAAAAATTTCATCAACATTGATCAAATGGAGGGGGTACTTTACTTAATAAATTTTTTATCATTTTCACCTGTGTTTTAAATTACTCATAAAAGGAAAAAATAAGAAATGAATGTGGAAAGATTTGTGAATTGAAGTGGAAAGATGAAGTGGCAATTAACAAAACACGTCAATTTCTAATCTAAATAAGTTGGTAAGTGAAAGTTGTGTGTTGCGCGCACGCACCAGATTTTTTTATTGTTATTTTTATATCCATATCTATAATAACACAATACGTGAGATGGATATAACTATAAAATTATTACATTCTTAATAACTTAATAAATAAATTTCTTTAAAAATGTTGAATATTCAACATATCGAACAATTATATATTCGACTTAATTACAGAAGAACGAACTATAATTATCTCAAATTTGTTATAATCATAAATTTATTGTGATTTCACTAAATCAAGTGATTTAGAATCACTTTTGTCAGTGATTTAGAATGTACATTATGAGACAGCTGATTAAAAAGTAAATAAAAAAACAAGCGAACTCCAAACTGTACTAAAATAGAAAATTCCGACTCTCCTTCATGATATATAAAAATAATAAGTTATATGATATCTAATCTTGTAACAAATTGGAGTTAATCTCATGCTAAAAGTAACCTTTTATTAATACAAATTTACAACAATATAATAGTATCAATTATACAAAACTATAATACCTAAAAGTAACAATTGATTAACAATCCATTGTTACATCTCTTGATAGAAAATTCACAACAATGCACCATACAAAACAATACGTCCTCTAAAAAACACATGATTGGCAACCAGCTTACACTTCCCTTGGTCGACGACTCTTTTACTGCATAGGAAAAGAGTAAGGAACAAGCTTGGTGCTGTGGAACAGATTCCCTTCTTTTCGTTTCTTTCTACTTCCTAATTCATAAATAGAATTAGAATGTCTTTTCTTTATCATGAATGGTCCACTTCTGATCTCATCTAGCTTATTTCTGTTTAATTTGTTACCATTTGCTACATACACTAAGTCACCTTCTTGAAATTCATATTCTCTTCTGTTCTTGTCTATTCTAATTTTATTTCTTTCAAAACTTTTTTCAGAATTTTTGAAAGCCTCTTCTCTATCCTTTTCTAAATTATTTGCTTGTTTTAGTTGAGAAGGTACTATTTCCGACGTCGTGCCAAATAAAAGATATGCTGGAGTGAATTTGGTTGTACTATGTACTGTATTATTATATTCATCTAAACACTGTTCAGCAATTTTTGTCCATGGTGTATTGCTACCATCTTCATTTAATTTACACCGAATCCTGTTCACCAATGTTTGGTTCAATCGTTCGTTTAAGCCGTTCGATTGAGGATTATCGACTGAGGTATAAACAAGTAAAATACCTTTTTCTTTTAAATATTTTTTTAATTTCAAGGAATTTAATGCTGTGTATTGATCGACCAACAACATTTTTATTTCATAATCTTTAGTCAACGGATTTATTAATTTAATGAAATCCTGAGCATTTTGTTTACTTGAGGTTAAGATCCACGCATGTCTAGTGAAATGATCCACCAGCAAATGCATATATTTCTTAGTGGAACCGTTGCCGCTGAAACCCCCAATGGTGTCAATCGACACAATTTCAAAGGGCTGTTTAGCCGGTCCTAATTTTGATAGTAGACCTATAGCCCGACTTGATCTAGATTTATTTTTCTTACAGATTTCACACGTTTGACAATACTGATTTATTTTATCATCCATGTTTTTAAAATAGTAAAAAGGTCTTAATTTGTTGGCTATATGAGTACTACCAATATGACCATAAAATTTATGTACTTTCTTGATTAAATCTAAACCAAACTTTTCTGATACATAAATTCTTTTCCTACTATTCAAAAGTTTAAAACTGATATCACCATCTTTAACTATCTTCTTGGTCTTTTCTATTTCTTCCTTAATATCTCGTTGATCAGCAATTATCTCTTCCAATTTTATCATATTTACAATTTTTAAACAATCATCGTCATTAGAAAAACTTTCGAGAACAGGATTTCTAGATAAAGTATCAGCCTCAATATTTTCTTTTCCTTCTTTATAAATGATTTTGAAATTGTACTGAGACAAATACAACATCAAATCACCCATCGCTTCATCAGTTCTAGATTTTGATTTTAAGCTTACTAATGGTTTGTGATCTGAGATGACTACAAATTCTCTACCTATCAAATAATATTGCCAAAAAATAATTGCTTCTTTGATGGCCAGGCATTCTAAATACATTATTTCTTTCTTCATCTGTCCTGGAGTTAGCTTCTTTGAAAAATATGTGACGGGATGTAAAATGCCATCTTTTTGTGGTTGTTTTAAAACAGCCCCCAAACCTAAACGGCTCGCATCTACCTCAATTACAACCTCTTTATCCTTATCATAAATGGCTAATATAGGCGTGGAGCATAGGTACCGCTTTATCTCATTAAAACAATTTTCGCATTGTTCACTCCAAATAAATCTAACATTTTTCTTTAATAAATTATGCAGTGGGGCCAAACGCTGTGTACAATGATCAATGAATTTATGATAGAAGTTTATTTTTCCCAACAACTGACGAACCATCTTCCTGTTCTTCGGTCGATTAAACTCTTTAATAGCAACCAGGTTCTCGTTTATCGGACTAACTTTACCATTTTCAATTATATGACCTAAATACTTTATGGAAGGTTTGGCAAAATTACATTTTGATAATTTTAATTTAAAACCTTCTTGTTTAATAGCCTCAAAAAATAATTTAATTTGAATCAAATGGTCATCAAAAGTTTCAGAAAAAATTAGTATGTCATCAATATAATTGACACAAAATTTATCTAAATTGTATTTTCTAATTATTCCTGCTAACACTCTTTGAAATATCGCTGGTGAGTTTTTAAATCCAAAAGGAAGCACCTTCCATTGCCAATGGCCTTTTTGAGTTATAAATGCAGTTTTTTTTCTGTCTTTTTTCCTTAACGGTACTATTATATTGTTGTAAATTTGTATTAATAAAAGGTTACTTTTAGCATGAGATTAACTCCAATTTGTTACAAGATTAGAAATTGATTAACAATCCATTGTTACATCTCTTGATAGAAAATTCACAACAATGCACCATACAAAACAATACGTCCTCTAAAAAACACATGATTGGCAACCAGCTTACAGATATTACATTTTTTTTTTTTTAATTCTGAATCACTCACTTATACATTAACGATTCGACATAGTTCTTCTCATTAAAACTAATACTACTGATGTAATCGGAACGAGTTGTTTGAAAATGATGGGTTGCCGTACTTTTCGTGGATCAATAACTTTCCGTTTAAATGTTCATATTTCACCGTTATATCGAAATGTCCTAAAATCATAACAGAAAGCAAAGGAGACATTTCCTTACTTAGTTGATAAAGTAGGGGGTCGCCTGATCTGGATAGAAGGAAAATAGTCCAGTTTTATGGCAACTGGGGAGCATAGGGAGATAGGAGCGGAAGCATGTGACCTTTAGGCGAAGCAACAACTTGCAGGAGCCTATTCACGTCTCGGCCGGCCATATTTAGGAAAAAAATGAAGGGTTAAGAACACTTTCGAGTATGACCTTTTCAGCCCGAGTAAGTGACTAGGAGTATCGGCAGCCGTGAGGCTACATGCCGATGTCACCTCTCTCCTTATCCGATTCATTTATAATAATCCATAAGATTTTTCCCCTTATCGGTTAGCTTGATTTTTTGCTGACACGAGCAGGAAACATGTGAGGGGAATATCAACAGGTCTTGTATATTATTATCCTCATTAAAATAGTAAGATTTTTATCTAGAGGGATTATGTAAATTCAAAGGCGTCTTTGTGAACTGTTAATCTTCACTGAACAACTTGTTTAGTTAGCAAAGAAACAAATATTATCCATTTTAGTAATAGTAACTATTAAAAAATCTATTATGATTGTACGGAACTGTTGTATTGCGTTGATGCCAGGAAAAATTTTGTAGCGATGCGTAGAAATCTTCTTAAAATATCTGGACTCTCCAAAAAAGCGGCGGTTGCAAGGCTAAGCCCGGAGGCGAGTAGCGATTGTGAGAAGGAGGGAGCTGGCTTCTACCTGGCTATCACTATCATCGCTGTTATTAGCCGTAGATCGGGCACCATCCAAGGGACCATCTGCTGAGGGCCATGTGTTCAGGCCTCCCACTTAAGATAAGGACAGATTTATCTATTCCTAAGTGCTGGACCTCATCTCGCCTCTTTCCCTCTTTTAGAATCACTATTGCAATCGGAGATATCTTCTTTCTGGTTTCACCTATAAAAATCAAACTGAAAATAGGTTGACAGGGGATGGTAATCAAACATAGCAACTGGAAATCAGTAATCTTCCTGAAGGTATTGCAACAAATCTCATTTGTAGGTATTAGAAAAAAAGTAGGTATTAGAAAAAAAGGGCACAACATAATAAGATTTAACTACAAAAGAAGCAAATACAGTATTTGTTTCTAAAAATCTAGAAACAAATACAGGAGAAAAAAGATAAATGTTTGGAAATCTCTCTAAAAATGTTGAACCCAAGAAGCAAGTTGCGCAGTATGACTTTAATGATAGACCACTATTTATTAATAAAGGTATTATGTTCATGGGAAAGAGTTGTCAACGTGGTTTGGAACATACATGGTTTGTTTGTTTGTTTCCATGGTAGCTAAATGAAGTTATTCACAACTAAATAGAGGATTATCAAATCTGACGCGATGGAGTATTTGCTAGCATTCCCATAATATCACAAATAAAAACTTCTAGTAAACATAAAATTATAAACTTTGGTTCCATAATAGATTTATGAATGCTTTAACTGGTTTTAGAGGAATCGTAATCGTTTTCGTTTTCCGGAAAGGAGTAAGAGACAAATATTTAAAATTAAATTTTTAGGATTTATTTAGGCCCCTTAGAAATAGAAATAAACAATAAAGAATCGAAAAGTCCTGAGTTTTTCAAGACAGAATTTTTGTATCCCATAACTTTTGGAACCAAATAAATGTGAAAAAATATGTGCTGTTGCTGAATGGCGTTTACATATTTATCAAAAAACGTCTATTTCGAATTTAAGTAGGTTGGTAAGTTAAAGTTGTGTGTTGCGTGCATCGCACCAGATTTTTAATAAATTATTGAATAATTATTCATATTAATTATGGCGTGAATGTTCTTTAATGATTAATACATTATCATAGTATCCTAGAGCGTTGATTCGCATTCTAAGACTTGCCGGGCTATTATTACATCACATCCGAGCTGACACACCCAGAGGTGTACCGCAAGTCACCCCTTCTCCAGTGGCTGCCACTAAAAAAGGTGGTAAGAAAAAAGTTCGGTGATGAAGAGATGGTGTGGAGGCGGCACCCAAATGAGGGACTATTTCCAAAGACGCCGTGTGAGAAACATAGCTGAAAAAGAGAAAAAAAAAAGCATGAAGGGGCCGAAAACAGTTTTAAATTATCCCTCCATTTGAGGCTAATAAAACGGACCACCCAGCGCGGGTATAATAACCGAAGCACTATTACCACCTAGCCTATCATCTTCACTCCCACCGCCTCTAATGTCTCAATCATTTTTATACATTCCCCTCTATTAATACCACCTCACTTGTTTACTTCTGTTGCTCTTATAATTACGCCTACCGTCTCTCTTGATGTCCTAGTGGATAATTAATTTTAAATCAATCACTATCATAACAATTATAAACATATAATGTGGATTAAATCTTTTGATGGTATTTAATAAGATATTAAATACGATTATAATTAAAATATAAAAAGTTTAAAAGAATAAAAGGAATGAAATATTTCAATAAATTTATTCATTCTTAAATTTTTAAAAATAATTTTAGGTAATATTGTTGTGGAATTAACTATTAAAACGACCATAAGTTGGTTAATCTGTTGCTAACAGATCCCGAAAATCGTACCTTTAACAATATTTTGCTAATCCAATTCTATAGAACATGGATACTTTTTTTTTCCTCGCCTTATAGAATATTGGGGGATTCTCGGGCCAGGGGAAAGAGTGGGCGATTAATGCGGAGAGTCATTTAATGTCCTCTAGCTCCAGATTTTGTTCTGGCTATTTTTGGGTTATTACTCATATGTTCATGCACTCATATATCAGGGGCAACGCGTTAGCCCACTCGGCCACCACGGCTCTTTTGAGTTCCGCAATGTGTAAGGCAGCAGTTATTCTTGCATTCCGATCTTCGACAATTTTTATTTTAAATAATTTGTTTCTTTTATCATCGTTTGTAATACTTTTTTTTATGTAGTACGAAATTAATGTTCACTAGGTTTATGTTATGCAATTTAAGCGAACTGATGACATACAAAATCACCTAATTGAAAAACATATAATTTTAAACATTCTTGGAATTATTTCTGAAAGAATGGTGGATCCCATCACTACGCTTCCCTCATCCAGATCATTGGCAGCGATGCTCCCGCTGAGGATGAGGTGTCATAAATAATTCATCCAAGATGGAGAGGAGGCCCCACGGCATCAGATCCTACAGGCTCGATAAGTCACAGCAGCATCTATCCCACCCTCCTCTCTGTCTTTTTTCTTAATGAGGCTTTTCTTTTACCTTTGTTCCTCATCTTACTTTACATAGGATGCTTCACGGTGTGCGTGGTACAACACATAAGTAAGGTGAATAAATACATACGATGTCTTGCAAGCGAACTGGTGTATGCCATTTGTGAAAATAGTTTATACTTTTTAAACGTAGATTTTTATTCAGGAACGATGTATCTATAAGATTTTTGAAAATTTCTTGTCCTATTGTATATCAAGGTTGTTTAATACTTCGACTTATACCGTTCTAATCATTAAACTAAATCTGTCACTAATCACATTGGTTTCTGAACTGTTGGACGGAGAGGAATGTGACGTGGTGCGTGTGAACGTTACACGTAGCAGACAGACGTTCGTGAGGAGGGTGTTAGCCAACGGTTAGGAATCGCTACCAGGTATTTACGACTTAAATCCGCGCACCGTAGCGAATTTCCATTGCCAGCTAAAGACACACGCAATTAGAAGGATATGTTCATCAAGGCTTTGGAGAGGCGGATGGAGGCATTTTTTCCAACCGGACCTCAGTGCCAAAAGTAAATATTTCCTTTGGTGAGCCGGCAAACAAGCTGATGGATCGGCCCTTGTTAACGGGTTTGCTTTCGGAGGGAAACACCCTTGACACATGTCACCCACCCGTCCAGCAGTCACGTCTGATGAAGGGCGGTGGTGTTGACTTTGTTTCATATTCATATTATGAATTTGTTCAGTATTTGTGTTTGTGAGAGGGATCTTGTTTTCTTGTTAGGATGAGGTATTTAAAAATTACTGAGGGAGCCGTTTCTAGCTTGAATTTTCATCGGAATAGAAAAAATCCTTATGTATTACTTACTTAGTGTCCTCTCTCGGGTGAATTCTTTACTTCTCTGCGGTCTAGTTCTGTATTACTTTTGTTTAATGAAGCATCAAATTAATTTCTTAAATATGGTGGAAACGTTATGATAATTCAATATTCCTGATTAATAACGATGGCAACGTTTCAAGTACTGTGATAAAACGCAAAAGAAGAGATCAAACCACATATGCACATACTGATACAATTAGTAGGATTGAATCATTTGTAAATAGAACTCAGAGCATAAAAAAAAGGAATGCTATTACAAACAAAAGTCTCATGCTGACATGGTCCTTTTTGCCAACTGATCGGCAAAGGGAATGTCTTAGATTCCTGTTGGTAACTAATGGTGACAAAACTGGCAGCGGTGGCAGAAGAAGAGAAAACTACCGATTGCTAACGGCTATTAAATGAAAAAAGAACGACATTAAGAATATAGCGTTCGGATGTCCATGAGCACCCAGGAGCCATAATGGGAGAGCGCAAGGTGAAATCCTACTCGGCTGCGCCACTCTAAAACGGGAGTTACATACTACCCGTTGAAATTCATGATTTCTTCTTCTTTTTTCTTCGTTCTTTTTTATCTTTTTCTTTATGTTGCGACACTGTTTTCTTCCTGCAAAAGCAGTTTGTAAAAAAGTAAGGTCTTCAAGTTTCTTCTGCAATGATCCTGTCGTCCAGGGCCAACACATGTCCCTTAATATATTGATCAAGTGGATGGCTAGTGTCGTCTCTGCTGGCAGCTCACCGTCTGAATGTCGGATCAGATGGCTTGGTCATTCCTATTAGTTGAACTTATTATGGCTTCATTATTTTCATCAGAATTGAGATATATTTTAAGATTTGGATAATAACGTTTCTAATTTAAAACAAATCAAATTTCATTAAACAGGCACGGGGAAAAAAAAAAATTTTTTTTTACAGTGTCTTCGTTATTATTTTAACGGTGGCTCCACATCCATCCACCCACCTCCCACACACAAAAAAAAAATTGCTATTTACATTTATATACATTGATGGCATATTTGACTAAATAAATGATCGTATCAACAGAGAAAATGATTAAAAATAAGTTAGTTGAATCAATCAGATTTAAAGCAAGTTTGAGAGTATTTTCTCATTGTTGATATAGATCAACAAGCGGTGGATTCAGAAGCCTAGTGAGAATAGATAAAAAACCGCCTATACGTGCTTCAAATACTGAGCTCTCTAGTGTTGTTCGGTAGGTGTTGTGTTCACCCTCCGGTATGTGCCGTGGGTCAACTATTGTTTTCAATTAGTCAACTGATTTTTATTTATTACTTAAACTACTATTGATTATTTATTATTTTTAGCAATGCGTTTCTACTCCTATTTTATTCCATGAAATCTGATACATGTCTCATACTGTTTTAGCAATTATTTGTATTAAAATATAAATCATATGCAGGAACTGTTGTCATAGCAAAGAGTTCAAAAATCGAAAGATACTTTGGAACTTATATTTCAGAAAGAAAAGGGAGATTCGAAACAAAAAAAGAATCAAGATTCCTCTATTTACATGGTTCACACCTGGCCACTTTCCCAGGAGACTTCAAAGATGGCCTGTTCGTTGCCTTGCATTAATCGATCCTCGCGTTTTGTTTCAAGCTCAGCGACGTGACACTGTAGGACGAACATTAATTTTACACTGCCCCGGAACATGAGCAACTGAAGATAATGATGTGTGCGGACTTAACAAGGAACAAAAGAAACTTCAGGAGACTTTAACAAGAGGGTGTAATGAAAGATAGATCGAAGAAACACCATAATTGGAAATACCATTCTGCCTTTTATTCGAAGATGAGCAGAACATACCAACTCTCCTTTAAATGTGTGCTTTATAAAAGCAATTACTGATATATACACTTTTTTTTTTAGTTCGTTCATATTGGTTATTCATTCGTTTTAACATTTCTAAGTACTCCGATTAGAAATTTTAAAACGAATGGTTATCTCTCCAATGGATGGGAGATAAAAGTAATTTAAAAAGTTCTTTATTTTTATTAGAGGGCCCTAAATAACATAAAAAAAGGCGTTGACCATATTTCATTGAACATTTTTCGAATCTTAATGTAGGCTTCATTTGTCCTTAAAGATATATAAAAAGAAGGTGAAACTATTGCTGTAGTTTACGACAACCAATATTAAAAAATGAAAAAAAAAAATGGAAACTGAACATAGAAGGAACTATAACGGTATTGACGTATAAGGAAATGAATGAGATTATGAAATAAAAATAAGAAGAACATAAACAAATTCAATGCGTATATGGTTTTAACATTTCTCCTCAACTTTTCCTTTTTAACGACTAAAAAGATTTTTTTTATCCTTGGAATCACCGTGCGATCTTCTTAATTTATTATTTTGTTGACAAGCAACTCATATGAAAAATTCTGGAAATGCATTTTAATGAATCATGTATATTTTTAAAAGGTAAAAAACATTCATACTCAAACCACCTCTTCGAATAATAGCTTCCGCGAAGACATTTCAGTCTGAATGACATCCTCATAGCTGAAGTTGAAAACAAGAAATGACATCTCCATCAAGCGAAACTGTTACAGTTTTAAGGAGTTGTGCTACCGTACCTACCAGTTTTCTTTAAAACTTTCCTTTTAAAAGAAAGGCATTATGAATCTACCAGGAGGAGCAAAGGGGCTTTTGTGCTCGACCAGGTAAGGTGACAATGCCTTGCTTTGTGCGAAGCTGCCAAACGGTTGTCACAAATTTTCATTTGAGAACGGGGGAGGCGGTGTAAAATTTGAATTTTATACGGGCCTGGGTGGGTGGGGGGGAGTGGCTACCTGGGCGACATCATCACCAGACCTCGCTGGTAATTTACGACTCGCTCCCGACCTATTCCCAGAACGACTATTCACCAGCCTCATAGCTCCTGTCTCTTCATTGCTTTCATTATGCCCCTAAATGTCTTCATTTGCGTTCGAGATGCTTTATGAATGTGTCGAGGGTCGTTGCTCTGATCCCACATCTGTCCTCTTGTCTTCGGGAAACTTATTTAGTTATTATGGTAATTGCATCGTTTTTAATATTGCTCTATCACACTACTGGAACTATGAATCATATAATAAGTAAGTAATTCAGGATACGAACATTTTTAAAGTTACTTTTTATGTTGAATACCTTCATAGTGAATAGATTAAATTCAAATAATTCTAATTCCAAGGATCATCATTTAAGATCACAGTACATACCTATGTATTGATCTAGCAGTCTCTGAACTACTGGCATGCCCTAAATAGATAAACAGAATAAGTTTGGAAAAAAAAAAAAGAACTGAAACTGATAATTAGATTTAATTTTTAATAGAATGTAGAGGATCATGTTGTCGTTTAAACAAAAAAACACAATCAGTAAAATTAACCGTAACGTAGGTTCAACTAGAAAAAATTTGAAACGAATTGTCCCTCACGCGAACATTGTGATTCATCTCCTACATATGGATAAATGATATAGATACATTTAGATAATTATTACTCAATTTTAATAATTTATATCGGTTTTTAAGGTAAAAATAAAAAAATGTAATACTCAGATTTACCTTTTTATATTTTATACAGAAGTTTTAAAAAAGTACATATTAATTATATGTGCATACAATATTATATAACAGTGGCGAAATCACGGTCATTACATGATCGGTGTTTGAAGACCCCCTTATTTCGTATGCAAAGTAGGATGTTAGAAATTTAATTTAGAGGTCTTAATTTTCGAACGCCACAAAAATTAAAGAACACCCAGGCTTAAAAAAAAGTCCATTAGGAGCTGAATAGCACGTGACCTGCGGTGTAATTGATGATGCTTGGCTATAAAAAAAGAAAAGTTGTATTTTATTAAAAGGCGTCGAGTTTTTTCCTTGGCCCGGGAGCAGAGGGTGTAATCAGTGGTATAGTTGGTAGGTGGCGTTGAGGACTGGCAAATTAACCGCACACACTGACAGCTATATCTCCACCACCCGTTGGGCAAATTTGTAAACTCGGTTCTACCTGGTCTCCTCAGGACCACCTACCGAGCTCACATGGTTACATCTTTCTATAATTTTTTTTTTTTTTTTTTGCATTAATTTAGAGAATACGAATTAGTAAAATTCCCTCGAAATTGTAGTTACAGAAGATAATGAGATAAATGAAATGATCTATAATGAATAGATTATTATATTTTGGGATTATAATAATATTATATTATAATATGAAATATTATAATGGGAATAAAAAATCCTTATCTATGCCGTCCCTCGGATAGGACGTAAATGGAGGTCCCGAGCCTGTACGATGTTAGGTACTCGTTAAAGATCCCTATCCTAATTATACCTGGATAGGCAGTCCGATTAGCCTTAGTAGCGTAAAAATGGATGTTAAACAAACAATATATTATATTTTAAATACGCGGGTATTGTTTCTGTCTTCACAGTGTATGAGTGGTTCTGTCAACTTTCCTTACTTATCAAGGCACGAATTTTAAAGTTTGAACACTATTGCTATAAAAACAGGTTTTCATTATCAAGCGTTGAAACTTCGTAAAAAATATGGAAATAGTGGTTAGTGTTAGTGGCCTTTAAACCAACTGAATAGATCTTATCGTCAATGAGCTGAATAATTGTTCACCGACAGGTTTGACCAAATTGAACGCAAAATAATAATACCTACATTCCAAACGAACGCCTGATTTGTACACTTATTCTTTACATTTTACACATAAAGAAGCCGCATCGATGTTTCTTTTTAGCCCAATTCGGGCTTAATTCGACTTGACCAGTTATTAGCTTAAAAAGTTGTCAAAGAATTAAGAAATAAATATGAAAGAAAGCATATAATGTTATTTATCTTCATGTTTCATGGTTTGAGTTTGTTAGATTTCTGCAAACTGTTCAAAATATATGTATATTTTAAATAACGATTTCAATGCATTTTGAATACTCCAAACAAAGCTGAAACCTTTTATATGTAAATTTGAAAGGTTGAGATTTATTCCATGGACCTGCACTGAAAAAAAATTACTCTCACTGGGCCCAATCGAATCGGCATTTAGCGAGACGCAGTGTTGCGTGATGCTATTTATGCTATACCTTCTCTTATATTCTTATAGCTAATATTTTATAAGCGAAAACCAAATAGAACCCTATGTATTATTTAGTTATACAAGACCAGAGATGGTCCACCATGAATAATTAAAACCCTTCAGGGTCTGGCCACACATGTCCGCACCGCAGCATTAATATAGGTAATGTTCAGAATATTTTTAATTTAACTTACATATTACCTTTTGTTATGCCTAAAGGTCAGGTCACACATGTCAGATACAGGCCACTTTAGGCATAACTAAAGGTAATATGTAAGTTAAATTAAAAATATTCCGAACACAACCAGTATTAGTGCTTCGGTGCGGATCCGGTGCGGACATGTGTGGCCAGACCTTAAGAAAGACGAATCAAGCTCCTGTAACTAAGAGAGCTAAATAACTAAGAGCGATTTGTTGATTTACTGTTGGCAAATGCTAGTCAGCAAGTGTTTTGTTACTAAAAGGGTACATGTGTATTAGATCTTTTGGTTTAATTTTTCATAGAGCTGATCCATTTGAATTAAGCCAATTTTAAGAATAAATAATTGTTTGGATAGTTGGTGCTGAATTCCAAAATTTCCTTTCTGAATAGATTCTGAAAAATTGCCTTAGTGAATCTTCTGTCATAGCTGTTATGTATCATCATTCATTAAAAGCATTGAATTAGTAGAACGCCAATTAAAAAAAGAGAAATAGAATAAAGATAACGAATAGTCGATGAAACTGATGGCCTTGCAATTAATAGGATGTAATGATACTTAGCTATCTAATAACCTACATTTATGGATGAAATTAAATCATCATTTTATTAAAGATGGTTAGAGGGGTATTAAATTAGATATAATCACGATTGTAATTAAATTATATATAATCACGACTGCATTCTAAAAAAAAAAAAAAAAAAAAAAAAGAAAGAAGAAAATAAATTAAAGTAAAAACACAGCAAAGGTTTTAATGCATGTTTACCCATTGACTGCGGTGGGTAGAGAGTCAACGAAACCTGTTCCAACAAATATTATTCCACCTTTTTCTCTTGTTTCCTTCATTCTATTTTATTTTCCTCTGCCGGCCTTGAGGCCACTCCATTTCACAAGGATAAAATTAATTGAAAATTAACTATAGAAAGTTTAACGTAAGGCTAAAATATACTTGATCAGACAGAAATCGAAATTAATAAAGGATCAGATATGAGGAGGGTCTATGCAAATGTAGCTTAGGAACCTGCTCGGCATTTTTAAAATGTGACGAAAAAAATAAAGCGTTGGCTAAATGGTTCCCCACTCCTTTAGTATACTGTATATTTATGAATGTATGATGGAGGTGGTCTTGGAAGTATATGTTTTTTTTTGTTGTTTTTAATCTCATGAGATTCGGGTCATCTTCTTATTAGTAATCTTGTATCTTGGTGGCCTTCTGACCTTCCTTTGTTCTTCCAAATTATTTCATTTAATATTACGGCGAGAGGTTTCCTTCCAAATCTTTTAACTGTTAACAAATATGTTGGAAGAGGATTGTCCTTAAATGGGAGCGTTTCATAACTGAACTCGGTCCCTTTCTTGGAACTAGTATTAGGCAAGAGAGGGCAGGAAAGGTCTTGACAAACCCCTGCCAAGATCTCCAGTACCTACCATTCAAAGGGGTACCAAGAACGGCCGAGGTACTCTACGATATGTTATCCCCTATGAAGAGCTAAGAGTGTGGCAAGTTAAGTCAAGTGGACTAACGAGCCCAAATATCCTGTACTAATCCAGGGCAACGGTTTCGGTACCTGGTCTCTGCCGTTACCAAGTTTCTAAGGTAACAGTATCAATATTGTTGACTGTGTAGCCCCGGCTTTTATCTGTTCTCGGCATTTATAAATAATAGGTGCAAGTATTCCGTATTTCCCTTCTAAGCGATTAGCCATTTCGGGTGTTTTTTTGTGACAAGAAAAATTGAACTCTTTTCCTAGTAAAGAGTTTTATATTTAAGAACTGAAGGATCACTGTTCATACATATTTGTTACAAAATTCATAAATGTCATTATAAAAATAAATGTTTCCATCTGGTGTCGTTTTGTTAATCATATTTTTAATTCATTGATTGTTTGATGAAATCATTTATGTGAAACGCAGTCAATCGAGAATTGTTCAAATATTTTATCGATATGTTAATACAACTCAGTATCAGTACATTTACTGAGACAGTGTGATTGAGATAGTAATTCAATTGAATAATTAATTGATAATTAAAACATGATAGTTATAGTAAGATTGATCGGAATGAGCTACTTAACTATCGGTACGAATTACCAAAGAAAAGTACTAGCATAAGACGATTGGACAGGTTTCCACGTTCAGGATAGAAACATTGCCATTTGGCCTCTTCTTAAAGGGGCTAATGTTCAGAGCGACCGTTCTAAAAAGGCACTCTGCCATTTGAGGCATCAGTGCTATTTGTAATCACACATTACTCAAGGCTCCCATTAAGTTTCATCTCTAAACTAGCAGTGACTTGTCTTCCCAATGAGTGGTGGCAAAATTGAGAGGTCTCCAAAGTACCAAACATTTGTCCTCATAGTTGATGAGGCCTTCCAACAAGAATTGGACGTGCCTAAGTGGCCCTAGCGGCTTCCAATTAGGGATCATATGTAACATATAAATCCCATCTGTCACCTGACAGACCTGGAAATGTTTGAACTGTCTTCATCCTACACTCGGGCTATCCTTCTGTCCCACTGAATAATTTGAATTAGTCATACTGATGAGGAACCGAAAAGTAACTTTAATAGGATGAAAAAAAAATATTCTAGCCCGTCTTAGTAACACATCTGCGTCTGCTGATCTGTAAATTATTATTTCCATATCTTCTACTGAATTATGAAATTATTTTAACAGAGAAACTATTGATAGTTCTCTGATCAATCAAAGGAAAAAATAACATGAAATAATTTTATAATAAACTATACGTCTTTAACTTTTTAATAACTGAGAATATCTTCGAATACAATATACATAAATATAATATATATATATTATAAAATTAAGAAGAAAAATTATATATTCAGGTTGTATACCTGTATTTTTATATTTATTTTTAGAAGGAATTCTAGATCGATATTGATTTTTTTTTTCAATAAAAAAACAAAAAACGCTTATGAAGTATCAGTTTAGGCCAAGAATATATGGTCAGTTTAAAACCATACTGAGATGAGCTCCAAACCAATTTAATATTTTTTTTTTTTCAATTACCTATTGTTATTGTTTTAAATCATACTTCTTTATATTTGAATAATCTAAAATATAAAGTAAAATATACTGTACTTCAAAAGCGTTCAAGTTAACACAACCGTATTTCTCAAAATTACACTTTAACTTCAGTTTTCTCAAAATATGGTGTTCGGCGCTTAGTTCATTTTGGCGTTACAATGATCATAAGACAATGGAATAAACAGATAAAAGTTTTTGATTGCAATAAAATATCATCATTAGATTACCCTTGCAACCAAGGATATATTTTAAGTTATTGTTACATGATTTCTAATCCAAATTAGGAAAGCCATTATCAAGCCCACACGTATGACAAATGTGGCAGCCTACTACCATGAAATACAGATGGTAGTTTATTTCCACCTAAGGATTTTTATGCGCTCCTTATTTGAAATTATCTCAGACTCATTTCCCACACATTCTGTAGATGGAAACGTTAGTAAAAGTATGCTCGAGACTATGACAGACGAAACAGGTAAGATTCCAAAAAGGTTATTCAGACAGGAACTGAACTTCAAATGTCCTTAATCCATTTCGGTACGGTGACGTATGTTTCCCACACCCATTCTGTGTATGCGAGCGGCTCTCATTCTTAGGTCACGCAAACGTTGATGATGAAGTTTAGATAAGGCTTAGGTGTCGATTTAAATCATCTAAACTGTAATTCCATTACTTGTGACATTAACTGTAAACTTGTTTGAAAAAATTTAATAAAGAAAAAAGGAATACATATTTTTCGGTACTAGGTGGGCACTAATATGATGGAATTAACTACAATATTCAACTATAATATTTTAGACATCTAATACATCTCATTTCCGAAACAGGGAATACTGAAGTAAATCTATCTGATAACGATTTATTAGAGGAATATGAATTTGAGGATGGAACAGATTTCTTACTTCTTAAGATGAAACAGATAGTGTGCCTGAAGCTTGTGAAAGAGAAAGTTTTCCATGATTGTATGCCAGTTTCATGGAGTCAGGCTGGAAAAGACCCTCCCGAGCTGGAAGAGGCGCAGAGGGGTGGAGAAGGTTACCTGGACCCTGCTTACGCACTAATTACCCAAGAGCCGACTAATCTGCCTTTATAGCTTCTCTGATTGCCTTGGCTTGTGCTCTGCTCTCTCGATTAGTTTTCCAGCCCACCCGGATCAGCCTACAATTCATAATCCTATTTGCCCTATCCTATTGTACAGATAACATAGCCGAAATTAATTTTCTCTTAAAAATAAATAAAGTAAATGAAATTGTTAGAAGTTAATAGCAATAACGATCCATACCATACGACTATGTTTGTTGCTGAATTAATTACTTCATGATCAAACATATTTCTGAAAATAGGAGTGTTTTTGTTTTCCTCCCCTTCCTCGCCGTTTAGACTATAAGGGATTTCCCGGGTCCGGGAAGAGGGTCAGGGATTAATGCCGAATATTAATAAATGTTCACTGGCTCCGGTGTTTTAACTGGCTATCTTCGGGTTTCCTATTGTCTGAGGCAACGCTTTTTTCCTAACGAGTTCGCCCACTTGGCTATCCCGCCACCCCTGATGTTAGCTGCTGCCCAGTTAGTAAGTTATGAGCGCAAAAAAATGTTCTCTATCTTGACAATGGATATTTTTCAGCATTTAACGAATTAATGTCCATAAATTTACCAGTCAAACGGTGGACATCTCAACGGTTTTCGAGGGAAGAGGCTAATCTGAATGAGTGCTTCGTTTGCTCTTATAAAATTAGTTTTAATATTCAGTTTATATCAGCGATGGAAAATAAATAATGAATATGAATAGTAAATAGTGACTTGTTTTGCGGCAATGTTGAATAATAGCTTATACTTGGATGGATCACGGACTTTTTCCAGTTTAGTATGCATAAAATTAACTTATCGTTATCACATTAGTTGAAAATGAAGGACATGAAAGGAAGTGCTACAATACAAGTCATAAAGTGACAGCAATGAGCTCATCATCGGTACAAATAATTATAAATTACTTATAGTTATTAATGTACTTGAAGGTCGAGATTCCAATTAAAACCTCTCGGACCGAGTGTAATTACTGGTGCTTTACGACGACCGGTAGGAGAAGCGGGGAAGTTTGTCATGAGCTCGAAGGACGCCCAGCAGGGCTAATTGAAGAAGGGTGACCCTAAACCTTTGAACCGGACAGCCCTTTGCAGCAACCAGTCCGTTCGGGTATTCAACTGATGACCTTTCATTCGCTTTTTGATGACAACTTCATCACCACTCCCGTCTCTAAGGGATCCTCCTTCTCCTTTCATCGCCCTCTTGACCAATCTGTACGTCTTTATTTGCCTTCATAAAGGATAAAGAGCTCGGGTTTCAAAGGGGCTAGGGAAGATGAAATACGACTAATTTCTAACCTCCGTTGCATCTTACTGAAATGGGATCTTATTACTTATAAACAGGAAACTCTATTATTAAAAACACCACCGATCTCAAGTATGTTAGGAAATAACATTCAATTACTTATCGAAAGTTAAATATCACTATATTGTTTTGTTATGTTGCAGGTTGCAGAGAGACAGCGTTCATATACGCAATCACAAGCGCCGCAGTTACCCACGCAGTGGCCCGTGCTTGTGCAGAAGGAACGATAAAATCGTGCACTTGCGACTACAGCCACAAATCCCGTGGAGCCCCAAGAGCCTCCAACGGGGGCGGAGCTCTTGGTGTTCGAGACTGGGAATGGGGAGGCTGCTCGGACAACATTGGCTTCGGTTTCAAGTTCTCCAGGGAGTTCGTCGATACCGGAGAGCGAGGAAGGTCTCTTAGAGAGAAAATGAATCTCCATAACAACGAAGCTGGTAGGACGGTAAGTTGAATCACTCTCAATCTATATGGTGAAATTCCTTTTAATGGATGATTCTTTGTCATTTCTTAGTGCAATCAAATTGTTTTAAAAAGCGTATTTTATATAAATTGTCTTTAATGTTGGAAATAGAATGGAGTAGAATTTTAAACGGAAATCAGATTCACACTTTTGCTTTTAATTTCATTTGTTAGAATTGACCGTTGCAAAAAGTAATTAAAATGGTAAATCTTAAGCCAAAGACTATTTCCTTTAACTTTCTATTCATTCAAATAACTGTTTCTCGATTGCAACCTGCGGAGCAGAAAGATAATTTTTTGTGTGTGTAGGGAGCTTGTAATGCCAACTGGTTATTTCAATTTTATTCAAATGCTAAAATGCTAAGAAAAATGAAAGAATAATCATTTTTCTCTATGTAAATTTGATTAAATAGAGGAATTACACGGAAGGCTTAGATAGGAAATTTAATTGGTTAGTATCCCTCTTCGCACTGATCGATAAAACCCATAATTCCGTGGGTGTATAATACCCAATAGGATATACCTATGCTTTGACAGTTCAGTTACTGAGATAAGAGCTATCCCATTCGATGGTGGTTATTTACTCATCTTAGTTTATCTCCGAAAATGATTTTGGAATGTAATCTGGAGGCGCGAGCCTAAATGCCGGTACTAGCACGTGGGGGCGATATATCTCTTGCCTAAAAGCAGATACAAGATAAATACCGTGCAGAGTCACTGGCTCCAAGCTAATGCTCATTACCTTGTGCCTCATCAGCGGCCATTAGCTTGTGGGGCCCAAAGGCTACTGTCCAGCCAATCTCTCAGAAAGGATAGAAAAATAAATAGACATATATCAGCTGTCAGGTTTTGAGCTGATGTGGCCACCACCTGACGCAATCGCTGCTCCACGGGTTTTCACTGCGACGTAGTCAAAAAATCACTCCTTCGAAATGCTTACCACCTTCTTTCTTAATCGTTACAGACATAGAAAAATATAAATTTCTTATATTATTGATGTAATATGTGGATGTTGAAGACAAGAGATTAATCAAGAATAGGTTTTTGTTTTTTTTTTAATAGAAATACCCCTCGGAAGTGTGTATGAG
This sequence comes from Aelia acuminata, assembly GCA_911387785.2. Lineage (NCBI taxonomy): Eukaryota > Metazoa > Arthropoda > Insecta > Hemiptera > Pentatomidae > Aelia > Aelia acuminata. Next base: position 128,935,344 of record OU426978.1, on the reverse strand, counting down.
ATAATAGTGAAAGACAAATTTTAAAAATCAGTTGTTTTGCAGTACTTGTGAATCTGTCGTGACATATATAACCGGACACATCTACCACTTTCAAAGCGCTACCTGGTGTTGGTACGGATGGAATTCGGTAAAGAAGATTTTTACTAGAAAAAAACTTATTAAAACAGTTTTATTTGTTTAATGGATTTTTTTTATTGAAAATAGAAATTTAATCCTTTTTAAAGCCGTTTTGAGTGGCCACTTACTATACTGACAAGGACCCGTTTTGGGTCTGTTGTTTCCTTTGGAGCGAACGAAGCGAGCGGGAGTCGAAAGTGATATAATGAAGCTGAATAAGGCCCTTTTTAACTGAAAAAGGTGTGAAGGGGGCTAGCAAAAGTCGTAACATGCCCAATAAAGTTTCCTAGATGGATTCCATTCTTTTTTTAAAAATTTTTTGGCATCCTATTCCGATAAAGGCAATTCCAAACTGTATTTTTAAAAAAAATAGAATTAATGAAATAAGATAAAGAGCCAGAATAAAGACACACAATCATACACATTATTATGGTTTATTTATATAGACTCAACTGAAGACAAACGATGTTTGCACTAGGTAGGTTAGTAACCGGCATCAAGGTTAGGTTGCACCGGCGATGTTAGAATTCTCGAGAACCGTTTTTCTTAAAACATCATTTTTTTATAGCACAAGTTACCTTCGTAGATACTACTCATCAGGACTATAAAGAAACCTAGAAATCCTAATCTGCAGCTGACAATTGAACACACATCCCGACACACAATAAATTCTGGTCCTAATCACGAACTGCAACCCGACGACCAAACTTCTTTTACCAGTGCGAATGTAACATTTCCGATTCGTACCGGATAATGGAGGAGTGTGATAGGCGTGAAAAAAAGTCCAATAAAACAATGTGAAAAAAGTTAAAGATGTGGAGCGGTCTTGAATCATTCATCCAGAAAAGAGGTGGGGTTCTTGGGAAGGATGGGTAAAAAACTCTGTCCCATGTCAACACAACTGATCCACTTCTGTCTTCTTTTAAACGTTATAATATCTTCCAGGATACAAAAACAGGATGAGAGGAGATGGGCACTTTATTTCATTCTTTCTTTTTTTCGGTTTTAAGGGGAGCTAAATGGTTATCTTTTATAGGTTCCGACGTGTCAAGCGTAGCCAGAAAAAAAACTCTTTGTTGCAATCAATAGTTTTGGGGAATTTCTAAAACATCGAGTGTTATAAATAAATAAATATTTAAAACAAACTATGAAAAAAACATTTACCGAACTACAAATTTTCAAAAAATCTAATTTATATACATGCTTGTTACATGCTTGTTAGATAATGCATGAATAGTACTAATGATTTACCTAAAGAAGTATTAAAATAGCAATTAGTTAAGTAAACGATAAGCTCCTGGGTAAACTAGGGGTATGTATATTAACTACGCATTTTTAAAAATATATGATAAAGAGTTTATGAAGATAACATAGTAAGCTAATTTGAATGAAATACAACCTTAAAATTGTTTAATTTTTAAATAATAATTAACCTTTATTACAATGAGAGAGAAATAATTAACCTTTATTAAAATGACATACAATGAGAGAGAAAGAGATAGACTGAGAGAAGAAGTGAGTACGTCAGGTTATCAAGGCCTGAGCACGCGATGACGTAGTTTACGCAAGACGAACAAAGGTAGCCGCCACAGCCTCCTCCATTATTCAGGAGCGTCTTACATCAATATATATAGCACCTTGTCATAAGCTACCTTTAACAGGTGCATCACCATTCACTAAATGTCAAGAGACTAAATCAACGTAATGAAGCCGGAGTATTCCCTAAGATCAGCACACCTTACAGCACCTTACAGCACACAATCGTAGCTTGAAACTATAAATAGGGACACTGACACATCTTTTGTCATTGGAAAAAAAAAAAATTTAAACCGTTCCACCTTTGAAAGATAACACTATTGACTGATAAATGCAGCTAAATATGACCTGAAAGATAAGGAGCGTGACTCCTATCATGAACTGAACCTTACACCATCTACACTTTTAGTTCATACCTAATTGTTAAAGTTATTTATTAAGTTGATCAATTTTAATTTTTGATGCCAAATATGACGTTAACTTAGATTGGTATAATGCGAATAACAATAAATCATCAATTTACAATGTAGTGATTAATTCATGACAATTAAGAAAGACCAATGATTCAAAAACTTTAATTTGCAAGAATTAAAGAAATGCGCGGGAGTTGAACTTAAACTCCTTAATAATAAACCATATTAATTCATTAATAAGTATACTTTCTAAAGTTTTCCTAACTGAGAAATAATAGATAGGAATAAAATTAAAGATAATTGTGGATTTCTTAGTTATTTAAATATTGTAGGTTTTATTTATCATGATAATATTGTTAAGTAAGGATCCGGTTGGTTGGGACGGGAGCAAGAAGGACGACCAAGGATAGGCCTAGTAATTATACAAGAGGAGCTGGCCGAGGACAGGAGAGAGGAGGCATGCAAATCCCCGGTGACAAGACAATAGTCTAATTGCCGCTACTTGCCTGCCCCACCGTTCACATCACTCAGCCCACCCGCCATTATGTAGATTTTATTAGGCCCAATCACCTGCCACTGTCTTTGTCTTGCCAGGGGTCACTTTCGTCACATACTATCTTACAGGGATCCCTATTCAGGGCTCTTAAGCTTGCTATGTCATATTAAAAAAAAAAAAGGTGAAGTGTATAAAAAAAAAAAATAAACAAAGAATCCATTTTGTGCTAAAGAATGTAGGTATATTAGGTTTAATATTTATAAATATTTTACTTTTAAGGTAATCTTTTTTTACAATGAATTTCCAGAAGAAATTAATTTATAAAATATTCTGTTACAGCACGTTGCGACGGAGATGAGGCAAGAATGTAAGTGCCATGGTATGTCTGGATCGTGCACAGTGAAGACTTGCTGGATGAAGCTGCCGACATTCCGAGAGGTCGGGGACAACCTGAAGGACAGGTTCGACGGGGCGTCTAGGGTGATGGTGAGTAACGCAGGAAGCCTTCGACCGACCGGCAAGAAGTCGAGGTACAACTTCCAATTGAAACCTTACAATCCAGAGCACAAGCCTCCAGGCACCAAAGACCTGGTGTACCTCGAGCCCTCCCCAGGGTTCTGCGAGAGGAATCCCCGGTTGGGTATCCAGGGTACGCACGGCCGGCAGTGCAACGACACCTCCATCGGCGTCGACGGCTGCGACCTCATGTGCTGCGGCCGAGGACATCGCACCCAGGAGATCACGGTCGTCGAGAGGTGCGCTTGTACCTTCCACTGGTGCTGCGAAGTGAAGTGCAAACTGTGCAGGACTAAGAAAACGATACACACCTGTTTATAGACTGATCCCCATCTCCTCCCCATTCTCCTCCCCCGCAGTATCGTTTTACGCGACTGATGTATATATTCCCGTGATGTGTGTGATTGTACAGGCTAGTGAGACATCTCAGAGTCAACAGTATTATTAAGGGTATTTTAATTAGTTTTAAGACGATGAACTGTTTTTATTTGTGTAAATTATAAATGTAAATTTTATTTTAGTTTTAAGGCGGAATATTGATGTATTATTTTTTCTTCTTTTTTTCCTATTAAAGCGACCTAATAAATTTTATTTACCAAACCGAGGCACGTATTGTAAATACTTAGCTTTATAGTTCCAGTGTAGCTTATTTATTTATTATTTCGAAAAGAAAATAACGTTGTAAATAAACACATGTATATTATGTATTATTATTAAGTTTGGAGAGATTGTTGTAACATAAATGAACAACTAAGATTAGTATTAAGCATATACATAGATAATAGTAGTCTATGAAAAAACTTTTATGACTGATTAGATCTTTATAAATACCTATACGTTCTTTATTTTATATTTCTTTCCTGCGAAATAACATACGTAAAACTGAATTCGTTTTAAGTGATTACAATAAAGTGCTTACTTTCCATCAGTCTTAATTAATTTCCTTTATTTATCTTTAATCCACCCAGATTCATTAAGAGATGAACTTCAATCAGCTTAAATCACGAAAGATTACGTTTAAGATAACGGACATATCACATACAAATCTAGATCTTCATAAGAGGAAGTACAAGTTATTAAAATAGTTGTAAGATTTTTTTTATGATCGATCACAGCTGAAAAAAAAAATTGACTGTGTTACTGAATTAAAGATTTACGAATTTTTATATTCTAGTCGAACTTCATACATGTCACAAACACGCATTTTATGAAATAGTAAACTTATTTTTAATGATGACCATTTAATAATTATTTATCACAATTTAAATTAATTAATTTGAATTTCCTTATTAATTTATCTATTTCTCAATTAATCATTAATGATAATAGTATCTTATCCATACAAATATTTCTTTTACCATACAAAACTTGAATGTTCTTTTAAATACTTGTAAGCAATGGTCTTTCTGAAATACACTACAGTGTATTTTTAAAAAATCCCCCTTAATAATACTTTTCTGACTTATTGCCCATTATTTCACCAAATCAATATCAAGATTTCTGAATAATACCCATTAAAATTCATGAAAGATTTAAAGTTAGTGATGGTCCATATTTCTATTTAAAGCTTATGTTGAAAGAAATAATTACTTTTCGTTTAGTGCCATTGATTAATTAAATAATGTCCATGGATGATATAAACATTCCCTGGGAAATACATCTAATGTTAATAACAGATAACACTACAATATTACTAGAGGTGATTAGTTCAATATACAGTATAGATAATTAAATAATATGAAAAAATTAGTAAGAACCACGAGTAATTGAATACAAATCAACTTTTGAAAGGTAAGTTTAAAGCTGCGAGCTGAAGGGACTAAATATATAAACTACCGCCGATAATTAAAATATTTATTTGTTTTTTAAGTGTAATGGTGGGCACCAGTTTCAATACTTTTATCTACATAATGAGCCTATAATCATTCAACGGATTATAATAATATTAAAATCATAACAGTTCTAGTGAAAATATTAGGGATACCCGTTCTGAATATTCAGAAAATACAGAAGGCTCGGTTCATGAAATATTAATTAATTAATTAATTAGCTTAAGGCTAGTGAGAATGCTTTAAACTCAATGTAATTTTTCCACATAAGAATAGATCAGATGCGAATTTCATCAGTTATGTCCCAAACACGCGTGACTTATCTATATATTTTGAAGAATTATTGGATACCGTCTTGAAAAAATAAAATGTCTGTACAGTAAAATCATTTCCTGTTCAACTTAGTTTATATTAACAGAAAAAGATAAATGGATGAAGTTATTTAAGTGATACAGAGTGGGGGGAATACCTGAAAGATATGTGATACAATTCGGAGAAATTAGCTATTGATGTTATTTGAATACTTTCAATCTAAAACGTTAAGCATTTTGAAAATAAAAAAGGGCAGCTTTGTAATTGTTTAATGGACGTAACCAGTTGGTTTGTGTAGTGAATTTTTATAGCATTTTTGTTTGTTTCTTTCTTTAATCGGACAATGCAACAATGGGAGTTCTAAATTTAACTCATTTAGATATAATTAGAATAAATACCTATCTTTAACAACCATAATACGGGACCTCCATTTTACAACCCATCGGAAGGACGGCATAGCCAAGGAGTTTTTACCCCATTAAACAAATCCTAGGTTCACCTGTCGAGCTACGAACCCGCGGCATTCTAGATAGTAGTTGGCTATGTTAACGAATACACCACAGGTGACCCCATTTAATGTATTTTTAGGTCATGGTTGTTTTTCACAACAAAAAACATAAAAAAGAAACGTTATTTTCACTGTTTCTATTTCAACTTTACTCGGCTGCCTATGTGCTACTTTGTATTACTTTGTACATCTTTGAGTAATGAACTTTACCCAGTTAATTTGTCTTTTTGGACTATTAAAGATGTATTGTAGTTTATCTGCACCTTTGATAATTTTTTGTTCTTTCATTTTGTCTATTAACCTATTCAAATATTATTATTTACTGTCATTTATTAACCTATTCAAACAAGCTTAGAAAGGTATTATTATCTTAGGCTTAGATTTGTTTATTATCTTCTTTATTTCAGTCCACTCATGGCGGTTTCGAACCGCTGCCACCTTACCTGAGAATGCTACAGCAGGGAACGGTTTGCCGTCACAGCTCACGTTTTATCTGTTCTGGTCATGCCTGATTCGGTGAAACTTAAACTAATGGCTTTACGTACTGATGGCTTTGGCTGTATGTTTGAAATTTTCCCATATATATTTTTATATATTAATTTCTTTAAGTTTCCTCATTTAAAAAAAAATTAACTTGGCACTTAGAGTGCCTGAGGTATAGCTTGTAATCGGATTCGATTAGATAGCGAGGCGAAGAGACGAGGGCTAGAGAAATTACTAAAGTAGAAGTAATAAAACTAAATTGCTGGAAAGGCTCTAAAATAAAAGAAGGGAAGGTAGAATTGAAATAAAATAAAAAAAAAAGCGCCATGAAAAAGCTTATTAGTGGAGGGTGGGTACTAAAGGGTGAGACGCTGACATTTCCCAGCCGTGGGATAGCGGTCGGCCGCCCTGACAAATCGGGCAATTAGCCCAGTCCGGCCTATGTATTAATAACCCGGGTCCATCCTCCTTCCCTGTCATCCACCTCCGTCATCCTCACTCCCGTCCTCTAATGCTCCTTTCCATCTTTGTCGCTATATGTCTCAGCCTACAACAGCTTTCTGTTCCAACTCAATCCAACTAATTCTCACAATCTAGGCTTCTAAAGAGAAATTAACGTGTTTCGTATTTTGGTATCGTTACTCTGGCATCCTCTCACTTCAAGAAAACCAGAATGCTTGCTTTTAGGCGAACGATCTCGTTCTGTTAAGAGTTTGATGCGTTGAGGAACAAAAACACAGAAACAGTTTCTCGGATGAAGAGGATTTTCTTCGGTTAGTCACTATTGATATTTTTAAATATATCATTCACGAAGATGAGCCACCAGAGCGCTTGGCTAAATGCAAAGTTATCTATGTATCGATGTAAAAGCAGTATAAAAAAAAAATTCTGTTACAATGTTGCACTCACGCAACTTTCACTTACCAATCTTCTTCGAATAGAAATCAGCGTATTTTTTGGTTTATGTGAAAGCGCCATCAAGGAACATTACAGGAAACACATTTATTTCGCAATTGGAACTCATTCTTGTTTGTTATTCTTCCAGAGAATTATAATTAAAACTAATCTTGACAGTCGACAGTATTTTTCGATTTATTTATTTTTTAATTTTGTTTCCAATCTGTTCGTTAGTCCATATCATAGACGGGAATCGATAGAAGGTGTATTTCAGTCGACAGTATTTTTCGATTTATTTATTTTTTAATTTTGTTTCCAATCTGTTCGTTAGTCCATATCATAGACGGGAATCGATAGAAGGTGTATTTCGGCCAATAATAAGTTGAAACCTAATTTTTGAATTTTATTTCTCAAGGTAGGTCTTTTAGGAATGTACAGCATTTTTTTTTTCAAGTAGGACAAGGTAATACTCCATAATATAAGTATATTTTATGCCTGACTGATGTATAATTATACAAGACTAATTGGTAGCTAATGTCTTTTTCACCCATAAATTTGTATCCGTATCATAACCTCTTACCACTCTATAAACTAAATATCTATATTTTTTTTTTAAATTCTAAGCTCTCCAACTATATACTTATTGTACTTATATGTTACTGCTCTTATCACGGGAATTTGTTTTCTTTAATGAGTTATACATTATTTTATACTTTAAATTTAGACATTCCTTATCATGTCATAAACACAGTGCTAACTGGAATGCCTTCATAAGAAGGAAAGTCTTATTTTGAAGTACTAAATTTATATTTTTAATTAGGATAATGAATACTAACTAAATGATGTTCCTGATATGGTTCCACTAATCCATTGTGTTCCTGAAAAATTATTATTCCTTTGAAATCATCACTGAGATTCAGCCGACAACTTGCATTTTGAAAATTCGTTGAGAAAGTGTACTTTTATTTTTCCTTAAGTAAATTTCGGATAATTTACTTTTATGTAAATAATACATGTTGTCTTATTATTGTGTAAATACATCTGAACGGGAATCATGAAAACTAAAAGTGTTTAAAAATACAGTAGAAAAGGATCCTTGAGTCACACTGGATCTTTGTATGCAAATTTAAATTTAAATCCTCTTTTCTCTGGAAAGGCTCTTTTAGAAGTCAAATGTGATGCTGTGATTCTTCCGATACCTGTGTACCTGTAAATAAGTCGATTTACTTATTTTGGAGTCAGTGTGGAAGGTTACAGTTCTTCGTCAAGGTGACAGGGCTGATTAATTTTAGTTCCAATTTATAAATCTCAAATAAATAGTAATGTTGATCAGATTTCGTTCCAAGAAAGCGTGGGCAACGAGAGAGGATTGTGTCAGTGCATATAGAAAACTGTTACATAGAAAAAACGTCTGAAAAAAGACTACACGATGATTGGAAAACTTATCTTTTATATCCTCCGATGACATTTTCTCTCTTCGTAAGACTCGGTTATCTTGCAACCTAAAGGAACGCTCTGACCGACCACAAACACTAACAAGGGGAGGCTACGGACGTGGGGTCACCGATTACAATGAAACTTTTTTTCGAGTTTCTAAATTCAAAAATATTAGATACGTGTCCGAGGGTTCTTGCCAATGGGCCTTCTGAGCCGAGAAAAAAAATTTCTTAGGTACGAAAATAGCCAAAAATTGCATCAACAAAGTTGCCGCTGCTCAAAGCTCCTTCAACCAATTTCAATGAAATTTTCAATGGATGTCAGAGTATTGAAAAATATTAGACACATGTATAGGGGATTGGCGAAATTAGCCTCTGGAAGCCCAGAATAAATCATTCAATATTGTGGTATATTCGTGCTCTCTGGGTAACGTTAAAAATCAATTCCATTACTTTGTAAATTGAATAGATTACGTTTTTCAGCTTTTTACGTCAAAACTAAATATTTGTATTTAAATATTATTAAATATTTAACAGGAAATATTTTTCATGAAAAATCATTTTTTGCTTAGACTGAAGAAAAATTTTCAACCAAAAAAAAAAAAAAAATACTATTTGAAATATGTTTCAGTTTTTATGTAAAAAGCACAATTTCATAGTTACTTAAAAAAATATTTAAGATAATTTTGCGAAAAATTGAATTCGAAAGTTTGAATTTTGAATCTGAAAGTATTTCCATTGTTGTTTTTCCTTGCCCAAAGAATTAAGGAATTATTTTATGATTGATAACTGTTTTCATTGAATTAAGGGATTGCAGTTATAAACACAGTATGAGCTTCTAAATACAAAAGAACCCAAAAAAGGTTTAAATGGGACCACATTGGGAAAATACTCTACAAGATGCAAAAGGTTTCGTTCCAATTTGTCCACCCATCTCGGAATAATCGGTGGACATACATAGGAAAAAAATAAAATAAAAAAAAAAAGTCACATACGTATCGAATTGAGTAACCTCCTCTTTCGAAGTCGGTTAAAAACAGCATATTGTCAACCATGTGATGTTTATTTTTTTCGACAAGTAAAAAACTTCATTAAAAAAATACGAAATTGCCCTAAAATATTGAGTGATGGTCGTCAGGAAATTAGTTCAGGGGAAGATGCTCTGAAAATTCATTCCTTAATTCATCACCAATTATCATCCCCATTATTTGTTGACATGGTAAAATATGCTTGGTTTGCATCCAAGTTAATTCCAATGAGAGCAATATTTGAAAAAGTCAATCAAATATGTTTTCCTGATGGAATGAAAAAGGAAGGAAACTGCAACTGCAAAGGTGTACCTTTTATTAAATGCTCTCATTGCCGAAAAAACTTATGTTTTAGCTGTTTTTTTGATAAATATCACCCAAACGAGTTTGGGGTATAAACGCATATTTTTAATTTCCTAGTTAGTATTTTAGGATAATTTGGTATTTTATAATGTTTATGTAGTCCAGGAAAAGTCTGAAACATTTTCCTGACAAAAATATGTTTTTGGACAAAAAAGTTTTTAATTTTAATTTTTCAAAAATTTATCACATTACATTTAAATATAGGTACTACTATTTTACGAGCATAAATTTTTTGGTGACAATCTCTTCAATCCAAGCAAGGAAATTTTGTTATGAAAAATATTTCCAGTTAAATATTTATAATATTTAAATATAAATTTAGAAGATAAAAAATAGAAAAAAAAAAGCTTCGTCTCAAAATAATTTGTTTTTAAATATAAATATTTAGTTTTTGAAGTAAGAAGCTGAAAAAACGTAGTTTATTTTTATTATTATTCAATTTACAAAGTAATGGGATTGATTTTTAACGTTACCGAGAGCGCGAATATAACACAAAATTGAATGATTTATTCTGGGCTTCCAGAGGCTAATTTCGCCAATCCCCTATACATGTGTCTAATATTTTTCAATACTCTGACATCCCTGAAAATTTCATTGAAATTGGTTGAAGGAGCTATGAGCAGCGGCAACTTTGTTGATGCAATTTTTGGCTATTTTCGTTCCTAAGAAATTTTTTTTCTCGGCTCAGAAGGCCCATTGGCAAGAACCCTCGGACACGTATCTAATATTTTTGAATTTAGAAACTCGAAAAAAAGTTTCATTGTAATCGGTGACCCCACGTCCGTAGCCTCCCCTTGTAAGACTTATTACGCAAAATTCATAATTAACAAACATTACCCAGTAAGACTCGGCAAAAGCTTATATATTCCAACTTGAGCCCAAATATTTTTATTTAAGTAATCCTTTTTAAGACCTGCTAGAATATTACTAGTTTAGAAAGAGAAATCTTTAGATGGAGAACCTAACCAAGCACAATCGAAACGAGTAGTTAGAAGAGAAAGTAAATACTATTGTTGTAGGGGCTATTTGTCGGAACCAATTTCACAAAGCTGCTGCCTAACAACTTTACGGTAAACATTGTTTGAATCTTCCGTAACGTCCAATACTAATAAACCTAAACTGAAATTTTAAGTTTCGAAAACTTTCTGTAAATTCGGTTTTCTCATTGAACTTGGCAAGGGAACCAATACGAAATAAAAGACTGTCAATGATGCCGTTTCAAACAAGTAATTCTTAGTTGTGTAATAATTTATTAATATTTAAATTTAAAATAATTTAAATAAATTTAATTCTTCAAACCTTCAAGTCAAAAATTTTATGACTCGGTTCAAAAGCACCTTGGTACGTGACTAATCAAACCTTACATACTTACTTTCACATGCAAACAGTCGAACTACAAATAAAGACTCTTAACAAATGTTTTCACACTAACCTACACTGACATATAAACCTCCTTGCAAGAGATGAAATGCCTTTAAATTTGAGGAGGAGTTTAAAAGGCTTTGGATGAGAGATCTCCTTTTTTAACAGACCAGAATAACTGAAACAAGCCAGGGAGAGATACTGCTGGGTGCCATCCCTCCCCATGCTTGACATATGGAAAGGTATTTGTATGACTAGTGGGATGGCCATCAAATCTGCTGATTAACGATATGTTGTTGACAGGCGCAGATATACCAATGGAGTAAAAAAAAAAAAAAAAAAGCTCTATTTAAAACCTTCACTCTCAGATCAAATAAATAATTTTGTATTAAATTAATAATATGAATCCGGAATAGAGTACGAGTATTACTTACCAAAGTTCGTTTTCGCTTTTTTTTTTCAATTACTTACTGGTGGATAAATAAGTAGTTTAGAGGGAACGGCCCAAAAAGAAACACCCTTATAAACCGTTTTTGTGTCACGCCTTAAAAACAACTCATTAACTCAGTATTTTTTAATTTTTTTCATCCCTCCAACCAATATTCTTCTAAATGAAATCCAAATAGAAACTCCTCATTCTATCCAAAATAGTAATTTTTACCCCAAGCTGATGGAATCCAATGAATATAATGTAGGGTAAATGGAAAATATCTCTTCATCATTTTACTTCATTAATCATAAAGGAAAAGTTTTTTTTTTTTTTTTTTTTTTTTTTTTTTTTTTTTTTTTTTTTTAATGTAGCATAATTAAGATATGTAATAAGGAATGCTAGAGAGTGCACCTACGTGATTGATCATGATTATCATTTTATAAGTATTCGTCATAATTAACCATTGAGGGTAACTAAATATAACATCTGTGTAATTTTACCTAATTACATAGGTATTTAGATAGTAGTATTCTAATAAGAAAACACCTTAATGAATTATTTCAGAATCTTAATTTCTTACATGAGGCAATGCTTTAGGATTTTAAAGTTTTTAGATAATGGAGCGTTAAATTTATTATTATATGAATTGTTAACTTGTTTATTTTTTTTTAAAGGTGTAAAACTCACTGTTCATCAATGCATCATTAAAGCTGTAAACAAAAAATTATATAAAATTAGTATAAATATGTCTATACTTACTGTAAATATGTCTATAATTCTAGAAATGATTCGGACCAAAAAAATTAGACAAATTTTCTATTAATTTATGGAAAATAAATATAAGTGTCAGTTTGTCTCATTAATTTGAATAAAACATTATTAACAAAACTTTTGTTAAATCAACTTAGTATTAAATAAAAGTGTACTTGGGTATCTGGCACATCATTTACTATAAGTTAAGCACATGTAACTCATGATTATGATATAAGCATACTTATGATTATGACAGCAACTCATGATTATGATATAAGCATACTTATGATTATGACAGCATTATAACATATCAAGACCGAAAAGGAGAGGTCGTTCTATTATGAAAAATATGGCAATTTAAACCTGTATAAGGTAAGGATAAAGTCCGTTCCAGTTGGGAATCTCCAGCGAAAGGTAACCATGCTAGGTGGTCGGCTCCAGAGCTATTTGTACTGGAGAAGGAGGCAGTATATCATGGATTGATTGCCCTATATGAAGTGTTTATATAATGCTGAGGGTCGGAGCGATGGGGGGCCGTTGGGAGTCCTAGCACGCAGGCTCCTCCAGTAGGTTGATGGCAGCAATATATATATGTAGTCAGCAACCTCCTCAACCTTATTTAATTATTGAGAAATATACACAACAACTTGAGGGGGACCTTTTGAAAAATTAGGTTCATTTATATTGCCTCCTTCTAGTCACAACACTGCTCTCGCAGGCTGTGACGATTCCATTCCCACAGGAAGGTGAGCCTAAAGTTAATTAAACCGTCATTGGGTTAGCATAGAAACATTAAATACATTGCTTAAAAACATGCACCATTTGTGGAGTGAGGAGTTCTTAATATTTGCTAAACGGATACGATGTTTTAGAACTATTATTATGTTAGACAGGGAGACAGTCTAAACACTGGCTGCAAGTTCGGGTAGCTTTTGCACAAGGTAATTCGCCAATATTTCGAAAAAGAAAAAAAAAGGTTTTGTAAATCATAATTATGTTTCGGGACAGAAATCGTGATCTTAGTAATTTCGCAACTAGAAAGCATTTTCCACCTATAATACAGCCTTGTTTCCTTTTAAATTTCGTTGTTCCTATTTATCTTCTTTAGCTTCCCTCTTTAGAGCCTTGAGCGTAGGGAAGAGTCAGAAATTTCTTTACCCCTGTTTCTTGCCATCTTTCTTGCTTTTCGGAGATCTGCTCTGGAAAGCCTATCAATGTAATCGAGGTAGGACATACTTAGACGTTCTCCAGGTCTTCTACCATGGTTTTAAGAGGACTTCTGCGGTCATATATCCTTAAAACATGACGGAACAGCATTAACTAGTGGGTTTATACGAGCTTTGGGGCCATCTAGTTATCTGCAGGTAATCCAACAGCAGGTATATGCTCTCCTGCTGGAAAGTCAATACCCAACTCTCAGCTCCATACCGGAATGTAGGAAGGTAAACTGTCATAAATATGTGAAGTTTAACATCTTTGCACATTTCTCATTTCTTCGTAACAGTTTTATACATCGGGTAGTAGACTGCATTTGCATTACATCTATCTGACATTCATGCATCTACATTCGAAGTCTTAGTTACCACTGAATCCGAGGTACGTGAATTCTGCCACTTTCTCCATACTTGCATTTCCTCTCCATTGCATTATATATGGATATCTTCCTGCTGCCTTCTCAAATGAAGGATCTTACTTTTTTCGTATTGGTCAGCATTCCTTTCCGTTGGAGATTTTCTCTTGGAATTTGTAATTAATATGACATCACCTGATGATAGATAAGAAGCTGTATTACTACTTGTTTGAGACTCCTACGTCCCAGAAACATCCTGATAGTGCTCTTAAGATTGGATGCCACATCACCCATAAATCATAGGAATAGCAAAGAGCTTAAACTGTCACCTAGTTTTTGACCAACTTTGCAATGATGTAAATCCACTTTAGTCCAATAATTTCATATAGGTTTTTTATATGTAGACTGAATAGCCTCCGCCAAACAACTCAACATTTTTTGCTCTGAGATTATCCCATATTTCATGTTGTGGTACCGAGTCGAACTAAATTATCCCGGCTTGGTTCACTACCTGTTTTCATTTTAGAAAAAGCTCTCTCGACTTCATCTTGCTCGATCAACCAGTGTCCATTTGGGTTTGTTGAAGGGCAATTGTCATTTATAAATTATTCCTAGTTTTCATAGCCCCTAAATCTTCCAATCAGTATTCAGTCCAATTATATAATTGGATGTAACACGAAAAAATAAATACTGCATTATGGATGGAAGTTCATGGAGTTGGATCACATAATGTTTTGACATTCCAAACATGTTTTTACTTATTTTAGATTAGGGAACGATGATTATCATGGTTCATATTTTTAGTGTTCTTACAAAAATTTATTTTAAGCTTCAAAAATTTAAAATATGTACAATACAAAGGTGCGGAAATTCAGGGAATGGTGAAAGGAGTGGGAGAAAAACTACTTCATTCAGTAAGAATATGATTTCCTTCAATTCATTTTCGCGGAATCCCTAAACCATCACACCGTGAGGAATCCCCAGTGACTAAGAAAGTTTTTGTAATTACGTTCCAAGAAAGAACATGCTTCTGCTCACCCTTATAAGTAAATCTAATCGATGTGGGTTTCTGTAGCCGAGCAATGTTGCCAACATAACAATGTGACATTAGCATCTTTACGCAATCGGCGGCAATGGGTAACAAATATTGTGAAATATAAATGGAATTCTTTAACGATCATTTGACTCATGTTTGATTGTGATAGCAACTGTTCTTTTTCTAATGCTCAGAAAAGAGAAATCGGTGTTTTATACATTAAACAAAACAAAAATTATAAATTTAAATATAAGGGTGAGACATTTTTTAATCAAAAACTTTAAGTTGGTTTCTTTTTGTTTTATTTTTTCTTCTCTCTTCTATTATACTATAGCTTGTATTATAAATAATAGTTCTATTTAAATTGTATAAAGATTGTATCATATTAATGTAAAAAAATATAATAATTTTTAAACTTCTATACAGGTGGTATGCAATAGGGCATGGAAACTGTAACATTTAGAAATACATGACCCTCCTATAAGGTTACTATGGAAGGAAAAAAAATTCATTTACGTTTATAAATTTAAAAGAAGGCAAAAAAATAAATACTCCTTGGCTCACATATAACGCCTGTAATAGAGTTTTTTTTGCATTTTAAGTACTTTTAAAGCTACGATTCTTTTTATTCATAGAAAATATTTACTTTAGTAACAATAAATAATAGTAATACATTTTAAAAATATATATAAACTAATACATGACTACATTGATACTAAGAAATATATTTAATACAAATAAAATTTACCTCCAGGATGTTCTTTTAAAAAAAGGCTTTAGAATGGACGGTTAGGTTTAGGACGTGGGTGGACCGCCATTAAAAGAATCAGATTCTGAGCTCTCGTAGAACGTGGTAAGCTAATTAATTCAAGAGGTCTCAATGGAACTCGCACGTGCTCGGCATATAGTGATTTTCGCCTGAGGGTATCTTATATAAACGTTGCTCCAGCCGAATATTGCTGATGCCGTTCTTAAGGGAACCTAGGATATTCTCAAGTCATAAATCGGGGAGGTCCTTATTGAGCGGAATGGAAGGAGGTCGTATTTTAACGCCTATCCGTACGGCTAAGAGTGGGACTGAATTCGAAATGAGAGATTTCCATGAAACAGTAGAACTCAGATAGGGCCAGTAGTTAGAGGACTGGTAACCTAAAAGGACTTGGGGATAAATCCCTAGTTTAGACTAATTTGAACAAGGTGAATGCCTGTCTTATGCAACAAGTTCCCAGTTCCCAAGCCACTTGATCTGAGAATATTCAACCGTTCAGAAATAGGCAATAAGACCGTTTAAGGGTGGAATAACCTTCGAATACTAAGCAGTGCTCCTCCCGCTGATGTGCTGCTTCCATTACCAATTGATTTATATCCGAAATAGTGATTTACTGGCTCGCCGACATGTAGAATAATCTTTGTCCTTTCTTCTTCCAGTCCCTTGCTACGTGAGATCCGTCCTGTATCAGAGATATAACTCCTTCCTGCCCCTTCGATACATTTGCCAGCATTTGATTAAGCACTTTTTTTCTTGCTCCCAGAAGAGACGAAGAGGGAAACATTGAGTCATGGCATTAACTAGAAATCCGTCTGGCTGCTGAACCTTTAAATCAATATGGAATTATGGCTGGAGGTAATTTGTTACAAGCACCTGTTTATAGGCAAGCCAGTAATATCGCTCTACAATTACAGAACACTAAAAAAAGAATGATTAAAAAAAAAAATAAGATATGAATGTAGAAAAATGTGTGACTTTGGGTAATGATATTTAGCAAAACACGTCAATTTCTAATCTAAGTAAGTTGGTAAGTGAAAGTTGTGTGTTGCGCGCACGCACCAGATTTTTTTTTTTAAGCTATTGAACATCGAGTTAAATCTTTATTAAATACATAACAAGTGGAACAGTAATTTGGGTTGTGAGATTATTTGCCCCTTCAAAGTAAAAAATCTTAAACAGAACACATCCCATTAGATTGTGTTCAAGAAATTGTGAAGCATAATTGATCTAATTCGATTGTTTAACCGGTGCAGTCGCAATTCAAAGTAAAATATTAAAATTAAAATAAATGTTTTTTTCATTTTAAAGTACTTAAGAGTTTAATGTCCGTAGTATAAGCGTAATAATCCTTCAAAGCCGTTAAGATCCTTAATGGTGCCATCACGAATTCTCAAACAGGCAGCGAAAATTATGATTATCCCTCAATATTTTTTAGAGATTTTCTGCTAACAACCCAGGTAAAACCCAGATATATGAATAGCGTTATTAGCAGAAAAATATGATTACATCAAAAAATTATGCATTACCATTACTTTAAAGTAAAACTTTAAACTTTCTGTTTTCTTTCTGTCAGTAAAACTTTGATCACCTATGTAAGTACCCATCCTGAGCTTTTCCTGGTGGTATGTTTATGAGGTTCAGAGGTTTAGGTTTTATCCTTTTGTTATAGGAAGAAAGACAGATCAATTATTTTAGCAAATCTTTCATAGGTCAGAACAATAATCTTAAACGATCTTCTGGTTGCAGATAAAAGATATATTATTGCAGCTTTGTCACATGAATCAGTGTTGAACATTTTTGGATTTGAACGAAGAGGCCAATATTTATGAGGAATAGGGGATATCGTTTGTAATGTACGAACGGCAGTGTTGAAAAGAACAGTACTATTACCTACTGTACTCATACAATGTTCGTTTTTGGTTAATTGGATTTTGTGCACATATTTTTACAGAGGACTACAGTCTTCAAAGTACTGTAAAAGCTTCATGGAGCAGGGCTCACTGTGTCTATTAAAAAATGTGACCTTAGTAACACCTCAATTAAATATTTTGGCTTCAGGTTAGATTTTCAGGGGTTGCATTCAACAGATGACAAGGTTCGTGCGATTTTTTTTCCAATACCGAACGATGCTAAGGAACTCCAACGGCATTTGGAAGTAGTAAATTTTTGTCAAAGTTTCTGCCAGGCTTAGCAACAATCTTATCATTGCTCTACTCTCTGCTGAAAAAGGGGCACCCCTGGAACTGGAGAGATAAATGTGTTCGTGCTTTTGATAACATCAAGAGGCTAATTCAGAAACATCGAGGTCTTGCCCATTACAATACAGACCACCCCATTCGTTTAGCAGTGGATTGATTTGACTGTGGTAACAGTGATATAACAGCGGTATATCAATGCTAGCAGGATGGAATAGATCGACCACTGGCATTTGCTAGCCGAACTATGTCTCAGGCCGAAAAGTCATACTCTCAGCTACAAAAGGAGGTTAATGTTTGTGATTAACAGATTCCACAGCTAGTTGTACTAACGAAAATTTATGTTGGTGAACGATAATAGGCCCCTAATATCGTCCACCAAACCCATATTATAATAGACCCCATCTTTGGACCAAAAAATAGGATCCCAACCTGCGCAGAAACTTATTTTGTCAAATTACATGTTTGGAATAGGTTAATTCTGACAAAAATATCGCCGATTGGTTTTCTCGAGCACCATTTCCTGAATGCTCAATAACAAATGAGCCAGGCCTGTGTATCAACTACATTTTTGATTCCGGCAGTGACCTTCCATTAAACTACAAGAAATCTTTGGCAGCAACCATGAAGGATGACATCCTTATGAAGATGGTTACCTTTTTAAAGTTCGGATGGCTGACCATGTTGAACCTAAATTTCAGCACTTCACCCGAAAGATCTCTTGTGGAAAGAGATCCTTTTTGGGGGACATCGAGTTATTGTGCCCACTGTACTGCGACAAGAGGTTGCAAGACCTTTACGCTTCTCAAATGGGTATGGTAAAAGTAAAATCCCTATGGAGATCGTAGGTGTGGTGACCGAAATTGGAAAAGAGATCGTGTTATACTTGTAACGCAACTCCCCAAAGACACAACAGCGTGGACCTTTTATACCCATCCTGTCCAAAGGCAATACATAATGAAAATAAGTGATAAGCGAGACCTCCCTTCTGCCTTTCATTGACTTTCCCGTAAGACAGCGACTTTCGACGATTCTTTCATTAACTCTGCTATAACTTCACGAAGTTCTAATCCCCCCTCCTATTCTTCCAATTTCTTGTTTCCCTCTTTATCAATCTCTTTTTTTTAAAATCATTTAGATCACTTTTTTAAATTTTTTTAATTTCAACATGCTTTAAGTATATATATTTTTGCTAAACTAATTGGGTCAATGTTCCATTTCTGTAAGTATTTTAAAACCTCTGAGGAAATTGCTCTGCCTCCGAGTAACACAACTGTAACTATAGGAGTCATTCAAATACACTAGTTCAATCCTTACCCAGCTGTGCTCGACCCCGCAACCCACAGATTAATTGATCGGCGGCTGTATTTATTAAAACATAAATTTAAACACACAGAAATCTAACAATGACTTGAGTTCCTCCAAACATATTAAAGAGTTTAGCGTTTTTATTTTGTCTCTCACCAAACTGTTATTTAATCTTGAGGTTGATGAGGTATATTACCTCGGTCTGAGTTTAATGAAAATAGTTACTCTAAGGAGACATCATTACCATAGATAAATAAACTTATTTCAATTTCCCCTTCGGACCGGGAAGGGAGAATTAGTTACAGGAAGGGCAATGCAGTTATTGCAGACCGGGGAGACGGTCCCCGAAAGCGGTCGGGTGACGGAGGCGGATTCCTGTTGGGATTCCTGACTACTCTTTTTACGCTGGGCGGGCTAATGTTTATAGCAGGAGCTCGGCATTCATCCCGGCGCCGTGGGAACTCCCGCCTTATCACCGCTCCCTTCTAGCATAATAGGATCTCCTCTACTTCATCTTCCAGCTTCTCCTCCGTAGTCCAGGTTCCGAAGGAGTACTGTTTCTAATCCTCATTGTTGTAAAGTGCCGAAGAAGCGGAGGGAGTATACTAAGCTAGAACCAGAAGTGAGGTGGATGATGCTGGTTACTAATTCGGCATCAGGGAAATATGTCATCCGAAGATAAGAATGACGTGTTTGCTATATGTAAAACAGATCAAAATTAATCATCAATCGAAATGAATACTAAAGAAAGCAGATCAATCTTACTACAGAAAAAACTAAAACAAGTTTTTAGGGTTTCCTGAATTCATAAAATTTTAATTTAGGTAATTTGATTTCGTAAAACTTGCTCAATGAGAGTAGAACATTGAGGATCAGGATTCATGTGGAAAGCTAGAGAATTCAGAGAATTTGACAAAATAAGTTTCTGCATTAAGAAATATGAACTTGTCCAGAGGAAAATAATGATTGATTTTATTGAAAAATTCAACACTTTCAAGGTTTTAAACTTTTTAAAATAAAATATTATTCAAACTAATTTATTTTGACTTACAGCCCGAAATAACGGAGCAATGGTAGACGTAAGCAATTGAAACTTATGTAAATTGCTTGAAGGTTGAGGGAACATAGAGGGCTAAAGTACTTTAATTTTTCACTAATATTTGCAACACACTGGTAGGTATATTAGCATTATCGTATGGATAGAGAATAATCTACAATAAAACCTTTCCTATTGGATTGATACTGCAATTGTAATGTTTTAAAATCACTGTACGTTTTAGAAAATACCTGTATATTCGTTAAAAAATTTGCAATTTTCCGTGACATATTGGCCATTCAAGCCTTTTTCTGGTCTAGAAATAAAAAGAACTTAATGTATGGGCCTCCTACACTTAATTGTTTTTTCCAGTGATTTTTAGTAAGGTAGAAAGATACTCAAGAAATATTGTATTATGTTAACAGCAACCGCTTCGTATGTCTTGTGTTCATAATTTTTTTTTTTTTTTTCAATTCTTTTTGCAAATAATAAACCGAATCAAACTTCGTTCTTCTTGCTAGCTCATAGGTTTTCCTAAAATCTGAAGAGCTTTATGTATTTTTTTTACAGAAAAATTGTCAATAATCTTAAGTATTGCTTTATTCCTGGTATTTAATTAGGATATTGCCCAGTACTCAAGTGTGCATTCAATAAGGAATAAGGTATATCACGTTCACTTATCTGATTGAGATAATCTTTTAAAGAAAATTTTGTAGCCAAGGATTAGATCGTCCAAAATTGATTGTGAATTTTTTTTTTTTTGTTTCTTGAAATTAATTGATTCTTATAAAAATAAATGTAGCAACTAAATTCATTATAAGAATATTAATGAAATTAGTAAGAGACTAGAGTTCTGAAAGAAGTTCGGTAGAATTAAATAAATAGTGTTGCCTATCTGAAAAGAAACTTTTCCATCCCTTTGAGAGTAATTTGTAGACTTTTTTTTAGAAACAATAAAAGTTAATAGCCCATAAAGCACGAGGCGAGGTAAAGCCCTAGAGCTCAATAGCAATTAGATATTTAATTGTGTAATTATAACTGGAGGTAGGGATAAGCTCCTAACTGGAATCCCAGAGGTCATTACAGCCGCACACCTCTGTTACTTCCTTCTCCGGCCTCCGGGTAGAGTGTGATACATTGTATGATGTAGAGGGAAAACAGACTTTAAAAAAAGGAATGGATGAAAACATCCGTATTCATTTATACATAACTTAATTGAGGTTAAAAGGGCCTAAGATTTATTGCAAGTAAAAAAAAAATAAAATTAGAATCATGATTGATCTAAAAAAGTCCAGTTGTCCATTATTGTTCTGTTAAGTACAAAATATATTCCTTCACATTCCTATCAATGTTCGTAATTCCCTAATAGATACATTAAAAGTTTTTAATGAAAATTTTTTTTTCTATTAGCTAATTTCCGGAACAACTTTGCATCAACTACAAATGTGGACTAGAAGTAATCGTTAATAGGTGTTATATTTATAAGATATACTTGAAATATTTTTAATTTTGAATTTTGAATTAATTGAATGATAAAAGTAACTCTTTATAAACAATTATCTGAATAGGTCAGGAAAAATTTATGGTGATATCGTTGTATCAAAATAGTCCCCAGCTCCAACACCTTGAGAAGTATTTAGACTCGATATTAAAATTAAATATTTGGAATAAAATATAGTGTATAATTGTATATTATAAATAGAAATGTGTTAGTTTTAATTAGCTAGTTTTTTAGCCTCCTAAAGCCGTTAACGAAGCTTTGCTAAAAACATTAGCATTAGTCTTACAGTGTTATAGTCTGTTTGTTTTGATCATTATAATAAAACCTAGTCTTAATATATTATTTAAATCTGGAATTTACTTAATTTTAACAAAGGCTACCTTCCGAAGATTTTCAAATAAAAAGTTAAGAATTTTCATATACCAATTTTCTATTCGGTTCCAGTTATCCTTCCAAATGATTAGCTAGCAAAAAGAATAGGGTATGGCCTTGAACTACATTTATTATCAACAATTAAGCCATCTTGTAACGTTCAGAACGTAGGATATGAGATAGTGTCCTCAAGATAGAGTGGCGATAAACTGCTTGAGGCCGTACTCCGTCGCAATCCAGCGAGGGTGGACATGGAAGAAAAACTATCACGAACTGGAAGCCATATAGGGGAGGCTTTCTTCACCGGAGTCCTATCATCCCATTTATCATACTTGAAGATCCGTTAATCAAGGCCGGGATGAAGTGTTGACAAATACCTAGGTAGGCGGTTTTTTCAATTGCCTACACGGCGGCTCCCATATTCTTCTTTTGTCAGACACGTCTGTGCTCGCGTCGAAGGATATCTCTCATCTTAGAAAAAAAAAAAATGGAATAAATCAATCAGCCCGCTCTGCAGCTACCATATACTTGTTTTACTGTAAGGCCACATCAATAAATAAGATAAATATTCAGAATATAGTTAGTGGTATTGAACTCACAAGAATATCATTAAAGCTATAAAGGTAACAATCATATTCAGGCAATCCTAAAGAGTAATCTTAAAGTTTAGTGATTTCAAGCTTCTAAAACATACTCTTAATGAATTTTTGCTGGATTCCAAATTGCTTAAGTTAAGTTGACAATAGAATTTCTTGGCTGACAAATATTTGATGATTATAACTTACTGAGTAAGTTTATTTTAATGTATGTTGCTGATAAACTTCTCTTCCTTCCCGGATTCTTGGGCGGTAGGGTTGTGGCAGATAATTATATATTGTTTATATCAATCGATCACTAGGTTTCACTGGAGGACTCTTTTCAGGCAAACTAAATCTATTAAAACTGGCCTCTTATTTGTTTAATTAAAAGGAAATATTAATGATTGGGCATGATCTCGACAACGCACATCCTTCCAGCTTCATTGGCAAAGAAGCAATAGTAGGTACCTTACAACATGCAGAAACGGGGAGAAAGGGTGGTAGTTTAGGTTGTAGTGTAGTGTATTGAAGTGTGGTGTAGGTGTTCAACTTCTTCTATTAATAATGGTTATGAGTAAAATTAATATAACATTATTATTTAGTAGCCAATCATTATTGTAAAGAAATGCATTAATTGAAACTTATAAACACACGTAGAAATAAAATAATTAGAAATAGTAATGAATGTAGGATAACTACCGACATTAGACGTAAGCACTCTATTTAGTTATACTAGGAAATCAGTGTTCCCAGTAAGCCAGTTGAGGGCTGCGAACTGGAGTTTGAAATGATACCAGAAAGTGGAATTTGTTTATGGGGGATATGGCACCATAACGTGTAACTAACCCCAGATTAAAAAAAAATAAGTTCCAACATTATTACCCAGGTCGAAGAGGTAAATTAATATAATAGGCACTTGAAATCGTAACGTAGGAGTTATGGCAGATATGAAATTATTGATAAGAACTACGACGAAATTGTCACAGCACATTGAGATCCGATTAAGAAGTAACCCTTAATTAATTTCTATGAAGTGCCAGCGTTTACCTTGAAGATGATTTATAGAAAGCGAAAGAAGACAAAACACCAGCTATTTGAATAAGACACCGGAGGAGAAATGGACATGTTCACTTATTCAAATGGAGAGGCTGACGAAGTGTGCTATTGATGGGACAAAGCCTCTTTGTGCCCGGACTAATTTCCCAGAGGCTGACCATCAATCAGCGCGCTACGGGCGCCGCCGTCGCCTCCACCAGTGTCCTCTCACAAATTAATGATGCTCTTGTTTCAACAGGAAGCCTTGCGGTCGTCGGTCGGGAGTTACCCTAAACATTACCACACAAGCTGGTGTTCCTTGTTCTCGAAATTTAAAACATACACTTACCTGCAATCCAGCTTATTTTAAATTCTCAGGAAGTTGACTTAAGTTTAGTCATATCCTTATCATAACAATAGTCATATTCTTATGTTTTGAGCTTCACAATTAAACGATTTGTACCAAAAAAAAAAAAAAAAATGACTAGAACATATGCGACATCTTGTTTTGAAAATATGTATTGACTTAATCTTCCAGAAATACCTTTTTACTTTCACTTTCCTACATATGAAATAAAATTTCGGCTTCCGGTTTTCAATAGGAAAACGTGTTTTGGGGTCCCTTAAGTCAAATTAAAAAAGTCCCGTGAAATGGTCTTCGTGTGTGTGAACAGACTAGCTCAAAAACTATAAAGCCTACAAAATGTAAATTTTGTGTGATTCACATTTTTCGTTGGGTTGTAAATGTTAGAGAGAAGAGTTCAAAGGTGTAAGATTTTTTTGGTTCTTTTTAACTAAGGAACAGGGTTGCAATTCATCTAACAGGCCAAACCAGTCTCAAATAATATTGATCTGTTTAGTATACATTAAAACTTTTTCAAATGGAGTGTCCATAATCTACATTCCTAAACAAAAACCAATAACATATCGTTTGTCTTTTATGGACTCGTCCTGGTTATTATGTTTCAATTACATGAGATCAAATTCTAAAATGATGGATTATCACGAAAATAATTCTTCATATTGTATGATATGCTAATATAATGAAACCATCACGCTGAATTGGTACCACTGAAATACCTACTGTAGCGTACCTTACTGTGTTATTCTACATTTCTATATGTATTCATGGCCATTAACATAAACTAGCTCCCAGAGAAGGTGTCAGAGAACGAGATCTATTTCTTATTCCCCCAAGCCGGTGACTTACAAAGCGCAGGGTCCATGGGCACACTAATTCACCTGTATTCACCGGTTAGTGACGGTGAGATGATAATTTTTATTAATGTTCCAGAGTGACAAGTGACTGTTGGGCCATCATTAGTATATATATAAAGTGAAGCTGTATGTAGATAGTGCTGCCTCACCCAGGGAGCTGTATCCCCTGTACCGCGCTCTTTGATGGCTCACTTATACCTACCATCCGTCGCTTATCTCTTTCTAGTTATTCTAATATCCCATTTAGTTATTCTAACACCCCCTTCATCATTTTATTTTATTTTCTATACTAAAAACGAGGAAAGCATAAAAAAAAAAGTTATACCACAAGTAAAGTATACAATCTCATCCGTATTTAGGTCTTGCGTTGGAGTTTTTACCTAGTTTTTGTTTTCAGTGAGTTCAGATTAAAGATAATAGAAAAAGATCTATCATTTAGTGAAGCAACAGATTTCTTGAATGGTAAGAACTGGCTTCAACTCGCCAACTATTATAAAGCGGCTTGGGCATATAGGGACTCTTTATGCAGGGAATTTAATTATTAGCTGCCGTCAAAGTTAATATTGCCATCGTGAAAAATTTCGACTTCCGGTTTTTAACGGAAATACACGTTTTGAGGTTTCTTGAGTCTAAATAACCAAGTCCCGCGAAATGGTCTGGGTGTGTGTGTATGTGAACAGACTAGCTCAAAAACTATACACCGCACGAACCTGAAAGTGGATATTTGATGAATGTATTTAACCGCGATACGACAGTAAAAATTTCATCAAAATTAATCAAAGGGAGGTGGCACTTTATTTAATTACTTCTTTCACATTTTTTCGTTTTTTCTATTTTATCAAAAAAACCTTTAACAATTTCGATTTAACTTGTCATGTTTAATGAGAATGAAGTATTCTTTAATATCAGTTATGCTTTATCATTATTAAAATGTTCTGAGGGGCCTTTTTTGTTTTACTATAAAGTACCTTTGTTTTTGTTTATATGGATAAATTATCTGTCTCTCTTTTCGCCTAAAAATCAGAAATGGCTAAATATGAAAAAAACAAGTAAACATATACAGGAGAAAAAAATCTGGTGCGTGCGCGCAACACACAACTTTCACTTACCAACTTACTTAGATTAGAAATTAATGCGTTTTGTTAATTGCCACTTCTCAAATGAACAGAACGGCTTTAATTACGAACAATGGTCTGTCATTAAAGGCGTAATCCGCATGCGTGGGCTCAACGAGTTTTATGAGTTGACTGAATATTTTTCTTTTTTTTTTTTCTCCTCTTTATGTTTTCATTATTTTTATCATATCTCATATTTAGCCATTATTTTTAGGCGTAACGAGAGACAGTTAATTTCTCCATATAAACAAAAACGAAGGTACTTTATAGGAAACAAACAAACAAAATAGGCCCCAACCCCCAGCCCCCAAAAAAGCCCCTTCAGAACATTTTAATAATGATAAAGCTTACCAGATATTAAAGAACACCTAATTTTCATTAAACATGACGACTTTGATAAAAATCCTTAAAGCCGTTTTTGAGATCATCGAAAAAAAGTTAAAAATTGGAAAAAAAATTATGAAATAAAGTCCCCGTTCCGTTTGACCAATTTTGATGAAATGTTGGCTATGACATCTTTGGCATCTACATACATCAAATACCCAGTTTGATCAAAATCGTTAAAGCCTTTTTTGAGTAAATAAAAAAAACACGAGAAAATGATACAAAATTTATTAAGTAAAGTCCCTCCCCAGGTTGATCAATTTTGATGTAATGTTGGCTATCGCATCTTTGGCATATACCAGGTGTGTAAATATGAAACCGGAATTTTTCAAATAGCAAATAAGAGTTGATTGTGTAAAAATGATACATACTTTTTTATTCGAAGTACTGTCCTTCGCTATCTATGCATTTTTACCATCATTCAGGCAATTTGTGGATTCCCCGCCAAAATAATGCTTCCTCTTCTGAGTCAAACCAATCACTTAACCAATTTCGTACATTTTCATAAGAAGTGAAGCGCTGCTCAGCTAGTGCGTGTCCCATCGATGCAAATAGGTGGTAATCGGATGGGGCCAAATCTGGTGAATAAGCCGCATGCGGAAGAATTTACCAACCAAACACTTGGATTCCTTGGTCCGTTTAGCCGAATGTGATGGGGCATTGTCATGGAGCAAGATCACTTTGTGTGTCCTTTCTTGGTATTTGGGACTTTTTGGCGCAAATCTGTATTCAAATTTATCATCTGTTGTAGGTAGCGTTCCGTATTAACAGTTTCCCCAGGTTTCAGCAGCTCATAGTAGGTAACACCCATCTGATCACACCAGACACAGAGCATTTTCTTCCTCCCCAAGCGATGCCGATGGTTCACCAGGAGTTACCCAGGATTTTTTACGCTTAGGATTCTCGAAGTAAATTCACTTTTCACCACCAGTCACAATTTGATGAAGAAATGTCCTTTTTTCTGTACCTGGCGAGCAGCATTTGCCATGAGGTTTTTCGAGCTTCCTGCTGCCTGTCATTCAGTTGGTGAGGTACCCATTTTCCGACCTTCTGGATCTTTTCCATGCCTTTCAAACAAATGGAGACGGTGTCACATGTAATAATTGTCCAACAAACGCTTCCGAATCAGCGTTTTCAAAGTTTTTTTTTTTTTGTGGTTTTCCACGGTCTTTGTTTCTTTTATCGAAATCCATCTTTAAATTTTTTGAATCAATCGAAACATTGAGATTTGCCTAGGGCATGCTCCCCGTAAGCTTCAACAAGCATCCTATGTGATAATGCTCCAATGTTTTTCAGAAGGAAACGGAAAATAAATGCTGTCCGCAAATCTTGATTTGTTGGCACAAAAGTCGACATGTTCAACGCCACTAAAAACACGGTATCAATTGGATCTCTTTATAACATCTAGGCAAAAGCAGATAACACCACTGACGGATTAGTTAGAAGATTATATTGACTGCTAACTCCTATCATTGGCGAATTCCGGTTTCATATTTACACACCTGGTACATACATCAAATACCCAGTTTGATCAAAATCGTTAAAACCGTTTCTAAGTAAATAAAAAAAACACGTGAAAATGATACAAAATTTATTAAGTAAAGTCCCCCCTCCGGTTGATCAATTTTGATGAAATTTTTACAGTCATATCTCGGGCATTTTAATAGATCAAATACTCAGTTTAATCAAAATCGTTAGAGCTGTTTTTGAGAAAATCGAAAAAAAGTTATTAAATAAAGTACCCCCTCCCTTTGAGCAATTTTGATGAAATTCTTGCTGTCACATCGCGGGCATATACATACACTAAATACCCAATTTCAGGTTCATACGGTTTATAGTTGTTGAGCTAGTCTGTTCACACACACACACACACACACACACACACACACACACACAGACCATTTCGCGGGACTTGGTTAATTGGACTCGGGGGACCCCAAAACGTGTATTTCCGTTGAAAACCGGAAGTCGAAATTTTTCACGATCGCAATACTTCCACTTACTACATATTTCATATATAGGTAAGTGAAAGTAAAAAGGATAAATCCATGGATCCAATGCGCATGCGCAGTACGCCTTTAATGACAGACGATTGTTTATAATTAAAGATGTCCGTTCATTTGTTGCATGGTAATTATATGAAGTTTTCAAAAAACTTCATTCACTAAACAAGTTGTTTAGAGTTTTTACAGATTTAAACAAAATAAATAAATAAATAAATTAGTATACACTAAAGAGGAAATAAAAATAAGTAAATGAATGTGGAAAAATGTGTGACTTTGAATGGCATTTAATAAACTCGTCAATTCCTAATCAAAGTAAGTTGGTTAGTGAAAGTTGTGTGTGTCGCGGCATCGCACTAGATTTTTTTATGCTATCAATATACTGTTAGAGTATTCCTTATGATCTTACATACGCTTTTTATGTTTATGTGTAATATATATGTATTTATTATATGTTTAGATGATATACATGCACTTTATCGTTATTATGGGTTATAGAAAATTTTATTTTCTTAAGATGAATAAGATTTTTTTTTCTTGGAACAATCGGCGGTATTACAGTTAGTTGTAAGGTTTTAGTTTGTAACTAATAATAATAATTCTAATGTCTGAGGTTCAAGGCCAACCTCAGGATATAGGATAATAAGTAAAAAGAAATGTGTGATTATTGCTACTAATTCTCAACTGGTGGCCATTATATTTAGACGGGGAAAGGGGTAAACCGATTGGATTAAAGAGATGATAATTAGAAATTAAAATATCCAGTATTTGTTTTAAATATTATATTTTAATTATCAGTTACATCTTGAAAAAAAAGTAAAAGTGCGCAACATCATATCCTCATAGTTGACTTCGCAAAAACCCATGTTTTCTAAAGTCACTCCGAAGGTGTTAAGTGTAACTATAATATATAATATTATAATATAAACTATTATAAACTATAATAATATAAACTATACGTTAATAGTACTTCGAAGAGTTTTAAATTGCGTTGTTTTTACATTTCTCATACAACATCCTATTGATGAATTAACCTAGAAGCTGATACTGCTTCCTGAATTGTTAACAGAATGTATGCTTTGTTTTCCATTCAATAATGCAACGGATCTTAAGGGACTCTTAGATCTTAACGGATCTCAAGATCTATGTCTTCACTTGATATTAATATAGAATGAAATTGGTTCATCCTGCCTTGAGAAATGGAAAGTCGCTGACATGCGAGAATTACAGTAGATGAAAGACCTCCATGTGTCCCTGGATCCTGTGGGCAGACATCATTTATACGTTCCACTCCTGTGTAATTGGAATAGCTCTTTAATCAAACTCATCTGATCATTTCTCAAGGTAATAATAGTCTACTACTCCTACGCCCCAACCGAAATCTGCTCCTCCATTTTCGGCATCGAGCGATTTCCCTTTTACTACATGCACAGGTAATATTTAAATTAATAACTCCAGTCAAGCTCTGTAACAAATCAATTATTTAGAATGAAAAGCTTTCTCAAAATCGAATGAGTAGCTGACAGAATAAGAATTAAAATGATAATGGTGTTTTCATTTAATTTTACTAGTTCAGAGATTAAAACTTGTTTAGCCGTTCAGTATTTCAAAAAATAGTTTCATATATTTCTTATGAAGATTTGTTAATATCAAGGACTTCTAGAGTGAGTTTCCTCAAACATTTTTTTGCAATAATTTGTTTTTTGTTTTAAAATGTTTTATCGTACATAAAACTATTTTTAACATTAGCTATTCGTTAGAAACACTAGAACTTTTCTGGGCATTTGCGGGAGAGCCTGGGCTGCAATTGAGTCATAGCCAGGGGCTTACTTACAACTGCATACTGAGAACATCGAAATTCCCTTTACATTGGAAATACTCAATCATTAAAATTATCCACAAACCAAATAGAGACGTATACAATGCATCATCCTACAGATCAATTAGCCTGCTTTCTATATGCTCAAAAGTATTTGAAAAATTGATGTACAGAAGACTTGTTGACATGGTGACTGACCAAAACTTAATACCTGATCAGCAATTCGGTTTTCGCACATTCCATTCAACAACACATCAATTACACATAGTTACTAACTACATTGCAGGAGCACTAGAGCAAAAACTATATGCATGTGGTGTATTTTTGGATGTAGCTCAGGCGTTCGACAAAGTCTGGCACCATGGTCTTCTCTTTAAACTCAAGACCATATTACCGCACACTTACTACCTCATTCTTCAATCATATCTTTTCGACAGATTTTTCTCCGTTCGGCAGGGGTCAGGAATTTCATCAATTCATCCAGTCCTAGCGGGAATTCCTCAAGATTCAATACTGGCTCTTCTTCTCTGAGCAATGATACACTTATGCTGACGATACAACAATTCTCACTAAACATCAAAATCCTATATATGCCTCACTAACAACAACAACAACAACAATAAAGTAAACGACTGGTATAAATTATGGAAAATTCGGCTAAATCATAAAAAATCAAAACACATAACATTCACTCTTCGAAAAAATACCTGCCCTCCAATTTATATAGACAATGTCCAATTTCTCAAACTGACACCGTACATTACCTTGGTCTTACTCTTGACAGAATGATGACATGGGGTCCGCATGTTAAGATGAAACAAAAAACCCTTAACAAACGACTCACCCTACTTTACTCCTTTTTTTCTAAAACTTCAAAATTAGGACTATTACAAAAATTAAATACACATTTATACTTACTGAAACCAATATGTACTTACTCTTTACAGATGTACGGTACAGCCAAAAAGACCCACTTGCAAATAATTCAGACCTTTCAATCAAAAATATTGAGACTCATTGTAAAAGCACCATGGTACGTGACCAACAATACCCTACATACTGCCTTACAAATGTTAACAGTAGACCAACATATAAAGACACTTTCCAAACGTTTCCACACACACTTACACGGTCATTTCAACCAACTGATTGGAGGCATGGCAACAGCTGATATGCCCATACCTAGGAGATTAAAAAGGCACTGCTTGAGAGATCTCCTTCGTTAAAAATCCAGATAAGGGGTCACCTGTGGTGTTGTGGTTAGCATGGCAACCTACAATACTAAAGATCGCGGGTTCAATTCCAGCGGTGGCCCTGGGATTTTTTAATGGGAGTAAAAAATCCTTAGCTATGCCGTCCCTCGGATAGGACGTAAAATGGAGGTCCAGAGCCTGTACGATGTCAGGTACTCGTTAAAGATCCCTATCCTAATTATACCTGGATAGGCAAAATTTAGGACTCCCACTGTAGCATCGTCCGATTAGCCTAAGTAGCATAAAAATGGACGTTAAACAAACAAACAAACAAATAAAAATCCAGATTACCTGAAACAAGCCAGGGAAGAGGTACTGCTGGGTGCCATCCTTACCCATGCCTAACATGCCCTTATTTAAATTAGCACAGCTCACATTTGCTGATTTCCGATGTTTATTGATAGGCGCAAATTAAAATTATGGAGCCAAAAAAAAAAAAAAAATTAGCTATTTAATTCTTAATTTTGAAGTGTTTAAACTCCTACATCATCGAAATTAAAATATGGTGCTGTTATTATTTCTTAAGAAGAGTAAATTTCTTAAATTTCTCAAAAACTCCCTGGCTTCTTACAGCTTTTGAAGTATTCGATAGGATTTCTCGCTAAAGTAAACTTAAATATCATATGAGCATTTTTTTTTTAAGCCGTTGAATTAATCAAGATTATCATTTCATAATTGTATGTTTTTCTTGGTTTATCAAGTTCAGGTAAAACTTAATCGTAAAGTATTAGGTTTTCTTCGGATTAATAAAAGTACTGTTGTGTACCAAAACGAAGAAAGTACAACAATTTATCAAGGAGTAATATACGAAGTTTCTCAAATCGATTGATAGTCAAATGTGAACCAACATTTTTCAATTGAAGATCCCAAAAGGTTAAATTTACCCTGCTTTTAACAGTTTTATGTCCTGGACGCCCTTGAATTAGAACCGACAAATTTCCATTGAACCGGTTGCTTTTTTACATAGAATCGTAATTTGGAAGAGAGAAAAAAAAATACGGGCGATAGTAAAAATTGGAGCGTTAACATTGCAATTTGGCCGTAGGAGTTTTGGCGGCTCTTGGATAATCAGTCTTGGGATTGTTGAAAGAGGTATTCAAATTATAGCGGAGCGTGGCAGGGAACGTGTTGCAATTTCACTTAAAGAGCCTGGGAAAGGAATGGAGGTAGGTGCACAAGTGGTGAGCTATGTAGGCAATGAATGCAAATGCCTCGGGCTTCCTAGGGAGTTCACTAGGATACTCTATATTAGGGTCGCTTCCTTTATCGTCCCCGTTGGATGGCTCCCCTGTCCGCTGCCTATTCTCTTCCAACTGCCCACTATCTTCTTCTTTTCTCTTTCATGGCTAAAGAAGGTGACTGTCTAGAGTTGCCCATTGCAAAATGCAACTTGGCTTTGGAATTATCGTCACTCAAGTAATCGAGATGATTTTAACTTTTTTATGATGTCCATGATTTCGAAATATAAATAAATAGCGTTCTTTGGATCATTCTTCCAATCCAATTAATAAATAATAAAAATATTCTATGATCGCTTTGGAGGGTTACCAAATATTCATATTCAAAATAAATCTCTCGGTGCGCGCAACACTCAACTTTCATCTGCCAATCTTCTTAGTGTAGAAATTAACGTGTTTGGATAAATGTGTAAACACCATTTAGCCACAAGAAAAGAGTATTATCATCACTGAAAAACTAGAAAGTCCTCAATACTTATTGATTTACTGTCTTGGCTTATTACCAAAATAAGCTTTATCTCAATTTTTAAAGAAGTTTGAATGCTTTAGTGAAAACACGTTCCTTAATACCGTTGAGAGGATGTGTCCTTCGTTCTTATTGTAAATTAAGGAGAATACTTAACACAAAGTTCATATCCGCATTATAGAAGAAAAGATAAAGTCTCATATGTACGTTTTCTACACATTTACGCCTTTCTACACATTTACAGCCTGACCCCTTTTTACTTGAAAGAGAATATAATAAATGTTTCATCCGTATCTTGGAAACATCTCGGTAACAGATCTATCAGCTGATGAATGTAGATGTAGATGTAGGAGTTGCTATTTATTATATTAGTGATAATCTCCGCTCCGATGCTTTGGAACAAACGAGATTTGACTGAAATGGAACTAAGAGATGGAGGACTCGGTCCAGCGAACAAAGCCCCCAGATCCGGAGAGACAAACAGCTATATCCATGTCAGCGTAGAGGAGCTCAAGGCACTATCTTCCATCTTCACGCTATTTGTTGCCCGGAATTTTACTTTCGTCACCACCTACTGCGCGCTCCCACCTCCATCCATGTCATTGGGGCCATCGGCTGCCCAATTCGTATAATTGTTAAGTTTTATTTATTATATTATAGTTTTATTACTTTCCTGCTCAATTCATATAATTGTTAAGGTTTATATATTATTTTATAGTTTCATTACTTTCCTTTATAATTTAATAAATTAGTCACCAAAAATGTATTTTTTAATGCATAAAAGCAATGTGAAACGTAAAATCTCTTTCAATCATTTTGAAAATACTTCTATTATTTGTTCATTTTTTTTTATTCACAAATGGATTCCAATATTCACTTATCAATTCTAATTCAAAAACATATTTATTTTTGAAATTATCGCTAAAAAACAACATTGATCTACATGTATTTTCGTTATCTATATAAATAAAGATGAAATTCTGTTTGTTTGTTTGTTCTTTATAGAAATCCATCCGTTTGTCCTAAATTCTCCAAATTTCGCTCAGTGGTTCTTTCATACCAGGTGCGAACACATCCATATTAAAATTGCATTACTTCAGCCAATCTTCAGCTAATATTCTTTGTTGTTATAAAAATCGTAATGATCTCGCTTTACAATGGTTTTTTAGGAAATCCACCACTTCATTAGAAAAATGAAATTCCCAGGGTGAAACCGGGATATGCAGCTACAATCTATGTAAATAAAGATTAAATTCTGTTTATTCGTTATAGAAATCCATGCCGTTTGTCCTACATTCTCCAAGTTTCTCTCAGTGGTTTTTTGATACCTGGTGCGAACACCTGCCCCTATTAAAATTGCATAACTTTAGCCAATCTCTGGGTATATTCATTATTTTTATAAAAATCGTATTGATCTCGCTTTACATTGGTTTTTATGAAATCGACCGAGTCAATAAAAGTCTTACTTTATAGATTTAAAAAATGAAATTCTCCTGGTGAAACCGGTATATGCAGCTAGTTATTTATAAAATGATGTATACCTAATTACATTTTCTAAATTTTAATTTCTTTACCCCATTAATACTCTTTCTATAAGAGCAACATGAACAGAATTTACGGGAATTTATTACAGAAGCACTAACGGCTAACAGAATAATTTTACTGGAGCAACATAAATCTTTCTGCAACAATTTTTCTTAATGGTATTGTGATTTTTTTATATAATCATATTTTTAAATCTATTCTGAATTCGTTATAGTAGTTTTTACTGATTTACACTCAAACTTTTCAGATTGAAACAATTTCGAAAATATTCGATATATGGTTTTTTCCCATTCAACAATTTTTAGGAATCCATATGAAGTTAAAAGATTATGAAAACTAAAAGTAATAACATCTTGAAAACGTAATCAAACCTTTAAATGAAGGATAATAAATTATTACAATGCAGAAAGCATAACGTTAGAGCTTCCAAAACGTTTTTTCAAATATAATTCAATTTAATAAGCTAATACGCCAGAATGTGTCTACAAACTAGTACAAAATGGTAATAAATAATTAAATACTACTCTTGTGATGTTTTTAGCCATCAGTTAATAGTGTGATAAAGCAGAGCTGTTCCCTTGTCAATTCAACACAGGCTTGAGTCTCAGCATCTCAGATTTTCTTGAAATTTGGTACATGAGTACTACTTGTATCGACTAGAACAATTTTGAAATATTACGGAGATATCTTTACCGGTTTTTGAATGATTGGTCTCTAAAGCTCTCAAAAATAGGCCCAGAAACAGAAACAATCATGATTAAAAACAGGTGTTTTCCAAATTTGACTAGGAATTTGAAATTGGTGTCGTTTGACAGCGCATTCTATGCCATTTCATATGATAAACAACAATGTATAGCTTGGTAGTGAAGACATTTTGTTAAAACCAACATTTAAAATTTTAATTTCAATTCTCTTAAAAAGGGGATTTTGTTATTTATTTTTTAAATAGGCAGTATCATATCTAATCATACAACAAATGGAAATTGCTTTATTACTAAAAAAATTGAAAACTAGTGATAAAATTCAAAAAATCAAGCATTTTATTCAAAATAATTACTAAAACTATGGTAATATTTACATTTTCAAAAAGAAAAACATGAAACTAATGATAATAAGGGTTCAGGTAATAAGACGAGAGATAACTAACTACATTTGGTCGTTATAACGACAAAGTGAAGTAAGCGCCATACTCCAAACTTCACCCGTTTGAATATTCAGCTCAAGATCATTTTAAATCAGAACTTTTTTGAGAGAGAGTTTGCTTTGACCAAGCATCCTCTATTAAAGGAACGCAACAATACCTTGCGTTCATTCCCAAAAATACATCAAAAATATTAGTAAAAAAGTTTTCTATGGATTCAGAAGCCTGCGAAAAGGAATTGTCAAAATCTCGGAATTTACTTCAACCAACGCACCTATAAACGCTTCATCACGCCTATCCATCAAGATAATTGATTCTATCAAAACAATGGTCGCTATAACGCCATAATGAACTATCTTTTTTCTTAATTAATCAAATTTTATTTTATTATTAATTTAATTAACCTTTAGTTTTCTCAAAATTTGGAGTTGTGTGGTTGTTTCACTTTGGTGTTATAACCACGAAATGTAGTTGGTTATCTCTCGGCTTATTTGAACCGCTATTATCATTTGGTTATCTCTCGGGTAAGTTGAATCGGTATTATTATTTGATTCATGTCTTTTCTAGTAAAAATTTAAATATTGCCATAGTTTTAGTGATTATTTTGAATAAAATGCTAAATTTATTGATTTTTTTTCCCTAGTTTTCAATTTTTTAGTAAAAAAGCAATTTTCATCCCACTTTTATATTTTGTTGTATGATTAGATATAATACTGCCTATTTAAAACAAATATATATATATATAAACAATTTGAAAAATGCCCTTTTTGAGAAATTTGAAATTAAAATTTTAAAAGTTGGTTTTAAGAAAATTTCTTCAGTACCAACCTATACATTGTTGTATATCATATGAAATGGCATGGAATGCGCTGTAAAGCGACACCTATTTTATAGTCCTAGTCAAATGTGGAAAACATCTACAGCTATTTTTAATCATGATTTCTGTTTCTGGACCTATTTTAGAGGGCTTTAGAGACCAATAATTCAAAAACGGATAGACATATCTCAGTAATATTTTACAATTGTTTTAGTTGATACACCTGCACAATTTCAAGAAAATCTGAGATGGTGAGGTTCAAAATGATACATTTTTGTGTTGATTTGACGAAATAAAACAAGTATTTTTAAGAACACAAACCAAACTTCGATATGTCAAAACGTTTTAATCGATTTTAACTTAATGTGTTTAATTTGGCGCGTTTTTTCTGTGTTTTTTTTTAATTCAATTTTTTTAATTTATTTTTTTAAAGATAATGCATTTTATGTATTCAATTATTAGCAAAAAAGTTTTAAGAAGTAAAAGACATTAAATTTCGTCGTTTTTAGGTTATAGAAACATCTCCCAAAGAAAATTTTATAAGAAAGCCTAATTTGTAAGCAAACTACTCTTCCTCACTAAAGTGAAATATACAACCAATGTAAGAAAGTCTAATTTTTCCATGCTGACCTTTCGCAAGTGAAACCCATTTTTCTTCAATAATTTACCTAATTGGGTGTTTCTGCTCTTAACAAGATTCATTCTACATCACTTTGATACTACAAGTGCGTTATATGAGATGTTTCTGGTCACAGTCGAAGCATGTTGAGATAGAAATATGAAATCACCCACTGTATAATCATCGCTAAAATTGGTCCATATCGGCCCCCATGGCGTTTCTGCGGTAAGATATTCTATACACCACCAATCCAAACTTGCATGATTAAAATTACAAAATCAATTACTACTTTTACTTAGTTTTGTTGAGAAAAATTAAATTAAATCACCACAAATAATAAAATAATTTTCGTATTTAAAATAAGACTCATATACGACTGAAAATATATTACTCTCTTTTTCTGCAGCTTCTTGGTGCATAAATACAAAATTCCACTTTAACTTACTTACGTTAACCAAATATCGAATAATACATATGTGCCTTTTATTCCCTTTTTGATCAAATACTATGTTTGGAAATTCAAATATAATTAATCAATGGTGGCCCCAGGGGGGGGGGGGGGGGATATAGGGGATCAATCCTCCCCCGAAATTTCGACGAAAAAAAATTAGTGGGATGAATTAAAAAAATTAATTACGCATCTAACTTTTACGAGTTTTCTAGGGAAGTTTAGTTTAATTTTGACTAGAATTGTTTATACATAATTTTGTATATGAACTTAATGTATAAACATAAGCAAATAAAGTATGCTATTTTTACGCTGTTTTTTTTTTCCTACCGACAAATCCCCCCCCCCCCCGAATTTTTTTTCTGGAACCGCGCCTGTAAATAATCATTGCAGTTCAATTACTTCGCCTATTTCATGTATTTATGAACTTATTAATTAATTATACGCTTTTGGGTAACATTTTAAAATT
The DNA here is from genome assembly GCA_911387785.2 of Aelia acuminata. Taxonomy (NCBI): domain Eukaryota; kingdom Metazoa; phylum Arthropoda; class Insecta; order Hemiptera; family Pentatomidae; genus Aelia; species Aelia acuminata. Next base: position 128,896,930 of record OU426978.1, on the reverse strand, counting down.
TCAAATGATAAATAAAAGGCAACCGTTTAAAGAGAAATGATTCGGTATGTACCTGGTAGCATTTTGCAATAAGCCATGGGCACTTTCTGTGCGTAAAGGTTTAGCTGTAGAAGGAAAGAAATGTACTGTTTTAATAGATATTACTCAAACAGGAGTACTTGTGTACAGACAGCTATGCACCCCCTCGACTTTCAAAGTAAAACAAGGTAGTTTCTGCAGGTGCAGAATGGCTGAATGGAGACACGCTGGGAGGAAGATAAGATCCTGGCAGTTGAGGGTAGGTGAAGACAAGGTGTCTAGGAGAGAACACTTTGTCCTGGAGATTTACAAGCCCTGCGGGGGGCGGACCTCACCTGTGTAATAAAGACGTCCAGGTACAGCCGATTCTCTACGCCACCGTCACAAAAAGCAGCCTAATCAAGCTAAAAACCCGTGTTCAATCGAATCAAATCACCACTTCCTCTCGAGATATATAATTATTTATTCTATTGAATGGGCGGCGGATGTCCTCAACTGTCTTCGCTGGTTCCCCTACGGACCGGAATAAAGGGCTCCATTATCCGGAGGACAATGGGAAAGGCTTTCATATCCCAGCGGCTTCTTAAACCCTTCCTCGTCTTGTTAACTTGTGGGATTATCAGTTGTTATGTCGGCAGCTCGTCCATTATGTTCCTCGATGATATAGCAAAATAATAGGCATCATAAATTCTTTATTAAAATTCTGGAAATTTCATGTTGCATGCCTCTAACTTCAAAAATTTTTGAAATTTTGTTTTATGAATGAATCTACTTAGCTGAAACATTCGGCTCAAAGTGTAACTGAAGTAAGACACAGGAAATCTTCCATTATTTGAATATATTTTTTTTATGTCCACTACTTTTGAATAACATTTCTTTTTGGAAAATTCGTTACCTTTTTATTTTGGAGGTTTACCTTATTAAATTGTAATGTTTTAATATTTCAGTATTGCTATTACAAAGTAAAATTTTAGGAATAAAATTTTATTATAAGAGATTGCCGATAAATGTTTAAATTGGAGTCATTTAGTCAACTGAGAGGCTCAATTATTGTCCTTTGAGGGTAATTATTGTATTCAGAGCTCAGTAATCAATTAAAAATGTATTCGAGTAATTTTTTAATAGGCTCCCCCTTATTAATGCTTAAGATTTTATTGATTTCTTGACTGGAATGCCTTCCAATACTCTTTAAGTTAAAATTCACCGCTCTATTCCGACACACAATCTGTCGGGGATTATTTGCGATAATACCAAACATAAAATATCGCCCAAAAAAAGAACTTTTTAAACGATATAATATCTGTTTATTTCGTTAAAGCTTTTACCATCGATTCCTCAATGTTGGTCATAGAGAGTTAAAAATTTCTAGTAACAAAAAATCTACTCATAATGTATTAGTTAATTGGAGCCAATTATTCAACTAACTCATTAAACTTCAACTATATATGCAGGTATTTTATTCTTATTAGGTGTTCTATTAAAAATCTTTAGTACCTATACCAGGAAGCTAAGGAAATAATTCACGAAACATATATGATTTATCTTGACAAACTTCGCGATGTTAGACCACCAGGAAGTCCTTTTCATTAATGACATTAGAAAAGTAAATAGCTTTTTTAACCAAAGAAAATTGCATCTAATTTATGATGGTGCTAAAGTTGATACAGTATCTTGGTTTCATACTGGACAAAGGAATCACCTGGAATCTACATACTAGGCTTAAAAGACAAGAACTTAACGGAAGATTTAGTCAACTACATTGAATACTAACTTAGCAGTACCTCCCACCTCTCAATTGACAACGAACTATTGATTTACAAAACCATACTGAAAACCATCTGGAGCTATGGACTTGAACTGTGGGGGACTGCAAACGTTTCGAATATCAAACGCATCCAATCCTTCCAGTATAAAGTTCTACGAACCATAGTCAATGCTCCACACTACGTTTAAAACAAAATCCTGCATCATGACCTTAACACCCCGTTTGTCCTTACGTCATCCCATAATCTCAAAGTCCCAATGCCCTAGTGCAATCCCTCTCAAGCTCCAACCACCCCTACAATCCTTCTCGAAGATGGAAACGGCAGTGGCCTCGTGATCTTTTAGTGTTAATAATCTATTAGAGCCCTCGCAATGGCCAGCTACTCCGCTTAAGCCCTGAGCGGATGTATCTCTACTACTCCCGCCCCGTCTCCACCGGCATTTAATACCGGTGATACGGCAGGGCGACAAGCGCTGGGATCTCCCTCAAACCTGCCTTGCATCACACATGAAGGTAGCTCGACACGGAGATCCTTTGACTGAATGTAAATATTATACGTAAGTGTGAATACGTTTAGAATTTTTTTTTCTTTTGTATTTTTATTTTTTACATATTCTTTAGTTGTTTGTGTATGAATGAATCCTTTGATAAATAATACTGACCTAATATAGCCTAATAGAATAATGACCTAAAGTGTGGCAGATTTTATTATTTCTTTTTCAATAAATAAATAAGTTCAACAATTAAAAAAATAATGAATACCATGGTGCAATTATAAATTCAGCTTTTGAGCAATCCTTTCTTGTTCGTGAAAAAAACAGACCTATACCAACGCTAAAACAACGTTACTCTTTTTCCGTTCAAAATCGGGCAATTACATGAACTTATTGTTTGGAAATTATTTCTAAAATGAATAACCCTAAATTATATTTAAATATATAAAACACGCGTTATTAACGAGAGAGAGAGAGGTAGATATATTTTCACCCCATAATTCTCATTTACATTTCACTATCGTGATTGAATCATTTTAACCAAAGAGAGATTTAAGATATAATAGCTTCGAAAGATAAAGATCGTTTATATTCTCCACAACAAGTATATCAGTGCAATCTGAAACTTTTTTTCGTTCTCTGTAAAGATCTAAATCGTAACAACAATAGAACTCAATAACCAACTGCATGTTTGGAAAATATCATAAAGATGGTGGTGTAAAATTGATAGTGCAACAACATATTTTCAAAAATTCTTATATGACATTCAGTTAAAATTAAGAATTCCTCTGAGCTAAAGATAGAATAGTACCGCTCGAGAAGACAATGCTAGAAGAGTTGTGTGATGAAGAGGACGGCGAGCGGTCAGCGTAGTTGGGGTTCTTTTATTTTGTTGCGGAGAGTTATGATCAATATTAGGGATCGACTCTTGCAATTTATGCCTTATTCTGACTCTATTCAGTTTGCTCATAGGCTCAAGGAACGTAATGCCTCTCATAATGCATCAATGAAAACTCCAAAAACTATTAAAAAATAAAAAATTCCAAACTTATAGTACTAATGGTTGTTGAAAATTTTATTCACAATTTATTTTAATCATAAAATCTATTTTTTCAACTTTTCTAATTCAACATTTTGATCATTTCTAGGCAATAGTAATATTGATGATTGAGTACATTCACACTTTATTTACAAAAAATATAAATAAAAAAATCAACTGAAGTAAAGAAAAACAAGCACATCCTAAGCACATTCACACACTTTAAAATTAATTAAAGAAGTAATTGTCTCTTGGGCTTTTAATGCATCCTAGGGAAGGCATCCATCTTCTTATGAATTCATCTAAAAGATTCAACCGTTAACCGTGGTCATATTCAACCGTCATACCGTGAGGTATGATTGCATATTATTCAGATATTTTTTAATTGTTTCTGACAAATTAAAATAACTGTTCATCTTTTCAATCTAAAAAATAAGACTTCTATATAAATAGTATTTTTACTTTCACTTACCTATATATGAAATATATAGTAAGTGGAAGTATTGAAAACTTCATATAATTACCATGCAACAAATAATTTCCAATAAATGAACGGACATCTTTAATTATAAACAATCGTGTCATTAAAGGCGTACTGCGCATGCGCATTGGATCCATGGATTTTTACCTTTTTACTTTCACTTACCTATATATGAAATATATAGTAAGTGGAAGTATTGCGATCGTGAAAAATTTCGACTTCCGGTTTTCAGCGGAAATACACGTTTTGGGGTCCCCTGAGTCCAAATAACCAAGTACCGCGATGGTCATGGTGTGTGTGTGAACAGACTAGCTCAAAAACCATAAACCGTGCGAACCTGAAATTGGGTATTTAGTGTATTATTATGCCCGCGATGTGACAGCAAAAACTTCATTAAAATTGGTCAAAGGGAGGGGGTACTTTATTTAATAACTTTTTTTCTTTTTCACGTGTTTTTTTTATTTACTCAAAAAAGGCTTTACCTATTTTGATCAAACTGGGTATTTGATGTATGTACATACCAACGATTTGATAGCCAACATTTCATCAAAATTGGTCAAACGGAGGGGGCACTTTATTTCGTAATTTTTTTTTCAATTTTTACCTTTTTTTCGATGATCTCAAAAATGCCTTTAAAGATTTTTATGAAATTCGTGATGTTTAATAAAAATTAGGAGTTCTTTAATATCAGGTAAGCTTTATCATTATTAAAATGTTCTGAGGGGGCTTTAATGGGGTAGGGGCCTTTTTTGTTTGTTTGTTTTTTTGTTTCCTATAAGGTACCTTTGTTTTTGTTTATATGGAGAAATTAACTGTCTCTCGTTACGCCTAAAAATAAGAAATGGCTAAATATGAGGTATGATAAAAATAAAGAAAACATAAAGAGGAGAAAAAAAGAAAAATATTCAGTCAACTCATAAAACTCGTTGAGCCCACGCATGCGGAGTATGCCTTTAATGATAGACCATTGTTCATAATTAAAGCCGTTCTGTTCATTTGAGAAGTGGCAATTAACAAAACACATTAATTTCTAAAGTTGGTAAGTGATGCGCACCAGATTTTTTTTATATTCATATTGGTGCTGTAGGTGTCTGTCATTATAAGATCAACAAAATGTCTGGGGGTATACTTTGTAGGGAGGTGTGTACTTTATTTTTAATACCTGAATTCCATACTTTGAATTCTTAAAACTCCTACTAAATGATGAATTATGTCAAAATAGCTTATTCTTTATATAAAACTAGCTAGGGTGCCCGGCTTCGCTCCGGTAGTTGTGTGGTAGTTTCAATAACAGAAAGACTTTACAATTAAAGGAAATATTGAACAAAATTAGCACTTTCTTGAACCTTTAACATGGTATCAATATTAAGATTCGATATCTGCAGAGTCCGCCTAAATAAGGAACCCTATATACTTTAAAGGGGGTTGAAAATGGTGAATGAACAATTAATTTTGCTGCAACTTTGTCGAGTCATGCATCGTTTTTGATGGTTTCTGTGATTCTGAATTCTAAAAGCCCGTTCCAAGCAGTCAGCAGATAATAAGTTATTAGATTATGGTTGAAAAATATATTATTTAAAAAACTATATTTCGATTACAACTTAAGCCCCGACTACTGTGATGGTCCTATTAGATCCAGAAGTTTAGAAACTACCGAAGATTCATAGAAACTTTTTTTTTAAGACATTTCTTCCAGTTCAATCTCCCATAAGATATCCCCCCCCCCCCCCGTTATTTGGCCGGACACTGCACCTACTATTACAAAGAGAAAACCAAAATATCATGAGGGCACAATTTTTTTATCATATTTCTTTTTATCCTGAACTATGAGGGGTGATAAAATCTTATGGAAAAAATGCTGTAATTGGAGTTAGTCATTTTGTCAACTGGAATGCTCATCATACATAGTAATAAAACATTTTTTCATAATTACATACAATAAGAACACTTCAAACATTTTATTTTCGATTTTTAATCAGTCAATTCAGCTCTCCTTTTTTGTTTTATGTCTGTTTTTATTCGCTCACTGTACTACTAAAAAATTTTCACTCATATTGCATTAAATTTATTTACGTATATATTATATATTGATTAAATATAATGTGTTAATCAATTAACCTCCTTATGAGGAAATTAATTTTGTAAGGTATTCAGTCGGTTTTCTAATTGATATGTAAAATCATTATTTTATTTTGAAAGAAAAGGTGAAACTAATTATTTTCGCTTGATGTTTTAGTAATTTAAAAAGAACAGCTGAACAAACACATAACCTTTACAAATTGAACGGAAGAATGAACAATAAACATCGAGTAAAACGCACCCTAGCGCTTCCTGGTAGCCTGGAGCTCGAACTAAATTTTTCATTCATAAACTCGTATCTCAATCTCAGAGATGCTAATTAAATGGTGCGAGAGGCTTAAAATTCCAGTCCTTTTCTCTTCAATTTTACACCCTTAAGAGAAAAACAGAAACCTTCTTCTCCATTAGGGGTTATATAGCAACACGCTGACATAACTTCCTTAATCCCACGTGGAGTCGTTTTTGAGCCTTTTCGGCACGCACATTGTACACTTTGCTTTATAATATATATTGATTATTGTAAATTTATATTTATATATTGTAAAGAAAATACGGTGCATACTAGAGTGGGCGGGAGAATTCAGTATCAAGTTTTGGGGGACACTAACTAATTGCCTAACAGGGCTTATATTTTCAGATTTATCACTAGATTATTCCCTAGCAGGAGGAAGGACTGCGATCAAAACGACCAAAAGTGTTACGGTTAGGGTTTAGGAGCTATTCCGTATGTAACAGGCATTACATTATTTAAAAAAGAAATTCAAATTTCAATTATTCCCCCGATGTTCATTCATCAATAAAAACTGAAAACAAAACTTGATATCTCTCAGAAAACAACCTCATTGTACGAAAGTCCCCACAGCAAAAATTTAGCAGACATCAAACAAGTTTGGTGTCAAAAAAGCTACCACGCTAGAATTGAAGGCAAAATGTTTTGCAACTCATTTTCTGAATATTTATTTATTACAATGGATGTTATTCTCAGCACTTCGCTCTTAAGTTTAGTCAACAATTCATCGAAAAGAACGACGAACATGATTGACTCAACCATGAAATATTTTTTAATCAAACCAGTAGTGTAATATCGAGAATAATAATATCTTTCGTAGCAATAAATTAACTAAAACAAAAAAATTAAAAAAAATGTTTCGCAAAACCCTGTCGCTTTTATGCTTTTCCCGCAGCCTTTTTGATATCATGACTTCTACCAAATGATGTTGTTTTTGTAAATACTATTTAGTTTAACAATCCTTTTGATAGATTTAAATAAAGAAATATTAACGATCCCTACCGGAGCATTATTTGTTATCGCCATAGTTTTCAGTAGATTAGTCAAGCGATCATAATTCAAAAATTACGTTCCAATTTATTATTGGCCATACAACCACCTTCATCGATCTCCAATTCACATCTTTTCGAAAAACGGCCAAAATCTCGACATTTCGAGGCGTAACTATCTTGGAGTTGGCTGATTTATGTGGCACCGGAGCGAATTCGAAACTCATCTCGGAACACAGATGTATATATGTAACTGACATATACTGAGGAAAATATTTTACAACGGAAAAAGATTTTCACTGTGGAAATAAGTTGTGTTCTGATCAAAATATCACAAAAAGTCCTTTTTTTGTCAAAGTACATTTTTGAAAGTCATTTAACGCAAACACCGCACTAGATTTTCCACTTTTGTAAGTGTATTCATAAAATCGAAAAGGCGACTGTTAATATAATTATGATATAAAGGCCCGCGGTAGACGAACGTGCTAGCGCGCATCCAGGGCGGGTTGACTGTTATTTCGCGACGGACCCACGGATTAAATTTCGTCCTTCCCATCATGGATAGAATAGTTTGGTTTCACCTGTAGTGTGGATATAATAAAAAAAGACTTCGAAAATCAGAAACCTTAATGTGCTTAAAACCTTGATGTGCTTAAAATCTCTATAAAAAAAAAAAAATAAAATAAACGTGGACATTTTTTTAGAAACCAACGTATGGCTTTCTTCATAAAAATTAGTAGGTAATTATTTCATTCGTTACAAGATGCGGTCAACATCCCGTCAATGAGAATTCCAACACAATTCTCCATTTGGGGACTCAAGTATGTCAGTTTAATCTCCCTGGCGTCTCTTAACATTTTTTATACCTCCTAACTGCTTCGACTAAAACGGAAACTGGATCACTCTATTAGGTTAAAGGGCAAAAAACACAGGTCTGAATAGATATTGCCTCTTAACGCGAAACATATATCGCTCTACATTAACATTTCCCCCGGCCGGCCTCATCACTCTCTTCCCTGCATCGGAATCGTCTTATCTCCGTCCTCTTACTAATACTATCAATAATAATTAAAGCTTAGTGTCTCGCGGGTTATATATTAATATATAATCAACAAATGTCTTTATATATATAATATTATTGCTTCTTGATTAATACATTTTTTTTTTTTTTAATTTACATCAACCTATTTTAAAGAAGAGGAACGAAAAGCGGTAATAGGTAATTTTTTTTTAAATTAATGAAATAATGAAAGCTGCCACAATCAAAGCTATTAGTTTTCTGAGCACCGATTCAACTATACATGGGAGGAGACAGCGATTCACAAAGCTAAACTACAAAATGTTGTTTTGTCAACAACACACACATTTTATCTCAGCCCTTCACGGACGTAATCATTTTTAAAGGCTAGTTCATGGATACAGAAAACCAACTTGTCAGTTTCAACCAGTTTTCTATAACTTATTATTATTTCTATCAACGTTTCAGTATTGAATTACTACAAGCAATACCTTTAATATTAAGAAGTATCTTTTTATGAAAGCTTTAAAAGTTCGAAAAGGAGAAAGTCAAGTAAGCGACAACTTTTGTGCTCGAAAATGTTTCGAGGATCACCCCTTTATCCAAAAAATAACATGCAAGCTGCCGAATCTCATAGACATTGTGGCATTTAATTGGCTTTCCAGCGGTATACTCAGAACTATCCTTTGCTGTGACTGGAATAATGGAAAAAAAAAAAAAAAAAAGAAGAAAGTTACAAAAAAAACATTCGATGAAAACAAATGTTCTGTTAACCTTTTATGATTGATACGAAATCTCTTATATAAAAAATGAGTACAATAAAACTGAACGATAAAAAAATAAAATAAGAATAAAGTCACCGGTAAAAATGTAACAGTTGCCGGGAAAGGCCGAAAGCAAAATGCACAGATTCATACAGCCTTCTTCTGTTCAGCTTACAAAAAAATTAGTAATGTTTGTTGTAAGTTTTCTTTACACCTTTTATTTATTTGCTTAGCTCAGGAGTCCAATAGAAATAAACTGATCATTTTTTTTTAATTTGATTGCATAATTTTTTTTAATTTATAAATGCAATTCATAATTTTTCCCAATTTCCCAAGAATTTAATTGGAAATGTGCTTATCGAATGTGAAAATCTTTACTTTCAGGAGAGTAAAGAACCAACAACTGTATGAAGGTGAAACCCAAATCAGCTTATTTCCAATAGAACTAGTTTTTCTTTTTCTTCTATCTATGTTTAATTCTTTCTTTATTTTTTTTTATTCTTTTAATTTTAGTAATTTAACTTTCAGTATGTATAGAAGTTTTAAAAAATTACAAAGTTAACATCAGACAGTGGTAGCAAAGGTTTATTCACGCCGAATTGAAAATAAAAATCGAACCGAGTTAATAAAATCGAGACGTTAGATGCTATAACAATCTAATGTTTGCTTTATATTACAATACCACTTTGCGTTATTTTATCAGTGTATATTATTTCGACATTTATTAATTACTTTAATGGAAATTTCAAGCTGTATAAGGATGGAAGTTAGGGTAAATAAAATCTAGATATATTTTTTAAAATATTAATTGACAGATACAGTTGATTGATCAAGAATTTATTAAATAAAAACGAAGCATGTAGTTTTGTGAATTCGTTGTATTATATAAAGGTTATATAATGTTGTACGATATAAATTTTAGGAATGAAAAAAATAAAGCTAATCATAAGCTAAATTATGTGTGCAATGAAAGAGATAAATTGTTTGTGGATTAAACAATTATGCCGTCCTTCGGAGGGGACGTAAAATGTCCTTAAAAGCGCTTATCCAAATTATAGCTGCATTAACCAAATTATACTAGCATAAAGTAGTGTTAAATAAATAAGTAACAATAATAAAAACAAAGTTGATTAAAACTTGGTCATTTTTTTATTAACTTGGTCCTTAAGTTTTATTGCACTTGTGTACGTTTGGATTACAATGATGATATTTTATTTAAAGGTAGTAATTCATTTTCTTGTTTTATACAAAATAGGCCGAGCGCAGGCCCTGCTCGAAGATGAAGATGAAGAAGCAATGAGCCATTAATAGAGCCATGAGACTGCTAATAACCTGCTTATTAGGAAGGGATCAATATCTGCGGGAGAGGACCGTCCTAAATCAGGCAGCTCGCATCCAATTATAGCCAGCAGCCAATCCTTATCCACCTTCCTGCCTCCTCGGGCCCGCCGATCAGATTATCCGAGTCGGGTGTCAGTCTGTACCCGGATCCCTGCTTGTCACTTCCTATCCTCAGCAAGGAGAAACATGAATAAGTTTATTCAAGCCGATATACATATCTTGAATAATCTGATGTTGAGAACTAGTTAAATTTGTTCATCAAATGAATAGCATGCAGAACAATGTTGAAGGGATGATAATTGGATAAAGAACAATTTTCCTACTATTTAGTCAAGTCCGTTCCTACTATTTGCTAATAGTTTATAGTTATCTGAAGCAACATTATCACTTTTCAGTATATAAACCCACAACAAATTGACTTTCTGTCAGGCCGTTTGTCATTTTAGATGCTTCATTCTACAGTTTCACATAGAATGAACTCAATAGTCTTATCTAATCGTTTTGTTGTGTACAAAATGAATATTTTAAAAAATCTACTTAGTTCATAATTTGTTATCTATGTAGCTCAGAGAGTACAGATTAAAGAAAAAGTTTATATATTTTCAAATATCCATATAACATATAATCCAATATTATAAGATATAATATAAAACACAAATAGGGGTAGGTAATCTTCTCAGGAACACATTCTAAGGCTTCATGTAGATAGATGTTCTTCGCTCTGATTGTTGAGCAATGATGACCTCTAGATTGGTTAGATGGGCTACCACTTTGTCCTGATCTAATAATTGCCGAGCTATCGCCAGTAAAAAAGAAAAACCTTAATAATTTTTTGGCTGGCCCGGCGTTTCACTCCAGTTGCGAATGCCAGGATTGATCGAGCATCCTCTGCCACCCCACGAGCCCTGCACAGACTGGTTGGGTCACCAACCCGTCTTTGCCAATAAAGCTGCTCATCCTGCATCATTCGCGGGTTTTGGTCCACGGTCGTTCTCTACGAATCGTTGAGAACGAGGCATCATTAGAGAGACCTCCACAGCTCGGTGTTGGTACGATATAGATATAGGCTGCCATCAAACTCCATTTTCACAATTTCTTCAATTTCAACGGCCTCTCCTGGGTTCTGGCTACTCTACTCTAACACATGTTTGTGATCATAGTTTGTCGCTGAATTTTAGACAATGTTTTTAATTGGTTTCAAAGATTGATGAATACCTTCACTCGCTCGAAGTTGTGGTGTCATATTGCTGCCCACCATCAACTGGATTGGCATGCAAGCACTAGATCGATTCGTTATGACAAGGTCCATTGTTACCATTTCTCTTTCGAAGTTGAGAAATGTTAAAGGTTTCCCTACATCGATTTAAAAGTCCTCCAAATTACGTCAACATCTTCCGTAAAAGGCCAGGATCGTAGCCGGTCTGTTGAATACTATTCCCCGACCTGGATATTGGCTCTCCGAATTGCTCATGCCAGCTGAGGGTAAATATGCAAGCAACAAAAAAAAAGATGCGAATATAGAAATAAAGCTAAAAAAAAATTTTTTCCTAATGAAAATAGTATGACATTTGGCAAACTTCAAACCGCAGATGTAGGCGGAAAGAAGCCGTTCTTTTTTTTCTTTCCTTTACTCCCACCTCATCAATTCAAGATCATATATACATCATATATATATCTTATATATATATATATATATATATATATATGATATATATGCTACAGTGTGAGTCTAATACTTTTCCTATCCAGGTAAAATTAGAATAGAGATCATTATCGAGTACCTGGCATCGCAGGACCTACATTTTACATCCTCTCCGAAGGATGGCATAGCCTTGGATTTTTAAAAATCCTTAAGGTCATCCGCCAGCCATAGAAAAATTCATGTTGATTTCAGACGTCTCAATTGTTATTATGGTTATATGGCGGGAGCTAGTAAACTTTTAATATCCCGCAGAACTTTCCTTATGTCTTTATTATTTATATAAATGATACTAATAATAATTTTTTTTTTTTTATTAGGTCATCATCTAGCCAGTTATCTACTTTAAGATATCTAACTTTATAGATTAGATATTATAGACCCGCTAACTTTTCCCTAACTTAATCACTTAATTAGGGGTCTTCATTAGTCGATATTCGCTTTCAGAGTGGCTTTACTTTTTTTTTCCAGTGAGGTCTGAATACCGAAAGCTGTGCTAGTTTTAGTTTGATTACTTACTCTCCCACAATTTCATGTTTCAGTATCGAAATATTGATATTTTTTTAAACTAATTAATTAAAAACTGTTTTGAATTATTAATACTCCAACTCTTTTTGTCCGGATAGACACTTCTTAGTAATCAAATCCAAAATGTTGATTTAATTTTGTTTGTTTTTCAGTTACTCCTAGATGCCAATATTGGAAATGCGAAATCTTAAACGATTTTATTTATTATCTACTTTATATCCAGAAGTACTGTTAAATAAAATTAGTGACTGTACTATCTCTTATATTTAGCTTTATGGGTGGTGGAAGGAACAAAATTATACAGTGCATTTTCCGAGGTATTATAGACGGGCGAGGGGCAGGCTGAAGATAGACTGGATAAATCACATTGTTCGGGGGGGCTCCGGGCCGGCCTATTAATTTATGATTGGCCCCGAGATAATTGGGCCGAGGTGTGTGGACCACCCGTGCGCACCTCCTCGCAGCTTCCGAGTCTACTACAACCTACCGAAGAGCGCTATCTTACCATGTCTGCGGCATCTTCTTCGTCAGCGTACAATGTCCCCATTTCCGTTAATATTTTCGTATATAGAAAAACATGCAATTAAATGAATGAAATTTTAAAATTAATTTTGGGAGCAGAATATCCAATTCCAACAAGAAGCCTGGTCCAGAATAGACTCCCTCACGATGTTATAATTAAAAAGTTCAAACAATTACAAATAATATAAATATAAAAACCAATCTTTTCAAATTTCGACAAGGAAAAAATCACGTGAATGTTGTCAATGATCGTCGTATCGTATGAATGAATCCAAGGATATACAAAATGAAAGAATTAAATACTTTTTATATACTTATGCTTACATTTACAAAATATAAGATAGGAAGATAAACTAAATTAGCAACTTATAAATATTGAAAATTTTGAAAAAAAATTCATCTACATTATAAGTGTATCACAGCACTAACGCATGGGGGATAAAGCCCGATGCTGAGCTGATTACAAAAACTTGTCGATCAATATCATGGTATCAAAAAAAGGATGTAACTCAGGAAGGAATAAATAACGTTACTATACGCAACCATAAATGCTTTTCAACTAGGCGGGATAAAAAGTAGATCGTTTAAGATTTCGTATTTGCAATATTGGCATCTAGGAGTAACTGATAAACAAACAAAATTAAATCAACATTTTGGATTTGATTACTAAGAAGTGTCTTTCCGGACAAGAAGAGTAGGAGTAATAATAATTCAATACCGTTTTTAATTAATTAGTTAAAAAAAAATATCAATAATTTGGATACTGAAAGATGAAATTGAGGGAGAGTAAGTAATTAAACTAAAACTAGCACAGCTTTCGGTATTCGGACCTCACTGGAAAAAAAAAAAGTAAAGTCACCCAGAAAGCGAATATCGACTAATGTAGACCCCTAATTAAGTGATTAAGATAGGGAAAAGTTAGCGGGTCTATGATATCTAATCTGTAAATTTAGATATCTTAAAGTAGATAACTCTCTGATAATATATAAAAAAATCTGGTGCGATGCGCGCAACACACAAATTTCACAAATATTTTATTACGCTGCTTGTAATTTCAATTAAGGATACATTTTTGATGCCTACCAAAAAATAATTTTTCGGCCTTCCAGTTGCAGATACCGGGTCCTCACTAGCATGAGTCCTCCCTGGAAACGCAGCCCCGGAGGAGCGGTAGTGAATGGCTTGCCACGATAAGATCTGGTTAAGGGGCTATTAAGGTGGGTTAAAAACCTCCAGTGGGGGTTCTCCGAATCTCTTTTCTTACGTGTGCTATCTTCCAGGGTCTGTCCAGTCAAGGTCGTCCGTGTAGCCTTCAAAATGGCCGCCGCCGAAAGTGGGGGTATAGCCAATACATTAAATTCGCCAACACGGCCAGATTTCACGCTCACTGCCCTAGATCACCTACCCGACACCAAGATTATGCGTCTGTAACAGTCCGAATATAATGGACCGATATCAGAGGAAGGAATTTTTGGAATAACAGAACAATTCTAATTTGAGTCGGGTTTTTATTATTTTCTTTCAGTTAATGAAACATTTTATAGGTGTAAACTATTTCGTTCTCCATTTCCAAAATCTAATTTAAAAACAGCAAGGGGAAGGTACTATAAGTTATTTGCTATTAGTATATTAAAATTTCTTTATCAATGGGAGGAGATTCAATTGATATTAGTAGGATCAGCTAGCCCCTACAATTAATTGTCCCTATAGAATTTATAAAAATAAATATCAATTGGCTAAAAAGTAATATAAATTACTATTTATAAATTTACCCTTGGGATAAGTTAATAAGTTCTTAATTTCTTCATAAATATTAGTCTTCATGAATTAGTGAATAGTTATTTTAATTATATATTTGGAAACTTTCTTTGATTTTTTTTTTTTTTCAAGCAACTTCCTACAACGTAGTTAAGTTCGATAATTTAGTGATTGTTTTGACGATTTCATCAGTGTCTACTAAACCTATATGAGTGCATCTGGTTATATGATCCATCTGTTAGAGTGAAACTAGATAGCTAAATTATTTAAAAAAAAAAAAAAAAACTGAATTTTATACTTTATCAAAGACGGATACGGGATGGAGGACGACAAAACTTCACCTTTCGTTCATCCTTTTTCGGTATTTGTTTCATTCTCTTTGGTAAATGGTTTTGAAAATCTGGGGTGGCGGGAAGGCCAAGTGGGCAAACGCGTTAGAATGGAAACGTTTGATTGGGAACCCGAAGATAGCAGGTTCAAAACCGGGAGCCAGGGGAATTTTAATAATAGTCGGCACAACCCACACCCTCTCCCCTGTCCCGAAAACCCCGTATAGCCTAAAAGGCAAGGAAGGAAAAAAATAAAATAAATTTGGAAAAGCGGTAAGGTGTTCTTCCCTTAAAGAAAAATATTCAGAAAACAAGTTAAGATGAAACTGATAAAAAAAATACGTTTTAAAGGTTTTATTAAAATTATCCAACTAGGTCAGGTCATATGATAAGGATCTTTTAAATTGTTTGAAAACAATATTTGTATGTGGATTTAAAAGATTAATTTTTTTTTTATTTCTAAAATCTTAATCAGACCTTTGATATTTAATATCAGTTTTAATATTTTTAGTTATTCACATTTTTTATCTATTGTAGATAAATGTAACAAAGATGTTTATGATCTTTTATTTTTTTATTTTTATTTTTTTTATCCGCCCCCTAATAGCAGAGTAAGTATTAAAACTGGAAAAGTGGTCGTGAGGAGGAGTGGGTAGGTAGAAGAATGATTATAAATACTTTTCCATTTTTATCCGATTTCGCTAAAAATAGAATACCTAATAAATTTTGTTTTCTATATATTAATTTATTATCAGTTTATACGATTATAACGAATTATGAAATACGCTTCTTTAAAATAATAAATATCATTAAATCCAATTAGATACCTTTGTTAAAGCCACAATTTTACTAAGCATCAACATAAAAAATTTTATGGGTATATATTTGCGAATTATAAAAGTATTACAAATTTTATGCATTTAAAAAAAAAATTTAAATTGTTTAATATTGTATAATGAAACTATAAAAAATAAATAGTAACAGCATCACTATAATTTGGTTAACATGTTATAAGTATAAATGAAAATTCAGTCATTTCAGGAAACGGTTGGTTAGAATTTTCGTAATAAGTTTTCAGTACCTATATAGTAAAATATTCAGAAAACAGGTTAACAGTAAGGACATGACTATAATTTGGTTAACATGTTATAAATGTAAATGAAAATTGAGTCAAATCCGGAATGACCAGCTATATAACTAATTGGATAATCTAACAACGCTTCGAGAATTGATTAAGGAAGGTAAACATGTGTTTTATAAAGGGAATCAACGAGCGAAAGATGTAAATGAAGATGGTTGTGGGGCAGGATTAATCTAGTCACTATATTTGAATATAGATAGGTCAGTGGGCAATTAGCGGCCCTAATCTATTCAGAACAAGTCCATCAATTAATTAGAAACTGATGGTTAATTAGCTATGTAAGGTGGTGGCTCATGTGTGACTTGCATCAATGATCCGGCCCCAGCATCTTGTTTCTTCACCCGACACCTGCCACTCCGGCGGCGTCTTTTTATTCTCCCATATAGTTTACCCTCTTCGTCCCTTATGGATAATTTATTAGGCCTCTGTCATAACCGGCTTTTTATCGCCGAGTCCATACAGGAATAATTTTGCACAGTCAATACATTTTTTTTTTTTTTTTTGCATGTAGGTCAAAGTAATAAGCACGCAACATCGGCTGTCATATAGGAACTAATGAATTATTATGAATTAAATCATCAAACATTACACCGAGGTATTAATAATACAGAAATTATTGAAACTGACACAACATTAATCAAAATTACCTTGGAGTGCTTCTAGACCGGTCGCATGGGTGTAAATATTAAAATGCTTAAAGAAGATAGTATAAAATGATTGTCACATACGACCTGGGAGCGGACACAAAAGGTATATTAACAATTTAGGAATTTAGCGTAAGAAGTAAATTAGTGTATGCATCAAGCATTTATGGCATACACTGCATCAAAGATAAGGTCTCAAAATCAGAATGATAGCGTCAGAACAATAATCACTGGAGTATTCCCCACCTCCCCAACTAAAATCAAACAATATCGAAATAGGCGAGCCCACAATCTACTTGGGAAAACTATTTTTTTTTTCGATGAAGTGCGAATCAAAATTCAAAACAAACCAAGGCATGCACTGAATTCTCAGACCCATATTTGTTAAAAAGTTTCGAACCTCCAACACACAAGGTATGAATTGTAGAAGAAACAGTAAGACACATTAGACTAAATATTACCAGAGAGTATAAACAGATGTTACAGATGACCGTGGATGGTATCTGAAAGTTGGTTTTATTGTAACAGTAGGAATTGTGAGAAACATGTCACGCTTTATGATTTCATATCCAATTTTTTTTTTTACTAATTGCTGCTTTGAAAATGATTGTAAAATCTCCCCATTTTACTTTATAATATTATAATATAATTGAATACACAATCTTTAAATCACCCCGGAGGTTCCAAAATAAACTAAGTGTTTTTAAGATCAGTTACTCATACATGAATACTTTACCCTTTTTTTTAATTGTTATTCTTTAAAATTTTAAATATTACATATATGTGGTAATCTTATATAAGTATAAAACAATCTTTTAGCTTTGCTTTAAAATTCAAATGTATAATAATTAATAAAAATGGGTGTATGAAAGAAATCAAATTAATCTAGACACGTATAATTCTACCTAGAAGAAATTCCTCAAACCCATTCTTCGCCTTATAAGAACTATGATAACGATGGGGATAGGATAATGCGATGGGAGAAAAGGAGAACATATGTTTGAGGAGGAGAGGAGATATTGCAAAAAAAGATGTGCAGCTATTCCAAGTATCCGGACTCCGTCGCCACTCGCCCAGTACGAAGAAACAAATTCCCCGATCGAAAAAAAGTAAAAAAGAAATTGGCTGAATGTTAAAAATTCAAAATTAAAATAACCTTTATTTTATCATTAACACATCTAGGATGTACGGGGCTTTTATACATCGGTAGGATTAATTTTAACTTTGTTTTTAGGGTTCATTAAAGAAATTCTTCACCGGAGAAAATGCTCAGATTATTAGAAAGGTAGACATTCAAGAAATCGGCCCTCCAGGAATTTACAGAATGTTCATATTGCGAGCAAGACCCGATTTCTCAAGGCTCAAGATATTCCAACTATGTAAAGCAGTAAAGCTCACATATCTGATTAAAATACATATATACTCTTATAAAATACATATATATATAATATATATATATATACTACGGCCTAATTAAAAAAAAAGTTATCACTATTAATTCACCCAATTCGATTAAGTTTATAATTAATAGACATGTTAAATTAAAAGCTATGTTCAATATTTTACATATAACTTGAAAATTGATCCGTAAATAACTACCGATAACTACGAACCGTAACTAACTAGTGATGTGATATGTAGGTATGTAGTCAAGTTTTACTGGAATCTAGAAAAAAAAAAAGATTACTTTGAAAAACAGCATTATTTTTGTGTATTATTATCTTACTATTTGTTTATTTATAATTTGTTTCAATGAATTTCATTGTGACATAGTGTAATATAACTCCAATGTGGAGATTTTAAAGAGAAAAAATTTACGAGTTCACACATTTTCTGATGATAGGATGGATGCTGCAAAACCGTATTGATTCTAACAAAAATAATAATTGAAGGAGGAGTCTAGTTTCCATAGAATCAATGCATTAATACTAATGTATATATATATATATATATATATATATATATATATATATATATATATATATATATATGCAACTATGTATATATTAACATTGATGTGATCACTAAACAGAAAGGTAAAAATAAAGACGATAGCAATTAGAGCTTTTTCTTAATGCATCCTATTTTTACATTTTTGTCTAGATAAAATAATAGTTTATATATTCATAATAAAAAAAACAATTGATACAGTACCTCATCTTTATAAAAGTGAGTCCTTAGGGTCTTAATTTTTAACTCGTTTTTCATGGAAGAAAAACTTTACATAAGAAACAAAATTGCGAGATCATTTTCTGAAATTCGAATATGGAAACGATGTATGTGAATTCAATTTTTTTGCAGAAGCAATATCGTTACTGCAGTACAACAGCTTATTAGACAATTATTTATTAAAACCATATTATATGTAAGTTAAATCAGAAGGAAAGAAAAAACAGGAATTTGAATAAAAAATAATGTTTCATACTTCGTCTTTCTTATCCTTAATGTTTTCAATCTGACCCTCAATGCGCCACACATAATCAGAATAGTGTTAAATATTTTTATTAATTAAACTCTCATAAAGAAGAAATATTGGTAAAATAGATAGAAAAAAAAATCTTAAATACGAAAGGAACTTATAATCTTTAAAAAAATCTAATACATTTACAAGTTAATTATATATTGTATACTACGTTTAACGTTTTTGTTACTTCACGAAATTTCGATCGAATATCTTTAGACATATACCAACTTTTCGAAAGTACTAAGTTATTAATTTTTCCTATAATCTAAACGCAAATATTTACTTATTAACTTCATACAGATTTATTATATTTAACAGCTCTGAGTAATATAAAGGTAGCCCGCGGCGAAACTTAATTTATTATGGCACTAAACAAATTATATCACTAATTAGCTAATTTATTAGCTGATTATTACGCAATTTTCGGGAAAGTAAAAGCGAAACCCAAATAGCATTCTCAAATTTCCGTCAACACTAATAGCCTTTTGAAGATTTACATTGATATAATTTAATACAACATGACGCTTTTTCAATAAATCCCTGATCCTGATACGTTCTCCATTAGTATGTATTTTTCTTCACCTCCAGTGAAGTAAAACTTCATTCCTCTTGCCACGTTCCAGGTTTTTTTTTGCCGGAGTCTGCTCCCATTAAGTCCAGAAAGGAAGGCAGCACAGAGGTTAGTCCCTTTTCTTGCAATAAGGCTTAACGAGTTTGTTTTAATGGCGATTACACCAGAAATAATTACAGATCGTGTAAACTCTAGAGACAAAGCGTGCGCAAGAAGCTCGTAGATTTTTTTTTCTAGCAGCTACGTATGATAGTAAAAAGCCGATTTCAATGTTGGAAGAGATGGTTTGCGGGCGCAGCCTTGAAGGAACTTGGACGTAAGGAAGCGTTTATACCTAATTAGCAGATTTTTATCAGGACTTGAGTAAAAATTATGAAGAACTGCAAAGCTTGCTAAAAGGTTGATTTTTATATTCAATATTGTGTTTGAGGATCTATCTTTACCGCCGTGGCATTATTTAATAAACCGTAACCATAAATATTCAAAATCGCGCGGATGATGTTCCTATCACAAACCGTACACTGTTGAAATAAAATAAAAAAAAGATAGTTTATTTAAACTAAAAATGTAAAACTGGTAAGAATAGACTATTCATCAAGAAATACAACTATATTTTAATTTAGTACAATAAAATGGAATACTCCGATGAAATCTTTTTATATATATATTTTTTTTTGTCTTAAATACAATTTGCTATTTATAATAAATAATTAATATAAGTGACTTAATATCATTTATGTCGGTAAAAATCGGCATCAGGATAAGAATTGTAGAAATGTGCACTGCAGAACTCCCTACATTTGACAACCCATTATTGGTGTGTGAAGAATAAGATCCTAACTTTAGTTGGATTGGTAAAAAAATGGTATAGTTGGTATATTCTCTTGGAAAGCACACAAGCACAGCAAGACAGGGCTACGTCGCCATGTCTTAACGATAATAGCGGGTCCTGTCATTATCACCATTAGGGATCCAAAGAAGGTACATCGAATAGGCATTTCGAAAACGAGGGTAGGGAAAGGACGATCGCGGATTCCGGCGGAGCTGAAACGGAAGCGTTATTAACCATGTCCGCTAATTAATGATTTGGCTGGCCGTGGAGACGTTGTATTTTCCCATTGAGGGATGCTCAAGATTCCTGGTGCCCGGACACAAAAGAGGCCCTCGACTAGAGGTGAAAAAAGGTGGTGCGCTGAAGGCGATGGAAAAAAGCCTCCCCCCCCCTTCTCTCTCCTCTCTGCTGTTATAAATTGGACCCGAGTCGGACGTTTCGTCTCCGCGGACAATTATCAGCATTCCGAGAGTTCCCGAGGTCGACCGATGCCTTTTTGATGTCAACTTTTTTAATACTCCCTCTTGGCAGAGTTCTATCGTCCGACCGCCGATCGTGCTCATATTTCTTGATCCAAGACTTTCATTTTAAATATTTTGGATTGCGAGCGGTAGCATTTTCTTAAGGAGAATAAGGTGCCTGACGTTACGTAGTAACTCATTGTTTTCCTTTACAAAAATATTATAGCAACATTTATTATCTTTTTGTATATTGAGATGTTCGAGACCAAGTAAGATTATATAAAATAATTTCGTGAGGGTTGAGGTCTTGAAAATTAAACAAGGTTTATTTTTTACTTGCCAATGTTCGTTTATTTTATAGACATCCTCAGGGCTACAATGGAAGAAAACAATAGTAATAATAAATAATTACATAAATAAACTAAGTAAGTGTTATAGCCAATCATTGAAATATGCCAAATAATTGTCAACTATTGTGACTAGGTTATCATTACAAATATCAGATTATTTATCTTTTGTTTCATTATAACTTTCTTCATATTTTATTATTTTAGAATCATATTTAATTGTTATATAGTTCACATTATCATAGTCAATTGATGATAAAATATATTATTGTTTTCACATTATCAGAGTCAACTAATTTAATATGTATAGTATATCTGTCCTTGTATGGTTGGCCCAAAGTATATAACCTATGTAACCTAACATTAGATATAACCTCTTACTCACTCGTAAGAGCTTACCACTTATCACTTAAGCGGTTGTTTATGTTTTAACACTAGCTAATAGTAATAGGATGTAGTGAATTATTTTATAATTACCTTTCTACCTTCTATTATGTAATCCTTTCTTTAAACTGTTTTTGATTTCTTCCATTGTAGCCCTGAGTATGTCTATAAAATAGACGAACATTGGCAGGTAAAAAATAAACCTTGTTTAATTTTCAAGACCTCAACCCTCACGAAATTATTTCATATATCTTTTTATAGATGTGATACTCTTAACATTGTTTAAAGATAGTTTATAAAGTAGATTATACATTGCCATTACTTTAGTAATAATTAAAAAAAAGATTTAAAGATTGTAATTTCATATTTTAAATCCGAGTACCTTAGTAGTCATAATGCTATACTTCTTACAGTATAGTTATCGAAATATTAGGGACTTATTTTGGTTATTATTTTATTTCGGTTTCTTTATGATATAGGAGATTAATTGTGGGAATCTTTCCTGATCTGCGGTCCCATAAGATCTCATTTGCAGCATAATAATTCAAATTGTTTTGTGATTAATTGAAATATAATACTATTGGCCATTCAGGGCACCCTTAGTTATCCATATGTAGAGTGATGCCGTTATTTCCATTCTCGAGAAGAGGTCAGCAAGGTATTGGGAACGGGAGACTTGCAAGTTCAGTTCCTTGAGAAGGTCGCCTTTAAATGGAGCGATCAGAAAGCAAAGTCTAAGGGCGGGCTCAGGTAGAGCTCATTTACATGGGCGGGCAGAGTGCATTCCCACCGCACTCATCCCACGCCGCATCATCACCAGATGTCACTCTGACACTATCTGATACCCGTCACTTACTCCTCATCACGGCCTATTTAGTAATGGATATCTATTATCCCTTCGGGTAATAGATCTGCTCTCTGGGCCTCGGGTTTTATCGGCCCAAGCTCACATCTATGTACCCAGATCGATGGTCGACTAAGAGTCTGATTTGCATAAACAACTTTTATTTATTTTTTAAATTAAGATATACTGACTTATTTTAAGCAGTTGAAAGTGAATGGGGTAGGAATCATATTGGTAAGTATATAAGTAAAAAAAAATATCAATTTAATAATATTTGGTAGTCGATACAAATCACTTATAAAATAAAATTAATTTTATTGTTTTGAAGGATACAAATTAATAAGCAGTAATTTATAAAAGGAATAATCACAGACAATTAAGATCAGTTCTCCAAACCAGTTAAAGGTGTTTGGAGAAATTTACCAACTATTTGAAGCACTAGTCATGTCCGGAAATTATTGCATATTTATAAATAATAAAAATTGCATATTTATATAAAAAAAATCTGGTGCGTGCGCGCAACACACAGCTTTCACTTACCAACTTACTTAGATTAGAAATTGACGTGTTTTGTTAATTGCTACTTCTCAAAGACATTCCTCCACATTCATTTCTTATTTTTGTTTTTATTTGCTCTATAAAAAACTCTATTTTTTTTTATTATTAAATAAAAGTTTTTACTTGTGACAATTCGGCAATGCAAGCATTATACTCCAAGTCGTCTGATTTTATAATTCTCTATGTAGTTGTTGAAAACTTCTTTACCATGAAACAAATAATATCCATTAAATGAACAGAATGGCTTTAATTATGAAGAATGGTCTGTCATTAAAGGCGTACTACGCATGCGTGGGCTCAACGTGTTTTATGAGTTGTTAGAATATTTTTCTATTCTATATATACTTAAGTTTTTTCAAATTCCATATTTAGCCATTTCTTCTTTTTAGGCGTCATGGAAGACAGTTGATTTCTCCATACAAACAAAAAGAAAGGTGCTTAATAGGAAAACAAAAAAGCCCCTTCCCAATTTAAGCCCCCTCAGAACATTTTAATAATGATAAAGCTTACCTGATATTAAATAACACCTTATTTTCATTAAACATGACGAATTTCATCAAAATGATTAAGCCGTTTTTGAGACAATCGAAAGAAAGGTAAAAATTGGATAAAAGTTATGAAATAAAGTGCCCTCTCCGTTTGACCAATTTTGATCAAATGTTGGCTGTCACATCTTCGGCATATACATACGTCAAATAATCAGTTTGATCAAAATCGTTAAAGACATTTTTGATTAAATAAAAAAAAACACGTGAAAATGATACAAACGTTATTAAGTAAAGTACCCCCGCCGGTTGATCGATTTTGATGAAATTTTTGCAGTCATATCTCGGGCATATTAATACATTAAATACTCAGTTTAATCAAAATCGTTAGAGCCGTTTTTGAGTAAATAAAAAAAACACG
Organism: Aelia acuminata; assembly: GCA_911387785.2. Taxonomy (NCBI): domain Eukaryota; kingdom Metazoa; phylum Arthropoda; class Insecta; order Hemiptera; family Pentatomidae; genus Aelia; species Aelia acuminata. The sequence continues at coordinate 128,872,665 of OU426978.1, read as the reverse complement.
TGAAAATGATAGAAAAATTATTAAGCAAAGTCCCCCCTCCGGTTGATCAATTTTGATGCAATAATGGCTATCGCATTTTTGGCATATACATACATCAAATACCCAGTTTGATCAAAATCGTTAAAGCCGTTTATGAGTAAATAAAAAAAACACGTGAAAATGATACAAAATTTATTAAGTAAAGTCCCCCCTCCGGTTAATCAATTTTGATGAAATTTTTATAGTCATATCTCGGGCATATAAATAGGTCAAATACTCGGTTTAATCAAAATCGTTAGTGCCGTTTTTGAGAAAATCGAAAAAAACTTAAAAGAAAACGTAAAAATTTATTAAATAAAGTACCCCCTACGTTTGACCAATTTTGATGAAATTCTCGCTGTAACATCGCGGGCATATACATACACTAAATACCCAATTTCAGGTTCGCACGGTTTATAGTTTTTGAGCTAGTCTGTTCACACACACACACACAGACCATTTGCGGGACTATTTGGTGTTATTTGGACTCAGGGGACCCCAAAACGTGTATTTCCGTTGAAAACCGGATGAAAATTTTTCACGGTCGCAATACTTTTCCTTACTATACATTTCATATATAGGTAATTGAAAATAAAAATTAAATAAATGGTCGAAAAAAATTTTTATCAATCAAAATCACTTATCAATTTATCAAAAAATCTCCATTTATCTTGGTAAATTTCTGCCAACTAGTTTATAATCCTTCTACGCCCTGTGAATAGAATGATCAATAATTTATAAAAGCATTTTCTATTGAATTCCATTAAGAATTTTTTTTTTTTCACAATTTGACCAGATATCGAAAAATGAAAATCAGGTGGCGGGAGTTCTGAAAATTTGGATGGAAAAGCCAGAATCTCATAACCACGTTCAAACCTTTTTCTTGAAACATTAAATCGAGCATTATTGTGTAATAATCTAGGCTTTTCAAGTTGACCAAAGATGGAGTCATTAATGCCAATTTCTGGTGCATTGATTTGATTACAATACATTCAGCATTGATAATTTTACGAGGATTCAAGAAGCTGTGGTGATCACGGTGAATATAAAGTAAGATCTTGAAAAATTAATTATTAAATCCTTCGTGGTCCTCTTGACGGACATCAACATTTTTTATCTCAGTGTTGTCTCCGGGAACCTCAATTCGCTAAATATTCCCTCTAGCATTAATTTTCAGTGAAGGTGAAGAGATTCAAATAATAGCACATTCAAAATATTTAAATACGGATATGTAATAAAGCAAAATAAGTGATTTGCCATTACCTAATTATATTACACTGTTACTTTCATTCGTGACTGAAAATTAATTGTTTTCATTACTGGCGTCCATATAACATTTTCTATAAATCTAGCCCACAAAAATTTTTCAAATTATGTTTATGTTTAATTAAGCCGCGTGGTACTATGTTCCGACTCACAATCCGCACTTATTTCACTAAAGGACCCTTTTTCTAAAAACTGGTTAGTTGTAGAGACTTTAAATAAACTCACAACGCTGGAGAGGGCTGGTTGTACGGTTCTTTTTCTATGGTTACCGAGTCATATACTCGTATGGCAGATACTTTAGCAAAGGAAGCAGTTATTGAAGGCCAACCAATTATCACCACGCAACATAATGAAGTCGTTTCTATAATTAAAGAAAAATCGTGGCTGGCATGGCAAAGAATATGGTCAGAAACGAGAGATAACAAGTTACGAATCGTAGAGCCGTATGTTTGCCGTAAAAATCAAAGTATCCTCATGACCAGGAAAGAAGAAGTCGTACTCACCAGGCTGAGGATTGGGCACACACGACTTACCCACGAGCACCTGATGTGCAAGAAACCTCCTCCTCAATGTATTTCCTGCGGGGTTCCACTCTCCAAATGGAACAAAAAGCTCTAAGCAACCTAATGCTGTTCCTCAGAAAGAACAATATATTTAATAAAATCTAACTTGCTTTTTAAATTGTAATTGTATCTGTATTGTACATTTCTTGTATCCATATTGTATATTTCCTTTGTTCGTGTTGTATTTTTATTTTGTTGTGCTTGCATTGTGTTTTTTTTTTGTATTTGTAAATTGTAATTTGCAACCTAATTGTAACCTATATTGTATTACATGGCGAAAATGACCCAAGTGGTCGAAAAGCCCGAAATTATAAATAAATAAATAAATTTTTATGTTTTTAAAATGTAAGTAAAATATTTTTAAAATTAAAAATTCATTAATGAAATTAATAATTTTATTTCTTGTAACATTACGAATGTTTTAGATTTCTACACGAGACAGCCCATTATTTGGATAGATTTTTTTTTTTTAATTTTTATTTTATTATAATTTGTTTTAGGGTAGACGAGTTGCGAGTTGGTCACAATGATATAATATAAAAAAACAAAAAATGAAAAGCAGATCTCTCTATCAATCAACAATAGATATAAATAAATACAACAATGTACACATATTCTCGAACCTATAAATGTTTTTACAATATATAATCTAATTATTTTATTGAAACGATAATAAACGTGTTATTTCTTGTTTGTTTTTAATATCAGAAAAAAAATTCTCTGCTTTTGCCAATGTATGTTATTAATAATTGATTCAAATAACATATCTAGAACACTTTTACTTGTAGGTTAATAAGTACTTAAGTAAATGTTGATATTTGAATTTATGAATCAATGTAAATGAATTATTATCCCTCAAGTTTGAACTGTCTCAGTTTTATTTTATTTTATTTATTTTATAATAGCTGGATATCGCCTGTACAATTTATTTTTAAAGTTTCTGATAATTCTACTAAGGATTTGATTTGAGCGCCTGGTAAATATTTGCGCCTGATATACGCATACATGGGGTATCATAATGGTGGTATAAATCTTCCTTTTGCTTCATATTGCTTATCGAGCATAATTCTAATGTGAGTTGTATCTTTTAGCGAAAGCTTAATGATATATTTCCCGGAAGTCATAGCTGTGCTATTATTTTGATCACTCTGAAAGGCACATTTAAATTTAAGTAGATCGTAAATGTTCAGATAATACGTATTATATTTAGAATTTAATAGTTGCTGTTTATCTTTTTGCTCAAGGTAATTTTTAAAATTATGTAATACCGGGGAGATATTACTTTTGAATAATGTTGCATTAAATTCATTGATTATGCTGCATGATTTATTTATTTCATTAATCCAGTGCATGACGAGCCAACCACTTGAATTTTATAGTGCCCTTCTTTTGAGAGATTTCATGGAATTTTAACATTATTTGGATAGGTTTACGAGTTCCGAATACATACAACTTCAGGTGCGAAGAGTTTTGAAAACAAATCGTAAATCTCCTCGGCATTTACCAAGCATTTTGACACAGGAAATTGACATAAAAGTAAAACGTCCCACAGAAAAAACAAACAAATAAAGCTTAAGAAAACTGTACAGGGATAGCTTCCGCCACCATAAATTTCCCACCACTAAGGAGTAAGGTAAATCAGGTAATAAATAGGAAATCTTATCGAGAGCTGAATACCAAGGATGGTTGGGGTTAGGAACAAATATTTAATATAGGAGCAACTCTTTATCGACGCAGCCCTTATCTGCCCCAGGAATTTACCACCGTTCCCTCCCCCTTCCACTACGCCCGGATGAATTTTGATTTACTGCAACCCCAACAAAGGCTTCTTATCGGCTCCTCTTCTTTCTTCTTTGCCTAATACCCATCAACCACGAATGTTTGAAGAAATAGTAGCTAAGGACGAAAACAAATACATCAAAGGTGGAATCTTAACAAATATCTAGTATCTACATACCAAGTCACTTTTATGGCTTAATCTTCTTTAGGTTATACAACCACGTAAAAATTCTTGTCTATATGTATCTAATTTTATTGTTGCCTACATGAGTGCACAAAAGCCTTCGGAGGAATAACAGTTTTTTTTCTATGTTTTATTTATAACACCCACATATAAGTTTTATATTCCATAAACGCTAACATTTATAAATTACTCCGATAAATAATTAGGGTCATGCGATCGGTAGGCTATAAGTAATATCTGCAAGTAATTATTTGTTTTCTAATTTATTTACCCGATGAAGAATCACAAACCGTAGTAATTACAGCAAATTCGAAGGGTATACAAATTTATCAAAATTACTAATTTAATCAACGCTAAAACAGGAATATATCCGATTCTCTTTTTCTGTTTCGGACCCTAATGTTACAACTTTGTGGTCGTACTCATGAAAGTCTTGTAATGCGAACTGTAAACCAAATCGTAAATAAAAAATACTTGTAAAA